>CM002482.1:11709536-11756722 GCA_000325765.3 Leersia perrieri | reverse complement strand
GCGCCGGGTCCGAAACCCCGCCGCGGCTCGACGAATTCGGCCCCGGCGGCGGCGGCGCGATGAGCGGCGGAGGAAGCGGAAGCTTTGGGAGGAAGCGGTTCAGGACGAAGTTCACGGCGGAGCAGAAGGAGAGGATGAGGGAATTCGCGGAGAAGCAAGGGTGGCGCATCAACCGCAACGACGACGGCGCGCTCGACCGCTTCTGCCTCGAGATCGGCGTCAAGCGCCACGTCCTCAAGGTCTGGATGCACAACCACAAGAACCACCTCGCCTCCCCCACCTCCGCCGCCGCCGCAGCTGCCGGCGGCGTCGGCGTCATGAACCCTAGCGCCGCCGGAATTGGCCTCGGCGTCGGAGTCGGAGTCGGAGTCGGAGTCGGCGGCGACGGCGACGGCGACGACGACGACACCGACGACTCGCCGCCCCGCGCGGCGGTGTCGTCCCCGTCCCCTTCGCCGATCAGCGTCTAGCTAGTTAGAGTGATGAGTTAATTAGCTTAGCTGGGTAGCTAATATAATGGGTTCTGGTAATGGCTAGGGTTTAGCTCTAATTCAACTAGATTTGCTTCGATTAGTAGCCGCTGCTACGCTAGTCTTTAGTTAATGATAACCAGTGTACCTCCTGCCCCCCGCTCCGCGGCCGTGGAAGCTAACGGAGGGCATATCTGTAATTTGTCCCCTACTATTCTGCTGTAGTACTAGTACCTCTACTAGCTGCATTGTCTCATCTCGTTCTCATTTTCGTACTACTTGTAGGAGTATCACGAGTACGGGTTGCAGGTGACAGAGTGACTAATCATCGTATCCCAGCTCATTAAAACACCATCGCCCTACCCATGGCAGTGCAGACTTGATCGATCGCGTTGGGGTTGGTGCAGCCACACACTTGTGCAGGAAGCTTCCATTTGCTTCGACTGTGCGTGAGATTTCGCCGAGATTTTCCCCCCTCCACACAGTTGTGTCGTGTGCATTTGTTACAGTACCAACTGGCTGCATCGTCGCCTATGGAGTGTGGCTGCATTACCGCGGCGGCGCTGGATCCGGCCGGGACAACGGCTTGGCTCCTCGTGTCGCGGCCGTGTTTCAGTGACATTTGAGCACAATTTTTTTAAAAAAAATGAACTGGCTTTTTAGGCGTTTTTTTTTTCTCTTGTCGTCAGTGGTGGGGCTGAGAAATGCGCCCGCCTCGCCGTCGCGTCGCGGGGAGTTGTCTTGTCTTTTCGGCGCGTCCGGCTGGTGTTGTTGTCTGATGTGTGTGGCACGGGTTAGGACGGGGGGTGATGATGGCAATTAGGCCGGCAAGATTGGGGGCTTTCGGTGAGGTGCGGGCAGAAGGATCTGACATGATCCCACAAGGGATTTGTGTCGTTTGTGTGTACGCCCTGCCCCTGCCTCTGCCTCGCGGGTCTCTCTCTCGGCCAGCCGGCCGGGTTGCTTTTTGAGAGAACCTGGTTTTGGGTCAGTCAGTCGATCGAGTGTGTGACAGTGGATGTTGTTTGTGTGGTAGGAGGCAGAGGGTTGTGTTTAGTTTGCTCGTGGGTGATTTGATTTTGGTGGGTGTTTTGGCTCGAATTGTTTGATACAGCAGCAGCCTCACGTCACAAAAACGAAACCTCGGCTGGAACACAGCTATTCTGCATTACAGAAGACAAGGCAAACACATGCCCGTATTCCCTGCCCCGTGTAACAATAATCCATAACCCGTGGTCAGTGGTCACGGCTCTCGCCTACCATACGGTCGCACACCGCCACCAACAACTACAGCGCCGAAGACTCACACGGCGACACCAGCACGTACGTGCGGAGGTGCAACGTTGTGGCAGCAGCTGCCTTTGGCGTGTAGCGGCGGCTTCGGCGCTACGAAAGTTGATCGAGGAACAGCGAACCCCACCTCCGCCACGGGCGTGTGTCATGTGTGATCCGCGCGCGGGGCGCAACACAACCGACGCCTCCTCCCTTGTGCATTCCACTGCGTTGGGGAGAATCCCCGAGGCCGAGCTGCGCGCTGCACGCAGAACACAGCATCGCGGCACAGGTGGTGACGGAGTTTTTGTCCGGGAAACGGGCGCGCGACACGGCAATTTTGCACGAATACTGCACGGTTTCGGACACAACACCAGTCGTGGTTCGGAGCTAGCCGGAGCAAGGGACCAAGACGGGGCCTGGCCTGGGTGGGACATTGTATAGGGTGGAGGAGTATTCACCGGTCCGAGACGTCGGTGAAACAACTGTGCTCGTGCCATTGCGTCAACTGTCCAGTGGAATACGAAGGTAGGAGTAGGCGGCACGGCAACACGAGCACATGAAGTCTGACATAGCAGAGACGAGAAGAAATTTGTCGAGCGCCCAGAAGTCACGACGTTTTTACACCAAGAATCTGGACATATGCGACGAAGATTTGCACGAGATAACTCATGCCCCCAAGCAATTGCCGATTTGCCCTAGCTTGTCAATTCGCCTTCCGTCTCAAGCACAAATAGATTTGAGCCGAATCGCCTTCGGTCTCTGTGTCAAAGGCCTCACAAAAGCCCAACGCGTGAAACGCTTTACAGTTCTGGGCCTTCTGGCCCAGATTAGCAACGGAACGAGCAATTCCACTCATTGAATTTGTCGCAAAGCAAATCGGAGAACACGACATCAGCAACGGAACGACTGCACCTGCTCGATGTTACGATCACGTTTGATTTGGAATTAACAGCTTTAAAGACTAGGGATTTCGGGTTATATTCATGATTTATCCCAGCTAAGTAAATACTGACGATGGACGACGTGTCCAAATTCCAAAATGCGACGGTTCTAAAATCTAAAGTACATGCAGTAAACTGGAAACAAGTAGATCGACAATTCGACATGCTAATGTTCGACTCTACGAACAACCTATTCCTCCTAGAGTCCTATTAAGTAACATATCGGACACCATGAACCTACCTTAAACTACAACGAAACTACATACAGCATGTCAGATTCACAGCAAACGACGTGGACGATGAAGCTAAAGACACCAAAAGCTAAAGCCAAAGCACATCACATTGCTACTACCACACCTAGCAGGCGCTGCCCATCTGGAGGCGACGTGCCAAGTGAACGAGGTGCCACGTGAGCGCCATCAGGCACAGCACGTTGCACAGCGACGAGTAGCCGTTCAGCTTCTTCAGCCGCTGGTTCAGCCTCACCGCCCGGCTCTTCGACGCCTGCACGTCCGCCGCCGACTTCGCCGCGGCCGCGCCGCCGTCTGCCGGTTTGCGCGCCACCGCTGCGGCCGTTGGCACGGTGGTCGTCGTGGCCGTGTTGGCCGTCTCCACGGTGACAACCGGCGGCGGCTCGACGATGTCGGCCATGTCTCGCCCCCTTCCTTCCTCCTTCTCCACCTTCATCCTCTCGAACATCACCTACAATCGCCAGAACGCAAGAAATGCATCATAAACACATGAACGAATTGGTAAAATTCATGATGAAGTGAAGTATTTACTCGCGTTCCATAATATGACGGAAAGTTACAACTTTTGACCATTTAGTCCTATTCAAAAAATTATGTTAATATTTTTTTTATGATTTAATTTATTATCAAAATTACATGAGCATGACTAACCCGTTTTTAAATTTGTACAAAACTTTTGAATAACGAATAAGACAAATGGCAATACGTTGCACTACTCCCTCCCGTTTTTTGAATTAGTTGACATTGCTTAGCTCAATTTGAGCTAACCAACATGAAACAAAAAAAATCTAGAGGGAGTAATAAAAAAAGTCAAAACCAGTCTACTGGTGAACTTACTTTGGTGGCTTTTGGCTCGAGCAGCAGCATGTTGGCGAGGACGAGGCCGAGCGCGGCGAGGAGGTTGACGCTCTGTGCGCGCGCGGCGAGTGAGCTGCGCTCGCGGCCGAGGAGGTGCGCGGCGAGGGCGAGGCCGACGCCGTAGGCGACGGCGCGGAAGTAGACGGGGAACAGCTTGCTCTGCACCATGCCGAGCTGCTGCCTGGGCAGCGCCGCGGCGAGGACGTGGCTCGACACGAACGTCACCCACAGCGACGCGCCGTACGCCGCCGCGAACCCCAGCAGGTGCATCACCGCCGTCGCCGTGCACGCCGGCGCGCCGAGGAGGTGGATAAGGTGCGCCGCGGCGTCAGACGCCACGCCGCGCGCCCGCCGCGCGATGTCCGAGAGGTTGCCCGCCGCCTCGCCTGCCTTCGCCTTCACCGCCTCCTCCGCGCGCGCCGCGCGGCCCGCGGCGTCGTCCGCGTACTGCTCGGCTGTCTCGGCGATGTCCGCGGCCTTGTCCTTGGCGTCCATGGCGCGCTCTTTGACGCTCTCGCCGGCGTTCCTCGCGGCGTGGGACACCTTGTCCTGGGCGTTCTTCACGGTCTCCGTCGCGCCGTGCTGGACGTGCGACGCCTTGTCCTTGGCCTTGCCCGCCGCGTCGAACACCTTGTCCTTGGCTCCCGACGCGCCGTCGAACACCTTTTCCTTGGCGCCCGACGCGGTCTCCTTCGCCTGCGACGCGGCGTCGAACACCTTGTCCCTGGCGCCCACGGCGGTGTCCTTGACATGCGACGCGGCGTCGAACACCTTCTCCTCCGCGCCTCTGGCCGCGTCCTCGGCGCGGTGCTCGACGGAGGAGGCAGCCTCCTTGACGCCGTCCTCCGCCTTCCTCGCCGCGCCGCAGAGCCTGTCCTTGCATCGCCTCACCGCGCCGAACACCTTCCCCGTCGCGCTCTCCTTGGCTTCGTACATCGCCTCCTTTCCGCCGCCCTCCACCATGTCACCGATTTTCCCCTCTCCCTCGCCGCCGCCGAGGCCGTCGCCGACGGGTGACAGAGGGAGCTCCCTCTCGTACCCGACGATCACCACACGGCGTCCCTCCCGGATGACGTGCTCGCCGTCGGCCGGCGACGGCGGCGTCGGCGCCGGCGACCACACGCCCGCTGCCGCTAAGGTCGAGAGCACGAGCCCGATCGCCACCACGTTCATCATCGCGACACGCCGGCGCATTGCACGCGTCAGCTACGGAAGCTTCGGGTGAGTGTGAGTGTGATTCGAGTGAGTGAGAAGAAGACCACAG
Organism: Leersia perrieri; assembly: GCA_000325765.3. Classification (NCBI taxonomy): domain Eukaryota; kingdom Viridiplantae; phylum Streptophyta; class Magnoliopsida; order Poales; family Poaceae; genus Leersia; species Leersia perrieri. The sequence goes on along the minus strand of CM002482.1, from coordinate 11,751,663 downwards.
TAAAAAGTGCATGCACTGGTGTTTCACCGCCACTACCCCGACCGGCGTAACGGCTTTAAATTCGCGCGCGAGCTGAGCCGCCGATGCTTGTAGAAGCCTGGCCGCCGAGGCGGTGGCGAACAGTTGCGGCGGACGCGTGGAGATGCGGCAGTGGATGCGGTGGCGAATGCGAGCTCGGCGTGCTCGCGCGTACGACACGCGTGTGACGGACGTGGCTGCGTGACGCGCGGCTTCGGTTCTCGCGCGCGGCCGGTGGAAAGGTGGTGGGCCTTGCGCGCGAAATCTAATGGGCTTCTTTTCGCCTCGGCCTGCCAAATTAGAGCCCAAGATATGGCCCACAAAGAAGCCCATCTCCAGGTCTCCTCGTCGTTGGAGTTCGCGTGGGGAAGCGAAAACCCTACTCGTTGGGGGAAAGCCCACCACTCGCCTGAACGCGCCGCCGCCGCCCCCGGCGGAGATGGAGATGGAGGACATAGAGGACGTGCTGGGACCGGCGGGGCTCGCCGGCGGTGGGGCGCCGCCGGGGCTGAGGCTCCCGCTCGCCGCCGTCGCCGTGAAGCCCAAGCGTCCGAGGTCGTCCAGGGTCGCGCAGACACGGCCTCAGCCCGAGGCGCGGATCCCCGGCACGCAGGTGCAGCCACCGCCTCCTCATGCTCCAGTGAGTGCGTTGCTGTGTTTCCACGCTTATTCTGATGCGTGTGATTGTTTTGATGTTTTGCAGACGATATATGTGAAGACGTTCGGGTGCTCGCATAACCAGGCAAGCTTCCTCCACATTTCTTTCTGCTCAGAATTTCTACTGAATTTTTGCATGTTATAATATGCTCTAGCTGATTTGAATTATGACGTGCCATACGATTACTTAAAATGTTATTGCTTCCACTAGCAAGTGAACACGGATAAATCCCGGTTGAACTGCTCAAACATGTAGTGATCGGCTGAACCATGTGTGGTCTTTTGTGCTAGCTGGCTTGTTCAGTGCAGATGCTAGTAAGCCAATGGTTCTGCAGCTGTTAGCTATGTAGTAACCGTTGCTTTCTTCTGACCTGCAGAGTGACAGTGAGTACATGTCAGGGCAGCTCTCGGCGTTTGGATATGCGATCACTGAAGAGCCTGAAGGAGCGGATTTGTGGCTAATTAACACGTATGGTTCTAGGTTCTTGTTATGTTATCTGTCTTTTTCCATATATTATCTTTTGCTGTTCATTAGTGGTATACATGAATTGAGTATAACTAACCGATGATTTCAAACTGGTGCCGTGTTGTGGAAAACTAGCTATTTTAATGCACTTTAATATTCCATGAGCTGACCAATAGAATAAATCCAACTTGTAGTGCCTAAGGGTGAGTTATCTATTGACACGTATCGGTAGACCTTCTATTAAGTTCAGAGGTGAAGAATGTATTCGGACGAACACTTATTTTGTGACTATTAACCTTCTGTTACAGATGCACTGTGAAAAATCCAAGTCAATCTGCCATGACAACTCTCATATCAAAGAGTAAGAGTGCAAACAAGCCTTTGGTTGTGGCTGGATGTGTACCGCAAGGAAGCCGGGATCTGAAAGAGCTTGAAGGTATTAGTGTTATTGGAGTGCAACAGATTGATCGTGTTGTTGAAGTAGTTGAAGAAACCTTAAAAGGCCATGAGGTTCGGCTTTTGAGTCGGAAAACTCTGCCCTCACTTGATTTACCTAAGGTACAACTCATATTTCTGTACACGATCTTATGTGTATCAATTGTACATGGCTAGTATAGTGGGGACATTTTCTGTAACCTTTCTACCATTGACATATGTAATATACTAATATCATTCCTAATGACTGACTACAGCTACAATTTTCAGGTAAGGAAGAACAAATTTATCGAGATTCTTCCTATTAATGTTGGGTGTTTAGGTGCTTGCACATACTGCAAAACAAAGCATGCTCGTGGTCATCTTGGAAGTTACACTATAGAAAGTTTGGTTAGTTTCCTGGATGTTTTGCCTATTGTAGGAAGTTGTGCTTCTTATTAAATCTCAAGTATATAATTCGGTTTGCAATTTACTATAGGTAGATCGCGTGAAAATTGTTGTCTCCGAAGGTGTCCGAGAAATATGGTTGAGCAGTGAGGATACCGGTGCTTATGGTAATGTGATTTTCCAGATCTTTCTGGATTCTTTTTGAGAGCTAATCCAGAATATTATTAATTGATTATGGAAATCCCCTTCTCTGACTTTATATTGTTTTCAGGCAGGGATATCAGTACAAATCTTCCAAACCTATTAAATGCAATTGTTGCTGAGCTTCCTGCGGACAGAAGCACAATGCTTCGCATTGGCATGACCAATCCTCCTTTTATACTAGAGCATTTGAAGGAGATTGCTAGTGTTTTGTGCCATCCCTGTGTTTACACTTTCCTCCATGTTCCTGTGCAATCTGGAAGTGATGCAGTTTTAACGGTATGCAAACTTGCAGCATTATACGGATACAAAATCCAAATGTTATTTGCTTCTAACCTACCTGTAGTGTTTGTGCCTGGCCCTGATTTATTCCACAACTATACATTTCAGGCAATGAATCGCGAATACACTGTGGGCGAATTCAGGAGGGTAGTTGACACACTCTGTGAACTTGTTCCTGGAATGCAAATTGCTACAGATATTATTTGTGGATTTCCCGGTATGATGAAGTTCTTGATTTAGCTATTCGCCTTACTTAGAGTGATTATATTTTAGTAACCTTTATCTGTGTTTATTAAATCCTATAGAAAATGCTGACAGTAATTTAAGCTAAAGTATAATCATGCAATTTTTCAGGTGAGACTGATGAAGATTTTTCTCAAACTGTTAACCTTGTAAAAGAATATAAATTCCCTCAAGTTCACATATCACAATTCTACCCTAGACCAGGTACCTTTTTCTAACATTTGTTTCTAGAAATATTCATCATCAAATTTCCCCCGTATCTTCATGTATAATGTTGTTTTGGTATTCTTTAGGGACACCTGCTGCTAGGATGAAAAAGGTTCCCAGCGTTGATGTGAAGAAAAGGAGCCGTGAGTTGACCTCAGTTTTTGAGTCATTTTCACCCTACCAAGGAATGGAAGGCAAAGTAGAGAAGATATGGATCACTGAAATAGCTACTGATGGTGTTCATTTGGTAAGTGTATCATCATTGCGGCCAGTTGTGACATTTATAGTCGCAAACTTTTTCCTGACATAATCTTTTGCTGCACAGGTTGGACATACCAAAGGATATATCCAGGTGCTTGTCATTGCTCCTGATAGCATGTTAGGAACATCAGCAGATGTGAAGATCACATCTGTTGGGAGATGGTCTGTGTTTGGTGAAGTGATAGAAGGATCTGTTGCAGCAAAGGAAACACATAAGCAAAATCACACTGAACTGCAAGAAGAATATAGGCCAAGTCAGGTCGAGGAAGCCACTTGCTGCGGCACAGACTCTTGTGGTGCCTGTGCATGCTCTGATGTGGCACATCAATGCAGTCCTGGTCCACAGCGATCCGAAGATCCCATGCCACAACACTGTGGCGATGCTTCTCATCAGGAAGTTGTTCAGTCTAAACTTATGAGAAGAAATGTTGAAGGAACAGTTAAAAGTAGTGAAAGTGATACGACGAAAGTGATAGGGAAGATTCAGAATCTGAATGTTGCTACTAGGAGGTTGCCAAAAGTTGATACGATTTTGTGGGGTGGTTTGGCCGTGAGCTTTGCCACCACAGTTGCCCTTATTGTACTGCTCGCATACAAGATTTCTTCTACGTCCTCCTATTAGTCTACCGATATAGTTACTGATATAGTAACTGGGAGTTGAGCTGTGTGTTGCTGCTCAGTTTGGCGATTTCCTGTATCCATCCTTTTGTTTGCTACAGAGCTATGAATGGAACTGCAATTCATTCTGGAGCTAACCTTCTGCCCTGATGTTCCTTTCTCAAAAACTGGAACCTTTTTTTCGACACGACAGATTATCTAACTTGTAATGGCGAGTAACGTTTCTTCAGTGTAAAACGCTACAAGTGAATAATAAAATTCATTTAGTTCCATAATGGCATACAAGTAACCATGGGAATAAATTTCTGGGCTTTCAGCTTCAGTTCCAATCTTCTTGACAGTGTAAGTGTGGCTTTCTGCTGAGCTTTGCCAAAGCTACGGAAATTAGAAGAATGTTTTTCCCTTGATGTTTCCAGAGATTAGGCTTTGTTTGGGAGCCTGGGAGGCCAGCTTACACCCAGAGGCAGGACGTTTGGCACAGTGGCTGGGCCGAACCGTAGACACTGAACGGCTGGAGTGGACATGAGAACATCAGTACCAATACTATCACTACAAATGGTTATAAAAGAATCTCTTCTTTTTTTTACGAAGCAGAAGATACCAATATTATCACTACATCAAAAATCAACTTAAACTCGACCTTCAACATGGAGATGGAAGGGAAAAAAAAGACAAATTAAAAAATGTCTAGTACTATATTGTTCATTGTTCAATTTGACTTTCTTATTTGTCTATTCTTGATGTGTGAGCTGAGACTAAAAATATTAGTGACTCGACTCACTCAAGCGTCAAAATGAATGTTGTCAAGTTTTTCAAGATTCTTTTTATAACTTCTTTTAAGTGGCGCTTGAGTAAACGATCCCTTGAGAGTTTAAAACTGATTCCCCGTGAATCATATATATATATTTTTTGCAGGGAGTGAATCATTTATATTTTGTTCTTTGAAGATTCCGAGTCCATGTCATTGAGTGAACTATGGTTGCTTAAGTCCATATTTGACCAATCAAGATTCAAGTACATATCTGACGAGAGTTGAGAGGAGAAACCGACTGCATATATGCATGCATCTGCTCTCTCTCAACGGACAACGGCAGTCATGCTCCATTGTTAATCAGCAAATCTGGAATCGCTACAAGAAACTTGTGCCAAAAAGTTGCGAAAAGGAATAAGAAAATATGTTTATTAAAGAAGAGATTGTTTTTGTTTTCAGCACAAGGAAAAACCAACACCAACAGCCGAACACGGGAGAGCAAAAAAAATTACACGGAAGACCCATCCGATAATTATCAGAGCCAGGTTTCGATCCTGGGACCTGTGGGTTATGGGCCCACCACGCTTCCGCTGCGCCACTCTGATTTGTGGTGATGTACTACTATGTTACAATAAAATATATGAAGATTATTTCAACAAAAATCAACTTACGGTGCGCGGCGAGCAGCACGGCAGGCCAGGTCAACACGTGTCGCTGGCGGCGCAGGCACGGGCACGGCGCCAACGCAACGGCCGCTTGCTCACCTAGTCACCTACCACCACGCACCTGCAGCTCTCGATCAAATACTTGCTGGCTGCTGCTAATAGCAACTTAGCAAGGCGCCTCTATCCAAATCCGGCAAGCATCCATGCTACTGTCTGTACGGCGTGTAGTGCTGTGTACATGCCTCGTTGCCAGCCCGGAGTGGACGCACCGCACCGGTGGCGCGCACATGCTGTCGCAATCGCGTCGCATCGATCGGCGCGGGGGGAGAGCCCGGCGCGTTTCGCTACGTGCGTACGTCGCGCGTGTCGGCCACCGCGCCCGCGACCGCGAGCGAGAGAGAGCGGGGGACAAGGCTGGTTGGCCACACCGCCACAGCTAGATACCGTATAGCTTGGCTCGAACTCGAAGGCCATGCACCCGCCGCCGCCACCACCACCACCACGACATACCGCGCGTTCCCGAGAAAGAACGGAAAGGCCGCGCCCCGGTGCGCGCACTGCACCAGTAGTCCAGTACTAGTGGTCGTGTTGTGGCTATGGGTTCCGGGTTCCATTTTTGTCGTTGACGGACAGCGCGCGCGCAGGCCACCACCGTGCACCGTGCTGTATGCGCTCGCTTTCGCGAATTTCTAGCTGCCGGGTTCGCGCAGGTGGGACGTGGGAGTAGTGAGGCTGTGACGGTGACGAGCTGGTACTAGCTAGGATTGGGCTTGGGCGGGTTGCACGGCGCCCACAATGCATGCCTGAATTCGCCGCAGACAGCTGGCGGCGACGTTGTGGTTGCCAGTTTTCTTTGCATTATACCAGTACTAGTCCTTTTTTAAACTTACTCCCTCTGTTTCATATTACTTGTCATTGGACAAAATATGAAGGTGTGACCAAATACTATTCTACCCCTACTGATTACATCTTAATCATTAACTCAAACCATCATTAATTTACATGGGTAAACCCACCGCAAGCTAAAAAAAGAGGCATGCACTTCGTGCATGTAAAGGTAATAAATTTTGTATATGGAATCGAGGGGACTGTTATTGATAACAATGCTTAATTGCATGTATTAATAAGGGGTATATATGGAATATTTTAGCCAAAATTGTCTTAGAATGTGAGAATAACAAGTATTTTGGCACAAAATTTGAATGCTAGAATGACAAGTAATATGAAACGGAGGGTGTATTTTACAAATAGATTCTTCAAAAAAATATTTCAGAAATGGTCATTTTTATGTGTTCCTGCGGCAAGGCACCATATACGTTGGCGCCACCACATGCCACCGTAAACGCAGAAATCACAGGCTCAGGGGTTCGTGTACCTATTTAAAAATAAAATAATTATAAACAGGGTGTTGGTCGCAACCAGTGAGGTAGTTGACAAATAAGTTGTCCACGAAAGCACATAACATAAAGCATTGCCAAAACGACACCAAAATCAAACCGCAAAAAATTCTTGGTAATTGACCGCCAAAACCCGTTAAATCTACACACATAATTTTCGTCAGAACACTGTATCCAGTTTATGGGCTTCCTTACAAAATCAGGGTCAATGAAATTTGATCTTTTCCCAACTTAAAAAACACCCACACAAAGACGCTCCCCGTTCTCATTCACGTGAGCCAGGACATCAGACATCAGACGCCCAGAGTACCATACTACCACCCAACACACACACAGCATCCATCCATCCAAGCGTCAACCCAAACACTTCGTACCCAAAAAAAGTACAGCCGCATGTACTACTAATGTTAAACCACCACAAAAGCCCCACCTCGTCCGGCCCCACCCACTGACACCACAGACCCACAAAACGGAGGCGGATCCGTTTCTGCCGCTTGCCTTTGACACAAACAGAGGGAGAGATTTGAGCGCGCGTCCCGGAGGAGGCGAGTGCCATTACTGTTCAGCTCGGTGGATAGGATAGCTCGATTCGGTCGAGAACCGGAGAAGCCGAGGCGGAGGGAGAAGACGACGACGACGACCGGGGCAATCGAATCGATCAATCAATGCCGCTGCTGGCGCGGGCAGAGGCACAGGTACTATCATCATCGCCATTGCGCCGTTGGTTGATAGGATAGCGCGCGAGATCGATTACCTGCTTCTTGTTTTTATTGTTCTTCTTCTTTGTGCATGCGTCGATCTCTGCCGGATTATCTGCTGGATGTGGTATTTGGGGTGTTAATTTGTTTCCTTTCAGGTGATGGTTGGTTGCATCGTTTGCGTTGTGTTTTGGTCGCATTTTTTTGGGTGGAGGTGGATTTGTTTGTTCTTGGGTTGGGGGAAATGCCGCTGTTGTGCGTTTTCTGGTCTAATCGGAATGTGGATTAAATACTGTGGGGTTGATTTCTGGCGCAGATGAAGGATGATGCGTTGGGTACACAAAGTTCTGATGAGGCTGGGGTTTTGGGCTCTGTCGTGGGTTTGTGATTCTTGACATTGGAATCCTATCTGATCTCCTTTTTCTCCTCTTGTTCATTGATAAATGCCATCTGGTTCATGTCGAGATAATTTCAGTCAAAAGGGAAAAGAACTCGTCTAATGTTCGGTGGAGATTATCTCAGTGCCGGCTTGCCGGGAAATGTAGTGTGGCTTCAATTTTTTTTTTTTGTGAAATATTTTATCTTCTTTTTTTTAATCTCTGAAGTATTCCTGAAACGGCGCGAACGCAACTGCTACTAGCCTATCATTTCTGGTTGTCCAGTTCACTTCAGTTGCAGATGCCGTTTTTAGTTAGGCCGTCTTTGCTTTTCATGGGTGGACTGACGTTGTAATGGTTTCTATTTTGGGATATCGTGGTTTCTCTCGTTTGGTGCTTTAGGTGGCTCATTTTCTGCATTTAGCAACTGACTAGGCGAGATGATTTGGAATTGGCATGATTTTAGTTTTGTTCACTATGCATTGTCAAATATGGACTAATGTTACAAATTTCTGTGCTTTGATTCTGCTTCAACTTTTCTCATTTTTTTTTTTGGGTTGCCTTTATGAACTGATGCACATATGTTCACTCTTTCATTCATTGCAGTCTGATCGCTTCGATCTTCACTAGGATTTCTGGAAATTGGTTCAGCCTGCATTGTAGTACTATTTTTCATGATCAAGCTGACTAGTAATCAACAGAATGGATGGGAAAGATTTCTTGGTGGAAATAGGCATGAAGGAGGAGGATATCACAACAATGCTGTTTGGAAAGAAGGTTATTGAGCTGACAGAAGATGCATTTGACAGCTCTAAAGAAGAAAGAAAGATCTTTGAGGAACTCTTCTGCAGAACAGGCATAAGCAGAGTAAGCACCCATCATCCACGCCGGGATGGAAAGAACAATTCACTAGAAGATACAAGCAAAGAATTCATATCTTACACACCCTCAAGCTCTGCCTCCAATGATAAGTTGGTGCGCTGCCGCGTAGTTGAGTCTTTCACATATGGCAACTTATCAAGCTATCTTGTGTTCCGCAATAATGTCAATCACCACATGCAGAAAACAGTGTCCTTCCCGGATGTGGCCACCACTTCTTCTGATCTCGCGATTCAGTGGACACCGCCTTCCATTGAGAGGGTGTACACTCGTAGGACAAGGGCTCGCAGGATGCAAAGAGCAAGACTTTGCAGTGTTCTTGATCTGGAGAGGGTTGACATTACCGGCACTGAACGGCGTAGGGATAGAGGGCAGCATAAGTATGAATATGGCCATGGGGAGCTTTGGAATCATCTCCGGCTACATGCCAATCTTCTGATGATGGATGCTGGGTGGAAGATTGATGGTAAGGAAAGAGGGGACAAGAGTAAGGTTGATCATGTTTATGAGTCACCGGACAAATTAATGCGCCTGTTTTCTCTTCCCAGGGCTTGGAAATGCTTTGGCCAGTGGTTGCTTATAAATTCTTCCAGCTTTGTTGGAAATGACTACGGGAGGGTATGGTTCAACATCCATGATTTTCTGATTGATCTGAAGAATACTCTGCTATGCATAGAATATGAAGTCCGGCTTCCAAAGCAATCTCTATCTTTTCTCAACCAGTGGCAGCTCCTTGATCCTTTCATGGCAGTAGTTTGCATCGATAAGAAGGTTAAGGCCCTGAAGAAGGGAGTAGCACTGAAAGCTGTAAACAGCACTGTTACATTTGTCAGTCGCACTGACAGTAAGCTGTTGACTTCAAGGAGTGCTGACAATACACTTGCTCTCAACCATTCGAACAATTATAACAACATGCATCCCAGGTCACGGAAAAATCTTCTGCCTCTGCTTCAATCTGATGACCCCATGGGAAATTCTTCGTGCAGCAAACAGCATTCTATGATTGGGAAAAGCAAATCTAACCAATATAAAATGGACCAAAGATTGCTAAGCATAGCGGAAATAAATGAAAAAAGCATCAGAAGTACTGCTCATCGTATAGTGATGGGTCTGCAAGGTTCAACAGCTTTTCCCAGTTCAAGGACTACTTGTTTAAAAATGAAAAATAAGCTTCCACACAGCTTGACACAGTGCATTCAAGACAAATCTGATCCACTGTATTTTCCACCTAATTATTATCCTGATGACCTCGTTGATAATGTTGAAATAAAGGATCCGAGTTTTCATGCTTATGACATGATAGAATCTGCAAACGTGGACAATTCTGCAGACAGTCCTTCTGATGGGTTGCTCCTAGGGGCAAACTTACTGTTTTCGCATGAAGTGGACGAGATGCTTCTTGGACAGTTGGATGACACGAGCAATGAACATCATGGTGCTCCAGCTGTCTCTGAGCTACAAGCAGAATTAGTAGATTTAGGGGATGGACCTTCTGGTCCATCATCACTACCATCAGAGAAGGACATAGGATTGAAAGCTAATAAAGATGATATCGACAATGAGCAGCATAATGCTGCAGCTGTCCTTGAGTCTCAATCGGCAAATAAAGATGTATCGGATGGACCTGCTGGTGCACTGTCGTTTCTACCAACAAAGGATACAGTTTTGGAAGCTAATGAGATGAGCTCGGAAGAGATGACAAAAATAGGACAGTTATCATGTGAAGCCACTGATAATGCAATGGTGATATCGGAGCCACAGTTGTTGTTTGTGTCCCCTCAAGATGGGACTCTTTCTTTCATGAATGATAGTATGTGCAGTCAAGAGATGCAGAGTTGCGTCCGTGCTTCAAGTGACACCATGGGGACTAACTTCCAGCTAGATATACACTCCTCAGTATATGAAGCAAGTTTGATTCAGGGATTCCTATACCTTGACAATGAGGGTTCTCCAATTTGTTGGACGGTCATAAACCCAGAATCTCCTAGGCAGTTGATATGTTCAGAACCAATCTCAAAGGCATCTGAACTTCATGGTGAAATGAACATGGAGGGTGGGACTTTAACTTCTGAACCGATGCAAATGTCAAAACTAGCCTCGAGAAAAACCAACCGGAAAAGGTCGAAGAAATCTGCAAGTATTGAAGACAAAGGCAATCAAAAGAAACATAAAGTAAATGATATTCATGCAAGTGACTGCACAATTGATCAACACATGAACCATATAACTGCGAATCCTGCTGGCTATTTAATTAGCAATGAGAAAGAACAGATAGGTTCAGCAAGCACTGAGCATGTTTCATTGAACTTGTTGCCTGAAAATAGCACTGGCAAGAATCAAGGATCAGAACAGCAGGTTCCCATAAAAACCAGTGACAATGATCAAGCCAGAGTAAGCATTGAATTAACAGAGAAGATCATGCCAGAAAAAACTCCCAAAAAGGATGTCAGAAGGGAAAAGGCACCACGGCATAAGTGCAAGTTTGATGACAATGACCTTCTCATAACAGCTGTAATACATAAGTTAACTGCACGCTACAGAAACCGTTTTAGTCGAAGGCTCGCCAAAAAATCTGGTTTCAGACGTCTACCTAGATGCCGTAGGGAGAGTGAAGAGAGAGGTGACATGAGTACGTTTCCTAAAGGAGCAAGAACAGTTTTGGGAAAGTTGCTTGAAATGGGCATTGTTTGTAGAGTAAATATTCTTCAATATCGAAGACCAGGAAGCAAAAATGTATTAAAGGATGGAAACATAACAAACAAGGGCATTAGATGCCGATGCTGTGATGTTGTATTTACAATGTCCAGGTTTAAGTGTCATGCAGGTCTGCAGCAAGAAATCCCTTCACTGAATCTTTTCTTGGGTTCTGGTAAATCATATACTCTTTGCCAGCTTCAAGCATGGTCTATTGAGCATAAGGCCAGGAAAGAACGTGCGAAATATACTATGCCACTCCAAGCTGATCAAAATGATGATACTTGTGGATTATGTGGTGATGGTGGTGAACTGATATGCTGTGACAACTGTCCTGCTAGTTACCATCTGGACTGCTTGCCTTGTCAGGTTTGCTTCCCTGATGCTCCCCTTTTCTTTGGTCACCTAACACATATATTTTTCAAGGCACATTGCTTATGAAATAAGCCAAATTAGTTCATAGTTGTTCCAAAAGGAATTAATTTTTCATGAATGTTCTGAAAGGAGTTATATAGACACTTATCCCTGTCTGCAGTGGAACTGATGTTTTCTAATATTATATTGTCAATTATCTAATTTAAATGGAGAAAGTGATGTTTTATCATGACTACTCTTCTCCCTTCTTTGCTGCTCCAAGAATAACTTCTAGCAAAAATGCAGTCATTACTGCATATGTTTAATCATGTCTGCATTACATTGCTTAGTTAAAGTTTTTTTTTCTTTAGTTCCGTCCTGGATATGACAAAGCCTTTCTACCTCTTGTTCACTTTATTGCTACTGCCATAATATATTTCAGCTAACTTTTCATACTGGAAATCTTGTCATCTTCAGCAGGAATGTTTGCATTCATGTCACTGATTCACTTGATACTTTTTCAGGATATTCCAGATGGTACCTGGTATTGTTATAGATGCCTTTGCAATGTATGTGGGGAAGTGATAAATTTGAAGGAGCTCCGAAGTTCCCTACCTGCTTTAGAATGCTCGCAGTGTGAACGCCAGTGTAATGTCCGACTTGACATCTTCATTTCCACGTATCATATGTTTGGTCATTTGCCAGCAAGATTTGTCTGTAGAACTTCCATATGTATTGCTGCCTCTGGTTTTAGCAGCACATTATTCATGCACTGTAGTTTCAGAACTTACCACACACACTTATGATTGTCTGTTTGTATAGCATAGTACATTTTAACAATTTAATTTAGTTATTTACTCTAGTAGTTGTGCTTATGTTAGTGCAGTTACAAGCAATGTTTACTCTATAAAGAGATCTGTTGATTAAAATTTGCTCTTCAATTGTGTGACATTTCTTATCACTGTTTCTGAACTCCTTGCATTGCCCAAAATCCACTGCAAAATTTAACATGCTTAAAGTCTTCATGTTGCATGCTCATTCATTACATTGCTTATTCATTAACCAGTTCGTTCCCTCCAGATCATGCAAAATGCATATATGGTAAACTTTTGTGCAATGAGGAAGGTGGACCTTCTGCCTGGTTTTGTGGAAGAAGATGCCAGCTGGTATAATCCAAAATTTTGATTTGTTCCTTAACTAATGCTAGCCATCTATTTACCAGAGAGGGCAAGATTTGTACTTAAAGCAGCCTAACTTTGTCTGATATTGGCAGATTTATACGAATTTGCGATCTCGTGTTGGGATCCCCAACCACATTGGTGATGGCTTCTCTTGTACCATTCTCCGGAACAATGGCGATCAAAGGGTTTCTAAAGCTGCAGATATTGCTATCCTGGCTGAGTGCAACATGAAATTAGTAATTGCCTTGAGTATAATGGAAGAATGTTTCTTGCCTGTAATAGATGCAAGAACAGGAATAGATATTATCCCCCCTATACTATATAATTGGAGGTGAGACTGATTTCCTTTACAAATATTCTATTGTCCTCTTGACATTATTTATGAATGTTTGCTTCATCTTATTATTTGAGTTCCATGAATTTTTAGGCAGCCATTTATGCCTTTGTATGTCTTTTCCAGGTCTGACTTTGTTCATTTGGATTACAAGGGGTTCTATACTGTAGTCTTGGAAAATGATGACAGCATAATTTCCGTGGCATCCATCAGGTATTGCACGTTTAAAAGTCCTGTCACTTTTGGAGTTCAAATTTTATAAGTTGAAAGTCGAACGCCCTAAACTAATCAGATTATATATTTCAGTATCTGGGATTAACGTAGATGTTTATGCAGGTTACATGGTACAATTGTGGCGGAGATGCCTCTGGTAGCTACTTCTCTTGAGAATCGTCAACAAGGGATGTGCAGGCGTCTGATGGATTACGTTGAAGAGGTACGAGATAATCAGATTATAACCAGAAAACGGCTTGTTGCTGAGCTGGCAGGAGTTGCCAGGAGTAATAGTATCCCACCTTTTTTCTTTATTAGAAATATTGCCACAATAATCATGTCATGCTTACTTCCCAAGTACCATATCTGACGTGTTCCACATCATATCTTTCTTAAGGACCTGAATGTCTGCCGGTATTTCTACTAAATATTTACTTCTCTAGCTATCTACCCAACCGGTATCCTTTTAAAACTAAACCATTGATTGAATCTTCCCCTTTTGAAGTACATGACTGAGCTTGGAAAATTTTTTAGACCAAAGGAAGATTAACCTGCTTCTATATAAACTGAAAAGGGAAATTCAGAACCAATCAACGATTTATCAAATATCTATAGGTTATTTTGCGTCATTACTTGCACTGTTCAAATTATTTCTATGCTTCCATGTGTACCACTTACTATTTAAGATGAAGCCACTGCTCTACAACTTACGCCTACCTGATGTTTCTCAACAGATGCTGAAATCTCTGAAGGTACAGATGCTTCTTCTATCCGCAATACCGAGCCTAGTCGATACATGGACATCGGCATTTGGGTTTGTCCCGATAAATGACCGTGACAAGCAGCAGCTCAGCAAGCTCAGGCTGGTGTCGGTTCCGGGAACCGTCTTACTGAAGAGAAATCTGTGCGTGTGTTCGGGCACGGACCCGGGTGAGCTGCCAAACCCTAAATCCTTCAAGTTTACTCACGCTATGCCAACTTACCAAGAAACCACGACGGTTTGAATATGACATGCCAATGAGATGATGATCACAGTGGGTGGTGGTGGTGATAGCAAGGAGAACCTCATCCGTGACGATCAGCCGGTGGCGATAGCGGAAGATCGCCGTGTAGGGACTCCTCTTGGTGAGACCAAACTGCAGCAGCAGCCGTCTGATGATTTTTCCTCCCCAGTTTGCCCAGTGGACAGCCTCGCTGACGATCTGGGAAGTCTGCAGATCACTTCGCCCTGTGAAATTATTCCTCGTCGTCTTAGCAAAAATACTGTAAATTCAGCTAATGTGTATGTGAGATCCTATGGATGCCAGTAGCTGTTACCTGTTAGCATTCGTCTGTGAAAACTCTGCTACTGCCGCCGATGAGAACCTTTAGCGGCGGCCTGAACTTTCTATGTTGACTGTGAGTTACTGAACATTCTTGAGTCTCTTAGGACGAAGATGAGATGTGTTAGTGCTATCTTTGCTCAGGTTTTGTACCTGACACGAATGCCCAGAAAAACAAGCGATGGTTGCTTCACTGGAGCGCATGAATTTCACATGATTTGGCTCAAATCCATTCAAAATCCATAAAATTGAAGGGATTCAAAACTCCAAACATCTGGTCTGAATGAACGGGAGGAAATCGTCATGTCCTGTCACGGTGTCGCATCGAGAGTTTCTATCCGTTGGGAGGACTGGGCTGCCCGTTGCTAAGCCCACGCACGAATCTCGAGGCAAATCCGACGGCCGCCGCGCTGTCGAGGCCACCAGGGCATCAGCGACGTAATCAGACTGTGGCCGAAATTAACAGCGGAAACAGCGATTTGCTTTCCCCCCACGCGGGATTTTCAATTTTTAATCCCGTTGTTGTGTTAAAATCCTCCCTCTCCCTCCCGCTCGCGAAGCAAAATATTTTGATTCCCCCGCGCCGCGGCCATTTCCGCCGCAGAAACCCCAAACCCCTCCTCTCCTCTTCCCCAAATCTGGCGCCCGCGCCCGCCTGCATCGTTTGCTGCGGCGGCTGCGCGGCGAATCCTCCCCCTCCTCCTCCCCGGCGGCGGCGACGCATAGCGGGACTCAGGTGATGATCCCTAGTCTCTGGTCCGTTGAGAACCGAGGTTTTCGGGTGATTTTGGGGGCCATTTCTTTGGGGACGTTTCGGGTATACTGCACTTGCGGCGGGTTGGGGATTGGCGACGAGGGGTGCTGTCTGATCTCTCGGATGGTTGGGTGGGATGTTAGGTTTGGGGTTAGGGTCTTCGACGGAATGTGCCTGAAGCGGATTTCACTGAGATGGGTGCGGGGGGATTGGAGCGGTTTAGGGTCTGGGAGCGCGGCGGCGGACGGTGCGGCGGGCGAGGGTGACGAGGGCGTGGTGACGCCGACCAAAGAGCAAGGAGTTGGTGACCAGCCTACGGGCTGCAATTGACACTTGACAGCCGTCAGCAGGGGCACAATGAACTACTACTGGCGTTTGGTTACTAAAGTCCGAATGTGATTTTCCATTTCCCCATTCCTAGATCGTACACCCCCTTAGAATTTTCCTTTTGCTAGTGAAATCACATTGTGATGACTAACTGAAGGTGGTTATCCACGAATTTCAGTCTTCCTTTTATGTTTTAGTGGACTGTATAATTTATGTCAAGAAGATGCTAGAGGGTATAGATAAGTTGAGCATTGAACACATGATTACTTTACTTCTAAACTATGTGTGGTTGTCAACTTATTATGCGTGTGTTGACAGTCGACTTGTTTGTGACTCATGTTATTCATAGATTGGCTTGCCCAGGATATAAACTTTCCATAGTTCCTCATTTCAAGCATGTTGAGACTTATCACTCTTGTCACAGATATTACAGTCCTGGTACACACCTCATTCTTGATCCAGCTTGTGAGGTCATCAGCAACGGACAATCAACGGGTTGGCATTGTTAACTGTCACTGTGGTGGATGCAAGGCAGAAACAACCTCACCGCTGGGTCCACCTGCCATGATAAGCCAAGGGTCAACTGGTCCGATCATGCCAATGCTATTCATAGCTCCCGTACTAAAGATGAATTCCTGAGTTCAAGTTTTTTGTTCTCTTTACCCAAACAAAGGCCTAATCAAGAAGAAGACTGTACGGGAATGATTCCTTTAAGGTACAATCTGATTTTTTTTTATACAAGAGTATTTTGTTGTTCGCAAACTCTTTGCCTTCTTCTAGCAAAAGATAATTGTATACTGTAGCAATGACAAATCATTATATATATTTCAGATCTGCTGCTTGCAAAATTCAAGGCCTAGAGCGCCTTCAAGTTCCGTCTATTGAGAAGGTATGAATTATGACAATAATACTGTGCATGATAGTTGCATAGTCAATTGTGATTTGAACTTGTAGATTTAGCCAAATATGCAGTTTCCTTTGCAACCATATGTGTGCTCCATCTGTCGATCATAATAAATGCTGTCAAAAGATGTGTTGCCCTCACTTCAACCTTGAGGTATAGAGTAGGGTATTTGCTTTATAAACCTGGTAACTATCCACCAAAGGTGTACCATCAATCATGACATGTAATAATTAGGTTCAGTCAACCCTTGATGCATTATTTGAAAATGTAAATCCTAGTTTTTTTTTATTCTTTCATCTCTATGACTCTACCCCTCTGTTAAGAAATCATTAACTTAAAGTTCACTATTTTTGATACATTTTGTTTACTTCTGTGAGTTTTTGGGTATTCAAAGAACATTCTTATGGCAGGCTTGGCGTTCTCTATGCAACACACAGGCTGCATGCAAGAGTTATTTAAGACCTGGTTTGTCTGTGAAAGCGAAAAATTGTGATACGGATCGTGCTCATACTTATGGAACAAATTCTTCATATAACGTTAACATAATGGACAGTGTTCCTAGAAGCAGGAACCCCTCAAAGGAAAGTATGCATCAGCCGACTGAAAGTGGTACCATGGAGAATAACAGCAGCTATCTGCCCACAGGCACCAAGTCCTGTTCAAGCACTTATCTGAACAATCATATGGTGCAGGCAGATACTATTACTACAACAAATCATAGCAATCTTGCCAGAACAGGTACCAAATTATTCAGTACTGCTCCCTTTGTTCACGACATGTGTGACGATGGTAACTTAGATGCCATGGACGATGATGAGCTAATGGCGGTAGGTGCTTTTCTCTCACATCCCCAACCCTAAATCAACTTTCAGTTCTGCAATTACTATAACTATTACTACAATACTACCTCTCTCGTATATTGTAGCTACCTTTGCCCTTGTTTGGACTTTGGAGAGATGAAGGTTGAGTTGAGAAATGTTGTGATTGGTTGAGATGAGAAAGTATGTGAATAAATTAAATGAGAGATGATTATGATTGGTTGGATTGGGGAGTAGGTGGAAAAGTAGCTATGTTATGGCACAAAATTTAGATGCTAGAAGTAGCTATAATATGGGACAGCGGTAGTAAGTCATAATTGTGACATTTTTTTTCCCCCAATTTTCAACTGTTGATTTTTGTTTCAGAGTATAGATCTGGACCGAGTAGTCATGGAGCATTTCCAAGCAACAAATACACCCAGAGGGTCATCCAGGACTCCATTAGGGAACTGCAAATCTGGTGGATTTGATGAGAGTAATTTACCACAAGATCTATCTGTAGTGTGCGATCATGGCAACAAGGTAAGCCAAATACCAATTAAATCATCATCCTTGTTCTTTAGGCAAGGAGCTATTTCAGCATGTAAGCTCACCTGTTGCTACTTCTATACTTGCACAGCTAGCTCTTTGTCCAGAGGTAAAGTCACATTTGCATGAAATGAAGGATAACTTGCTTGCTGTATCCAATGAACTTATTGAGGGTAAACTCAGTCCTCAACGAACTGATGAGCTTCATCAAAAGAGGTTTGTTTTTTGGTCCTACTATCTAACACTTCCGTTGCAATGTTTTTTTTTTTTTGGAGCAAGACACTTCCATTGCAGCACTGACAGCTAATTTCATTTGATGCGATTTCCAAACTTGAACTTTGATGACTAATTTTTCTCACAACATGTTGCCCACAATTGCAAAAAGGGAGAGAAAACTACATAAGCATGACCGTCAAAATAAGGGGTATTTGTTTGTCTATTTTATTGGGTGGCTCTGCGCCATATAAAAGTCACATAAGGGGTATTTGTTTGTTTATTGGGTGGCTCCTTTATAATACCAGTAGTTCTGATGCAATTTTATCATTGCACTCTGCAGATCAGTACTAAAGAAGCAGATTGAGCTGCTTGGGGAGTATATGGCGAGGTTAACCCAAGATGAGGAGAGACAGAGATCACACTCTATGGCCTCCACAACAGCTCTTCAGAGTCATCACCCCATTGTCACCCCAAGTATCTCTTTTGTACAGGACACCAATAGATTCCAGTCTCCAATTTACATCAGGAATGAACCTGGGAACAATGGTTTATGCTTCTCTTCTGCTCCATATTCCTATATGGATGGTTTAAGCACTCCATTACCATCTGTTCAGAGAGATTACACACCTAAGATTATTGATATTAGTTACACTGAAGGTTCTAGTGACAAAAAGTGGAGTAGTACACACTTTGCATGGACTAAGGATCTCGAGGTTATTTTCTTCAAAACCAATAGTAATTATCCAATAGATCATTTGTTTGTAACAGTGACTAATCTTGCTGCCTCATCAGGCCAACAACAAGAAAGTCTTTGGAAACCGCTCTTTCCGCCCAAATCAACGAGAAATAATCAATGCCACAATGAGTGGGAATGATGTTTTTGTGTTGATGCCAACAGGTGGTGGAAAAAGTTTGACGTATCAGGTAACGGGCCTTGCTGCTTTGAATCTGTCTTGTCTGGAGTACTATGTAAATCTATAAAATTGTATTCCTTATATATTTGAACCTTCTGATATGTATTTTTCAAAATAATTTCCAGTGATTTTTCTTATCAAGGAACAAACCTTTTCATATGCCACTGGTGGTGCTGGTGTGTGACAAATGCCACACCACAACTTTTTTCTCAGTGCGAAGTGCAATAGTGTCCTCTTGCCACGGAACAGCATTTTAAGTTTTATTCATCAATGAACATGAGAAGCTATTTTTGAGAATAGTTTATCTCATGGGAGTTGGGAAATAGTTAATGTTCTTGCATGAAATAGTATGGCAGCTGTTTGTCGAATATTTGCGGCTAACTCCATCTAGATATTCCTTTTTATATAAATAATATTAACACTCATCTATAACTCTGCAGCTGCCAGCTCTTATTAGTAATGGCGTAACATTGGTGGTTTCTCCTCTTGTCTCACTCATACAGGATCAGATCATGCATTTGTTGCAGGTAATGTCATAATGTGTTGTTTCCTGTCCTCTTAATATTTCTTGAGTAGCGCATTGCTCACGCCTTGTCTATTACAGGCAAATATTTCTGCAACTTACCTTAGTGCCACCTTGGAGTGGTCAGAGCAGCAGGAGATATTAAGAGAATTAATGTCTCCTACATGCACCTACAAATTGCTATATGTTACTCCTGAAAAAATAGCCAAGTAAGTGGAGTTTTGAAGTTGATCAGAAATCATGTTATACTGTTATATAATTTCTTGACTGTTATTTTGAAGTGATATAGTCTAACTAAGCTTCATTGTGACATGCTGTCACTATGCTGCAGTTCTCATTTCCAGAATCACTAGTATTTACTACAATTGTCATTTCTCTTCATGAATACTAATCAGCTTTAGCTCTATATTAGCTTGTCACTTACACAATTACACCTTTCTTTTGTTACCTGTGCTTTATCAATTCATTTGCCTAAACCCACTGCAATTTCCTGAGTACAGGAGTGATGTTCTGTTTAGACAATTGGAAAATTTATATTCACGAGGACATCTTTCTAGGATTGTCATTGACGAAGCCCATTGTGTAAGCCAGTGGGGTCATGATTTCCGACCTGATTACCAGGTACATTTTATCAGGAAGCAGGTTTTCATGTTAAATAAAAGATAACCCTTTAATACAGTCTTTTTATGATACATCAGCATCTAGGCATTTTGAAACAGAAGTTCCCAGAGACTCCAGTCTTGGCCTTGACTGCAACAGCAACTGCCAGTGTCAGGGAAGATGTTGTGCAAGTTCTAGGCCTTGCAAACTGTGTTATTTTCAGACAAAGTTTTAATCGTCCGAATCTAAGGTAAGTCTACAAAATTCGGAATACATTGACATACAACTTCGATTGTGCCAGACCATCTCAGCCCAACTTTTGCAGGTATTTTGTACTGCCCAAGACAAAGAAGTGCCTCGAGGATATTCATAATTTTATAAATGCAAATCATCCTAAAGAATGCGGCATTATATATTGTCTTTCAAGAATGGATTGCGAGAAAGTGGCCAAGCAATTAAGGGTTATTTCTTGAAACTATAAATTGTTTAAGTCTGCTATATATTTTAGTATTCAAGCATCATAATTCTTGTTCAGTGGATTAAAAGTTCCACAATACTGTCAGAATCTACATATATATTGTTCCTAGATAAATATTTTAATCTAATTTAGGGCCATTCTTCTTGTTTATCCCAAACTTTTCAATGAAGTATTCTGACTACTTCCCACGTTAGTTAATGAAGCAGCGCGGCATCATTTGAGCCCCCCATTTTTTATTGAGGGCAGCGCCAGTGCAAGACAGTACTACTTGTGTCTATATCCTCCTTGTCAAGTATAAACTAGTACAAGACCCAACTTACACAATGCACATACTACTAATTCAATAATACCTCTCATGATGTCTCGAACATCGTGGGAGATCTTGCATACCATCCAGTTTCTTTGCTTTGTCCTCTCTTTTCTCATTATATCATGTACCACATTAGCTTTTTTGCCTACGTGGCAGTTCAATTAATTATATGAACACCAGGTGACATGGAGCACTGGGAGTGCCCTAAAGTTGCAGTTTGGTAAATGACAGTGTAGAAACATATTGCTCGTCGACAATGTGTGTTACTCAAGTATCATGCCTATAATTACTTCCGATGCACCAACCTTAGCTACATATTATATTTAGGAGAGTGCAAAGTATTAACAAATCTGCCTATGTTGAATTTGTTTGGCCTGTAAGCTCTTCAATGATCCTTCTCCAATGCTGGAAGAGATACAAACCTGAGACCAAAAGAGACAAAGAAACAAATAGGTAAATAGAAGGTTTGAGCACTGCATGATCTACTAGGCAGGAACTGTAGGCACCACTTACTCCCTCTGTCCCAATACATAAGGAAAATCCCTTGCATTTGAGGACGGAGGGAGTACCACATTTGCCTGTCAGTCTCATTTAGGGTTTAAGATCCCAGCCGTGATCATTCGTATACTTGACTTGAGTTATCCTCTAGCGACAGTCGTAAAGTCATCTCGAGTTACCGTCTAACGATTTGGAGACCAGTTGCAAACCAGTTTTAGTACTGGTCATTGAACTGACTAGTCCATCAGAATATTACTACATATGACTGTTGCTTTTACTGCTAACTAAATGCTGTGTCCAATGGACCTGGTGGACTTGTACTTCCATCTCCCTTTCATTCAGTAATAATTGGCCTGATAAACCATGCTTCCCAAGGTGGCTCATTGTTGCTTCCTATGCTCCGTTGTGTCCTCTACTGCTAATAAGTTGAGTCGTACTCTGTGGCTGACTAGTCATGATAACTGGTTTGTTACTAGTTTTCCTGGCGGGTAATAGTGGCCCTGTACCCACATCCGCATGTTATAGGGTATTGTTTCTTGATTTGGGTAGTATTTTCTATAGTCGGTTGATTGGAGTTAAGAGAAGTAGACCTTTCAATCAAATCAATCAAGTTAGGAGAAAAGCGATGTTCAACCACTGTCTGCTTTAAACCTAAGCCAGTGGGTCCAGGAATAAAATTTGTTGGGGTTTTACGCTGTCCCATCAATTACCTACACATTCAGATAATTACCTACACATTCAGTCACTTTAGCGCATGAGGTTCTGTAAATGGATAGGTATAATAGATTGTCACGTGATTTGGTATATTCCAAGTGCTGTAATTGGATTTGATCAGATTATTGGACTTTGGTGTCTAAGTAATGATTAGTATTTGAATTTCACGTGCTCTCTATGTGGCTGTCGTGACGGTTTCTTTTTTTCCTACCCAGGAATATGGGCACAAGGCATCACACTATCATGGTAGCCTGGATCCTATCGACAGATCATATATCCAGGAGCAGTGGAGCAATGATAGAATCAACATAATATGTGCTACAGTTGCATTCGGCATGGGTAAATTGATTCTCATAATGTCTGTATATAAATTATATGTATATCTTGTTTATTGGTGCCTTGTGCTAATTGTGCGGATTCCAGGTATTAATAAACCTGATGTCCGTTTTGTTATCCATCATTCCCTGCCCAAATCAATTGAAGGATATCATCAGGTATTTCTGATGACATAAGTTTCACAATGTGTGCACAGTGAAATGGCATAAAGTTAGCTGTATGATGACTGTCATTTTTTTATATTTTTAGGAGTGTGGACGTGCTGGTCGTGATGGCCAGCTTTCATCTTGTGTGCTGTACTACAATTATTCTGATTATGTGAGTCAACTGGATCCTTTTATTACCAGTTTTTCACTATCTTCATATATCGCCATAAACAAGTATTTTCCTTATAAAAATTTTATAGATTCGTCTCAAACACATGGTTACCCAAGGAGTCGCAGAGCAAGGAACATCAGCACCACGAGGAGGCTCTTCTCAGGATCAGGCACTTGAAACACACAAGGATAATCTCCATCGAATGGTATCTACCACTCTTATGGATTCTTCTGCATGCTTGAAGCTTGGAAACAATCTAACAATCCACTTTTATATTGTCTGTAGGTTAGTTACTGTGAAAATGATGTGGACTGTAGACGTCTACTGCAGCTGATCCACTTTGGAGAGATGTTTGATCCTTCATGTTGTGCAAAGACATGTGATAATTGCTTGAAAGAGTTGAGATGGATCGAGAAAGATGTAACCAACATTGCTAGACAGTTGGTATGTAGTCAGCAGCTCTGTGTCCCTTTTAAACACCTCGCAGGTTCGCACATGCATAGACCTTTGTCTGAAACTGACATTCTTGCCTTGTTTCTGTAGGTTGATCTTGTAATGATGACAAAGCAAGCATACTCAGCTTCTCATATTCTTGAAGTTTACAGAGGTTCAGTGAACCAAAATGTATGTTTTCTGCAAGTACCCAATGCCATTTTGTTCTGAGGTTCATTCATTATCATGATAACATAACCACCACCAGCTAGTGCTAGTACCTTGGAAATATGTCCATGGTCCAGATTACACATTTTGGTTTACTGCCAGAGAAGTCATGTTGGCAAGAAAAACCACAAACTAGGTCACCATTTGAAATTTATATATTATGACTAATCAGGTCAAGAAGCACCGCCATGATACTTTGAGTCTTCATGGAGCTGGGAAGCATCTAGGTAAAGGTGAGGCTGCGAGAATATTGCGGCATCTAGTAACTGAGGGAATACTTATTGAGGATGTCAAAAAGAGCGAAAACATGTACGGATCTGTATCATCTGTCTTAAAGGTGAATAGTACTTGGCACCTATGATGGTTTGTTTTGAGACATAATTTACTTATTCTTTCATTTTTTAACCTTGTAGTTTCTACCTTGATCTAATAGATATGTGTCCCTTTGCGGTTTTTTGTTGAGCAGGCTCATCAGAAGCAAGTTAACGATCTTTTCTCTGGCAAGCACAACGTTGTTCTCAAGTTTGTTTTCTTCCTTCTGCATATTATTGAATTTTGTTTGTCCTTTTTCTCATTTTGCTCGACGCATGTTGCTGCTTTGAGAAACATTGTATTTTTTATCACTTCACTTGATCATATCTTTCTTTTACATGAGCTTCATATCTAGAATCTGTTTAGGATTATGATTATAGAAGGATGTGTTGTGAATATCTTGGAAGTTAATGCTATGATTTTTTTTTTAAAAAAATGTAGATGTACAGCTTGAAAATGGTAAACGGTTGTTTTGTTTATTAATAGGAGTTTCCTAGTTTTGAACAACCGACTCCATTCTGGTTTTGCAACCCTGACTGCTTTAGGGTCTTCGATGCATTACTAGCTATATGCCCTTGCTAAACTATAGATAAAAAATATATTATAATATTGTCTGAAATAGATAAAATATATTTTCCATGATTGTCTTTTTGCTAAAGGGAATATTTACCTTAATTTTATTTTAAATGTAGCTTTCCATTTATATTTGATTTTTTTAATATTAAGATTCAAGGAGTTATATGCAAAATTTACAATTGAGTAGGGGGTTCGACTCAAAAAAAAAAAAGTAGGGGGTTGCAGACTCACTGCCACCACCTTTTAATGGAGTATAGATTTGTTTATTTCACTTGCGCTCATTCAATGATATAGATATCCTATTATGGCCTAACTGATAACTTAAGTGTATGTATCAGTCTCTTGCGGATACACACTATGGTTGCTTATGTTTTCATTAGACAGCATTTTGCTCCCTTGTTTTTCTTCTTTTTTCTTTTTTGCATTTTGGGTGACCAAAAGATAGTTTGTAAAGTAAATTCTTCTCTTTTTTAGAGAAATTTCTTTATACTGTTATTCTGCAGGTTTCCCACCCCTGAGAAGGCTCCTAAGATGGGTGTACTTGATGAATCATCAGTTCCACAAATTAATAGGACTACTCAACAACAAAGTCAAGTAGATGAGGTATGTCTCTAGTTATAAAAACTTTCAGTATTTTTGTCAGTATTTGTTTTCCCTCTGCTCTAATGGCTATTTTTGTTCATTGCAGAGCCTTTCATCTGAGCTCTTTGAAGCTTTAAAATGCCTTAGGACTCAGCTAATGAAGGAAAATCAATGCTTGGCATACCACATATTTAGGTAAGTTCTACGTTATACCCTTTATTCGTGGCACAGCACCCACTGACTTATAACGTGGTTCATTTCTTAACCTACAGAAATGAAACATTGAGGGAAATCAGTTGCCGAATACCAAGAACAAAAGAGGAACTCGTGGAGATCAACGGCATCAGCAAGTAATGACTAGCTGTAGCACAATATACTTTTGACAAGCAGTTGTAAGTAGATCAAGAATTATATTTGTTCTTCATATGCTTTCATCCAGGAACAAGCTGGTTAAGTATGGGGACCGTGTGCTTGCAACCATCGAGGACTTTCTCATAAAATATCCAACCAAGAAATCCAGCAGCAGCGGCGGCAGCAATGAGCAAACTGAGGCGGTAAAGAAGCGAAGAGGCTTCACGGGCACCGATACATCTAGTAACTGTGATGACTTCGAAGAACGAACAGTTCAGTCGAAGAAACGTGCGGCCAAGACACGAAGCAGGCAGGAAATATCGGATGCTGCCAGTGTCGTACAGGACGTGCGCTATTATGATCTTGAGCTAGATGGCTATGACCATGCGGACGATGTCGTGCCATTCAGTGTCCAAAAGCCTGTGGCCTCTGGTAGGGTTTTGCCTAAGTGGCAATCCGCAAAAATAGCCTAGGATAACCCATGTAGTTTCTAATTTATGTGAAGTTGGATTGAATCATTAAGTAGGATCGTAAACTAACCCTTTTATGATTTATGTAGGCCTGGGGTCAACTACTTGTAAGATAGATCACATGTTAGGTTGCTCTGGACTGAACATATGGCAGTCTTTTTCAGTGTATTCTCGTAACGCATGTTATTCATGTCAAAACAGTTTCATCGAATGGGCATCGACGTGTATGTCCTACTGCAGTAAGCTACTACCCCAGTTACTTGTCGATATGTCGATACTGTCTTAAACAGTTGGTACTTGCGTTCTCCAATTTTCCACTGCAACTTCTGTTGTCTGATGAGAGTTCAGCAATCATCTTTCATTGCTGTACAGATGAGAAGCTACATTTGTTAGGTTAATCATTTACTGGACAGAACAATGTACCGTTTAGCTTGATTCTATTGCAATCTGAACAGACTGAACGTAGGTTTGTTTGCAGTCAGCAATGGGTTGCCTTGCTAATAATATTGGTCTGTTCACTCTGTAGCACTAGTTGTCTCTGAACTTTCAAGCATTTGAGCGCTGACGTCACGGATGATGAGTCATTACTCATGCAGAGTCCGGTATGACTACTCAATGGTTTATGGTGCAGTTTAGTTTAGATAGGGATCTCGTAAATGTTCGTTCGCTCCATTTGCTACTTCATATGGACTATTCTCTTTTTTTTGCGATGAATATGGACTATTCTAAGGTGGTCTAGGAATTGCAGTTCTACCATGTTTTTCTCAGATCACACGCCTCATCTACGTCCAAACAAATTGGGCCGTTGATAATGAAATTCTGTATCAAGTTTCAATGAGAGATGGCACTACAAGCTCCCCACAATTCACACGCCTCATCACAATTCACACGGACACAGGGCCTTGTACGGTTTTGATTTTTTTTTTTTAGCAAAATGAAGATTCCATACGCGGGAGCGTGATGAAACCCGAACTGCGTACCCATCGCATACTTTTGAATGAAAGGTTTCAGAGTTTTAGCTAATTTTTTTGCAATTCAATTTGAAAGTTTTGATGCCGCAGTCGAAAATACCCATCAATTTCAAGTCAAATGACGTATGAAAAATTCCATACAGTTCCTATGGTAAGGGAGAGTGAATGGCTTGTTTGGTTTGCTAATAATATCAAACCTATATGAGTTTTGTATTACCACTATGTTTGATAATTTATGTGCCTCATTAACACATTTTTCTCGGTAGATCGGACACGGCCAAAATACTCCACGGTACTACCTATAAAAAATTCGACCATTTTCAAGAAAAAAAGGTCAAATCTAAGTAGTGAAAATTGTAGTCTTTCATGCCATCTCATTGGGCCACATAGACAACTAAATGATGACAGTTGGATTAAAAAATTAAAACACTGTCTGCCGTTACACATGCACTTCTTCTAAGTCTCAACCAATTCCTAGAGCATTGGTCAAAAGATAATTCTAGAAGCTTCTCTGATCCTAGAGGCCCTAGGTAGCTCATATCAAGAGATGGATGAAAACAACGCCAATGAATTAAAATAAAAAACAGAATTAAAATAAGAAAATAAAATGAAAAGGAAATATAGTGCTTTCCAAGTTGCTAGAACCGCCACCACGCCAAAAGAACAAACACTCCAATTATGTTTCTATCAAGCACATTTGATAAGCATAAATTCTAAAATTATTTAGTTATCTGCTCCAATAAGTTGTCAAAGATATTGTAAATTTTAAGATACTTAAAATTGTATGTGTTAATAGAAAATAAAATTGATTTTTTAATTTCCAAGAATTAAAATATATTTAATTGAACATATAAACTATATAAGGTTGACAACAGATTTTATAAATTCAACGAATAAATGCTAATTATATGTTGTTAGCCTGTTAGGATAGTATTGGCCATTACAAATTTATAAATAAACTGTAGCGGGTATTCGTTCTATGTTGGTGAAGAACTTAGCTATTATATTAACACAATATAACAAACAGTAATTAACACATTTTTTATAATTTTAATATAGTAGTAACACATATAAACTTTTCCACGTGCGAACTGGCCGTGCGGTAAAATTTCTACGCACACGCTAATCTCATCTGTCTCCGGTATGCAGCTGCCTGACAAAATCTACAGATGGACTTAACTACTGCATCATCCCTACTACTTGGTAAACAGCCGACGCAATCTAAAATGACAGAAAATTATGGCTCGTGCAAATGATGTTGCTCTTGTGTGTGGTCACTGCTCATAACGGTAAATACTCTCTCCGTCCTTCTATGTTTGATGCCGTTTGATTTTTTTACATATATTTGATCGTTCGTCTTGTTCAAAAAATTTACAAAATTATTAATTCTTTTTCTATCATTTGATTCATTGTTAAATAAACTTTTATTCACACATATAATTTTAAATATTAAATAAAAGTTTTAAATAAAACAAATGATTAAATATTTATCAAAAAGTCAACGACGTTAAAACCAGAAACGGAGAGAGAGTACAATATGATAGTCTGAGACCAGATGAAAATACTCATACCGTGCGGTGCGGCGCGGGAGTCTGTCGCTGCTGCGGCGAGACGGACGGCGAGAGGGAGCTTTCCAACCGCTCTCTCGCACGCTCGCGCTGATGAAGAAGTGATGAGCGACGATGATATCTTCTCGTGTGGTGTGGCCGCCGGTTAGGTCGCTCGTCGCGTTCACGGTTCCCACAAAATGTCTCTCGTACGTACTCTCGCCGTCGATCGACGCGTCACGGTCGGCCGGGGACGTAGAGCCTTTTGTTTTCTTGCTGTTTGTAATAGATACTGCCGGTGATCTGCGACTTTCGCTAGCAGCCGCAGCCCAACATTCAGGTTATTCATCATGGATATTGGATGTAATGTAACCCTCTGCCTGCGTGACGATCGATTCCGGTTGTCCTTTTGCTCCTGCCTGCGTGCCCCTTTTGGGAATCATCATGAGCTCATCACGCAGTCGGCAAGATCAACTCGAGAAGGCAGGGTCGATCAGGAATTCAGTCGGCAAGATCTAGTGTTCAGTTTCGATTTTTTTACTCGTAACATTTGACCACTCATTTTATTTAAAAAATTATTTAGTGTAACTTATTTGACTTACTTTATTATCATAATTTATTTTTTTCCCCGCAAAAAAACATTTATTATTTTTTATATTTACATAAATATTTTAAACAACTACTCTTTCCGTCCCAAAATATAAGTATTCCTGGCTATGTCTCTGGGGTGTCTAGATTTATAGCATCTCCAATAAATTTAGACAATCTTTTGTCTATGTTCATTAAAGATGCTCTGAACTTAGCAACTAGCTAGAAATACTTGTATTCTCTGGCTTGAGAATACGTAGAAAAACAACCCTATCACTAAAAACAGAAACTGGAGGGAACACTCATCTTCAGTTCTTTTACGCGCTTGCATATTCTATCCAGAAACAAACTAACAAAACCGCATGTGTACACATCAGGAGGAGAGGATCGGCGAAAGAACGTGACACCCACTCTGCATTTGGTATTCATCCCTCACCAGCAATAATAAAACGCGATTAATTAAATTTGATCCAAACTCCGACACAATCACGGCCGGCCAATCGCAAATATCGAATCCTCGCGCCGGCCAACTCCGGCAACCACACGACAACTCCGCCAAAAAAAAAAAAAAAAAAATCTCCGCAAAAGACAGGGTCAGCGCGTGGACTCGGCTCGAACCGGCGCTTGTCTCGCTGGCGCGGAGGCAAAAAAGAAAAAAAAAAGAGAGAGGGGGAGAAAAAGTTGAGCGGAAAAAGAAATCAATCGCTCCCGTCTCCATCCGCAGCTGGGACGACCGATTGATCCACTCCATTCCCCTCTCCTTCGATCTCCAACCTCAAGCAAGCTACGAGCCTACAAGCGGTAGCTAGTTTCCCCCCCTACTCCTCTCCTGGCCAAGAAATCGATTTTTTTTTTCTTTTCCGCTGGTGTTCTTGGCGGGGCGCGTCTGGGCTGTGCTGCCTGTGTGAGAGATTTTTGGTTCTGTTTCTGCTGGTTGGGGTTGGTTTACTCGGTTAGCTGCTGTTCTTGCGGAGAGTTTGGGTGGTTCTTCGCGCGATTGTGTCCAGTTTGGTGCTCGAGTTGACGGGGGCATTCCGTCGAGCACCTTCCGTGCGCGGTCTGTTAGGGAGGGGAGGGGAGGGGTGAGGAGCGGGCGGTTGGGTGGTGCGGCGTTAATTGTGTTTGTTGGGAGCATCCTTTTCATGCCGTCCTTGCGGGCACAGGCTTCAGCTTGCGGATGGATTGCTACAGTACGCTTATATCTGCTTATATTGGATCTTGCAGCTACTGCTAGGATTGGAGAATTTCTTTTGGCTCACAGTGTGGTTTCTTTATTTTTGTTTGGCAGTGCTGAAATCAAGAAGGCTTGTTGGTATCGCCGATGCGTGGTCCGTGGATGATGCGGATGGCATCGGCGAATTCCCTGATGCGATGAGCAGCGTTGCACACAAGCAGATGGTCACTGGTGTGGAGGAAGCCATGGTGGGGAAGCTGGAATTGGCTAGCCAATCCGGTCTATTCTCCGCAAGTGATGATTTTCTTCTTTCCGGGAGTAGTAAGCTGGACAGTTACCCATCAGAAGATATAGGTTTGTCTGCGAAAGAGGGATTGTCCGAGTCAACAACGGACAAGCCTGGAAACAATGGATCAAACAGGGTAAGTGGTAGACAAAAGTTTCATATGCAGATGTTTTTAGTTGAACTAAAGGGGAAACTTTACATGTTATTTATGTCTATTTATAAATATATGCTCACTTTTAAGATACTATAAAATGTAGGACAAATTGATGTTTAGAAAGCTTTACCTTGAAGGCATTAGTGAAATGTACAATGTCCTGAAGTCTTGAGCTTTCTCAGTAGAATGCACAATGTCCTAAAATCCTGGACTTTTCTTAGCAGATTCCCAGACTAAGAGTGCTTGGAACGGCCGGCATGGCTGGATTTGGGAAGGCAGTGGATATTTTAGACACAATCGGCTGCTTGGTGACGACAAGCCTTAGCACAGATGGTGGCTTTATTTCCAGGGCGAAAACTAAAGGATGCCCGATATCAATTCTTGCTTTTGAGGTCGCAAACACGATATTGAAAGGTGCCACTATTATGCAATCTCTCTCTGACGACACTGTTACATACTTCAAACAAGTGGTGCTTCCTTCTGAAGGTGTTCAGAATTTGATTTCCAGTGACATGGGTGTGTTGATGAGGACTGTAGCTAATGACAAAAGGTTGAATAGATGATTCATGATTGTCCTCAGCATTCACTGTGACTATCTGACTACCCAATAACTGTTTTGTGCACTCATGCTAATATTTGCAGGGAAGAGATTAAAATATTTTCGCAAGAGATTGTCAGGTTTGGCAACCGTTGTAGAGATCCCCAATGGCATAACCTGGATCGATATTTTGTCAAGTAAGAATTTTCGATGTTTTTACATGTGACAATCAATTATGTAAGAGTAGTCTTTACTCATATTTGTTACCTTGGAATCTAGGCTAGAATCGGAAAATCCACCACAAAAGCAGTTAAAAGAAACAGCAATTGCAGAGATGCGAAAGTTGATGGAACTTGTTCATCGTACAACTGTAAGAATTGTGTTGTATTTAAATGTATCATTTGATTCATCTAGGTTTGCTCATTTTGGCTATCTTTTCTAGGATTTGTATCATGAGCTACATGCTTTGGATAAATTTGAGCAAGATTACCGCTGCAAGCTGACAGGAAAGGGAAATTCAGATCGATTTGAAAAAGGTATATACCTATTTAGATGGCAAATGTTTGTCAATAGTTCAGTGTACATTACCTAAACAAATGACTTAGATGTGGATTGCTCAAGCTAACTGGAAGTGTTATCTCCTTGCATTTTCAATGCCCATATCTATTTCAGTTTTGTTGTCACTTGTCAGAGCAATGTAACTTTAATCTTTTGTAATTTTTGGAATGTGACCAGATAACCTTCCAATAGACAATATTCATGTTATGAGAATAGAGCTGAAGAGTCAAAGGAACTATGTGAAAAGCTTGAAGAAAAGATCTTTGTGGTCCAAAACATTGGAAGATGTGAGTACATTTTTTTCTGTACAGTTCCCTTTATATTCTCTGCTGACCTGTTCCTTCTTTGTTTATGACAATAACATACATTTCTTGTAGGTTGTCGAGAAGCTTGTAGACATAGTGCAATACTTGCATTTTGAGATCAATGGCTCTTTTGGATCTTCTGGTACTTCCATGGTCCAGTTCTCATGTTAGAATCAATCACATATATTTGTCTTCTGATCCTCAAAATTTATTCGTAGATGAAGGTGAAGTAAGTTCTGAATCTACTGAAGACTGTCAAAGACTAGGACCTGCTGGACTTGCATTACACTATGCAAACATTATCATACAGATCTATAGTGTTGTAAGTTCCCTAAGACTGGCCAAGCTTTGGCAATATTTGCTTAAGGTCTATCTTATCATAGATCTATCAAAAGCACTATACATTGTCCAGCAAAATGGCTTTATTATATGTATATTGTACCCAAAATAATAATAAATAAAATCCACTTAAATGTAAGAGTAGAAAAACACCAAAGAGTGTAAATGATAATTTTAGCAACACCCACTAGCTAATATCTGATGGTAGCTCTTCTTTCCTAAATTTTATCTTTTTTAGGTTTCACGATCTGGATATATGCCACCAAATACAAGAGATGCCCTCTACCAAGGATTGCCACCGAGAGTGAGATCAGCGCTACCTAATAGACTAAGAACTTCAGCGGTGCCTCAGGAGGTAACACTGCTACACAGTGGCAGAAACGTGACTCTAAAAATTTGTGTTCTGAATCCAGATTTACTGTTGCAGCTCAATATTGATCAAATAAGGGCTACAATGGAGAAAACTTTGAAATGGCTTGTTCCAATGGCCATCAACACCACTTGGTACTGTGCTTTGTTATACAGCAAACAATGCTTTAAGCTTCACTTGAGTTATAGCTTTTTAAGTGTCCTGGATTATAACTATCTTTATGCTCTGTTCGCTTGAATTTTTTAATTGAACTCCAGTGCCCGAGGTTTCTTGCGGTTTAGTGAATGGGCGAAATCAGGGTAAGAACTATATCATCGAATTTACTATGAATTCGTTACACAAACTAAAATTTCTCGCGCATGGCATTTACATTGCGGTTTATTTGCTGTTTTTATCCAGGAGTGAGCGGGTTGGAAGAAAGCCAGGCCAACCGGATGTGATCGAGACGCTCTACCATGCAGACAAGGCAAAAACCGAGGCTTACATACTAGATCTGGTGGTCTGGCTTCACCACCTTGTCAACCAGAGTAATCGGCCGGCAAATGTAAAAGACAAAGACCAGTCCACCTCTAATCAAACCTGATCATGACGAGACACAAGAGGATATAGAACAGCAGCCGACAAGAGCAAAAACACCAGAGGACACCTGTGACCCGTCGATTGTTTGATGTGGGCATTGTTTGTAGGTTGTAAATGGAAGATACAGGCTTCTTGCTGTTGTTCCTGAACTTGTGGTGCGTTGCACTCTGTATGTACATCAGTCGAGTAGGTAGAAGTGAGGAGCCTTTTTTTCTCTCCGATTATTTGGTCATTCTGGAGGGTTTCTAATTTCATTCGGGCAGCCGTTTGGTTGTCGCATGTTGTATGCAGGGGAAGGTGCAATAAAAGGCTGGTGATTCATAGTAGTACTAGCAAAGAGCCAAACTGATTCACTGAGAATGTATAACAGAAAAAAAAAAGGGTTTGGGGGGAATTGCCAATGCGCATATGTTACGCACATGCGTCGTCAAGCTGGTGGATTTGATTTTTGCATAGGGGAGTTTTGTCGCTACGTGCATTCTGCTCGTGCTTCCACCGTATAACACAAATTGTACCGTATGTATTGGGGCACGCCTTCATTCGGCACGCCACCCATTCGGCCTGGCCTTCTTATCACTCGGGGGCGGACGCGCTAAGTTCCCCGGTATGGGACTAAACATTTCTTGCGCCGCGCGGGGGCTTTGCGCACGTTGGCCCCGTTCATCTGGGTGGCAGGCGCTGGGCTGGCTGGGCTAGAGCTTCCGCTGATCCAGCCAGCCAATCAGCTGGCCTCCAGCACCCAGCCACCACCCAGCCAGCCTCGGCCACCACCCAGCCAATTCAATTATTTAAATTCAAATGATAACCAACAGCTTAGCTAACTGTACAGCTTGGCGCCAAAGCAAAACCAAAAGATGGCAAACCTCATAACAGTCCATTACTCAGCTAATAGTGGTCCGTTTGCAGTCCATTTGCAGCTAATAACAGTCCAATGCAAAAACTAGTAAGAGTCCACTACAACCGATAACAAATAAGCCGTACAATAGCCAGTCTTTACAACAAGGGCATCCAACAAACCACTCCTGTTATTAATGTCTAATTCATAGGGTTATCAAATTAGGCATATATGCAACATATACAAAACTTGTGGACTTCATGAAGCCACTAAACAAATGCAAACGTCACTGCAATCTGCAGCTGCACATACAAGGCCACTCAATGCAATCTGCATCTGCACATACAAAGCCACTCAGTGAGCCAAGCTTCACTTGTTGTGATGCATCTGGTAGCATATAATAGGAAATGGGAACTTGCCTTTGCACAATGGCCTTCAGGTGGAGTGCACGATGAAGTAGACGAAGCTGCCAGTGTGGGCAGTGTTGGGACGCAAATGCAACGTTGGGAGGCGAATGCACACGGCTCTTCAATGTTATTTGACTACCCAAAGCAAGAAAAAAACACTAGTTAGGACTTCTCACTTCTCAAAGCAAAAAACAGTACTATGTTGTAAATTCTACTGAAATAGTTTACATGGACTACTGACTCAGGCAAATTATTGATCTCTTTCTGAAGCACCAGCATGCTGGTGGTTATTTTCATCTAATGCAAGCAGAGCATCGTAATCATTTCTGGAAGGGAAACTCCTTAGTAAATGATTCAACTTTACAATCAAATAAAATTCGTTTAAAATCAGCAAGATGATATGAAGGTGTATATTTCCATATCTGTACTGCGCATTCCCCAAAATGAAAAAGAAAACTGTAATGTATACTAGCACTACTACTTTTCAGATGCAGAGAACACAACAAAACAGGCAAGGAAAGATTAAATGAAAGATAAATTCAAGTTGGACAGCAACGAACATGAATCAGCTATGCAAATTAGTGAAGTTGCTAAACTTAAAGGCACAAAAGGTAAAGCAGTGGAAGTAATAACAGGAGAAACTCACAAATCAATATTTGTTTGAATACGTGCAGCAGGGTATCTGGGACGAACTCTCTGCAAAAAATGTCAGCTAGAAGATGTTAATTATCTTAATCATTTCAATAAAGGAAGCACCAACTGTGAATGTGAATATGTGATGAANCCTCGGGCGAGCACGGCTCTCGGGACGTCGGCCACGGGCGGGGGAGGCGGAGGGGACAGCCGCCACGGGCGGGGGAAGCAGAGGGACGCGCCAACCCTAACCCTAGCCCAGTGTGCACATCGGCTGAGTGAATGGATGAGGGGAGCGATTTGTGGCGTCTGGGTGGGGATGTTCCTTCCTCAGCCGTTCGGCTGGGTGAGATGATGGGCCTCCCTGCCGAACGGCTGGGCTGATCAGCCCAGCCGAAATCATCCAGTTTCAGCAACTTTCAGCCCATCCAGCCAGATGAACAGGGCCGTTCTTCTCGTCGTTTGCCGGCTTGCTGCAGGTGGGGTCCTCCTCGTCGCGTGGTGTAGATCCCCGTACTTGCCGATCATTTGATCTGTGCATTTGTAGGTTACAAAACATGGAAGCAGGAAGCTACGCTTGCATGGTCATTCTCATTCATGGCAAACATGAACTCTTCTGCTTGTATGGTGTACTTGGTAAAAAAGGTTTGGGGGTTGCCATAGCGCGCGCTCGCAGCGTCAATCGGTGGTGGTAGATTGTTCTTTTGTCGTGATTTGATGGTCGCAACGCGTGCATTCCGCACGTGATCCCACCACACCACGATTCGACTCGTGTGTATATAGGTGTGCCTTCATTCCGGCACACTTACCATTCGCTCTCGGCCTCTTATCATCTGGATCGCGTGGGCGTCGCTCCCCGGTATGGGACTAAACAAACGTCATTTCCACGGCTCGCGTGCAGCCTGCATGGCGGATACAAACAGCGGCCGATATATCGCGCCAGCGCGGCCTCCGTCGTTGCACGGGGACTTTGCGTTTCGTGCGAATGGCATTCGATCAGGACTCAAGTGGCATTTTTCCCTTCAAGAGGTTCAGTTTTGTGCTTGGCTGCTTGTCAGGCTGCTAACTACGTACTGCAGCAGCAAAAGAATTGTTTTGGTTACTCGCTTAATTGTTACTAGCTAGCTCTGATCAATTGGTGCACCTGCAAGGGCATCTAGGGAACAAAAGCTCTCAAAACTTAAAAGGGCACACGTAATAAAGGGCAAGATCCATGAACGAGCTAGCTCCGACAAAGCTCGACATTAACAAAGCTCCGAAAAAACGACCTACGGGCTACTGCGCTTTTCTTCAAAAACAAACTAGAGAAGATCAGGAAAAAAAAATGAACTAGTGCGGTTTTCTTTCAATACCTTTCCAATCTGACAAAAGAAAACAAATAAAAAAAATATCACATTGGCCGTCTTCACTCTTCACCAGCTAGCACGGCACGTAGCATTTCCATTTAGTCGCCAAAAGAAAACAAAAAATAAACCAAAAGGAAAAAAAAAACAAAAAGGCCAAAGCGTGTCTTTCACACGCTCGTACTGCGAGATTCATATATAGTTCGATTTTCTGTTTGGTGTTGCTACACGTGTTGATGACGTACCGCACGTGATGTGCCACAGCACTTGACACGAACGCCCTAGTGCGTCGGTCCGGGTGTGCCTTTCGTTTGGCACGCCTCACATCCGGTCCGGCCACCTTATCTCTCGGAAATAATGCTCCAATTTCCACGGTACGGGACTAAACAATCTCGCGTTTTTTTCCCTCGTCTGCTGATGCGGGCTTGAGGTGGGTAACATATGGGCCTTGTTAATTTGGCCCGATCATACCAGGCCGGCCCATTTGCACACGTGGTAGTAGAGATAGTTGGGCCTTGTTAATGGCTGCGTTTAGATAGCAACTGTACAATTAAATCATCCGTGGGTGTTCAAAGAGATGTTAATTAATGTATGCTATCTCAATTAGCTAGAATGCTAGATAGATGGAAAGGATCGATCGATCGATGGGGGAAGAGTTCGATCGATCATTTGACCCCATAATTGGATCGATCGAGATATATGGACTTTGACCATCAATGGTCGGCAGAAAACTGCCCGATTGCTGCTGATCCAAATAAAACCACCTTATTGCCTGCTTGCATATCAGCATATGCATCAATGCATGTGGGGATCGACTCGGATTATGACATCCATATATATCCTCGTCGATCTGGTGCATTCATGCATGAATCTTCTTTTCGTGGCAGAAACAGCGTCCGCACTAATTCGTGTTCCGAGGGAGCGTTAAAGCTAGCTAGTGTACGTACGTGTGCGAGGCTTGGCACGAGCGGAGCGGGTGACCTCCGCACATAATTGGGTGTGTTTGGTTACCGACCATACGTAGTGCCAGGAGAGGAGGGAGATGAGATGGCCGATGAGGACTTAATTACCGGCTGATAGCAGTTCAGTTTTTCTAAAAAAGTAGAGGAAGAACCGAAGAAGTACGCACCCATTAATACCTGAACCCTGGGATTAATTTGCTACAAACAACAGCCGTTCGGTTTAGACACAGGTAGCACCCTGCTGCTTAAATATGAGCCGTTCATAATAGTAGAGCTATCCCCAAAACCTGTAGCCAATTTACTGCTCTGCTCTCTGTACTGAAGACACCCAGCAGATTCTATGATCGTATATACCTAAAAATATTCAGAGAATTCAGAGGAGGAAAGCAAACAACAAAAAACGTACTGTACGTTGGTTCCATATCATGATTTGCTATAGCTCCATCCGCTCCATATTTACTGTAGAATGCATTGATGCTTCAGATAAGTGCATGCGTAACACATCGCTATACCTGACACTCGTACGCGTGTTGGATCCTGCCGTTAATTAAATTGGCAGCAACTGACTTTGCAGTGCCAATGCGACAACGCCGTCAATCGATCTCGCTTAATAGCCTAATAGGTAGCAGCCTCACGAGGCTAATTTACACTTCGCTAGATCAAAACCGAATTAGGAACAGTGTCAACTCTCGATCAGATATAATATGCCAGCTAGTCTCTTCAGAGTTCTGATAAAAGAACTTCTAGTAGTAACAGCTTCTCCAATTATTGGATATCATTATTTGAAGCCACTGACGCATGCAGTAGATCAGTGCAGTTCTTCAGCCATGACACATGTGCAAACATATGCACAGTTCTGCGTTGAAAAGCATTATTCAGACAAGAATGGATCGGCGACAGCCAGACGTGACGGCAACGAGCAAAGCTTCGTCGATTGCACATGTGCATGTACTATGTGTAATTTGTGTTGCTACGAGAGAGAAAGAGACTTTGCGCTGACTTTTGGAAACCAGTGTCGACTACTACTGGATC
This sequence comes from Leersia perrieri, assembly GCA_000325765.3. Taxonomy (NCBI): domain Eukaryota; kingdom Viridiplantae; phylum Streptophyta; class Magnoliopsida; order Poales; family Poaceae; genus Leersia; species Leersia perrieri. The sequence goes on along the minus strand of CM002482.1, from coordinate 11,713,213 downwards.
AATGATCGATTAATCTGCATTCTGCCGTGAATTCCCTTGTACTCCAAGCAGGATTAACTCCTGGTACAGTCAAACGAGGAATTTTACTTTCACCACCTCGGCCAAGGTAAATAATGTGTACGTGGTTGACGAAGCTGCAGCTAAGTACGTAGCGTTAGCGCTAAGTTACCTTCTGATTGATCCAATTCAGTAGAATTATAACCTCAAGCTTCCATGAATTACTGAAGGTTATTATTAGTACTAGTATGACATTTATCAGAGCGGTTGCTATCCATCAGTCGATCTGCCCAGATCTGACGCCGAGCGATTAATTTGGTACTCAGATCGATCTGACAGCGATTTGGTACAAACAGTGCACACCCGCACCGATGCTGTTAACCTACTTTCCTGATCGCGATTTGACTTTTTTGTGTATCACCAATGCAAATCCTGTTCATCTATCCCCTAGCTAGTTCAGCTCTGCAATTATGCAGTAGTAGTTCAACACCAAATTCACAGGGATTTCATGGCAAATTCTTCATGAATTGGTCTCATGGGAATCTTGGTGTCCTGCATGCATCCTTCGTGACACTGCACCTGAACACATGATCGATCGGAAGAATCGACCTGCTGAAAAAGACTTCTTACAAATAATGCCTTTAATTACAGCATTTGCAGGGCCGGCAACGCACTCAGTTGTACCCGCAGGCTGCAGCGAATGGAAGCCTCTTTCGTGGTCAAGACGAGGTACAATGGGATCCAACATTTCAACGAACGCCTGATCCGCGCTGTCTCTGCATTCACTGATGTAGCTTGGCTGTTTACGGTTAACCGTACATGTTGCTAGCTTCGTTATTACCTCCGTTCAAAATATAATGGATCTGATATGTATCTGACATCCCTCTAATACTAGGTTCCTTTTCCATTCCTAAAGCCAAAGTTCGATTTCTCGAATTAAATTTTAGAGATTTTTCATAGTAGTTTTATGACTTTTATCTAGCATGGTCTTTTAAACCACAAATAATTCTAAAATGAAGTTTTACCGACAATCTGTCATGTAATTACGAATATACATATTCTATATTTTGGCTATTTAGACTCTCCAACGAGTAAATGATTAAGGGGGCCGATCGTCTTATCTATTAGACAATAGTCGTATTTGCTAATTTTTCTTTTAGGACTTCGCATCACTAATTGATTTTTCGATGCACTTCGACAACAACGGGGTTTAGTTTACACATGCATTCAGTCAGTTAAAACAAAAACAGTGACACAGTAGAAAACACCGGTTTTGTCTTTTTTTGGACTTTTGTCCCACTTGGCATTTAGGAAATTAGGAGTATTTAAGTTAGCTATGAAGCTTCAGTAGGGTCTTATTGCAACTGTTTATTCGGTTTAGGCTTTGTTTAGTTCGCGTAAAGAAAATTTTTAGGTGTCACATCGGATATTTGACCGGATGTCGGAAGGGGTATTCAAACACAAATAAAAAACTAATTTCATAACTCGTCAGGAAACCGCAACACGAATCTATTAAGCCTAATTAACCCGTTATTAGCACATGTGGATTACTGTATCACTTATGGCTAACCATAGACTAATTATGCTCAAAAGATTCGTCTAGCGATTTCTATGCAAAATGTACAATTAGTTTTTATTTTAATCAATATTTAATGCTCCATACATATGTCGAAAGATTCGATGTGATATTTTTTGGGCAAAAAATTATACCAACTAAACAAGGCCTTAGATTATTTCTACTATAGTATAATATTGTCAGTAGAGATCATCGGAGTGAAACTAAATACATTATTATGCTTATCTTGTATTTGGGTTCATCATTTTCTTTGTTTGGTTACAATTTTGGTCACACCCGAAGGTAATAGTTGTTGGAGATGTTGATTTGAAACTTGAAAATTGTGGCCGATAAGATGAGCTTGTCGTATACAGCACATTCTTATGGTCAAACTATGCAAAGTTCACCAAATATCTCTAGTGCTTAATTAATGAGGATGGTTGTCGGTAACGGTGTGTTTTATACATCATTCGATTCTGGCCTATTCATGTACTCCTACGTACTACGCTTTTATCATTGTTTTTTAAGACGTGTCCTTTATATATATTTTGGTAAAAAGTATTCCAACATATGGCACATGTATATATGTAATTTTCGGTTGAATCGCATGTATATTAAAGGTGATGGTTTATTAATTGTGAATGTATATTTTATAATTAATTCATGGTAAATTTATTTTGTTCCATCACGCACACATATGTACAATTCTCAATGGTGGTATATTTTCAGAATATGCACTTTAGGAATATGTATATTGTGTTCATGTGGCGATAATTAGGGCCATGGTACTGCTTTTTTCTTTTTTGACTATTTTGAATGTTTGATGATGAAATTTGGGCATCCATTTGACTAGTAAGCCGAGAAGATAAGCACATATATTCGTACATGGTCATATTAAGGAGAAATTAATTATACAAACATCGTGTGCGGTAGGATAGTACATATATGCACGTGATAATGGAACTTTTGCACAAATTAATTATCCATTTATACAGCGCTGCAGCCTGTTCCAAACAGCCGAGTGCATGTGCTGATCAGCCAACCTTAAGTAATGCACGCATAAGCAGCCAATTGACTAAAAAAAATATAGAATATATGATATACATGTACTGTATCCAGATAACAGTTTTTTTTATTAGAGGTAGAACATTTCTATTCCATTATTAGCTAAAGATCTCAGCTGAAGCTCTGTTTAAATACTACTCCACAATATATATATCGGAGTAAAATTTAATTACATCGCAAGACTTTACACTAGCTGCGGACAGTCTTATCTCACGCAATATTGGTGATTTCGTCTTAAAAACCGTTATTTTTGGGGTACCAAAATCAAAATTGCTTCGAATTATATATATGTTCTAACATAGTCAAACAGGGTCTGATTAAGTTGATTACTCCAATTAATATGTGAACAAGTTAACACGTATGCATGTCAAATTATTTCTTATAAAATACGAGGAAATCATATATACATGGTCACTCCTCTTCACTGTTATATAATGTGGCCCACCAGCCAATGACAGATGTATATGTACGGTTGTACCTTAGCCACAACCCACAGAATAACAGATCAGTAACAGTCAACGTAGAATAGAAACGGAGCAGAAATTGTAGCACCATGCCAGCATGAGCCACACCAAACTGACCAATAGCATTTCTCAGAAGAAAAAAGGGAAAAAGAAGTTGCAATACAGTAAGTTAGTTCGCGACCTCAGTAATCGTGCGTGTCGAAACAATCCACTAATTATTGTTTGGAGCAATCACATGCACATCCGAATTAAGCGAAAGACAACCTTTAATTACAGTGTCGTGGGACAAAACGACGTGATTAATCATTAATCCCGCCGCAAAATCACATTCCTTAATCCCATTCCACCCACCCATCCACGCAACGCACACGACCAAACTTTAGCATACACGTATACGTATCGCGTATCTCAACTCTCACCCGGCCTTCGCCGCCGCCGCCGTCGACGCCGCCTTCGCCGGCAGCGGAGGCGGCGGCGCGGCGTCGTCGAGGCAGTCGACGGACCTCGTGCAGGATCGGTACAGGCTCAGCACGGCGATCCAGTCGGCCAGGGCGTCGGCCAGCGCCGGCCGCCGCCGCGGCGGGCGCTGCCTCCGC
>CM002482.1:11672920-11709531 GCA_000325765.3 Leersia perrieri | reverse complement strand
CTCGCCGCCGCCCCCTTCGCGTCGCCGCCGTCGTCGGGGAATACGAGGCAGTCGTCGTCGTCAGCGGCAGCGACGACCTTACTGGAGATGAGCGAGGGGGGCAGCGGCAGCGGCGTCGGCTTGGAATTGGAGTGCTTTGCCCCGCCGCCGGCGCGGTGGTGGTGGCGAGCGGGGGTTTTGGGGATGCCGGGGCGGTGCTCCCATGAGAAGGGGACGGCAGAGGAGCGGAGAGGGGAGAGGAATCGGTGGTGGAACGGCGACGGCGCCGGCGAGAACGACGGGAATTGGAACAAGGAGAGGCTGGACGACGAAGATGATGACGACGTGGATGCAGATGTCGATGTGGAGGAAGAGGAGGAGGCGGAGGAGGGATTGGGGGAAGAGGTGATGAGGCGGCGGCGCCGGCGGCGAGGTGGTATGGGGAGGAGAGGCGACGGCGAGGTGGAGGAGGAGGAGGAGGCGGTGGCGTCGGTGGGCATTGTGATTTGTGAAGGAAGGGGGTGTGGGTGGGTGTAGTTTCGGGAGGCAAGGCGTGCTTGGGTTTTTATGGTGTGGAGTCAGTCGGTCATGGGCTCGTGGCGTCCGGGAGTGGTGCGTCACCGTGACGTGACTGTTTTGGGGAGGGTCGTGGTGTGTGGCGGCCACGTGGGATTGGGGGTCTTGCGTGAGGTGGATCCTGAGCTGGCATGGTCTGTACATGTCATCAGATGAGTGGGAGGGTCTTCTCAATTGGTTGGGTAAAGTTCCAACCTTGTAGCTTGATTGAATTGTGTTTCAGCTTGACTCGTGAGCTTAATGAGCTAGCTCGCGAGTGTCTCATTTATGTCTTTTCTTTGTAGTTCCATTGTTGCTTGTCTAACTTTGTGTCCTCTCGTGTCGCACAGATTAAACTTTTCACTTGTGTTTTTCTTCCGCTGCCCTGAATTTGGCTGCACCGGTCTGAGCTTCGGTTTCACCCGCTGACCTTGATCGATCGCTTCGTCTGAATTCGCTAGCTGTAGCATAGTCGCCACAAGTTTGAGCTTTGGGTGTACATTGGCGTAGCGAGTCCCTTGCTTCACCGCCATCAAGACCAGGGAGGTCAGAGGTATGCCTAGCTCGGTGAGGCCGCCACCGCGAACCCGGCCATGCCCCACTCTCCTAGTTTATGGGTGTCAAATATATTTGGTTTTAGGGGTGTTCTAAAATAGAGTTATTCTTTTTAATGCACCTAATGGTTTTTAACTATTATTTCGTCTGTTCATAACATCTAATATATACTTCATCTTTTTTTTATGACGTTTGGCCAGCTCAAAAAAATAAGCTAGGGAAGACGGGAGTATATACTTCGTGAATTGTTTACTGCTAGGTGGTTATAATTCATGTTGACATATGATACATAGGTAAAGACAAAATAAGTAAATGTAATATAAACTAGAAAGGTAGCCCGCGCACATGCGCGGACACTTGTTTAATATTTAATAATTTTTTATTTTTAGGATTTTTTATTCAACAGAGAATTAAGATGCCCATGTGTGGCACATGTCATAGTTTTCTATAGTTGAAATTGGCAATTAAGAGTCTCGAGTGTTTGGTTTAATTATAAGTAATGTGAGAATCCAAACGAACAATAATCTGAACATATAGTTGAATTTATCATCACCTAAAAATGGCTTATTTACTAAAAACACAAATATAATTAAATGATACAAATCAAAATTTATGTAGGGATTTGACAGTTGAAGTCCGCAGCCAGTGTAGTAAAATATACCTCACTATAACCACAGAGAAAAAGGCACGGCCCTTATTGGTTTTTGTAAGCAGCTGGAAAGCCACGGCCCTCTTTTGTCTCAACGAAGCTCCGCCCATAAATATGCTATAAAATTGGCCATGAACCTGGACATTATATAGTTAGAATGGGTACGAGATTCGCCTCGGTTGCCTATAAATCCCATATTAGCACTGTGTCATTCGTCCTGAAATATAATATGTATTAGATATTCATATGGTGTACAGTCATATAATTTTACTGTTGATTTTTTTAATAATACATCATCAACAAATATGAAGTTAATTATCATCACATAAATTGCTTTGATATATGAATCTAATGTTATGACTTACCACATACCACCTTTGTCGCAAAATATATTGGATTTTGACAATATGACACTAAACATATGTATTAGTTTAGTTAGTAGTCCAACCATATAAATGTTGAGTTTTCCAAAAATATGAGGGCTTATATTTCTTTTGGAACGGAATGAATATTTTATCAAAATGATGGCATATTTTAATAAAAGAAGTTATATGCACCTATACCACTAAAATGAGCCTAGTGCCAAGTAATACGATAAAAAAAATAAACTCCACTCCATACATGCATGGCAAGTGCCAATGTCTCACTTATCTTTCTAAATTCGTATAAAAATATTATAGAGATACTAATTTTCTCAATTAATGGGATACAATATTAAGTTTAAACATGATGTTGCATGTAGTGAAGTAGACTACAATTAGCTAGGCTTTCTTCTCTAGTATCTTAAAATACTTGTGCGCCTTATATTCTTTACGGAAGGAGTATAATCAAATAGATCATGTCAATAGATTGTTTGATTGCACCCAAAAGTAATAAGCACTGCAAAAATCAATATGACCTGATTTTTTTATTAATTAATGGGTACTAAAATGAATAATAAATTGTGCATATGTTTATTACTAACGATCCTTTGATTCGATAGTTGTTTTTCTATATTGTGGCTACGTGTGTTTATCGATTTATACATAATAGATAACCAACATTATAAACCATATTATATAAAATGTACATAGGTTTTTGTAATTAATAAAAGTACATATTATACTGCGAATATAATAATATCACATTAGTTATCTAGAAAGTAAAACTATATTATTTCTATCGTCGTCATATAAATACACGTAGTGATCCACCATATACTTGAAACAAAAGAGGTGCATGTGGAGGCTATCTAGCCATGTCGTAAGAACCGCAAAGCCGAGTTTTTATATTAGTCTAATGCCATAGTTAATCTTATATATTATATATATCTATTATGTTAAAATAGATCTATATATCTTTGTTTTATAATTAAAACAGAAGAGATGTGTGGTTAGCTAGTCGTGCCTTTTGAAAAGCACCATAGAGAGATTAACTGAGTTTGATTTATTTATACTTATGATATAATTTAATGACATATTCTAAATAAAAATCAATGGTATAATATATTATGTTTCTCTTTTCTTTTTTTTTAATTATTAGGACAATCTGTAGGGTTTGTTTATTCTGTAAATCTAATATAATATTAGACGTTCAATTTTTTTCTAATGAATTTCAGGATTTCCATCTTATTTCGAGAATTTTCAATTTTAATTTGTTTTCTTTAAGAAAGAGGATCGAGAGAGAACTGGATGGGGGACGGGAGGAGGCAGTCTCATGTACGTACGTACGTACCTACAGTCCTACACGCCAGGAGGTTGACGTAATTTGGTAGGGTGCGGTAGGAGGGATAATAGAAGGGTTGTTATGATTTTTTTAACAGATAGATCTAATGGTGTAAATTAATGGTCCCATCATATTAAAAGAAAATCAAGGGTCGGATGTTTTGCTTTTTTTTAAAAAAAAATTCTTTGATTTCTCTAATTTATTAGGGTGCCACATGGCGGCTTTGGAGCACTCTATAGAACGTTTAATGGACTTTTATTATATAATAGAATAGATAAGATAATTTATCTTAAACACTGGTCGGTATATGTGTAGCTCGATATGATATCAGGTGTCGACACCTCGAGCTTGCATCTTAGCTACTTCTCTTCTACGTCTGAGGCCGAAGGAGCCCTCAACGTAATGAAATTAGTAGGTCGATGGACCTCAATGAGTTCCAACAAGGGGAAACTCAAATAACAACTTGATGAAATTAACATTGCATCTCCAAGCGTTGTCAACAAAATAACTTAATGTGGATTAGACAGGGGAGGTAACGACGAAACCAAGTAAGAGAGAGTTGGCACCCTCCAGCGTCCTTCAACTCCAGTACTTCCTGTCTTTCGGCCGAAAACCAACCGTTGATACGGATGAAATAGTATGATTTCCCAAGACAATTTTATAACCGAGATTTGGACACGCTAACACGCGGCCGATTGACTCCTGGCCAGTTCACACTGTTTATTACGAAGCAAAGGTCGCAATGATCGGTTGATTTGTCGGATTACATGCTTATTGTTTGGATCTAATCATCTGTTTCAGCTACTCAACTACTCTAACAACCAACCATCTCGTAATTACAATTTATGCTGATTCTAACTTGTAGGGTCATCAGGGCTGACACTTCCTAAAATTTCTCATTTCATACGGGGTTAGGGAGAGCACTGTTTTACATGAATATTGTGAAACTAACCCGTAGGTTTGATGTTCAATGCTCAAATTCAAAGAGCATCGGTTTCCAATTTTGAATGTGTAAACCATAATAAATTCATTTGTGGGCACTAATTAACCACACAAAGTACGGGAGTACATGCACCAACTGAGATGTCTTGGGCATGCTTAAGTGCTCTACAAGACTATAACCAAATTAAGCATCATATCAGTCCAAAGCAACCCCGCACTAAATACCAGTGGCCAGTAACTAATCAAAGGCAGACAAAGCACGCAGTAGGTGCCATGTCATCAATGTGCCTATCACAAAGACGCCACTGTGCCTGCTTCCACTAGAGACTAGTGCACTGTGCAACAGAGAGCATCAAAGCCACCATTAACTCCTTAAGTCCCAATCAAGTACAAACCCATCGATTGCAAGCTAGTAGTAGCTTACTTCAACACTTTCTTGATTACAATCGGTTCTTTTTTCCTTTTCAGCAAGAGGCTGCAAGGAGTTTTTCCTAAAATTGTTTTCAATTCCTATGCGCACTGATCGGTTCATGTGATACCTTCATTTTTTTTAGATAATGTGATACCTTCATGGAGGAGGAGAAAGCCGAAAGCTGAAAAGCTAGCATTGGTATCGCGGAGAAAATCACCCGGAAGGCAAAGCAATGAGGAAGAAACGAAAGGGAAATCCCAAAGAAAAGTTTGTGAGAATTTCTTCTCTTCGAATCATTGCTCTCCCCTGCTGCTCAGCTTAGTGGGCAGTCAGCGGATGGTTCTTATTAGTAATAGATTCTCTTGTTGCTTTCGTCGCAAAACGACGCAAATTTGGAAAAGCCACTTCGAATAAAATGTAGGAGATTCGAGGTGACACCTATTATAAAAGTTAGTCGACTTTGCTGAATTCTAGGCTAATAATCTTTCAGGAACTTTCTGTAAATTGAAAATAAATCTCTTTTGAAAGAAAAACACATTTATTTAAGAGTTATAATGTGCAGTACTAGTATAAGTTTAAGTGTACTATATTGTTTCATGATTCCATCTTTCTAGTACATGCATGCACGAGTGCAAAAGAGAGACAAACCGGCACGGAGGGGAGACAGAGCATCGGTTGTCTGAATAAAAGGAATAGTGGCATTTCGGCGCTTTACACAAGCCTAGTACAGCACTACAGCTATGCACTGATGATGGCAGTGCTTCAACAAAATAACAGGAAATGGTGTGATAGACTAATTAAGTTTGTTGCAATTATAGTTGCTTAATTACAATACTTCTTTGGTTAATTGTACTACACTGATCGGTACGATACTATGAGATTTCCTTCTTTGTGCGCCTCTCTCGAATGGGGGAATTGATACTTTTACTTGGATGGATGTAGACATTCATCCTAACATCGATTGGGATAACATACACGCTATGGGTTAGTTGGGCACGGGGAGATTTTCAACCAGCATCATAATGAGCAAGAATTCAGTCTTCAAAAAAAGCAAGAAATTGATTAATTTGTGGTGGACATAATTAAAACATTAACGTTGACAACCAACAAGAAAAAGGTCTACCTGCTAATGTGTACTGTGATATACTTCTTGGAGTGAAATAAATTTTATAAGATACTTTCTCTGTTTATATTGTAAGATGTTTTGAGTTTTGGATATATCCATTCGTGAATCTATGTGCGTGCCTCATATGCGTCCAGATTCATATAAATGTTAGACAATCTATACAACATCTTACGATGTGAAATGGAGAGAGTAAGATTGAATTTCTATAAAGATGGAAAAATTTTCATCGTTCTAAATAAGGCGTAAAGAGAAACTAGCAATTTACTCAAAGACCATCGCAACATTAAAGTTTGTTTGAAGAAAAAACTCTCTACCGTACTTGCAAGTTGCAACATGACATCTCATCAAACAAAAAACATGTACATTTGACCGGTTCTTCACCTAAGTTGACTTCACAGCATACTTGGATGGATGGATGGATTATGATGATACACGCATCGGACAGGCCGGTCACCTTCGCACCAACAATCCAAAGACACATCATAATGCAATGCAGCTATGCATGCAAGTAATGCAACTGCATGAAGTTGTTGCTTGCCAAGATGAACCTGCTCAACATTCTTAAAAGGACCAGTGAACCGAACAGGGGTAGTACACTCGTACTGGTCCTGCAAAGCTGAGAGGTACATCTACTGCAGCTGCGGCTCCACCAATCCATCATGAGATCTAAGTTGAATCTGAGATATTAATTAACTCGAGAGTTTAGAATAACGATCAATTAATGCTCATTCGTCTGATATATCAAGTTCTTCATACATAATGATCAAATACATCCCTACACATTGCCAGGAAACTCAATATACACAGAAGAGCTCTTTTAAAGATGCCAAGACAAACTAACTGTACCTTTAGAGACAAAACAAATACTTAGACTTTAGAGAGGGTCTCAAATTTTGGTATCATACAAATCATAATTGTTAGTAAGTTCTGGCAATAGACACCACAAAAAACATCTAGTAACAATGACGAAATTGAGTATTTATGATATGTTCTTTGTATTTGCACTGGTACAGTGATGGAATACATATCATCAAGTAATGTTCCAACAGTGGAGAGATGCTAAGCTTCTGTTCACCCTTTTCTTTATGCTAATGAGTTAGGTAGCAACACAACATCAAGCAATGATGCTGTGCAAAGGATGACAGGCACTGATGCACGAAATGAGAATTTGTGCAGCCCACATGGAAGAATTGGAATTTGTTACAGTTGCCATACAAAATAAGGCCTCGTTTGATTCAACATAGCTAGGGATATTTTTCCCTCATTTTCCGTTAGCACGCTTCCCAAAATAATGATCCGTGTGTTTTTTTGCAAACGAAGTTTATATAAAAGTTTTGTAAAAAATTCATATGAATCTATTTTTCTATTTTTAATAGTTAATACTTAATTAATTATGTGCTAATGATTTTTCTCGTTTTGCATGTCCAAAATAATCCACATAAGTTGTTTCAAACGAGGCCTAAGGGTGCAGCTCATAGCAGCCAGCTCTTCTTGGAGTTGAAACAGATGATTCCTTAAATAAAGACGGTTAAATCCTATCACGGGCCATGGACGGCATTAATTAAAAGAGAGCAAAAAATATTTACATATTATCAAATACTAATTTTTTATTTGAACTGTCATCATGAAAGTCTTGTTGATCTGCACCATCCAATCAATGTTTACAAATTCCGCATGAATTTTTCAGTATTTAACTTTGTGCTTTCAGTGGTAGCGACGTACCCGTCGATAGTGAGGCGTTCATGATGACTTCGTCAATCTCAAGAATTTGTCGGCTCAGTCTTCGAAGATGCTCATAAGGGTAGGGTTTGTGTGCGTTTATTCATAGGGATGAGTGTGTGTTGTGAGCGTCTACGTGTACCGTGTAGTTCTTAAAAAAAGCTTTATTCGAAGGAAGATGGCAGACCAACTTGCCAGGAAGAAAGCAGACATATGTTTTGATTAGGGAGTAAAGAGAGTTGATTATTGTTGATGGCAGGTTAGTCGCTGATCACGTTCGGCTGCCTCTTTTTTTCTTATTGTTTCTAAGTGCTCAGTATTTAGGGCATGTTTGGGGGAGCTTCTTCCAGCTGCAGCTGTCAGAAGCTGTCCCAAACGGTCTATAGTTTCTGAGAATATCTGCTGTTACAGATTCTGAAAAATGAACTTAAAAAATCAGAAGCTGGAGAAAATAGGTTTAAGAGCTTTTCTATATTCTTCGAAACGAGCTACCAAATAACAGCTTCTCATAGTCTAAATCTTCTCCAAACAAGCCCTTAGAACCGTTATTGTACAGAGCTAGCTGTATAGCTGTATTGTACTATTGTGTACATGACTGCATGCTTCTATGCTATTCAAATGGAGAAGACATGAGGGTATGGATAGTCATGTGATGAGAAAAGAATTACAAGAGGACAAAATACCAACTAATAATGCGCCGATGAAATCATGGAGCTTGTATAATAGTGTCTTACAAAGCTTACAAAAGCCAGTCTCATACAATCTTAAAGGCTGATTACATGATAAATTTAAGCTAATGATGTCGCCTATTTTTAAGCTAATACACTATACAAGGGAACATTAATATTACACATTTGCTATTGGTTCCTGTATAGAGTAATCTTTTGGTTATTTGTGAAATTACTAAATCGGAAAAACGAGGCTAACTATTCCTGTGAGACGGAATCACGTGGTTAAATAATACTTAGCCCTTACACTTCAATTCGGCTTAATAAAGACTAGTGAGGTGCGAACAGTATAAGCTACAGTAGTTAGTACACGAGAATTAAGAGTTATACCTCGCTTTCGTCTGGTACTTGGAAATAAAAATGGGGTGGGGGACCTGAAAGGCAGCATCTTAGATTAATTTTAACGACTCATTACAATGCACGATAGAACACAAAAAAAAAACAGCTGGATTTTAATAGAAATGTGTGCCCAAATTGTGGACTACAAAACACAGAAATAGATAGATGTAATAATAGAAATAGAAAACACATTTTTTTTATACGAACACACAATTTCAAAACAGAAAATTGTAGAACATATTGAAGAAAACACAAGAATGAGTGAACGATTGTTCTGACAAACCACATGCAGACACATGATTTTCAAGATAGAGATAAACTCAATGAAATGTTCCTGCGAGGTTGGACTAACGCTAAGTCCTATAAAATTCCTCTAAATATCCATATCCTTTGTTCCCAACGGAGCAGTACTGAAAACTACCCAATAAAAAATTCTGCAAAATAATACACATGCCTGAGTCTTATGTAAATCCTACAGAAATATCTAAACATTCTTTATTGTTAAGGAGGCGTTAACTATCATAAGAGAATCGTTATATTTACCATCTCTGTGGAAGAATCAGGCATTTACACGGGCTTTGTATTCTACAACTACCAACTCTTGTGCCCGCCTGCAATCTCCATCAGTCTACTAGAATGCCAAATAACGTGGTTGTAAAGTAAGAGCTAAATAACATTAAACGAAATGAACTTTAAGCTAAGTTTATCCTTCATTCCTGAACCAAGCCTGAAATAAATGAACTAAGACATTCCTTTCTCTATCCACAACAGTCAGATACACATGGTTAAAATAATATATCAATGCATGATGAGTTTCGTGTAGATCTCAAAATGCAAGTCACTTCGAAATTAGATCTAATGGCATCAATTTTCTGTTCATTGTGCAACGTGCTGTAGAACAAAGTGAACTCGCCGTTACTATGTTCACAAATATGAACTGACATCCTGTGCACAAATATATTTTCTTTCATTCCCTTTATCCCCATATGTACACAGTGGCAATGGAACAGAATATTTACATTTTTTTACAGTGCCGTGCAGACGTGCTATACACCCTTCGGGCGCAATTTCAACAGCTGCAGCACATGGCAATGTTGTTTCCTTTGCAATGGTTACGTAAATCCTTCATTGTTCCTTTTGTACCCCTGGAAACAAACTTAGCACTTGCGTCCTGCATATACAGTCTGTTAGACAAGTTTCAACAATATATCTTAGACCTAAGCTACTAAGCAAACTAGCAATCCTGAAGAAAAACTGCGATGCCTAAAAGAAAATTATTCTGAAATTCTGAACATATAACACAACATGCTGTACTGAATTGGATCTAGACTATAAACGAATTAAATACCCAATACCAAATTTCATTAGATACGGTAAAAAAACTAATATATCAGACAATGTCAATTAAGTACTATTACATCACTAGAACTGTTAGCTAAATTCTATACAAGAAAATGGCATGATTCCTGTTAAGCCTTGAATAGCATAACAAAACAATATTCTTGAACGAATGATATGATGGGCGCTTACGTTAGTCGCTTTGCTACGAAGAACACAGGTATTCTCTGCAGTTTCCCTCCATGTGAAGGTTTCAGTTGATCTATTACTTTCTCTGATTGGGTACCTGCAGCAGTCAATACAAACTGCAACAAACAACGTTGTGTAACTGCACTCGGAATTTGTTTGATGAGAAATACTTTTAGATGGAGGGGAACATGCACAGATACTGTTCTCCCATCCAAAATCTGCACCAGTTCCGATGGGAAAAAGGAAAGGATGTAGAATTGTGGATTGAGTTCTTTTTAATAATTATAAATGGTATCATATGAGGTAATGTTTAAAGGGATTTTCATGGCTACCTTATAAGAGCAAGTACATCTGCATGCTGCTTAAAAACATTCATCTAATACAAAATCTAAAAGCTATCAAATGGAAACAAAAATTGCTGCTAGTGATGGTTTCTGCATACCAGTGGATAAAGTATTGCAAATACACCATAACTTGTAAGGGGGGAGAAGAAGAAAATTGGAAGTACACATGGACTACCTATATAAAAATGGTATCAAAAGAACATGTCAGAATCACAGCAATATAAGCATATCTCAAGAAAGTACAGAAACAGAGTTATATTGTAACATATGCCATTTATAAAGGTACAGCAAAACAGATTAACAAGAACCAATGACGTTACATGCTTGCAATGCAAACAATTCATGTGGAACTGTCATAGGATGTTAATTAAACAAAGTTTATAAGGACTATGTGTGCTGCGAGTGGCTAGGGCTGTGTGAGAACCTATCCGAGATATCATTGTATGTCAAAGTTTAAATATTAAAAGAATTTTTCACAACTTTCAGCTTGGCACATGATTACTTCCAATTGAGGACAGAATCTGCTAAGTGCTAACTGCCAAGCGGTTGACAGAATTAAGATTCTGTAAGCACTAACACTTTTCATCTAGGCTATAAGATTATAGATGCATGCATTTCTCGCTAAGAAGATATGCAGAAGACTGCAAAAGGCTTAAAGTTTAGATTACTTATACAGCAATTGTACTTTTTTTTAAAAAAATAACAACTGTGCTTTCCTAACCATAATGATTTTAGGAGTCCTCTTTGCGACATTGTCCAGTTCTTTTCATGATTGTTAAATGCTAAGAAAACAAGTGAAAACTATTCTTAAAAATTAAACTTTGAAATGCAAAATAACTTTGGATTACAGTCCAAAGCTGAAACAGGCAGGGCATAAAAGGCAAAACAATATATTGCACCATGTGATAACTGATTATGAACATACCAAATCCAGCAAAAAAAGCCCAATTTGACTCAAAGAAATCAAGCCGCTCATTCAGACTCACTGCAAAAAAGTTCCACTTGTACCTGACAAGAAAAATTGAATAAATTACAACAACAAAGTAATCTGGCAAGTTATAACACACAGGGGATCGATAAACATTCAGATGTACATACTCGAAGCAGTAGTAGGCATACATCAAAGATAATAGCAGGAAATTCATAGCCTTCCCAAAGTAAGGTATATAACCAATCACTGAAACCTGTATGGCATCAACTTTAATATCAGTGAAAATACATGTAAGCACTACATAAGCTTAAATGAGCAGGAGGTTTTAAAAAAACATGATTTGTAAAATCAGATGGGGAGTGAGACATGACAAATGAAAAAAAACAAGTGCAAAGAACATACCTCAATAAAGAAAATAGTCAAAAGAATAAGTGAATAGACCTGTTCCCCAATACCAATTGCAACCCTAACAACAGCATGTCAGAATGTAGAACATGCAAGTATAACAAGCATTAAAAAATTTTCATGTGAACCTACCCATCAAATCCTTCAGGCTTCTCTGTTGATTCAGATATGGTGCGAGCATCCAATGCTTTAGTTGCATCTAGGCTCTTGCTTTTCACAACATCCAAAGCATGCTTAGCAATGTCATTACACCTAACGTGAGATGGCCAATGTTACAAAAGGGACAATTGGGCACTCCATTGTTTAGTATGTGAAATATGGGAATCTTGAGGATGATAAAACAATAGTCCATACCTGTAACAATGTAACATTACATAAAAAAATATCAAGAATTGAGCTTTCAAGAGAGAAATCGTAAATAAATATTGGTGGATAAATCCATGTTTAGGTTCTATTCATCACAGCTTAGTAGTGTTGAAATCCATGGACTGCAACACAGAGAACTCACTTAAAATTTTCAGAAATGAAAGCATGAAGAGAATAATTATATCTGCATGGTGCAAAAACATTAACCATCTGAATATTGTATAGCTATATTGCTCAGAAATGTATATAAAAGATCACTGTAACATTTTTATCCAATTAGTTAGTGATTCTTAATTTTGTAGTATCACGTAACAAGATAGGGGTTTTATCAAATGAAACTATGGAAAAAATTATCAGTGAGGCAATAAAAAACGGAGAACAGGTGCCGTTGTGCATCCAACAGAATATTTTGCATGTAATGATGATGCTCTGACTTATTGAGATATTTTATGTTTCAGCTGAACCAACAAATGTACCCACAAATAGAAATATTACTAGAGCATGAATCAACAAATAATAGGGCAACTTCTGAACCAAATGTAAACTGACATTCAGAAGCCTTTGGTCTGTTTAGCCTCATACATGCATAATTGCATAGTACCATTGTTATGCTAATCATGTCTTTTGCTATTTACTTATATAAACAGATAGCATATCAAGTGCTGCTAGGTAAATCTATTATCAACTCAAACAATGTGTTTGCCCTTTAAATGAAAAGTAAGCCACTGGTATGTTCAATAAATTAAGAAAGATATCCAGTATGGAGAGAGACTCAACGTACCAAAGTGTACTCAAAATGAAGCTGAAGATGTAAAGTGGATAAAACCAAAATACCTGAAAGGGTTGTTCTGTTATAAGAAACCCACATATAATAGAATACACAACACTTTTACTTGTCAAGTGTGTAATAATTGAAATACATAAATTAAGGTACTAAACTATTAGTGTATTGAAGGTCTAGGTGACAGGTGAGAAGGTAATGAACAGAAAGCACAGGTTGTTTCCAGCGAATTACAAAAACTGCTCTCTCTTTTTTGCATCTAGAAAATTTCATATAAACCATAGGAAATACACTTGGGGCTTCCGTCCTCCAATAAATAGAATTTCATTTTCAAACCATCATTGTAACTGAAGTCATGAGTTCTGCAACCACCTACTGTTATGTTAATGTTTTAAGAGTACTAATCAAAAGAAGTTACCACAGTCTATAATTCAATTGTTAATTGGTAACCTTCTAAGCTATATAGGTTGAAAGGTAATTAGATTTTTTTTCCGAAAAAAGCAACACAATCAGTATCGTTAAATATATGTCAGCACATAAAGAGCATAACTTACATAGAATATCTGAATAAGAACAGAGCGCAGCAACGAATATGTAGCTACAGCCACTGGGTGATCACAAAGATGCTGCCCCTGCAGTTGACCGCATTCCTCAGGCAGTATCCACGACAGGATTGGAATGACCACCAATTTCAGGGTTAACAAGCTATAAAGTGCACGAATTATTTTAGAGAAGGTGCCGATGAGATGTAACCAAAAAAAAACCCACAAATTTATATTAATAACAAGATCATGACATTGTTGCAAATCAAATCCCCTAACCATGGGGTAAAAGAACTTGAGTAAACAAGGTGAAAGACGCTGAGACGCATAATATGAAAAATTAAATGCTCACTGAGTCCTGCATAACTCCAAACAGCAGTGCATGTTTGTCTACTCCATAAAAGACTTACTGAGTTCAAGGCTAAGAATTCTGAGATGTATACTATGATGATTCACTAATTTGACAGCCTCTTAGCCTTATTGCAGGATGCGGATGTCACGCTCTCCCAAGTCTATTTTGTATCAGAAGGCAAAACTATACCCAACTACTCTGCCACGCACTACACCATCGCACTTTGGGCGTACCACCTCGGAAGAAATCGCCCAAAAATCACAAATTTAGCAGGGATTGAACCTCAATTACGAGCAACTGTTACCTCCCAAGGTAGATGAGCCCATTGAGCAGGAAGCACTGCGCTATCCTGACCGTCAGAGGCCTCGAGCTGCATACACTCAAACCGAGCACATACACACACACACGAACAAAGGTTAGTCAAACGAGCAGAGAATCCCCCACAGGTGGAGGCCAAAACTTCTTCCCCCACACAAAATCCCCCCCTCTCAGCATGCAAAAATCGAGAGGGGGGGAGGAGGAGGAGGAAAGAGAGGGAACGGGCAGACCTGGCGCAGAAGGAGACGACGCGGTGGAGGCGCGCGGCCTGGAGGAACCCGGCGAGCCAGAGCACGGCCGCCGGCTTCGCTTGCGACGCAAGCGACTCCATGGATGAAGGAAGGTGGAAGAAAGAAGCTTCGCTTTCGATTTTGGTTTTGGTTTTCGATTTTGCGGGGAGACGGGATCGCGATGATTGGTTGAATCGGAAGAACTAGAAGACGCATTAGTAAATTATCCGCCAACGAGGAAGGAAAGCGGGTTTTGTCTTTCGGGTGACATCTCCGCCAACAAGGGAGGAAAGCCGATTTTTGTTCTTTCGAAACTCTCCTTTCCATCTCGAGGCTGGGTTGCTGATGGTGTCATGATGTACCAGGTTTTATTACCGAAGTTGCATGTTGGACTAGGCATTATCAACTCTTTTCATCTTGTACAAGCAGTTAATAACCAAACTTGCACTTTAGGCTAGTTGGCCCGCACGTCAGTGAGTATCTCCACCTCAATGAATTCAGTTTGACTGATTGGGTAGCGAGATCATCTCCAATCCATATCGGCTAGACCGTCCTTCCCCAACAGTAACTAGCTTCTCCGTCACAACTCCAGCTCTCCCTTCTGCACATCAGTTATCATCCACAATGCTTTGGGGTGCAGCCCCTACTAGGCTGCCACCATTCATGGATGCGTCCAGTGCCTGCGTGGGCGCGCACGGACGCATGGGCAGCAAGCTGCAAAAAACAAGACATGGCAACGCGGGGCAGTTGCACGGAACGGGAGATGGCCGGATGGAAGGCCGTCGTCGCAGGCCTTGAGCGTACAGGCTCTATCCCAATCTGCCCACGAGCTGGATTGGACCTTAACACCTGAGAGGTCGATATCCGCATTCATCGGATCTTCGTCGGCGCTGCTCAAGCATTGCATCTGTTCACGTGGATCGCTGCCGAACTCAAAATCGACGGGCTCAGCCTCGCTGGTCGGTACTAAGAGATAAAAGAGAACTAATTTGCTGATGTAACATGTGGGCCATTAGTTCAAGGTGAAAGATTTGGTGAAAACATCTGGTTACATGTGAAAACATATGTCAACACCCTAGTCCATTGTGCAACACACGTAAGAAAGCCTAGACCAAGATGCAATTTACTCTAGTATGATGAGAATGCATGTCAAACTTGCAGTGCACATTTGTCTTCTTAAACCAATAAATGCCCCTGGTAAACTGAACTATTACACATCAGGAGTTTCAAGATCATATCATCCAAAGCAAACTCACGGCTTGGTTGAAATCTACAACAAAAATGTGAAACTGAAGATTGGGCTTCCGGGATTTTAGATTGTGTTTTAACAGTAAAAGACAGTGTGTTTCGCTGCAATGGTATGGCTACATGCCTGCATTGCCTTAATTTCTTACTCCATCCGTCACAAAACATATCAACCTGGATTTGACCCCTCCTTGAACTGTCCAAATCCTCTTCTAGCTTGCTATATCATGAGACGGAGATAGTATATCTTTTATTCCTCACTATGTCATACTGTGGACTCGTGCCTTGATCAAATCACACTGAAGAAAAGACTCGATTTGCAAGCTTGGTATAAAGGATTGCAGACTTGCAGAGGCTCCTTTCCTTGGATGCATACCGAAATTCCTCATTTTAGGCAGGTATAAGGAAGCGTGCAAGAAATCTAGAGAATTTTGCCGTTCACATCTTTTGTTAAGAAAAAGTTAGCTAAACAACGATGCTCACCTTTTTTGTTTCCAACAACAAAAAGGGGTTGTACATGCGACCTGTACTACCACCCGACCACATATGTAGGGCTTATTTAGCACAGCTCCATATCAAATATATCTAGCTATTTTTATCTTTATATATCCATTATTATATTGATAGCATTTGGATGAATCATTTTAATCCTATTTGAATTAAATATATAATTTTGAACCACTTTAATATAACTTACAACAGTCGATCTGGATGGGAGCAAAACAAGTAAATTCATACACCTCATGATAAATTCATCTAATAGTAGATTTACTATAAAAACACACTACTATATGTGCAAATAACCGATGACCTTATAAAATTATTGCTCAATCCGTCCCAGAATATATATAACAATGTCTACCATTCAAAATTTATCTAAAAATATAATTACTTTTCCACCTACATTCTCTTCACAATCAATCACTGTCCCCATTTGATTTTGAGAAAATCCTTTATTTTTCATTTAAAATTGATCAATTTTCCTCATTTTTCCTTGTAAAATTGATCTACCTCTAATGCTACTTGTTTTTATCACTTTTCATTAGATTTCTATCAAACTACCATTAGTAGTTGAGTGAAAAAAATACCAATTTGACCTTAATTTTTTATGCATAGTTGGATTCTTGTGCCTTTTTTATAAGCAATTTTACTTTTACAATAGCTTATTATATACTGAGAACGACGGTTAAATATCTCATGAACCTATTTTACTAGGCGGAAATGCGCCTTTGATGTGCCCTATCAAAACAACTTGGACAGTCATGGGATATATGTATGGATTAAAGTGGTATTCAGTATATTTTGTATAGCAAAATATAGCATAAAATATGTAGTGCATATCCTTCGAATGTAAATTGTGTGTTGCGTGCAACAAGAACGAATATAGCTGTTCTCGTTATAAAAAAGAAGCTAATTGATCGTCAAAAGGAAGTTAAATGATTGCTCAAGTTTTGTTCTTTCCTACGAGCAAGTGGCACTCATATCACCACAATCCACGGGTATATATTTAAGTAAGCACCGTGAGCTTGTTTGGATTATTGGCATTTTGAGCCTTGCCAAACAAATTGACAGCCAAAATTTTGGCAATGCCAAAACTCTGGCAAACAATAGGTGTATTTTTTGTCCTTGTCAAAATGCATACCACTTGCTTGCCCTCTACAAAATTTTGGCGTGGTTTGTTTGGACCGTAAACCAAACAGATCCTGTATAGCAAATGCTTGTATCTCATAAAACAATACTAGAACACTTTGTATATATAATATGGGTAGATAAGAGCATCTAGATATGAATTTGGATGACTAATATCATTCCCTGCGTTTTTAATTATCTGAAGAGAGATATCGTTTCATGTTCAAAACTATATTATAAAGACTGCCGTCGTCCAAAACGTATTCTTATATAGCCAAGAAATAGTTTTAGATGAATATTTAAATGGTGGACGGTAGGGATGGGGCATATGGGGAGTTCGGGCACCGTAACTCCACCATCCAAGTGATTCCGGTACTTCTCCACGATTCGTTTTTTGGCCTCGGTTATAAATAGAAGTGTCGTTACGTGCTACCTCCCCCACTCATATCATTATAATTAATTTTGGCGAAGGCATCTCTTCAGGAATAATCTCCACTCAGCTAATAAGCTAATTCCATTGGATCCAGGTATATTACGTTTATATATTTTCATACTGATTCAATCTGCTAGTTGATCCCAAGACTTCATCATGATAGTTCTAAAAAAAGGACTTCATCAAGATTTCCCCATCGCATCTTTTCCTGAAGCAAACTGGGTGTGAGCGTGTGATAGATCCAAACTAGTACTATTGTTGTTGGGTCCCTTTATTTACCGCTATTTGTTCCATGTTTTATTTGAATTCGTGAAGTTTTTTTTTCTTTTGTGGAAAATATTTTTGGTTCGGGAAGCATACTTTCAGTATAATCGCGGCACAAACACACCTCTAGATTGGAAAAATGGATTCTCAAGCTAGAACTGAGGAGCCATAGCGTAAAGGCTGGATCAAAATTGTTTTATTCTCGAGGAATTGGTTAAGCTTGCAGCTAGTTCACTGAGGGCCTGTTTGGAACAATTCCAGCTCTGACTCCACCACTTTTAGTGTAGGAGCTCAACCAAACGACGATTTTAGCTCCACAAAAAATATAAGCAGAACGGGTGGAATTATTTGAAAAAATGAACTAGAAAGATAGAGCTGGGTTTAGGCCGTTCCACAGCTACACTTCACCCTCCACTGGTAAAGTTATTTTGAAAATTTAGAGCTCTGCCAAACATGGCCTAAGTACCCGGTGTCCCAATGGTCAGCGGTGGATCCAGCTCCCGGTCTGGTCGGGTGACTGTCCGGGCTTCATCGCTGGCGTCTCCCCTATAAAATACTATCAACACAGAAAAAAGATTAATCACTGTTAAATACTATTAACCAGCTCAAGGCCGTCGCAGGCTCCGCCACTACCAATTGTATTAGGTGTTATCATAATAGCACTATAGAAGTATCTGCCCTGCACATGCATGCATCGTTCTCACATAAAGAAAAAAAAAAAACACCGCAGCCTTCCCATAAGTAGAAAAATGTGTATGTTTCATTTTTTTTTCTCTGGGTTGATTTAGGGTCTTTTTGTTTGCTACTCTACTAACTCTTCTAACTCTTCGGTAGTGCCAAAATATAGGAAAAATTTTGACATACAATTCTTCCGTAAAGTAAAGTTCGTTTGGCATTGTTTGGTTTGCCACTAATATAAAGCCACATCTAAACAATATTGTAAAAAAACTTTTAAAATGTGACCAAATAAAACATGCCATTGTCAATGTGTCAGGCATCAATTCAAACATGTCATTAGTGCAGTAGCCAAAATTTTGGTAGACACGTTTTGATATCAACAAAAGACGGCGTTTAATTTTTGTTCCCAACTCCAAAATCTCTGCCCCTCTCGGATTGCTTGGTCATGCCCAATGTGATACTAGTGCTGTAAGTAAGATGATGCTACATCAGATTTTCGCTTAGGTGGA
Organism: Leersia perrieri; assembly: GCA_000325765.3. Taxonomy (NCBI): domain Eukaryota; kingdom Viridiplantae; phylum Streptophyta; class Magnoliopsida; order Poales; family Poaceae; genus Leersia; species Leersia perrieri. Next base: position 11,690,269 of record CM002482.1, on the reverse strand, counting down.
AGAGAGAGCAGGGAGAGAGAAGATAGTGTTATGTTATTTTACTAACGGTCTATAAAAGATAGCAGTAATATGTCAGGATAGTGATTTTTACCATTGGCGATAGCTTTCTCATATAAATAAGTTTTCTATTGGACCAATTATTCCTATTTTTAAGGACAATGGCTATTATACATATGGCGCAATAGACGACTCATTATACACGATGTCTCGTATGCTGTCTCTAGATGATATGAAGAAAAATTTACAACGTTGTCTCAACCATTGGACATGCTATGGAGATGTTTTGACAAATGTAGGCAGTTAGCTAGTCCCGATTGCCATAAAAACTAGATCTACTCTACAATGCACACTCTCCATTGCAAGTGTGCTACAACTCCAATCCAACGTGGAGTATATGGACCAAAAGGAGCACATATTATGGATACACAAGTTTTTTATGCATACTCCATATGCACACCAATCAATGTTATCAAAAAAACCTAATAAAATTGTAAGTGTAATTCTAAAACTATTACATCTATAGAAAGTTTTAACTCTAAATTCATTATATTTTAACAACATGGAAAAAAAATTCTGACAATTCTTAGACCGTAAATTGTTAGAAATTTTTCTATTATGTGTATAATAAATTTATCTCCTAACGGCCAATAAACAGTTTCCCCTTATGAAAAGTTTGTTTTCTAGTACTCCCTCCGTTTCAGATTGTAAGGCGTTTTGACTTTTTCTTATAAAGTTTGACTATTCGTTTTATTCAAAAAAATTATGAAAATATTATTTTTTTTGTGATTTGCTTTATTATCAAAAGTACTTTAAGCATGACTTATTATTTTTTATATTTGCACAAAATTTTTGAATGGGACGAATGGTCAAATGTTAAATAAAAAAGTCAAAACGCCTTATAATCTGAAACAGAGATAGTAGTAAAATGGTATTGATGCTTCAGAGTCAATTTTGTATATACACCAGATCAATCATGCAAACTTTATTAAGGGTAAACACAACTAGCACTATATTCGACTAATTTTAAATGCTTACGATCTTCCTCTTAAAAAGAGACAAGGAGATTAGGAGGTTTTAAAAAACCAGGTAGAAAAGCAACTATTAAAAGCTCATTTATTCCCTAGCCCATGTGCTACCATACTTGTTGAACACCGAGTCCAGCTCATATTCACTTCCTGAAAGATTGGCCTATGATATCAAGTTTGCATGATGGTCGATCATGCAAACTTGATGTAGAAATTCTGGAGAAAAAATATATTTATACATGGTCTCTTCATTAGAAAAAAAAAAGGGAAATCTAGGCTGGATCTGAATAAGAGATATGATCAGATTTATTGAAGTAGGAAAAACGCCCCATCCATGTTTTTTATGGAGGGAGTACTAATTCACTGAAGATGTCTAATTGAAGCATGTTTTCCATGCATCTACACGTGTTCCTACTAATCTTAAAACTCTGCAGCTCGATCCTTAACTTTCATAGCTACCATGTCCACGGCCAGTGCTTCCACCGTTAGCAAGCTGCTGATGTCTGCCTCCACCATTGTTAGCAACACCGAGAGCGGCCAACACCTGCTCAAGATTGACGGCTACTCCCGCATCAAGGATGCCATCACCACCGGCAACCACGTGCAATCCTCTTCTTTCTCCGTTGGTGGCTACAGCTGGTGCATTTACTACTACCCCAACGGTGTCAGCTCATCTGTCTCCGATTACATATCTGTCCGGCTTGTCCTTGTGACCTATGTCAACCAAAGCGTGAGGGCACAGTTCATGTTGAGCTTACTCAACCAAGATGGGGAGGCAGTGCCATCCTACACCTACAATTATGGGGTGCAATCCTTCAGTAGGTACAGCAGCTGGGAGCTAGGGCCTTGGCGTTTCATCCAAAAGGCCGTGTTGGAGAGATCGGATTACCTTGCGGACAACTGCTTCTCGATTAGGTGCGACGTCACAGTTTTCAAAGACGTTGGTAACATCAGTCCTACTCCGTCACCATCTCCGTTGGTGTTAGTGCCACCGTCAGATTTGATCCGGCATCTCGGTGGCCTCCTCGCCACCGTGGAGGGCGCCGATGTGGTTTTTGAGGTCGATGGAAAGACGTTCTTGGCACATAGGAACGTGCTCGCGGCTCGGTCCCCGGTGTTTCGTGCTGAGCTCTTTGGCTCGGCAGGCAAGGAGAACAATAGTGTAGCAGCCACTATATGTGTTGATGACATGGAGGCACATGACTTCGGAGCTCTACTTCATTTTATGTACACCGACTCATTACCGGAGATGAAAGGAGGAGAGGCGGTTGCGATGCTCCCGGACCTCATAGCGGCGGCAGATAAGTATAAGATGGAGAGACTTAGGCTGGTGTGTGAAGACAAGCTATGCGAGTATGTCAATGTGAGAACAGCAGCAGCTATGCTGGCATTTGCTGAGGAACATCAGTGTCATGGGCTTAAGAAGAAATGCTTGCAGCTCCTCGATGATCCGGCAATTTTGAGAAAGATTGTGGAGACAGAAGGACTTGATTATTTGACCAAAAGCTACCCCTCTGTTCTGAAGGATCTGATTGCCAAGTTTGCTACAAAAGTGTAGTTCTGTCCAGTGGTAATATTGTTGGTTAATGAGTTCTCTTGTATATGAAGTGTGTTTGGTATATTCCATAAATTATTGAAGCGATTTGATCATCGAGGTATAAATAAAGTGTTCATCTTCAGATCATCAACTTATGTTGAAGTAAAATATGTGGGAATGTATGCGTTGAAGTACAATTGAGGTGTTGAAATGAACTCATTGAGTTCAGGTCAGGGTTCTATACCCATGGGCTTGAAAATTTTAAAGATTTTCCCCTTTACTGTTGACCTGACTTGACTCCATGAGTTTGGCAAGCTCCCAAGTTTGGCCAGCTCCATACAAAGCGGATAGATGGCCTGGCTGAGTGTAACATCCCAGAAAACCACGTAAGCCTGGGATGCCACTAAACTACCAAACCTTACCAAAATAATAGAATTTCGGCAGCAACTACTTTAATACAAAGAGATTCACGGAAGCATAAATATATACATATCAAGGTTATAGTCCAGAATATACTAATAGGCATGAACATCCTAAGAATATTGATAAGCTCATAATCAATAACCTAGTGTTTAATTAATCCCTTAATACATTAAGCTTAATTGTTTTATGACCATGTCATAACATGTATGAAACAAGTGAAATCATCACGTGTAGAAGTATAGCTACTCTCATCCCCTCATGCAAACATGTCACATCAAGATACCTGAAAAAGACTATAAGGGGGTGAGAATAAATCTCAGCAAGCAAACTGCTTAAACAAGCTATTTAAACTACAAGTTCATTATAACAATGATTTAATAATGATAGTACAACACTATTTATTTATAACACAGAATAACGAATTTCGTAACCTTATCCATGTAGATAACCCAAACCTGCATTACTTCATAAGAAAGAAACCTTCTCAGGATAAATCCAATAAATATACAACGTACATATTCCAGAATACAAGTGCATATACAAATGCAATGCAATGTCATGATAATCCTGCCTTCACACCCAACAAGGTGTGAAGCCACATGGTATTACGACAATATACGATGTTGTACCGGTACGGTCGCAACCATAGGTATGCGACGAAAATCCAAATGCAATGCAAATGTAATGTCAATGTAATGCGATGCAAGATCACAATAGAAACAAATAACGAATTTCGTAACCATACCATGCCGTTATCCTTGATACCACAACCGTATTCCAATTAAATAAACACCATATAACACTATCCTTGAAACAAATCCATAACCATATAATCTATGTAAACATGAGTGAGAATAAGCAACTTCTTCAACATATCTTGGTTATTGATATATATTATCTCAAGGTGGAGGTAGAGAAAATAACAAGTCAAGTTGTAACCACTGTTACGTTTACTTGCCTTAAACCAAGAAGACACAGTTGCAAGCACAATCCGAAGCACCACAACCTATTTTTATAAATGAAACCTCAGCACACAAACATTCAAATACATATAATTCAATAGATACACACTCATAGGCCTAACCCAAAAACTACATAACAACGAAAGTCATGCTCGACTCACTGTAGCACTGTTGCTTCACATTTTTGTATCTTTAAAAGTATATATGTTATTCATACAAATAAATATATTCTGGATATCTATAAAAAGAGATCTACAACTTTTATGTATGAACTATATTTTAATTCTGTCATTTAAAGGTCCTAATCTATCCTTAAAACTAGGGCTAAGCATCTGCCCCAAAATTCAGACAGCAAAGAGTAAAAACTCTATATCTCAAGATTTACAAATCCAATAATTATGTAATTTACCAATATGGAAAGTTAAAAACAATACCTACAACTTTGTTTAAATACATAAAAGCTAATTCTTCTGTTTAGATCCTCTAAAAACAGTTCAATCTAATATTGTCCAAATTTCGTCAGAAAATACAGACGTGAATTAAAACGTCTATATCTCATGAACCGTCCATCAAAACCATGCCAAAATTGGCTGAAATATGTATTCCAAAGTTATCTACAACTTTCTTATTAAAAGTTCTCGGACAAAAGGCCGTCTTGAAGCCCTAATTAAGGAAATACCGAACCACTGTAAATCTGCTCGCGAGGAGAAACTACCAATCCGAATCTTAGCAACATAACCTATTTAAAACCCTAATTACCCACGAATTAAAACCTTAAGAAAACCTTAAAACAATCATAAAACGGTAGGACAAGCCATACCTAGGGTTTGCAAGAATATAATGGGAACACACCAATTAAAACCATCATCTCTCTCGTCCCCCTTTAGTGATTCCATTTTTCCACTTCGCTTCTCGATCTAGCTTACTGTTTAGGAGATCTATGGAGAGGATTATGCTGGGGAGAGGAGGGGAGAAATAACACCGACACATGAGAGGGGAGGGGCGGCAGTGGCGTCATTAGTGGGGTCAGTGGCGTCATTAGTGGGGAGGTGGGAGTCAGTCCCCCTCCCTAGGGTTATGAGGCAGGTTGCTATAATGGGCCGGACTATAGGATCTAGGCCCAGGTTTAATTTAACCCAATTCTAAATAATTCTTCTAAAATACAACCATTTTATTTTCTTTTTATAAAACGGCCCAAGCCAAAAACCAAACCACAATATTAATATTATTTCGGGGTATTACACTGAGCTCCAAGTTTGGCATGAATCACAAGTACGCCATTGTCATGAATCACAAGTACGCCATTGTGTTTGGCTGGACTCGGGGCTAAGAATTGCAGTTTTGCAGTGGCATGGTTCCAAGAATTAATTTTTGATCGATCCTTTCCTTGGGTTACATCTTACATGCATACTACGTCTTGATGTTTTCTTCTTCTTTCCTTCTTCTTCCTTTTGTCTCCGGTATAAATATGTGTCGTTCCTCTGCCAACCCTGCCACAAATTAACAGTTTAGCTAAATTAAATCATCTCTGGCCAAGATATAATCATATCTCTCTGAGCTTATTCGATTGGTCCTGCAGGTGTGTAAATCATTTCTTTGTTTGTAATTCTTTACACCAGGAAACTGCTAGATGTTCATGCATTGTGACTGAAAATCGTTGATGCCAAAGCTGCACCCAAATCGAATGTACATTTTGTTGTGCTGGTGGCGCAAATATATAGGGAGGCTCAAAACTTCTTTTTTGTTAGGGTTCATTCATGGCTTCATCTGTTGTATTATTGCATTCCATGAAAATTTTGTGATCAATTAATCACAGCAAACGTCCCTGTAGATTTCAAGTGGGGAACGGTACGTAAAAGAGGGATAGGAAGCTTGTTCTATTCGACGAAAGGGGTTGCTAAGTTAACAATTTAACAATTTTCAATCTAGGTTTTCCCTCTCCCCCTCCATGTACATTTATCCAGTTTTCCTACAAAGGTGGTAGATGTCTATCTAATTTTAATTGGACCAACCCAGCATGATTTTCGCAATGTTGATGGTAGCATAAAAATCAATACAATATGGTTGTTGGAAATTCACCAGCATCAAACAATCACAAGGAAACAATAGAACTAAACACGAAAAAAAAAACTATGCCGATGGACACAATTTGCGTCGACCTTTTTCTTCTTTTCATCTCACACCAAAAACTGATTACATGGTACATATGTAAGCATGGTTGCTTTCCTTGCCGGACAAGATCAACTAAACTAAGTAGGACTCTAGCTCTAACTACCTTAACCTGCACGTATCGCATGCCGTATATGGACTCCATAGCGTGCATGTGCACATACGTGACCCAACAGTTAACATATTTAGATTCCTTTCCAAAATAACCCTAATTCTAACAACAAGATTAACTCTAACAGTGGTGGACTTTAAGTCCCAGGTGAAGCTGCCATCGGGCATCGGCTCCTGTAAAGGCCAAAGGGCATGTTTGGGGGAGCTTTAGATTTTGATAAATAGCTGTTTGGTAACCAGTTTCTGAGAATCTAGAAAAGCACTGAAACTCAACTTCTCCAGCTTCTGGCTTCTTAATTCATTTTCAATAGTCTGTAACTATAGATTCTCAGAAGCTGTGAACCGTTTGGGACAGCTTCTAACAGCTGCAGCCTTTGGGAGAAGTTGTAGCTAGTAGAAGCTCCCCCAAACAGGCCCAAATATTTAGATCATACACACGGTGTGACCAATACAGGGACATCCAAAACAAGGCAAGCAGTTCTGAAAAAAAAGAGAGGCTAGCTTGTAGGAATTCATGACCGTTAAGCATGAATTTAGTAGTCGCATACAGCAAACTTATACACTTCCAACAATATACTTCGCAAATTTGTGTTTTTCTTCCATGCTTAAGGGCCAAAATAGACTTCCTCATAGAAATTAAACGGTCCACTAATGGTGTAACGGATTAAAATCAAAATTCAGGGCATATGTTTAATTCCATTAATGGCATAACAGATTAAAATCAAAATTCAGGGACATATATAAAGGAGTGAAAAAAACTTAGGGACATAGGAGTGATTAATAACAAAATTTCAAGGATATACAAGGAATTTTCTCTACTGACTGTCCATCCTATTAGAGATGGGTTTTCGCAACTCTTTATGTCTTTACTTCTCAAACACAATATAATTACTCATGAAATTAAAATTCTAATAAGTTTTATTACAGAGGGTGCATTGAAATAGCTATTATTTGCAGTTTGGCTTTGCTTTTCTTCTCTCGATGCGTGAGTTCAAATTTTCTACGGTTGATGTGCACCAACGCCATAATTTTTTTTCATAATGTTATATGCAGTAAAACAAAGTTGTGCAACACGGATCAAGGATATCAAGAGAGAAGAGAATACATTAATTGGCCTACCTATGTCGATCACCGGTGGCACCCCTAGGCCACCATTGCGGTCTGCCTCCACCGTCATAGCCGGCACAGAGAGCGGTCAACACCTGCTCAAGATCGAGGGCTACTCCCGCATCAAGGAGGAATTTCCAAATGGCAAAGAAATCAAGTCTCGATCTTTCCATGTCGGAGGCCATAGTTGGCACATCAGCTACTACCCAAGTGGTTACAACTCAGACAATGCTAACTGCGTCTCCATCTTCCTCCAACTTGACAGGAAAGTTGAGAAAGGTGTAAAAGCTAACTACAGCTTCAGTTTACTCGACCGTGCAGGAAGGCCATCATACACCTTGAGGAGCGGTGAACCAAGCATCTTCATTGACATCGGTTGGGGGTGGCGATGTTTGATAGAGAAGGACAAACTAGAAAAATTGGACTGTCTCTGGGATGACTGCTTCACCATCATGTGTGACTTTAATGTGTTCAAGGAATTGCGGACAGAGGACATAGACATTATCGCAGCAACCCCGCCACCGCTGCCGCCGCCACCACCACCTACGATAATGGTTCCACCATCAGACCTACATAGGCACCTCGGAGGCCTTCTTACCACCGAAGAGGGTGCCGATGTGATGTTCGAGGTTGACGGTAAGACATTTAAGTCACATAAGTGGGTGCTCGCAGCCCGGTCTCCAATGTTCCGGGAAAAGCTCTTTGACCCAAAGAAGGAGATCGCCGCAACTAGCGGTGCTGTCGATGTCATACACATCAATAACATTGAGGCACAAGATTTTGTGGCTCTTTTATGCTACATGTACACCGACTCACTACCAGAGATGAAAGGTGAAGAAACGGTGGAGATGCTTCCGGACCTGGTAGCGGCGGCAAACCGATACAAGATAGATAGGCTAAGATTGTTATGCGAGCACAGGCTATGTGAGTACGTAAATGAGAGAACTGTTGTAGCCATGCTAGCATTCGCTGGGGAGAACCATTGCGATGGGCTTAAGAAGAAGTGCTTGTGTTTCCTTGACGATCCAATTAAGTTGAGAGAGGTCATGAAGGCAGAGGGACTAGAGCATTTGAGCAAAAATTACCCGTCTATATTGAAGGATCTAATTGCCAAGCTTGCTGACGCACCAACATAGTGAGGTTCAATTACATGGAAGCATAACTAGTTGGCAAGTCCTCTTATTGATGTATCATGTGCACACAAATTTGGATGCACTCGGCTTGCACACTAATTAATAAATGTCAAAAAGAAAAGTTGACATGTTTTTCTATATTACTGCCCCTGTATATTGAATATGTAATATTCATATATAATTTCCAACTGCGAATATTCATATACATCATAGAGAGAATGAAAAAAGAGAGAAATTCTGATTAGTATAATACACTCGGGGTTTTTTTGTTTCTGTGAAATTTGATAAATCTAAAGCTCAAATTTTATATATAGGTGGAGTAAGATTAGATGTACAAGTCCAAAATTGTTAGAAATTTTACTTGTGTGTATAGATTAATTTGCCAGCTTGTAAGCTAGTATTAAGATGTGCTATGTAAATAGTCCTATAAAGAAGAGAGAATAAATAATTAAATTGGGTGAGAAGATAACAATCATTGTAAGTTGTACAAAGTTCAGTTTCATGGTGTGCTTTTATTTGTGAGTGAACTGAAAGATTTTCCCAGAAAAAAATTGTGAGTTGATCTAGATTTTCAAATCAGAATCAAATATACAACTCTTACGTCTATTTTTAATATAAATAGTTATGTTGTAGAAACCATTTTATCAGTTACTCTACACTGTTATAACATGAGCTCACCACGATCAAGCGATATGTATTTTTTTTCTCCTTTTCTTTTGTTGTTGTGCTACTTTCTAAAAATGATTTTTTATTAGGAATTTCTAAAAATCTTCAGAGCGAACATGGTGGCTATGACAATTGACAAGCTCCAAATGATGTATATATTGTTTCAATACTGTGCGTACAGATTCCCAAAAAAGGAAAATAGTTATTTCGTCAGCACCACCTCTAAATTGTTTTCCAACTGGGGACTGGGGCCTGTGCCTGTGCCGTGCTTGACTGAACAGGCATATGTGCAGGTTTTTATTTTGAAAGAAAAGGCATATGCAGGTGGCTTCTTTCTTTGTTCCCAAGTTTGCCATGACGAGGAACCCGTTGCCTGGAGCAAAGGATTGCTAAGGTTCCGAGAATTTGGATGCTGCGGCAACGTAGCTCTCCTTTGATTGCTTGGACTGCAGATTTCTATACATGTGATTTCACCTGAGTTTATTTACACAGGTAGACGGTAGCTTGCAAGAAAACTGTAGAATTTAGTAGCCAATACATCAATACATTAGCGAGCCAATTGCCAGGGTAGCATTTCTTTTCCCCCTTTTGTCTCCGATATAAATATGTATCGGTGCCTCTGCAAACCCTGCGATAACAGCTAGTCCAGCTAGATTTCATTGAAGCATGTCCGGCTAAGAATTTCATCGTCATATATATTTCTGGCCTGATTCGGTTGGTTGCTTGGCCCTTCAGGTGTGTAAATCCTTTTTCTTAATACCTGTGTAAATCCTTTTTCTTAATACCTCTTCTTTGTTTGTACTTTGCATCAATTGAACTGCTAGAATTGCAATGTGCTGACTGCAAATCGTTGAGCCCCAAAGCTCATCAAGATCGAATATCCATTGTGCTACTTTGATTGGTAGCATTGAGTGACTTGTGGGCAGACTCAAACTTCTCTTGGTGTCCATCCATTTCTTATTCTTGTTTGTGGACATTATTCGTACTCCATGAAATTTTCGTGCGCACTCTTTCAGTAAAATCACCAAGAAATAAAAGAGATGTGACGCTTGTTCTATTGAGAAAATGGATGAATAAGTTGAAAGTTTACTGGTTTGGACATTCCGTTTTTGTTTTATCTCACTGTTACCTCCATGTGTCCATTTGTTATTCCCTTGGATGTATACCCAGGTGGTTTGGATCAAGCCCAGGCTGCCAGCAACGATTTAGAACACATTCATAATACCAAAGTTAGAACACATTCATAATAATGTAGATCTACTAGTAAAATATGTTAGTGGTCATTAAACTTGTGAGTTGATATAATCTAGATCCGTGAACTTATAAACTTATAAAATGCCAGTCTACATCCTGAACTTTTAAGAAGATATTATTTAGGTCCAAAATCACTCTCGGCCTCTGTATAACTAGGATGCACACAACCAAAACACACCAACACAAATAAAGTTTTAACAAATAAAAACAGAGCATAGCTAAAAAGAAATTCTCAATCTAGATTGTGATCCATGTTTCCGGCCCGGGTAAAAAACTCCATGGTCACTCAATTTAGGACCAACCTTGATGTAATCATCTGAGATCAATGAAAGATTCATTTCTCAAAAAAAAAGTTATTTAGGTCCAAAGCCCTACCTTTACCGCTGACATGGCTACTGAGGTGACACAATGTGAGTATAACGTGGCAAATAAATCATAGAAAATAAAAGAGTAAGAGTAGCTTGATGGTAGATGAGAAAATTGCTTATATGATTCTCCAAAGAAATGACTTTTACCATTTGACATTTAAACATTTAGCTTCTATGAAATGAACATGTTACATTGATTGGCATTTCACCTATTAATCAAATTATTTTTTGTTTTCATAATTTTGGCATATGAAATGGCAGTTATACCATTGCCCATTTCCCCGGCAATACCACATTTTAATATAAAATTAATGGTCGATCTGAAATTTAGTTTTTTTACTAAATCTTTGTGTTAGCGTCAAATATTTACGAGTTACGACGGATATATAAGCTTGTCACCTTACTAACTGATACACCTATGTGCAGCCTTTGGCAACAAAACACTAGTGATCACGAATATATAATCAAGGGGACATAATCTCTGTAGCTATGTCAACTACCACCGGCAACCGTAAACCGGTGCGTTCTGCCTCGGCCATCATAGCCAGCACGGAGAGTGGCCAGCACCTTCTCAAGATCGACGGCTACTCCCGCATCAAGGATGAGCTCCCGACCGGCAACGGCATCAAGTCTCGATCTTTTCAAGTCGGAGGCCACAGCTGGCTCATCCGCTGCTATCCTAATGGCTCGCACTCGGAAGATTCGGACTCGATATCCATCTACCTTTGGCTCAAGCACAATGTCACCCAAGGAGTCAAAGCACACTTCATGTTTAGCATACTTGACCGTGCAAGGAGGCAGGCTCACACTGGGGAGAGGCTGAAGTACAGCTTCGGCGAGACCGGCGGCTATGGGCACCGATCTTTCATCGAGAGGGATGCACTGGAGAAATTAGGGTGTCTCTGGGATGACTGCCTCACCATCATGTGTGACCTCACAGTCTTCAAGGAGTTGCAGACTGAGGACATCGACGTCACCACGGCAACCCCACCGCCATTGCCGCCGCCACCACCACCTATGGTAGTCGTCCCACCGTCGGATTTGCGCCAACACCTCGGAGGCCTGCTCGCCACCGGGGAGGGCTCTGATGTGACGTTCGAGGTCGACGGCAAGACGTTCGCGGCCCATAGGTGGGTGCTCGCGGCCCGGTCTCCAGTATTTCGGGCAAAGCTCTTTGGCCCAGACAAGGGAAGAGCCACAACTGGCAGTGCCACCGATGTCATACGCATCGACAACATGGAGGCGCAGGACTTCGTGGCTCTGCTTTGCTACATGTACACCGACTGTCTACCTGAGAGAAAAGGTGGAGAGGCGGTCGCCATGCTCCCAGACCTGATTGCGGCGGCGAACAGGTACAAGATGGAGAGGCTAAGGCTAGTATGTGAACAAAAGCTATGTGAGTACGTTAGTGGAAGAACTGTTGTTGCTATGCTTGCATTCGCTGAGGAGCACCACTGCAATGGGCTTAAAGAGATGTGTTTGCGTATTCTCGACGATCCGATAAAATTGAGAGAGATTGTGAAGGCATATGGGCTTGAGAATATGATAAAAGATTATCCATCTATTTTGAAGGATCTAATTGTGAGGCTTGCTGCAGCACCAGGCCACCAGTTAGCATAGCTAGCGAAGCTCCAGTGACCCAGGTGTAAAATCATAACAAGTTCACAAGTTGTCTTTATGAATTCTATACCCTGTTAGCCTTTGTGTCAAGTTAATTACTATGTAAAAGGTACTAATAAAAAAGAGTGGAAAGTAATTATTAAATAGGAGGTGATAAGATAACAAGCTTTGTACCACAAAATTCTATTAGTCCAATGAATATCTCTGATAAGTTTAAGGTGGAAGTTGTAAATTTAAACTGCAAGTGTCGTTTGTGTGTAAATTTGAAACTTTATCTAACATGTTTGTTTATGTGTGTATCGGTCTTTCCTATCCATGTCTCACAAACATGTCCAAAGATGTGTCTTGCTTCTTGTCCCATTGCAAACTTCGTCCGATTCAAACAGCGACATGAAAGTCACAAATACATGGTCTTTTCTCACAGCTTCCCAAGTCATGGTGATTCTCTCGATGTCACATTCCTCGTCTCGCTCCCCGTGCCTTCGGCCCTTCCCCTCCACATCTACCCCCTCCGTCAAAAAAACGTAATTCTGGTTTGAATCTAGACAACTTATGTCTAGATTCAAACTCAGAAATATGTTTTTTTTTTTTTGCACGAAGGGAGTACTTCTCTCCTTCTACACTCTCCATCACCTCCCTCTTCCCATCAACCCCGGTTTTCTAACCTATTGCAATCACCCTCTGTTGTCCTCCGTAGGCTTCGGCTACACCACATCACTGCAAACAAGGGTGGTGAAGCTACCGTCGGTGAGGTGAGTGGGGAGCAGATTAATGGCGTCCGGGAACCATTGGACCTGCATTGGCATCTTTGAAGCCTTCTTGCCACCGAGGAGGGTGTTGATGTGATTATGTTCAAGGTCGACGTCAAGCCAATCAAGGCACATAGAATATGGATGTCTGCCTTGTCTAGTCTTCGGTGTCCCATGAAAAGCTTTTTGCCAAGTAAAGATCGTGCAACCAGCAACAACATTGATGTCAATCATATGTATCGACAACATGAAGGTGAAAGGCTTTGTGGCTTTACTGTGCTGCATGTACACTGACTCACTAATGGAGATGTAATGAGAAGTGGTGATGCTTCTGGATCTATTAGCGGCAGCAAACCAATATGGGATGGACAGGTTAAGATTGCTTTGCGAGCACAAGCTATGTAAATACATGAATGAGAGAATTGTTGTGACCTTGCTAGCATTTGTTTGCGAGCACCACTGAAATGGGCTCAAGGTGAAGTGCTTGCTTTTCCTCGACAATCCAATAAAGTTAAGAGAGATTGTAATGTAGAGGGATTCGAATCGATGTATAAAGTTATGTATTAGTGATTACATGACAGATGCACGCACACACATACCTATGCGCACACAACACCATACTCATGCAAACCCCACATTTTTTGCGCATATATTCATGTGCAGTAAGATTTAAACCCAGCTGGATGAAGTCATACAGTCACGACTCCACCACACCACGGTGCTTTCCCTTAGTGTCCTTGGTTATAAGTAAGTAAACTAGCATATTTAGATTTGAAAACAATATTATAAATAGATTTGATACACAACCAATTTTTTTCTGTATATGCACAGTTGTGTTCTATATAAAATTATATCAATGAATCTACATCGTTGTCCTCCTCAAAAAAAAAAAAATCTACATCGTTGTATCATGAGCTCACTAAAATGAAGGGATAAATATTTTTCTTCTTTTTTATATATATTAGTGTGTTCATTTCTAAAACATTCGTAGCGAACAAGCTATATAGCAATGTGCAACTGTACAAGTGATCTATGGATTCAATATTGCGCATACAGATTTAGCAAAAAAAAAAATGTTATTTAGCCAACACCGCCTCTAAAGTTGTGAGTTATATGGATCCTCTGTTAGTCTCAGTGCCAAACCAATCAGAAAAAATACTTGAGCAATTTTAAGATCCTTAATAAGAAACTACGAGATATCACTTCTTAATTGTAAATTTGGTATCTTTTGATGTCTCAAGTATTAGAAGGTATTAAATTTTACAGTAAAATTTTTTATCTCTCGGTACCCCTCAAGAACTGTAAAATTGCTGAAAAATACTTTTGTTTACTTGGTGCCTTGCTTCTTCCAAATTAGAGTAGCTACTAAGTTGGATGATAGTTCCTTGACATATGCAGACCCCACAGAGGAGATTAATTATAAGTTTTTGTTTTCTCAAATAATTTAGGAACAACACAGCAAACAAGCCCAAGCTGAGGCCTTCTGAATCGGCGTAATTTGTTTGTTTGGGGTGGTGGGTTGGATCAGTTTTCCAATGCAACTGGGGTACGAACTGTTGACTTGTGCCTTGCTTGACTGGACAAAGGCATATGCAGGTTTTTATTTTGAAAGAGAAGGCATATATATGCAGGTTGCCTCTTGCTGTGTTCGCAAGTTAATTTGCCATGACGAGGAACCCGTTGTCGGGAGCAAAGGATTGCAAAGGTTCCGAGAATTTCGCTGCTAGCAGGCAACGTAGCTCTCTTTCCTTGGATTACAGACTTGTATACACGTGATTTCACCTACGTTTACACGGGTAGACACGGTAGGAGTTGCTTGCAAGGAATTAGCAGTAGAATTCAGAAACAAATTGATTAGCGAGGCAAGGGCCAGGAACATCCTTGTCTTTAGATTTTGTTTTCGTTTTGCCTCCGATATAAATATGTGTCGGTGCCTCTGCCAACCTTGCAACAGCAGCTAGTCTAGCTAGATTTCATTGAACCATATCTGGTCAAGAATATATCATCGTCATATTTCTGACCTGATTCTGTTGGTCCTTCAGGTATATCTGTAAATACTTTCTCTTTTTTCTTTTTGAACTTTATGCATACCAAGTGAAACTGCTAGATGTGACTGAAAAGATTTGATGCCAAAGCTTCATCAATGTCGAATATCCATTGTGCTACGTTAATTGACAGCATTTGGTGAATTCGGGCAGTCTAACTTTTTCTGGCCCGTGTCCCTTCATTTTCATTTTATTTGTATTGTACACTATCATTAGTCCATGAAATATTTTTTTGTTAGCACTCTTTCAGCAATATCCCAAATATTAAAGATATTCTCCATCCATCCTAAAATAGAATGCATAGTACGGAGTAGAATTTTACATGGCCTTTAACATTTTATCTTGATCGTTTATTTTATTCTATAGGATATTATCAAATGCAATAAAATTAATATTATATGAAAATACTTTCAAATACAAATCTAATAATATAACGTATGCATAACAAAAAAAACATATTGTAAGATTAAATGCCAGCTAGAACTTACATACAAATATTGACTTTGCGGAAAAAAGGACGCCCTGTATTGTATTTCAGGTTGGAGACAGTACATGTGAAGCTTGTTCTATTGAGAAAATGGATGGACAAGTTGGCAATTACTGGGGTTTTGTATATCTTTTTACACACCTAAGCAGGGTTGGACATTAAGTCTTTTTTCTCTCACTCATACTAGATCAGCTTCCAATTGTCCATTTATTATCAGTATTGCTAAAAAGCTGTCATCACATTCCCATAAGATATATTTAGGGCCCAGGTAATTTGGATAAAGCCCTAGATTGGTCCGGCATGGTAAAGATCAAATTCATAGTAATAATATGAAAAAAGTATAATATAATTTTTAGTTCTAGAGACCTCGTGCCACGGCCGGATAGCCCAACTAACCCAATATTTATATAGATCCAATGTACAAGAATCTCAATACTTAATATCAGCATTCATCAACTTCAGGGGATTTACAAATAGACTTAAATAATTGTATTTCTCCTTTATGTTGGTGCTATTAGTTTTTAGATCCTCTTGGTCATATTTGCTTTGGTGATTTGTCAAATGTGAGATGGAATAAGACAATAAGGTAGTTATAGGCTTGTAGCTTACTGTAAGTCTGTAAGCAAATGCCAGATATTATCTAAAAATCTGGCACCGACCAAATGATGCCTACACCCAAACGAGCTAAGCTTATTTTATGTCACAATAAATTTACAAAATCCATCAAATGTCTGATAGTATTTTTTAGATAAATCTATATGTATATTGTATATCTTACTTTTATAAGCTAAATATTTATGAAATTATTGGTAGTAGGAATTTTAAAAGTACTCACTAACTGCTCCATTCTGCGCGCATATGCAGCCATTAATAACAACAACAATTGTGGCAGCAAAGCACTAGCGACGAACCAATACTCAAACAAGAATCCATCAATCTCTCTGCAGCCATGTCAACCGTCGCCAAAAGCTGCAATCAGGTGGAGTCTGCCTCTGCCATCGTGGCCGGCACGGCGGAGAGCGGCAAGCACCTCCTCAAGATCGATGGCTACTCCCGCATCAAGGAAGAGATCGACCCCGAACGGCACCGATGATATCAAGTCTCAATCTTTCCGCGTCGGAGGCCACAACTGGTGCATCCGCTTCTACCCCAACGGTTGCAACTCGGACAACACTGACTGCATCTGCATCTTCCTTCAGCTCGACAACAGTACTGTCGAGAAAGAAGTGAAAGCGCAGCTCAAGTTCAGCTTACTCGACCGTTCTGGACGTCCATCTCACTCCCAAGGCAGCAATGTCGTACGCAACTTTTGCAACAACAGCTGGGGGTTCCGGTGTTTCATCAAGATGGACCAACTAGAAAAATCAGAATATCTCCGGGATGACTGCTTCACGATCATGTGCGAGCTAACTGTCTTCATGCAGGTGCAGAACTGCAGACAGTGGACATCGACGTCTCCATTGCCACTGCCACCTACAGTAAAGGTCCCACCTAAGCAATGGCATGAGAAGTTTGACAAAACACTTACATCTGCTGGCTTTATTGTAAATGAAGCTGACAAATGTGTGTACTATCGCTATGGTGGGGGAGAGGGAGTGATTTTGTGTTTATATGTCGATGACATATTGATCTTTGGGACCAGTCTCAATGTGATTGAGGAGGTCAAGGACTTTTTGTCCAGAAGCTTTGAAAT
>CM002482.1:11565272-11672820 GCA_000325765.3 Leersia perrieri | reverse complement strand
TATATATATATTTGTCATGTTCTATTTATTTTTCTGGATTAAAATATATCGAAATATGACCAAAATTCCAACATGACATGAAATTCGAGGTCGATGGCAAGAGGTGGGTGCTCGCGGCCCGGTCTCCGCTGTTCCGTACTTCCGTGTAGAGCTCTTTGGCCTAGAGAAAACAAGAGCCACAACTATCGGGACAAACGATGTTGTACACATTGATAACATGGAGGCACATGACTTTGAGTCTCTGCTCTACTACATATACACTGACTCGCTACGGGAGATGAAAGGAGAGGAGATGGTGGCAATGCTCCCGGATCTAGCAGCAGCGGCGAACAGGTACAAGATAGAGAGGCTAAAGTTGGTATGCGAACACAAGTTATGCGAGTATGTAAATGGAAGAACTGTTGTTGCCATGCTTGCATTCGCCGAAGAGCACCATTGCAGTGGCCTTAAGGAGAAGTGTTTGCGTTTTCTTGACGACCCGATAAAATTGAGAGAGGTTGTAAAGGCCGAGGGACTCGAGAATCTGAGCAAAAGTTATCCTACTATTTTTAGCGATCTAATTGGCAAGCTTGTAACAACGCCAGCGTAGCTAGCCAGCTAAGTAAGCTCAAGTAGCCTAAAAGAATGACTATTTAGCTAGTCCTCTTGTCAATGTTGTCTCGTACTACTCTCTAACCCAGTTGGCTGTGTCTGGAAACTTACATTATTCTATGTAAGTAGTAATAAAAAAGAGTGTAGAGTAATAAAAGTAGTAGCAATAAAAAGAGTGGGGTGATAAGATAAAAAAGATTTGTACCACAAATTTCGATTAGTCCAATAAATATACCTCATAAAATTTAGTTGGATGTTGTAAATTTCGTCTGCACGTGTCCATTTGTTCATGTGTAATCTGAAATTTCATCTAGCACATGCCTTCTAGTAGATCGAGTCCTTAAGTTTAGGGGTTTTTGCCGTCGATGCTTGGCGGTGGAATTAGGGTTTGCCGGAGGAGCGCGGCTCATTTGCGGCTTGTTTTTCCTGGTGGCGTCGACGATGCGGAAGCGACGACGTTGCAGGGGAAATAACTTCTCCCGGCTTCTTCCGTTGTCCGGTGGTGATCTACCCCGACACCAACGGAGAGGTCGGGGAGACCTGTTCAGGAGTCCGGGACCAGCGTATCTTCGTCTTTTTCAGGTGATGATGTTGCTGACCCTTTTAATCTCAAGGAAGATGGTCTCTGGTGGAAACCCGAGTTGTGCTCGGGTTGCCGGCGGTGGAATCAAAGGATGCGTCATGGATGCCGGAGTTGACCGATGCGTCTGGGAGGCAACGTACGCAGCTGATTCGCCTAGCAGTAAGCCCTCCTCTGCGGCCTCCATTTTCTGGAGATTGGCTCTTGCGACCGACGACGATTGGGAAGCGGCTTCGGCGGCGGTGACGAACGGATCCCTGAGGGCTTCGAGGAATATAAATAGAAGTTTTGAACTTCTTCATAATTTTATTTTTTGAGGTTTCTATTTGTAAAGGGGCCAGTATACTTGCTAAGATCAATACATTTTTGTTTTTTTAAAAAAAAAACAACACGAATACAGTCTCTCTCACGGCTTCCCGCGCCGCGGCTCTGCTCGTCTCGCGCCTTCCCCTCCACTTCCCCTCCGCGGTGAAGCTATAGCTATCGGCGGCGCCGGCGGCGGGGGCGCCTGGTGGTGCTCTCGGCCGCGCAGGCACACGCAGCGCCGCCTCCCTGATGGTGTCTTTGGTTGCGGCCATACATCGCTCCCTTCGAATCGCTCCTTAACACGATGGTGGGAACCATCCAGAACCTTCTGCGGCGGTTCCGCGGACCCCATGGAACTCCTCTTCTTCTCTGCAGATTCTTCGGCCTCGGGCCTTCTCTGCCGCCGGGACAAGCCGGTGGCGACGTCTTCCAGTTGAATTCCGCCATCAACGACCACCTCCGCGCCGGCAGGGTTGACGCCGCGCGCCGGGTGTTCGACGAAATGCCGGACCGGAACGTGTTCACCTGGAACTGCATGGTCTCCGGCCTCATCAGGAACCGGATGCTCGCCGAGGCCCGCAGGGTGTTTGACGCGATGCCCGTGAGGAACTCCGTCTCGTGGGCCGCGCTCCTGACCGGGTACGCTCGCAGTGGTCGGATCGCTGAGGCCCGGGAGCTGTTCGACCGGATGCCTGACAGGAATGTCGTCTCTTGGAACGCGATGGTGTCGGGCTACCTGCGCAACGGGATGGTCAAGAGGGCGCGCGAGTTGTTTGACATGATGCCATCGAGGAACGATATTTCGTGGCTGACGATGATCTCTGGTTATATCAAGAGGAAGCATGTCCGTGAAGCCAGGGAGCTGTTTGACAGCATGCCTTCGCCTTCGACATCTGTGTGCAACGCATTACTGTCAGGCTATGTTGAGCTTGGTATCATGAGGGCTGCGGAGGGGTTGTTTGGCCAGATGAAGGCACGGAACTTTGTTTCTTGGAATGTTATGATCGCAGGCTATGCACGAGCTGGCAAGATGGGCGTTGCGCAGCATCTGTTTGATGAGATGCCTGAAAAGGACATTATATCCAGGACTGCCATTATGCGTGGTTATTTGCAGAATGGGTCTGTTGATGATGCATGGAAGGTGTTCCAAGACATGCCTCATCGCGATACTGTTGCTTGGAATACGATGATGGATGGTTTTGTTCTGAATGAGAGGTTGGATGATGCTTTGAAATTATTTGCTGAGATGCCGGACAGGGATCAGGTATCATGGAATACGATCTTGCAAGGATATGTTCAACAAGGGGACATGGATAGTGCGAATACCTGGTTCAGAAAAATGCCAAATAAGGATGAGACCTCATGGAACACGTTGATCTCTGGGTACAAAGATGATGAGGCACTATCTTTGCTTTCAGAAATGATCCGTGGAGGACTTAAACCTGACCAAGCCACTTTGAGTGTTGTCATCTCTATATGTGCATCTCTTGTTTCCCTCGGATGTGGAAAAATGGTGCACCTCTGGGCTATCAAAACTGGTTTTGAGCAAGATGCCTTGGTGATGAGCTCATTGATATCTATGTACTCTAAGTGTGGGCTAATCAGTGAAGCTTCCCAAGTTTTCGAGCTGATTTTGCAGCGTGATACAGTGACATGGAACGCCATGATTGCAACATATGCTTATCACGGTCTGGCTGATGAAGCATTGAAGCTTTTTGACATGATGATTAAAGCTGGATTTAGACCAGACTATTCAACCTTCCTAAGCGTATTGTCTGCTTGTGCACATAAGGGGTACCTAGATGAAGGCTGCTACCATTTCCGCAGTATGCAAGAAGACTGGAATTTGGTCCCAAGACCTGATCACTACTCTTGCATGGTTGATCTCTTAGGAAGATCAGGCTTTATACGCCAAGCTTACGATTTTACCAGAAAAATCCCATCTGGCCATCAATCGAATGCGTGGGAGACGCTGTTTAGTGCATGCAATGCCCATGGGGACATCCAGCTTGGAGAGCTCATAGCCAAAAATGTCCTGCAGGCTAGACCATCTGATGGAGGAATGTACACGCTCCTATCAAACATATATGCTGCCAAAAATATGTGGAGCAGTGCTGCCAGTGTCAGAGGATTCATGAAAGAACGAGGGCTGAAGAAGGAGACCGGGTGCAGTTGGATCGAGCTGAAGGGGGAGGTCGTCTCCTTCTCATCAAATGACAGCACGCATCCGTTGATCGAGCAGATATGTCAGGAGGTTGATAGTATATCTGTCATGATAGAGGAGGCAGTCTGATCTGGTTATGAAATCTCATAAGGAGCTTAGACAGTATCAGTGTGTGATCAATCATTCCATGGCATATATGTCCTCAAACATTGGTTCTTGGGTTCAGACAAAAACTGCTCATAATTCTAGAAAGTTTTGATGGAATGCAAAAAATGTTTGGACATGTTTGGGGAGAAAAAGTACATTGTGGTGAGATTGTATCATTTTGGGGTGATGTGAGGTGCAAGCTTGCAGCCAAGTCCCACATAGGGTTATATTTCCTGATTTGTACAGAATTAACTCTCACCGACATCTGTGAAAGAGTTATATAACCTAGGAGGTTGGAAATTAGAGTTCAGAAGAAAACTATTGAATCTGAAAATAACTTAGGGCGATTATTGGAGTTGTTGAATGGAATCACTTTGGATGAGGGACCTGACAAATTCACCTGGCCTCATGAAAAGTGGAAAATATATTCTGCCAAATCAATGTACAGATTGTTGACTTTCAGAGGGATAAATTGATCAGGGGATGAAGAGAGTGTGGAAATGAAAATTCCCTTTGAAATCAAGCACTTCCTTTTTGTAACTGTTAGAGATCAAATTCAGTGCAACTGTTGGAGGGTTGACAGAGTTATGTAAATTATGCGCGAAGAGAGAAATTTCCAGGCATACTCTGTTCCTGTGTCCCTAGTAAGGTTTGCTCGGTGTGTAGTTAGAGATGTGCTGGGTCACGGAATGATCACTTCTCACATCAGTAGTGCTTTGGAACGCGCTAGAGTCTGAATGGTAACTGTGGCAAGCATTTGCTGGCCGCTTTGGCTTACTAGGAACGATTGGATGTTTGAAAATGTTCTAGTTAAAACTCCTATGCGTATTGTATGTAGATATCTCTCTTTTGTGCAGCAATGGCGCGTTTCGCAAAAGATAAAGAGGAGTACGGAAAGGAAGCCTTGGACGAGTGGGTTACAACTTACAAGAGTGATAAGGGGACTGAAGACAAGTGCTCTCCCTGATGTGATTTTAATGTGTGCAGTATGTGACTTGAACGTGTGTTACCATTGACTTTTTCCCATTTTGAGGCTGTGTGTGTTGGTCCGGAAGTTTGAGAGCGGTAGTCTTTTGCTTCTGGCTGTTAGCAAAGTGCCCAAACTGTTTAGTATTTCTTTTCAGTTCATGTGCTTGTAAAGACTCTGCTATGGTTGGCTCTCTTCAAAAAGCCAGATCAATGTAATCTGCCTTGTATAAAAAAAAAAAACATTGGTTCTTGGTCTTAGAGTCCATGATATACCGAACTGAAGTGCGCCATGAAAGATCTGCAACTGCAAAGGTGCTGGAAGACTGGAGGCTGGAGCAGGAAGAGAACGAAGAGGTAAGCTTTGAACTAGTCTTGTAGAACACGGAGGCCCATATGGACAAAGGCCCATTACTAAAGAGTCTGGACCATGGGCCATGGCTCACCCATCCGTCACAGCCGAAGCCCAATATCTGCGGCCCACCCTCTCACTATCTCAACACGGCGCGCATCTCTCGGGGACTCGGTGAGACCTAACCTGCGAGCCAGATCAGCGAAACCGCGGCGCCCAAACCCAACCCACCCTACCAAAGACCAGAGACAGAGAGAGCGCGAGCTCCGGCGGCGGCGGGCGACCAGGCGAGAGAACACACGAAAGGCGAACCAGAAGAAGGGCGATGGCGACGGCGCTCAACCGCGGCCTCCGCTCCGGGATCCGCCTCCTCGCCACCGGCGCCGAGGCCTCCAAGATAGGCAAGCGCTCGCCTTTCCCCCCACCCCCTTTCCCTCCCTCCTCCCCAACGTTGACCGCGGGCGACGGGCCTGGCTAGGGTTTCCGCGGCTTGATTCGCCAAGCAGGGTGTCTGATGTTTTGGGGGTTGTTCGTGGGGGTGTGGATGCGTGGGGCGGTAGATCCGCTGGGGAATCGGGGGTCGGTGATCGAGATGTTTGTAGGGTTGATGGATCTTGGACTGGCGTGATTCGGCTTCGTTACGCGTTTGTGAGATCGATGGTTATGTCGTTCCTGTTGCATGAATCCCCCGGTTTATTTTTGGGACTGAATCGACCTTAGATCGGCCGGTGGATTCCGAATCTGCGATATCTGGTCACTATGAAGTATGAAATGATCAACCGGATAGTCATTCTTGTGAATTGTGATGACAAAACTTCTATTTGTGTTCGTTGCGCTGAAATCATGGCATGGGTGCAGAAGAGAGTAATGTGTACATAACCTCTTGCTCTAAGGAAATGTCTAGTTACTATGGCATTGTTTATGTAGTTTATTTGTCTGTTGTAGTAATAATTAGCATTGCTGGCATGTTTTATCCAGTAGTTTATTGGTTTATGATAACGATAATTACCAGGATTATTTACCAGTCGTGTGTTGTTGGTCAAAATACCTCTGTTTATCTTGTCAAGGTAGATGTATCTGTGGTGCATTATGGCCAATCTTAGATGTAATAGGATTAGACTCGATGTGTGTGCTCTATGTAATAGCACTTCACTACATTTCTGGTAATAGAAATGAGGAGTCTTACCTTTCTTCAAAAATAAAAGATTGGATGTGTGGAGACCTGGATTGGATGTATGTTGCCTTTGAGATGTTTGGCTTGTTCGTCTTTTTAGTGTCTAGCAGTGTCAGTGTACCTAACTGTGAACTTCTCTTCTTTTTTTTTTGTTCACTATTGAAGTATCCTTATGTGTGCATATAATGTATGACAGCTTCCCGTGGTATCCATGCCACTGGTGTGAAGAGGATGGGAGGGCATGGCCATGATGAGCCTTACTACCTCCATGCCAAGCACATGTACAACTTGCACAGGATGAAGTATCAGAAGCCAAAGGTGTATCTTTCTGTGCTCGGAGCAGTTGGCATTGGCATTGGAGTCCCAGTTTATGCAGTTATTTTCCAGCAGAAGAAGACTGCCTCTGCATGAGCTCTCCAAGTGCTACATATTGAACTTACTTTCCATAGCATTCCGTGAAGTTGGGACTTCACTTTACCTTGGTTTTTACTTGTTACTCCAATTGCTCTTGCCTGAAGTTGTAAGCTCATTTTCATGGCGTTTGATGTAGGACTGTTGCTTTCTGTTAATAATATCATGGCATGAACTTTCCAGGCTGTGGAGAAACCGGGCGGTGAGAGCACCCGCTGTTTTTCCTATCTTTTTTGCGTTTTTCGTGGTTTTGAAATGCTACTAGTTGAAATTCATGTTTAAAGTACTTGTTAACCTCGCCTATCAAGTTCTGATTGCTGATGTGGATATTATATATGGGCATATAGCAGTGTAACCTGAGTTCCTGAATATGCTGGCCACGATTGTATTTAGTTGCAATCCCCATCAAAATCATGGCTCTTCCTGCTGGATTATTGCTGGAAATTTCTGAAAGCTATACTTGCCATTCTTTACTGATTATCTTCACGAGACCGTCCTTTGATCCTTTCCAGTGATTCACGAGTCTGTTTTTCAGAAGCTATTCTTTTCAGTTTTCAGTTCATTGTTAGAGATGTGCTTTCTTTCGAAAATCTGTGAAGGCGCACGTGTTTAACTTGTTGCAAATGAAATAAGGCATACTATAAGATACACAAAATAATTATTCAGGAATGAGTATTATCCGATATAATCTGCTAAATCATGTACGCTTAGGACGGAAAACATACTCTGATTCCTGTAATTCTGTAAAACTCTTGTGAAAGCTGCATGTTCGAGACTCCAGAGAGTAAACGAATTTAACAGTGGGTTTCAAAAAAAAGAAAGGACGAATTTAACAGAGGGCGAACATTTCTGTTAATGTCCGGGATCAAATCGCACAAGTACTAGTTTAGAGGGGCCAACATGAAAAATTCCCAATAAACCCCTCCTCCATCTAGTCAAGTTCCGTGGGCGTCAGGACCACTCCTTCCGGCGCCGGCGGAGATCGGAATCGAGCCATCGACGACGGCGAGGCGGCCATGGCGACGGCGAGACTCCTCCTCCTCCTCCTCCCTCCTCCTCTCCTCCTCCTACTGCTACTCTCCTCGCGCGCTTCCGCCACCGCCGCCAACTCCGTGGAGGAGTTCCCGCGCGACGGGCGGGTGATAGAGCTGGACGAGGGCAACTTCGAGGCGGCGCTGGCCGCCATCGACTACCTCTTCGTCGACTTCTACGCGCCATGGTGCGGCCACTGCAAGCGCCTCGCCCCCGAGGTACGTACCGCCTCTTCCTTACGGCTCCTGCCTGCGGAGAACTGCGAGATGTGATGCGAATTTGAGTGGAGAGCTTCGGGAGTTGCGCCTGTGGATCTCATCGGTATTGCGGGAGTGTTTTTGGGAGTGGGTGGGGTGAGTGTTTATGTGTGGATCGTGATCTTAGTGGCGAGATGGGATCTCATGAACTGCAGATTAGGAGAGTGGAGGGGAAGGGGTAAATGATGATGTGTTTTTTAGTTTTAGGATTGTCAATTTGTCATTACGGTTCTTATGTTGCCCACTAGTTAATGAATGAGAATATGAGATGTTAAATGCCGTCGTTTTGGTTATGATCGATTACTCTAGGGAAGAAGGGAAAATTGTTGTAGGTGCATCAAATTGTTTTCTTGGCCATTTACTGGGTTCTCGAAATTTACACTGCGCTTTCTTATGAAAGCAGCATCAAGTTGTTTTCTTGGTCACTACTGGGTTCTTGAATTTTACACTTTGCTTTCTTATGAAAGCAGGGAGCTTTCTGTGGATTATCCTGTTTGATAGGACTTAAGATTGAGAAAATGAACTGTTGCAGTTAGATGAAGCTGCACCGGTGTTGGCAGGACTGAGTGAGCCCATCATAGTTGCCAAAGTAAATGCTGACAAGTACAGGAAGCTTGGATCGAAATATGGAGTGGAGTAAGCTGTTTTCCCCACAGGTAGTTCATTATTTTCTTGACGGTATAGAGGGCAGATTCCTGATATTCTTTTCCTTTTCCTGAATATAGTGGGTTCCCTACCCTGATGCTTTTTATCCATGGGGTCCCGATTGAATACACTGGTTCAAGAAAAGCTGACTTGCTTGTCCGCAATCTTAATAAGTTTGTTGCACCTGATGTTTCTATTCTTGCATCGGACACTGCAATCAAGAGCTTTGTTGAAAATGCTGGCACAAGCTTTCCGATGTTCATTGGGTTTGGGGTGAATGAGTCGCTGATTGCTGACTATGGTGGGAAATACAAGAAAAGAGCATGGTTTGCTGTTGCAAAAGATTTTTCTGAGGATCTCATGGTAACTTATGATTTTGATAAGGTTCCTGCATTGGTTTCACTTCATCCAAAGTACAAAGAACAAAATGTATTCTATGGCCCATTTGAAGGTATAATTAGGCAACTCTATTTTAATCCTCTCTTGTGTGTATTTTTATAATTATTTGATGCTAATATGATGTGATTCAAATGATTTCTTTGTGGTACAATTATTGATACTACTTCACCATGATTTTCTCGGTAGCAAATGGTAATTTTCTTTTTGTGCACAGGAAATTTCTTGGAAGATTTTATACGGCAATCCCTGCTTCCTTTGACTGTCCCCATCAACACAGAGACACTCAAAATGTTGGATGATGATGACAGAAAAGTTGTTCTTGCAATCTTGGAGGACGATTCAGATAAAAACTCTTCAGAGTTGGTAAAAGTTTTGAGGTCTGCTGCCAACGCGAACCGTGACTTGGTGTTCGGATATGTCGGAGTCAAACAATGGGATGAGTTTGTTGAGACTTTTGATATTTCCAAGAGCTCACAGCTGCCAAAGCTAATCGTGTGGGACAGAAATGAGGAGTATGAAGTGGTAAGTAAAATTGTAGGCAAAAAATACTTTCCTCAGAAATCCATTCCTGCACCAGCATTAGCAACCCTTCCTGTACTATTTTACTAATAAATGCCTCGCTAATAATAATGTACTCCCTCTGTTTGTTTTTATTTGACGTTTGTTTAGCTCAAATTTGAGCTAACCGACGTCATATAAAGAAGGTCAGAGGGAGTATATTCATGTCATGCTCATATTGTTTTCAGATTTGTAGAATTATTATGTTTAGTTTTTCCTTTTTCTGGTCTATTTACATCTTATCTGAAACTTCTATTCTGCTTGTGTGGTTAGAAAACTTATTACGCCCTGTAACTAACCAAAAATGTTTTCTGGCAAAGGTGGAAGGTTCAGAGAGGTTAGAAGAAGGTGATCAGGCTTTGCAAATAAGCCAATTCCTTGAGGGATACAGAGCAGGAAGAACAACAAAGAAGAAAGTCAGTGGTCCGTCCTTCATCGGTTTTCTAAACTCTCTTGTCAGCATGAACTCGCTATACATTCTTATATTTGTGATCGCGCTTCTTGGTGTCATGATGTACTTTGCTGGACAAGACGATACTCCTCAGGTAAGACGAGCTCATGAAGAGTGAAGGAGGCTTGCCAAAAGAGACTGTCCTCCAGGAGCTATACATTATTCAGAAAGTCAGGTTTCAAACTTCCAACTGAGGTTTTATTGGTCGATTCTGACATTATTGTATCTCTGTCGGGCAATCATCAACTTGTGCCTTGTGCTCTCCTGCGGTTCTGCCTTCTATTCCTCTGTTTATTTGTTGATTAGAACCTAAACTAGCTCCCACTTGTGCATGATAGAAAGTGTGTTTCTTAGTTCAGTTCTAATTTAAACATTTATGTGAAAATATATTTTTTTTGTTGTCGAACTCTTACCAAACGTTTGTACAATTGATACATTAGTAATAAGGCTTGTATATCCCGAGTGAGGTTTTGTTTCTTACTGGCTTTATATTGCACTGCTACTAGCCCATCACTGTTCAGCTTATGAAAAGGAGCATATATTGTGTACTCAGTGGTTCTTTCTCCCAAGTATACACCTGGATGGTTATGAATCATTCCAACACTAGTGAGGTGTTGCAGCAGAATGAACTTGTCTCACTTCTAGTAGAAGGGAGGTGAGTCAGGCCAGCTCTTTTTTGAATGGATCAATAGTTAAGCATTTGCTGCGTACCGTACCTATACATGAGAAATCAAGATATGCTCAAACTTGAGAGCAGCCTTGTCTGTGCTCCGGCAAGTGTCGTCTCCTGTTCGGCTTATCCGCGCACTTGTCGAACGTTGATAAAGCCCCCAAACCAAAGGTTACCACCTCCTACTGGAAGTCTGGAAGCATTCCAATGGCTTTTTCTACCAGTACCAATATTACCGTCCTGAGCCTGATAGCTTTACTGTTACTACTGTTTATTTATACAGCCTACATTTCTTCTGGCTCAATCAGAAGGAGGAAAGTAAACACCTCCCTTGTTTCGTGCTCACTCGTAGTCTCGTATACGGTACAGGTGTATCCGGTTCATGTAACCCCGAACTGCAGAGTCGCCATCGACGCCGATCGCAAGGGGACCTCCTGAATCGCTGAATCGAAGGCACGACGCGAGCAATGAATGCGAGATGCAGGGTGCCCGTGCCCCGCTGTAACAGGCGCCGCACCGTCGGTCGATCCGTCTATTCCATCCGTCCATCCATCCATCGCGGCTTGGACCAAACCGGCCTGTCAACCCCGGCAAAGCGCGCCGCCAATCTCCCGAGCTTTGCCCTGCGCCGCACGACGCACGCTACGCGCGAGCGCAGGAGCAGGAGCAGGAGCGGCACACGACGACACGAACCGACGGGCACGTACGCGCGTTCCCCCCGTCGTCGGTGGGCGCATGGCCGTGAAAACGAAGGGAGAAACGGCGGTGCGCGGCACGATAGCCACGAGGTGCACATGCACGGCCCGCGCGGCGGCCGGGTTGTCCTCGGCGTGCGGGAGCGAGCGCCTGCACGCGGGATTCGTAAATGTCACCGTAACATTTTTCCATCCACCCCATACGTTACTAAATCAACCGCCGTGAATTAATTAAACTATAATTAATCAAATTATTAATTAAAGCCATGCAACTATCACTAATTATCCATACATGTAGATTTAGAAACGGATGGTCTGGATTAAAAAAAAATTTGACGACGTTGTCGGCTGAGTTTGGGCAACACACTGCGTGCGCACTAGTGTGCACTGCCGATTGCCGATTGGTTGGTTCACAGCCGCACGCTGCCTGCCTGCGGCGAGCTCGCGTACATCGGCGAGCGAGCGCACGCACGGGAGGCGGTACGTACGTACGTGGCGCGATGGCTGCCCTGTGCTTGCTTTTCTGCCGTACACACCGTGTGTGTGGTGTCGTACCGGCGCGTCGTGCGCTGCTTGGGTCGTTTTCCAATCGAGGCGCAGAAAAAAGGGTTCATGATTAGGCCCAACGAATTCGATCCCGAACGGTATCGATCGATCGGCCAAATTGAATGGGAGCGATATAATCCTGCCAATTATGCTGCTGCTGCTGCTGCTGTTCCTCTCCTCTGCATCATATCTCTGTCGTCGTCGACACAGCCAGAGCCAGGAGAGTAGGAGACGACGACGGAAGGAATGGATCGATCATCTTGCCTCGCGAGGAGGCAAACGCATGGGCCGGTCAAAGACACTCAAGATCGATCAACCAGTCGCAGCCGTCCACGTGGCAGGACGGTGGATTAGCGCACACACCAGTCTCGTGCATCGCAGAAAACAGTTAAACAGATCTTCGGACGATCGAGCAAGTTTTTCCTTTGAGGCATTTTGGGACAAAATAAGCTCTTCGGCTTGTTTGGATTGCTACCCTACCAATTATTTGATAGTGTCAAAATATAGGCAAGTTTTGGCAGGTAATTTTGTATTGGCCGTGTTTGGTTTGGTGCCAAATTATGATGATATAGAATATAATGTTATAGAATAAAACCAAATTTAGATTTAGCACTACCAAAATAATGGCTTCAATCCAAATAAATATAGATACTATTGAAGATACCAAAATATTGGTAGGGTACATTTTGGTAGGAAACCAAAACAGCCCCTGTTTCAAGCATAACTATTTACATGGATCCAGATAAAGTAAATAGGATTGTTAGTTTCTTTCATCACAGTGCACGCGTTTATGTAAGGTTTTTGTCGGAATTATGGCCTTGACTATGGAATAGACTATAGAGATTCGCCAAAACCTGATAGGATCGCATTAAGTGCTAGAACAATAAACAGTGAGGCTCCTATGCCTGAAAAGAGGCGACCCCTCGATAATTCGATGCCCCCTCAATAACGACATGGATGATAAGTCGCAATATATCTCTATTATGCGTGGATCCTAGTCCCGTGTGCTATAGATGTGAGTGGTAACTTTCAGTTGCCATGTGTATCGAGCGGTAAAACTAGAATTCCCGTTTGAAATTAAGGTATGATTGCCCTGTTGCTAACAGTCATTCCTGGCAACGATTAGTGTTTATCAGTTTGACATTGTATGCCAATCTTTAGATTCTGCACTCTCGTTTGTAACAGCATATCAAGGTCCAAGCATGGACTAGGTCGGGTGATGTGAGTGGGTATTAACAATCGGCCTCAGTCTCATTGAAAAACAAGCGTGACAGAGAAATGAACTGTACCTTTCATTTCATAATTACCTCAAAAGCACCTAATTACATACGCTTAGTCAGCTATACTTGCATTGAACTGTTAATCGACGCAAGTTACCAAATCATTTTTTTCGTGCGACTCTCTATAATTGTGTTCTTTCTTCGTGTTTACGTAATATACACTACATGTATATACGCTTCCTCTGGCGATCAACTCCATGTGTCATGCATAAGCTGGTATTTGACCTGTTCATTGAGGAGCCTTGTGGTTCATAATATTTCATTACACAGACAGATTGATATATATCCTCCTACAGTAGTAGTGTTTCAAACTCAAGCATGCATCCATGATGATTTGGTTTTTGCATTGATTGGTTTTAACAAAACTTTTGGTGTGGTTTACAGCCTTTCTTGCCCTGTGATCCAATCTAGCTCCTGCATTCAATTGCAATGCATGATCGATGAAAGAGATGGATTGTTCTGCATGCTTCTTGAAATGATTCAGTATCAATTCTTTAATTTTCAGCAATGATTAATTATGAGTGGTATATTTCTTCTTTTCTTCGTTTTCATCTTATTGTTTAATCGGAACATACATGATGTGACACCCATTTAATTTACTTGGAATATGACAACTGGTCTTGCAATTATTTTTTGATGGCGCTTCACCATGATCATGTTGAGACCATGGATCAAACAATGTAGCGGCAAGAAAACCACCTTCTTGAATGCAAGAGGTAAGATAAAGCAGAGGGCAATGGTTCAGCCAGCAGGTTAAAGAAGTTTCTCCCAGGGCAAATTATCAACTTAAAATTAGGTTACTATTCGCTTAAGTTTCCGCCCGCAGGCATATAAAGCTAAATCTTCTGTTGAGTATGTATCATCGCGAATAAGCAAACATGCACGTAATATAGGTAGCATATTCAATGCACGCGATATCGAAGCACATGTCAAAAATATTACTCCCTTCGTTTCACGAATTTATCGATTTGCTATGACAATTACGTATGGACTGTAAGGACAAGAAATGCATTAGAACTTAAAAAAAACTGAATTAACCTAGTGCGCCCGAGTGTAATGAGGCAAAAGTGGTTGCTTTTATTCTAGCATAACGAATTTTAATAGAGGTATGTCCAGATTCGTTGTAATAGGATATGTCTCATTCGTATATAAATGTCAGAAAGATAAACCACATGAATAGAAAATAGGAAAATAGAACACAAAAATACAAGTACAAAACAAATGTACGGAAAACACATAGATTATAATAATGGTGTTCAGAGCACATGAATTTTTCCTTTAGTGAGTTGAACAAAGAAAATGAATTGGAAGTTTTGAAAAAAAATTTAAGATAATGGATACATCCGTCTTGGATGTTTTGATTTATATGAAATTCGTACATTTTGGAGGTTTGATACAGTACTTCTGTGAATTATTCTTCCTTGAAACCTATAAGCCGAACACCTAAATATTGTTTGTTCCAAAGCAATAGAGATTTTCTTTGGTTTATGTGTCTATGCTCCAAACCTAACAAGGTCTAAGGACTCGTTTGAAATGCATGTCTGCAAAAGCACCAGAATACACAAAATATCAATAGGATAAAAAGTACACATGTAAAGCTAAGGATTAACAAATGAATGAATTCTTTGTCCTTGTTTAATTTTGGCCAAAAATATCACATCAAATATTTGAACACATGCATGGAGTAATAAATGTGAACGAAAAAACAATTGCACAATTTATATGTAAATTGCGAGACGAATCTTTAAGCCTAATTACGCCATGATTTGACAACGTGGTGCTACAGTAAACATTTACTAATAACGAATTAATTAGGCTTAATAAATTCGTCTCGTAGTTTATAGGCGGAATCTATAATTTGTTTTGTTATTATTCTATTTTAATACTTCAAATGTGTGTCTGTATACGTCAAAAAAAAAGAGGCAAGGAGGCCTTTATGTATATGTTTTTAGTTGTTCACAACTTGTTTGTCGAGCTCAGCCACCAACACATATCCTCTGAATAACTATTAATAGTACTTTCTTTGTTCCTAAATATTTGACACCGTTGACTTTTTGACACATATTTGAATGTTTTTTATTAAAAAATTCTGTGAAATAAGTAAAGCTATATATACGCATGAAATTATATGTAACAGTTAATTAATAATTATGTAAATTTTTTAATAAAACAAACAATCGTGTAAAAAAGTCAACGACGTTAAATATTTAGGAACGAAGTGAGTAGTTCCTGATATACATCCACTCAACCCTCTTCTACGGTATTACGTTAATGGCAAGGTTGCAAAGAAAAAACAAACGAAAAAAATGCGCATTTCCCCTTTTGCTCACTCAAAATCCGTTGAGAAATTCCCTTTCCTGGGAAGAATCTCAAATTGTGTCACCACTACTTGCCTCCCCCCCTTCACCCTTTTGTGCACAGACAACTAACCGCCCCCACCAAGCACGCAAAGCCACAGTGCCACCGCCACGTCATCACCCGCCCCCACTATATCCTATACCTGTGACTGACTCGTGGGGCCGCCCTTTCCTCTCCCACCGTGTCCTTTATTTACCCGCGCGCGACGAAAACCGAAAGCCGATCGAGCCAGACGTCGCCGCGTCTTGTAGTCCTGGAAGTGGAAACGAAGTCCGGCGATCGAGCGAGTTCACCGCCATCTATCTACTCGGCCTGCCTCTCCCTTTTTCCCCCAATTGTCTCGTGTCGATCGGCGACGGCGCGTCTCGTCGCGTTGGCCTCTCTTCTCCTCGCCGTCGTGTTCCTCTCTTTGCGCGCGCGATTCTTCTCGAGGAGGCGCGACGGCGACGGCGGCGGTGTGGGAGATGGAGCCGGCGCCGGCGCCGGCGCCGGCGGCGGCAGCGATGAGGAAGGCGACGTCGCACACTTCGATGGCGGCGGGGGCGCCGGGTGACCCGGACGACTTCGACCTGACGCGGATGCTGAACCACCGGCCGAGGATCAACGTCGACAGGCAGCGGTCCTTCGACGAACGCTCCCTCGCCGAGCTCTCCATCTCCGGCACGGCAAGCCGCGGCGGCGGCGGCGGCGGCGCCGGCGCCGGGGGTGGAGGGTACATGGAGAGCTACGAGAGCATGTACTCCCCGGGCGGTGGGCTCCGGTCGTTCTGCGGCACGCCGGCGTCATCCACCAGGCTGTCGTTTGATCCCCATCCTCTCGTCTTCGAGGCGTGGGACGCCCTCCGCCGCTCCCTCGTCTGCTTCCGCGGCCAGCCGCTTGGTACCATCGCCGCTGTCGATCACTCCACCGATGAAGTCCTCAACTACGACCAGGTGCCACACACACTTATTGATAGGGCGCGTTTTAAAAGAGTTTTAGATTTTGAGAAACAGCTGGTCGGTATTTAGCCGGTGACCAATCAGCTGATGAGACTCTGGAGAAGCTGAAAAATCCCTATTAAAAAGGCTTCATCCAGCTACAGCTTCTCCAAGAATCCCGTCCACTGCTTCTCAGAATCTCTAGCTCTACAAACAGTGCCATATAATCTCAACCAGTTTATCTAACCAACAAAAGCTAATTAATTTCTTGCAATCCAACCAGGTGTTCGTGAGGGATTTCGTGCCGAGCGCGCTGGCGTTCCTGATGAACGGGGAGCCAGACATCGTCAAGAACTTCCTCCTCAAGACACTTCTTCTACAAGGATGGGAGAAGAGGATCGACAGGTTCAAGCTCGGTGAGGGGGCCATGCCGGCGAGCTTCAAGGTGCTCAAGGACGCGAAGCGAGGGGTGGAAAGACTTGTGGCGGATTTCGGTGAGAGCGCCATCGGCAGGGTGGCACCTGTGGACTCTGGATTCTGGTGGATCATCCTCCTCAGGGCGTATACTAAGTCCACTGGTGACTTGACACTAGCCGAGAAGCCTGAGTGTCAGAGGGGGATCAGACTCATCATGAACCAGTGCCTCGCTGAGGGATTTGATACCTTTCCTACTCTCCTATGTGCTGATGGCTGCTGCATGATCGATCGCAGGATGGTAAGTTGGTAACTGTTGTTTAATTCTCACTAGCTTCATGTTACTGTTGGTGATGATCACCATAGTACGTAGTCTGTTTTGTCAAAAAAAGAAAATCAGAATTTTTGCTATCCATTTTTTATTTTTAATATACCCATGAGAATCCAAAATACTTTATAATGATCTTTAGCATCAGTTGGTAAATGAATTTTTAGATCAAGCTTCCGGATGAATTTAGCTCGCTAATAAATGTTTTGTATTTTTTTTTGCTGAAAAATACTGTAAATGGTACTAGACTGGTAGTAGTCCTTTTCATTGTGTCTTACATTACATTGCGTATTTGCCTGTTCAGAACATAAAAAATACAATACTGAAATACTTCACTGCTAATCACTTTCTGAATGATTCCAATAATCAAAACTGAAAAGCACTGCTCGGTTTGGAGCTAGCTGTACGCCTGTAGGTG
Source organism: Leersia perrieri (assembly GCA_000325765.3). Lineage (NCBI taxonomy): Eukaryota > Viridiplantae > Streptophyta > Magnoliopsida > Poales > Poaceae > Leersia > Leersia perrieri. The sequence goes on along the minus strand of CM002482.1, from coordinate 11,655,161 downwards.
CAGCACCAGTAGCAGCTAGCCTACTGCCACCCTAATTGACTGAAAACGATATCAACTCCCTTTCCCTGGCACATAAATCGACAAACCCAACACATTTAAACAGATGGACACAGCGACGCCGACGCTGTCGTGGCTAACATGGCGCCAAACGCCAAAAAAATCCCTCTACTTGCAGGGCGTGTACGGCTACCCGATCGAGATCCAAGCCCTCTTCTTCATGTCACTCCGTTGCGCCCTCCTGATGCTGAAGCCAGACTCGCCGGAAGGCAAAGAGACGATGGACCGAATCGCGACGCGGCTACACGCGCTGACCTACCACATGAGGTCATACTTCTGGGTCGACTTCCAGCAGCTCAACGACATCTACCGCTACAAGACGGAGGAGTACTCACACACCGCCGTCAACAAGTTCAACGTCATCCCGGAGTCGATCCCCGATTGGGTCTTCGACTTCATGCCCAGCCGAGGGGGATACTTCGTCGGCAACGTGAGCCCGGCGAGGATGGACTTCCGGTGGTTCGCGCTCGGGAATTGCGTGGCGATTCTGGCGTCCATGGCGACGCCCGAGCAGGCGGCGGCGATCATGGATTTGATTGAGGAGAGGTGGGAGGATCTCATTGGGGAGATGCCGTTGAAGATTAGTTTTCCTGCGATTGAGTCGCATGAGTGGCAGACTGTTACTGGGTGTGACCCTAAGAATACGAGGTGGAGCTATCACAATGGCGGATCCTGGCCTGGTAAGTTAGTGCATTTTTATTGGTCGATCCCACCTTTCTGGTTATTGAAATATTTTTTAATATGTTTGTGTTGAAGGTGTTGTAAGTCAAAATTTAATGGTTTTAAACATGACTAGACCATTAGGAGTATGACAATTATGTGTAGTTGGTTTTGTGCTAAAAGAATTTACAATTCCATGTTTTTTTACAATGTTTTGCAATAGACATTACTCCCTCCAGTAAAAAGAAGTCGTTTTGGAATGTGGTAGTCAACGAGTTAACTTTGATAAAGAAAATCAGTGAAAATATCTGTTTTTTTAATACGAAAATGATACTCCTATATTCGACTTTCTCATACAAGTACTTGTATAACTTTTTTCCAACTTATGCTCAAAGTTTTACATGTTTGGCCTTGAAAAATCTATAACTACTTAGTTAAGGTTGTAGTATTATCCTCCCAAATCTGCATGAACGCGATCTGAATATTTCCCCTGTTTGCACTGTTGCACAGTACTCCTGTGGTTGCTGACCGCGGCCTGCATCAAGACGGGACGGCTCAAGATCGCGAGGCGGGCGATCGAGCTAGCTGAAACAAGGCTAGCGAGGGACGGATGGCCGGAGTACTACGACGGCAAGCTAGGTCGATACATCGGCAAGCAAGCGAGGAAGCTGCAGACATGGTCCATCGCCGGGTATCTAGTGGCCAAGATGATGATCGAGGATCCGTCTCATCTGGGCATGATCTCCCTCGAGGAAGACAAGGCCATGAAACCTGTTCTCAAGCGGTCTGCTTCCTGGACAGTGTAAGTGATGAATTAAGATGGTGGTGGTGATAGTGTAAATAAGATGGTTGTGGTGAAAACTTGATGGGGTGATAGAAAAAATATACAAGGGAGGGGGATGTGTTCAAACCGTTTCTTTCGAACTGGGAGGAGTGGTTTGGGGCGTGCCCGTGTGGTTGTCGGTTGTACACTGTGTAATAATCAAACATAGAAAAAAGAATAAGTGGATCTCACAAAACTGAAAATTTACTGTGGAAAACACTTTACACTTATGAGCTTATATCCTTCTTTGATCTAGCGTTGATCAGCCTGATGGCCATTGTCGAACCCCACCATTATTGTCGTGATCATCAGTGGTAGTCATAGTTGAGTGGGCTTGCTCGGCTATGAGTCGTGTAAACTTCATTCGGTGGTCACGTTCCTATTTGTGGTTAGAGAAAATCTAACAAATGCTATTGACAAACGTTAAGTCTTATAAATACCACTGATAAATACAAGTTCCAGTAATGCCATCGTATAAACTTCTTTGTTATAGAAATACCCCCACCATTAGGATTCTATTAACATTGCTCCATTGTGCTATAGGATGAATAGTGCATTTAAAGACACAGGTAGACAGAGATGTATTGTTTCATCCCGTGTCGTTAAATGTAATGCTCGTCCTATAGCATTTAATGGAGAAATGCTAACAGAACATTAACGGCGATGGCATTTTTAAGATGAATTCGTTGCATGACGGTATTTCTAGAAACTTTCATTTGTCGATGCTATTTCTAAAACTTTAGCTATTTGTCAATGATATTTTTTATATTTAGATTTTATCTTGTGGGTAATATATGCAATAGTCCATGCTTGGAGTTGTCATTTCGCCATCAGCACGAACGTCATATTCAAGAGTAAGTTACCGTTAATATGTTCTGTACTTCTGTTAATTGAAGTCCCCAGGATCCCAGCAAAACTTGGGTCATGGTCTAAAGCATACTGCTAGCTACAGGCCCAATTTTTAACCATAGTATTGTAACAAGATGCAGCCCAGGATTAGAGTTCGTGGGCTAGGTCTTGGCCCATTTCTGGGACCTCTGACCCTGCTGGCAGAGAATCATGCTCCATATGTAATGGAACTATGGATGTTAGATGAACTACTTTTTATCATTAGTTTGTTCAGAGTTCAGAGACTTGAATATTCGATTGCCTTACTGAAATTCACCTACCACAAAGAGGCGAATATACCATTGGTATTGGCTTACACTTGCAATCAGCAGGCATTTTCTATGACAAGATGAGTATATATGTGCGTTGTTTTTACCGCACGAGGGTTGGTGTCTCCAACTGATAAGCTCGCTCATGCACTAGGCATGTTCGCGTCCAGTACAATGAGGATTATCAATGCATTGGCGACACTGAAAAAGCAACAACCTTTTTTTTTACTAAAAAGGTAGAGCAAACTCTACCTTATAGCCGAGGATTTTTTTTTTTTAGAATTTCAGCCGAGGATTTTATTTAAAGTGGGAGCAAAGAGAACAGCGGGTACAAAGTGAGAGCGGGAAAGAAAGGAAAAAAAACAGGAGTAGGAGGCGGAGGGATTTACAAACAGAAGAGAAAAAATAAAAGCAACAACGTTTTACCCGCTGTTGGTTAGGCCGCCTCCAACGGCCAGCGTTTAGCTGGCTCGTGTGATTTTTTTAATCGCTGAACAGTGCAAAAATCAGGGCCCTGTTCGGCTGGCTGGCTGAGCTAGCTAGGCTGAATAGTTTTTTTAAATAGTAGTTTGGCTGGGCTGAGTGCCTTTTACTGGCTGGGCTGGCTGAACCAGTCCAGCCAGCCGAACAGGCTGCAGATCGCTAGCGCTTTGAGAAGCGCTAGTCGCTAGCGCGCGTGCCTTCACACGCACGCGTTCCAAAACACCTGTTGCTACTGTGCCGCGTTCTCTCTCCTTCTCAAGAGCCAGCAGCTAGTGATTGCTGTTGGAGGCGGCCTTAGAACTAAGAATTGGTCATCTGAAGATTTCTCAGACTTGTTGCAGCATTCGAGGCTCAATTGCACGTCACTGAATCATTTGATCATGCGTCAGAAACTAAATAAAATGTCGGGAGCTGTAAACAACAATATTCAGGCTTTTCGTTCGCCCAATCCGTGTGACGTCGCAACCTTTGGAACGAGGTTGACAACACCACGAAAGTCTAGTCGCCCACTCAGAAATCTCACGATTTCAAAATACCAGTTGCACTACAAAACTACTGGTTGACATTGACAGCACATACACAACCGGTTACAGTATCAGGCTGCGAACCAAAACACACCTACAGGTATAATTTTTTAAAAAGGAATTTAAAACATTAAAGAAGCTACTAGTACTAGCATTTCATGCCAGCCCTTTGGACACTCTTCTGCGTCAGCAGCAGTAAAGCCCTCCCCTCCCCTCCCTTCCCCTCCTAAACACCAAACGCAAACCCAAACAATTGAAACCAAATTCACGTCGCGATCCGGCTCACGACCCGGTGGCGTTGTGCTGCGCCGGCGCGGGCGCGTGGCGGCCGCCCATGCGGCTGGCGCGCTCGCACAGCCTGCAGGGGAGCGTGTCGAGGCTGACGGCCCTGTTCCGCCCGTACCCGCCCACCACGCCGCACCGCCTCCACGCGTGGAACTCCGCGTACGCCGCGGGATCCTCCGCCACCGCCCTCACGTACGCCGCGAGCTCCTCCACCGACGCGACCGCCCTCCCGTCGATGTACGACCCCGGCGGCGCCAGCTCCCGCGCGTTGGGCGCCCCGAAGTAGATGGGCACCGACCCGGCCTCCAGCGCGTAGTACAGCTTCTCCGTCGCGTAGCTCTCCGCGAACGTGTTCTCGATCGCGAGAACAAACTTGTAGTGCGACATCGCGCAGTGGAGGTGGTCCCACCATTCAGACTCCCGCCCGGCCGTGGCGGCGCAGTCGGGGTAGAGTTCGAGCGCCTTGTCGCCGCCGCCGACGTTGTTCTCGCACCGGCCGAAGGAGTGGGCGGGGACGTGGCGGAAGAGGTCGCGGGCGATTTTGTTGCGGTGCTCGAAGCAGCGTGACGATGACCAGTAGATCAGCACGTCGTCGCGTTTGTGGGTGGCGACGTGGTAGTTGTGGGTGATTCGGAAGAACTTGCCCGCGTAGGTCACCTGTACGTCGTCGTCGGCGTGGTAGCCGATGAATATGTCCTCGTGACCTGACCGCTTTCGAGTTGGCTCTATGTCCATGAACGCCCGCAGCGCCTCCCCCTGCTTCCTCTGTAGCCTCACAAGTCACAACCACAACAACAGGCGAGAATAGATGAGACGTGACAACGGCGACGAGATAACGATTGCTTACGGTGTCAGGAGGGGGCCAGATCTCGTAGAGCTCGACGTCGGGGGAGTCGGCGAGGGCCTCCTCGTTGCGGGTCCAGAGGCAGGTCATGCCGCACCGGCACTGGTACACGCCGTCCAGGACGTCGGGCACCCACGTCACCCGCCTCACCGCGAGCGACACGTGCCGGAGCCGAAGCGACCCGCACGGCGCCGCGTCGGGGTCCTGCAGCGAACGCGACGGCGACGACGATCCTCGGTGCTTCTCCGCGAACGCCGGGCACCCCACGGCCGCGTCCCACCGCTCGTACGCCTCGCGCAGGGACGTGAACCGCTCGGCCGGGCGCGTCCCCATCGTGTCCAGCGCCGTGCGCGGTGGCGAGGACGACGCGTTGCTCGCCGCCGTCGACGCCGCCACGCGCGACGCGGGCGGAGGGGTTAGGGTGGAGAAGGAGGAGAAGTCGAGGAGGGAGAAGAGGAGGACGGCGGCGAGGAGGCACGCGGCGACGGCGGCCGGGGCGAGGAGGTAGCCGCGGCCGAGCTTGACGGCCGGGATGAGCGAGGACGCCAGCGAGCGGGCCGTGGGCGGCGCCGGCGGCGACGACATGCCTCTGCCAGTTACACTTACAACTCGGTCGGTACTGATCGAAGTCGTCGCGCAAACCAAGTGCCAGCTGCGCCAGCTTATATGACAATTATTACTCCATCGGTTTTAGGTGTATGTAGACACTTATTATATACATGCCATTTTAGGTATTTTGCTACGAAATTTTAATTCCACTCACCACGTGAAGAAGAACATGTGGGCTATGTGTTTGGATTATAATGGTTAATTATATATTGTTTTCAAGAAAGATGGTCCTCCATCCATTTCATTTAATTTTTTTATTATGTTAATCGTTTGTTTTATTCAAAAACTTATTATAAACGTAAAAAAGATAAGTTATGCTTAAAATATTTTAATAATAAAACAAGTTAGAAAATGAATAAAACAAATGGTCAGACATTACGTGCAAAATGTCAAAAAGTCTTGCATTATGGAACGGAGCAATTTTTTTTAAGAATGTGGGTGGTTGAATAACAAATAATTAATTGACAAGTGACAATTTGCTAAATAGTATTGTATTATGAATCTGGACAAGGAAGTTTGTCCACATACGTTGTATCATGAAATGTCAAATCTAAACTAAAATTGCTGTATTTTGGGATGGGGGCAGTCGTTAATCGCTTAATTGTACTACGTATGTATTATCGCTGGTTGCCCATCGAATGCACATGCTTTGATGCTTGTATGATTATATCGAGTTTTCAAGTCATTTCTTGGTTTGGTGATCAGCAGAGACAGAGATTTTGCTTCATATTCGACATGTAACGGTTGCCAATATATTGGGATTAGTTGACACTTTGACTAAGGCAAAGCACGTAGCGTCCACGCTACTACAAAACCCTCTCATTATTAATCGATGACTCAACGTCGAAGTTCGAAAAAAGAAATGCACTTGATGTTCATATTCCAACCTCCAAACCTCTTGCATGTTCGATCGCCATTTGCTCGGCCATTTCAAAAATTTTCAATTCCAACTGGGGAATCTTCCACGTCTCGGCCTGTGTATCGATCGATACACTGCTTACATGTTCAATCGCTACTTGTTCTGCCACTTCAAAGTTTCCCGTTTCAACACGGAATCTTCTTCCACGTTCGTGGCCTGTGCATCTAACGAACAGCCCATCAGAAGCCCATCTATGCTGTCAAGCCCAGATATCTCGTGTATCGTTTCCTTCTGTGCGCGGCACGCAGTTACTACGCGTTGCAATATGCAAATTGCAGTAACGTTGAATGCGCTTTCGGGCCCAAAAGACGTATTTATCCGTCACGCAAGCCCGCAATTACTCCTCGAGAGCACAATGCGGATTGCAGTAGCGCGAACTACGCTTTCGGGCCGGGAAAGCGTATTTACGGTCTGCAAGTAAAGCAAAGTGCAAACTGCACACGCACGTCGCCGATTTCCCCACCGGGCCCACCTAACAGAGAGTGCCCCATTGTTCCGGAATCCGGAATTCCTGAGCTCGCCGTAGCCAAACTCGCCGCCGGTGGAGACGATCGGGCGGCGGAGTCGGAGCTCCGGCGAGGAGTAATGGCGCCAAAGAAGAAGCAGCAGGCGCCCAAGCCGAAGCAGAAGCCCAAGCACTCCTCCTCCTCCTCGTCCGCCACCGGCGGCGGCGGCGGTGGCCCGGCTGCGGCGCCGCGCCTCCAGATCTCGTCGGAGAACGAGCGCCGCCTCCGGCGCCTCCTCCTCAACTCCGGAGCGACCGCGGGGCCCGCGGGGCCAGCGCCCGCCGCCGCCGACGCTCCCGCGGCGCGTGCCGAGTCGAGGGAGCAGAAGGCGCGGCGGCTGCGCGGGGTGTACGACAAGCTCTCCCTCGAGGGCTTCTCCTCCGCGCAAATCGAGCAGGCGCTCTCGGCACTATCGGTTCGTGCTCGTGAACACTCGTCGAGCACCATCGTGCGATCGAATTGGGTTGGTTTGCTGCTGCTGATGATTTGGGGTTTATTTTTGGGGGCAGGATTCGGCTACGTTCGAGTCGGCGTTGGACTGGCTGTGCTTTAATCTGCCCGGCGATGAGCTCCCCCTCAAATTCTCCAGTGGCACCGCCTCCTCTTCTCGGGCAGGTATGTGGTTCGGGGGTTTAGGGCTTAGTGATTCCCAAGTCCCAACGGTGGTCGGTGGATACTTCATGTCTAGTCAAATTTCTGTTTGAATTGTGAACTCTACCATTTCTGCATGTGCATTTACCTGCTAACCTGCACCAATATGTTCGTGTGCTCATCTGCTTGAATTTGCAATTTATGCTTCGGTGCTTACAATGGTTTGCCCTGCGTTATGTGCTTACTGTTTCCAAGTTTGAAGTATTACCTTGAATATGTTTCTACATTTGCATTTGCATCGCAGTTATCTGCATATTAGGTTCTGCACGTGTGCACACACCCATGAACTGCGGGTTGGTGTGATTATTCTTGGGTTTTCTCATTGAGGCATGGATTGGTTTGAAACTTAGAATTGTTGAGTGTCAAGTCCATCATGCTTATATCGGTTGTTCATTACTTTTCTAGGACATTTAGGGACAGAGGGTTCAGTTAAGGTAGTATCAACAGCGAAAGACAATTGGGTGCCACAGAGTCGTGAGTCGGAGGAGGCACAGGGGAGCACTGAGGGGTTGGCAATTAGAATTAGAAGGCGGCAAGAAGGAGATGTGACATTGGATGACGGGGGATCATCACAGGCTGCATGGATTCGGCAGTACATGGAACAACAAGAGGAGGTATAAATGACGATGTTCAAACAAGTGATTTTATCCTAGGACTGCTGCACTGAATATTGGTACTCTTTGAATGACTGCTTGATTTTTACCTCATGAAATGCTGGTTTTATCTGATAAGCATTCTATTTTCACTCACTTTTTGAACATATCTTGTGCTGTTTGAGTATCAAGTGGGTAACACAAGTTGTAATAGCTTTCAATTAAATTAAGAGATTGTAATACTTGAAACTCTCTCTCCTTCATACCAATTTAAGTTTGTAATTTTCTTTTTAACTCATGACTGATTCAAATGGTCTCCAAATGGGTAGCTTTGACTATTTATTTAGCAGTAATATGTTTGTAAGTATGATGGGTTTGTGAAAGTCATTATAATGACATACTGTATTAATATACTGAATACCGTTTAAAATTAATGATAGACATCCTATACATTTCAATTCACTACAAATTGGATGGTTGTCCATTGATCTTTGAGATTAAGCTTATTCATAGTATCTCTCTTCTTCTTCTTTTTTGACTCCTGTATTAATGGATATTGATGCATATATGATGCTGCTGATATTAGGAAGATGATGCAAATTCTAACGATTCCTACACATGGGAAGATCACTGCTCACAAAGTTTTAACACTGTTGAAGCAAAGCCAAGTAGGCGCAAGAAAAAGGGTATGCATAGTATTTGTTGAAGGATGATTCTGTAGTGAACTACATGAGCATGATTTTTCTCTTCTATAGTAATTATGACTAAGTATTCAATGTTTACATGTAGTTCAAGCATGTCTATATAATGTGTGATTGCTCGATTGTTTTCAGGTAAACAAGAGAAATCTTCATCTGGAAACTCAAAGGAAGATCTCAGCAGTTCAGTTAATGTCGTTTCAAACCATGATATTGCAAATGTTGAGGGTGGTGAAGTTGACTCTGATGTAACTGGGAAGAAATGTGAAAGTCCTGTTCATATGGATGAAGGATCCAGTTTGGAGAAAAGAATGCCCAATGATGTGGATGAAACTTGCAAAAAGGAGGTAGAAGAAGAAGAAGAAGAAGTAGAACTTGATAACCAGTTTTTTGAGGACTCTTCTGCATGGGAGGCAGTGGCTCCAGAAATATTAAAGGAGCAAAAATTAGAGAAATTATCACATGATGGTTATGGGCATCTTCTTGGAAATATAGATGATATATGGAAGAAGGTCAAGTGCACTTACACCACTATATATTGACGAAACATCTTTGTTTACCTTTTACTAGCTTACTGTGATTGATGAAAGACTTTGTTAGTCATATTTATCTTTTGAATTTTGGAGGTGTTTTCTGCTGTCTTGGTTCTGGATCTATAGGCTTGAACTGGAGATGTCCAGCAAGATGCCGTGGCATTCACCTCGTTGCTTCTCTCAATTTGCTTGGAGCTAGACATTGTTTGTGTAGGATAGTTTGAGTTGCCTTTATGTGCTCCAGTGTCCCATGCTCTGGCTGTGAATAACTTGCCCCTAAAAGCTGCATAAAACTACTGTACCGAATGCTTGTCTATCATCATTTCTTTTAATAGAAATGGGAGGGGAGCCAGGCTCCTACTCTTGCTCTAAAAAAAAACTACTGTAGTTTTAAAATTAAAGTTTCAGATTAGATTACCGTAGTAGTTGCAGTGACAAGAGAATAGAACTAGTATATCTGACCATCTCAATGTTTCTCTACTATCCTGCAAAGCTACTTGTGGGCAATGGGCAGAATGCATGAATTTGAAATATTGCTAAATAAACAATCAACCAGAAAAGCTATTTGATATCTGACATATCTGGTTATGCTTATGCATTTGCTTCTAACTATTTATTGTGGTCTACAGGGAGATTCTGGTAAAATGCCAAAAGCTATTCTGCAAAAATTTTGTCAGAAACTTGGTTGGGAAACGCCAAAATACAGTAAAATATCTGAGAAGGATCGTAAATTCATATATGCTGTTAATGTATTGCGTGGCTCTACTGGTCGTGGTAAAAGTCGGAAGGCTGGAGGCTTGACAAAAGTCGAGTTACCTGAACAAGATAAAGAATATCTATCTGTTGAGGTTAGTATTGATGACCTATTTAATCATTCTATTACTGTCTTATAATATCTCCAAAATGAAACAATTCATGTTTGTTTCGTTGAGAAGTGCAACTCGTCATATGTACGATGTCAATGGCTCCATGCACTATCCTGCTCAAAGATCTGTCCAAGAACACCAAAATTATTAATCCTTCATGCACATTGGATGGATATGATAGTGCATGTACACCTGTATGGGAACCTTTATTTATTCAGATATATTTCTTCTGATCTACTTTTCATGCTTGTTAGTATTAACTATTCTAATTTTATTTTGATAGCAACCGAGGAAAGAATAGACATATCATCATTCCTTGTCTAGAACTGTACTTGTAAACAATAAATATTTGCTGAATTGTTCAACAGGAAGCACAAAACAGGGTGGCGGCTTTTGCTCTATATCAATTTTTCGCTGATCTTTCATTGCGTCAGTTGCTTATTGAACCATATGCTTCACTTGTTTTAAGATGGCAAGAAGGTTAGATATGTTGATTTTGTTTTTTCTCTAATGAATCATTATTCGTTGGGGGCCTTTCAGCTACATATTACATTGCATGGTTTTGGCAAAAAAACAGGGGATCTATTATCATCTTCAAGGGTTATGGATAACGAGGATAGTCGAAGAGCTGGTTTTGTGGATATGTTGTTGGATAAGGATGCAAATACAACTCCGCATGAAGTCAGAGATGCTTCAGATGCTGCTACATCTGTTGACTCTAGGAGTACTGAGGACAGATCTGTCGATGAGAAGAAAGAGACTTATTTGGTGAATCGTACAGGTATGTTTTGAATAAAATAGTCATTTTCAATTTTCTGTCACGAAAGGATTTAGGAACAATGTGTGAAGCAATCATGATTTGGATGGCAATTTCTTATCTTCCATAACCTTTTAATCTGTCACTGATGACAGACTTATCTTCTCCTTTCCTTCAACTTTGGTGTCCCCTGTGTAGAATCTATATACATACCAGTATATCATCTTTTAGATCTATTTCCATGTGAAATCTTGCTTTGCTTATCTTGGCCGCAACATGCATGCGATGTATTTTGTTCTTATTAGTTTTGAGATATTTACGCTGTATCTTTCACTTTCTTTTTCTCCTAATTGAAATAATATTTTTTGTTCTTTTCAACTGAATAGTGATCATGCAAATATATCCTATCTTACTGTTTTTTGTAGGTTTTTCCCCTTCTTGCCTCTGCTAGACTGCTAAGAACGTACGTGTGAGCATAATTCCTGTCAGGATATCTAATGTGACTTTTCTATGATTAGGATCGAGATCTGCAGAGCAGGTTGAAAGCACAGTGTTGAAGAAACACTTGGAAAATAAAATGAAGCAGTCGAGCTATTTGGTACGAGTGAATATGCATCCTACTAAATTGTTCTTCTGATTTAGTATCTTTCCTTTCCTTTTTGACTCTTTGTGACAACAAATTCATTGGCTCACCTTTGTCTTGTATTCAGAAAATGCTGGAAGCGAGGGCTTCTCTACCAATCTCTAGATTCAAAGATCATGTTCTACAGTTACTGAGAGAGAATGATGTAATTGTTGTTAGCGGAGAAACTGGATGTGGGAAAACAACTCAGGTACCTGCCTAACCTTTTCAATACAAATATAGTTTCAAATATTTCTCTTGTGGCAATGGCTTCATTTTTGGGTGCTGCCAATTGGTTATTAGTTATTACAGCTTTAAAAGATGCACCCTCCGACCTCTATCCCAAGAAAAAACAACTTCTAGCTGCGAATCTAGACGTAGACTTTGTCCAAATTTATAGCTCAAAATTGCTTCTTTTTGGGACAGAGGTGTAGTTTGTTGCTATATCCTCTCCCTTTGAATCCATTAACTATAGTTTTCATTTGGCTCCCTGAAACTATAATATTTACATTATTGATGTTGGTGGAGCATGAGGAATAGCGAATTATCTGCTGCACAAGACTTGTCATCACAGGTCTGATGGTTGTTGTGGTTTCCTTTACTTTTGGAAGATGAGTATTATCTCCGTGGCGCATAGCTTGAAATAACTACATTTTTGGGACAGAGATAGTAGTTCTGAAACTCCCACTCGCTTGCCATACTTCATCTAGGTTCCCTAGACTATAGATTTGGTTTCCCCCTTAATGACTGGATAATTCTACCTTGTTTGTTCAAACAAACATGACTAATTGAATGCAACAGGGCCCATGCTTGACATGTTAATGGAAAGAGCCTTTCTCATAACATTGATGTGTTTTACGATCTTATTCTTTCCATGATCCATTTTCACCTACATCTCAACCAATCAGCTGCTAATGCTATTGGTACAAAGTTAGATTTGCATATACTGCTTGAACATGTAGAAAGATATCAAGTTCATTTATTGTCCATTTGCAGGTACCACAGTTTATTTTGGATGATATGATTGAATCTGAGCTTGGTGGTTACTGCAGCATAGTTTGCACACAACCGCGGAGGATAGCGGTATGATCACAGTGCAGACCTTGATATTTTCTTTTTCTTTCCAGGCAGCATGTTAGCACTATATTGTGGGCAATATAAAAAAATGTATGTCATGTTCACTAAATCACTTCTGAGATAATAAATTCATATGGTACAATACCTAAGTGTTGTATTGCAATGATATCATCTGGTATGATAAATATCCTTTTTGCATGATGATCATGCAGCTTATATTTGATTGAAGGTTTAGATTATTGATTATAATTTGTTAGATCTACTTATTTGTAGGCCATTTCAGTGGCTGAAAGAGTGTCTAACGAGAGGTGTGAATCTTCTCCTGGATCAAAGGATTCTTTGGTCGGATATCAAGTTCGTCTTGATAGTGCTCGGTACTTGCTCTTTCTCATGTTCACATTATATATGTAAAAATATCATGTGATTTGCATTGAAGATCCCTATGATATGTTCAAATTTGTTCTGACAATTTGGGTTCTTTTTACTATTTTAGGAATGAAAGGACAAAGCTTTTGTTCTGTACCACTGGTATCCTTCTAAGAAAATTATCTGTAAGTGTTGCCCTCATGTTACCAGTTTGGCTCTGTGCAATATTTTTATTGCATGTAAAACGAACATTATAATATCCCTTTCAAATCATGTCATGATAGCTGCTGAGAAATTATTTCTGTTTCGTGCTAATTTCAGGGGAACAACGATTTGAGTGATGTTACTCATGTAGTAGTAGATGAAGTACATGAGCGTACTATTTTGGTATGTACATGTTTGTGTTCTTTTCCTTTCCATGTTACATAATGTTTTGTTTCTATGGTAGAGGAAGTGCATGAATGATCCTGATTTCCCAGTTTTCAGGGTGACTTCCTTCTGATTGTTCTTAAGAGTCTTGTTGAGAAACGTTCTAGTCAACCAGGAAGGAAGTTGAAAGTGATTCTCATGTAAAATCATTTTTTTCTTTCTGTTTTTTTTTTCTTTTTCAGTTCGTAATTTTTTTCTGCATTGATAATCAGGAGAGTCTAATGTTTACTTCCCCATGCACTTTACCTTCAGGTCTGCTACTGTTGATTCAAGCCTATTTGCTCGTTATTTTGGAGTTTGCCCTGTAATTAATGTTGAAGGGAGAACACATCCGGTTTCAACTCACTTCCTTGAGGATGTCTATGAGAAAATGGAGTACTGTCTTGCTTTGGATTCTCCTGCATCAGGAGCATACTATCAACAGCATGGAGAAAAGGTTTAATTTACTCAATTCTCATTCTTCATGAAGTTTATAGTGTGCACAGCTGCTGTGTGACTGTTACTGTTCTCTTTGGATTACTAGATCTGATGAACCCCCTCTTGTCCTCATTATATCATGACGAACAATGTCTTAGGGAGAGTCTTGTGTTGGTATTTCTGTTGCTCTTTTACGTGTGTTTTATTACAACAACTTTGCATAATCATGAGCTTGCAATGAAACTTATTTTCCATATGTTACTGTCCCAACATGAAGAGACTTGATAAGATACCTCCAAAGGTAAGATTTTCTATTTGGAACTTGGGATTATTTTTGTGGAAGTGTATACATGTTTTTACCATAGACTACGTGATAACCATATGATCTTTATATCCTCAGAGCTAGCCATGTGGCCATTTAGCAATCATGATATTTATGTGTTTATCATTAGTACTCTACGCTGAATTTCCTTCATTCTGCTCCAGTGGAAGAATGCTAGTAGCAGCACAGTGAATAACCGGCGAGGAAAGAAAAACCTTGTTTTATCCTCATGGGGGGATGAGTCAGCGCTTTCTGAAGATTATGTTAATCCTCATTATACAACTGATTGCTATCAGTCATACAGCGAAATGACCAATCAAAGTCTGGTAAGTTTCATGCTCCAAACCTAATTTGGTTTTTTCCTCTTTTCAAATATGATTCTGGCCTGAATTAAGGTTTTCTGTTACCTACTCAGAAACGCTTATATGAAGATGTGATTGATTTTGATCTGTTGGAAGACTTGATCTGCTATATTGATGAGAGCTGTCCCCCTGGCGCTATTCTAGTTTTTCTTCCTGTGGGTATCACACCGGCTTAATGTGTCATTTCTTAATAGACACCTTGTAACATAGATCACCAATTTCTGTCTGTGATGCTGCTCAGGGAGTTGCAGAGATTGATATGCTGATTGATAGATTATCTGCTTCGGTTAGATTCGGAAGGGCATCATCTGATTGGATTCTTCCTTTGCATTCACTACTTGCACCCACCGATCAAAGGAAGGTGTTCCAGTCACCACCAGAAAACATTCGCAAGGTGATTCTTTTCACCAAGGACCTTCTGATGAGCACATAATTACTTATTACTTACTACTGCCGTGCTACATGATATTGCAGGTTATTGTTGCCACAGACATAGCAGAGACCAGCATTACAATTGATGATGTAATCTATGTAGTTGATACTGGAAAGCACAAGGCGAACCGCTATAACCCACAGAAGGTCGCTTTTCTTTTCCTTCATTTTTTGTTTCTTAACTGGGTGATGCACTTTAGATATGCTGAGCCTAAATAAAGTTTGTCCTTGATGAACCTGTCCATTTTGTTAAATTTGTGTGCTGGTTGTATATCGGAACCAGGTCATATATATTAAAATCTTTTGAACTATATATATTTTTTTGCAGAAAATGTCAAGCATAGTAGAAGATTGGATTTCTCGTGCAAATGCAAAACAGAGACGAGGACGGGCTGGTCGTGTGCAGCCTGGGTTGTGTTTCTGCTTGTATACTCGCCATCGTTTTGAAAAAATGATGCGGCCATTTCAGGTTCTCTAGTTGCATAAAGATACTTGAATCCTTATTCTGCACCAAAGCTTCATATTTTAATATCTATTACATGTAAAAAAAGAGAGTGTGCTATATGGAAATGAGCTATAATTATGTTAATGGTTTTGCTGAAGACAACTACAATTATCCTAAGGAACATCTGTAACTGTTATGCATTGATATCTCTGTGTGTCATGCTTGAAGGTGCCTGAGATGCTGCGGATGCCATTGACTGATCTGTGTTTGCAAATAAAATCACTTCATCTGGGTGGCATAAAATCATTTCTTCTAAAGGTATATATTATCTTCTCTTCACCGCTGCTCTTTTCTTGTTTTCTTCAGATGAGTAAGATTGCATGAGCAGATATGAACTTATGCTTATGCTCCTTTTCGTGTGGCATCATTTGTTGATGCAGTTTTTCTAGGATTTTGTCGACAACTATATACCTGTTTTGCTTTCTTTCTTTTTATTGACCAGAAGTTATGTTTTCTGTTTGTGTCATATGTGAAATTGTGATGCTAAATAATCATATTTCATATCGTATTGCTCCAGGCCATAGAGCCCCCTAAAGAAGAAGCTATCTCCTCTGCTATTGACTTGTTATATCAGGTTCTATTCTGCCTTTTGTTGTATAAACCTTTTATTCATATCAAGAGTGTGCACATAAAGCAGAAACATTTTTGGTCACCGCCTTTTGTAGTTCTTAACCAAACTTTATATTTTCTGATGTCATGTCTAGGTTGGAGCATTTGAAGGACATGAGGAATTATCACCTCTTGGCTATCATTTGGCCAAATTGCCAGTTGATGTTTTGATTGGAAAGGTGCATAATTTACTAGCTGATTCATCAAATGTGACATATTTAATGCATACATTGCAATATTGCCACACACAGCCAAGCACAGACAAATGCTAGCTAGCAAAACACCAGCCAAGCACAGACAAATGCTAGCTAGCAAAACACCAGCCAAGCACAGACCTATCTAATGTGTTGCTTTGATTTCTCTTCCTGTGTGGCTGCAGATGATGCTCTATGGTGCTATCTTTGGCTGCTTATCGCCCATTCTTTCTGTTGCTGCTTTTCTGAGTTATAAATCCCCATTCATCTCTCCAAAAGATGAGGTATTATGAGATTATCGTGGTCAATAATTTATGCAATCTAGATATGTACCATCATGACCTTGTTTTATTGATGCTGCAGAAGCAAAATGTGGAGAAGGCAAAGGCTTCATTGATGAATGAGAACCTTGATGGGTCTGCTTCTACAGCTGATAATAAACAATCTGACCACCTGTTAATGGTTATTGCATACAATAAGTGGTCCCGGATACTAAAAGAGGTCATAAACTTCTTTCATCTACTTGAATACAGTTTCCTGACATTAGATGAATTTGTTATGTAGTCATGTTATCACGAGTTCCCTTATAGTAGTAGACTCAACTATGAGTGGTTTGGCAGTAGATACCAGGCTGTAAGTAAAAAAAAAATAGTTTCATGGATTTCTGACGTGATGATTTTCAATTGCAGCATGGAGCTAGATCTGCCCATCAGTTTTGCCGTTCATTCTACTTAAATAGTACAGTGATGTATATGGTCAGGTTGGACTACCACAGTTTATACTTTATACAAAAGCTTGATGCAAAAGAATTAGGTTTTTGTAAGGGCTTAGATGAATTTCTGTCAACAGTTTTTAAACTTTCAAATGCATGACTAATCTTCTGGGTTATCACTTATCAATTAAGGGTGCTAATCATCTAGATTCTAGCACTTTCTATAACTATATATCTGTCACCACCTTGAATCTAACAAGAGAGAATCAGTATGCTTGTCCTAATATCTTCAAAAAGTTTTCATTCATCAATGGAATTTTTGTGCAAAAAATATTTAACAGCATTAGTGTATGGTTCAGCTTCAGCATGCTCTTAACAGTCTAATAGCAATTCAAATCCTGTGGTCTCTAATTAAATGCATGAACTTAGATATACTTGAGTTTAGGTGGGTAACTTTCTCTAATATACAGTATATTGGTGCAAGAAGCCAAGTAACTGTTCTCCATTGACTATTGATTCTATAAAAGCAACTATTGTTAGACTCAAGTTTAGGTGAATCTGGTTCTTTTTTTTTCTCCAGATATGCTAGAGTCCTTCCAGCATTGCCTACAGCCAATCATTGTTTCTGAAATTTGTTCATATTTTAGAATGAAATATAAAGCTATATTTTTCACAAAAAACTGTTCGTTGACATCTTTTTTTTCCCTCTCAGAGACATGCGCCTACAGTATGGAACATTATTAGCAGACATTGGACTTCTGGATATTCCTAAAGATAGCCTGGTATGTTTTTTCATTATTGAGAATCGTGCGCTGGGGGTAATTTTGCATCATCTTTACTCTGAGCATGCAGAACATACCACTTATGTCATGTTTCTTTTATTTAGTTGGCTAAAATCATAAAAGGGATATGAATCACTTGGATAGTCCATGTCAATTTTGTACCTCCAGTCCATTTGTCCTCAACCCTAGGGTGTCATGGCTAGCAATTATAACCCTGACATAATTGGACAGCTAAATGTTGCAATATATATAGCGTTTTAATTGGAAATGTATGCTCCTATAGCTCATAGCACCTTAGTGAACCATATGAATAGATTGGACAATTAAAGTGACTCTGATATATTTGATTAATTTATGCAGATGCAAAATTATAAAAAGCAATGGTTAACGTCACATGATGAAGACTGAAAAATTGATAATGTCAAAAATGGTATAAATTTGAGGAGCAAGTTAGTTTTTTTTTGGAGCTTAAATGTACCATAACTTTAGAAGCAAGTTAGTTTCTTTTTAATATCTTAAATGTACCATAACTTTTGTCAGGAATTCTCCCAACGGATTGGCTGGCTAGGACTAAAAATAGGCACACATATTTATTCGAACTACTTTAAATGGGCCATGTACTTTCCTTGCTAATTGCTGCCAAAGTTATTTGTTTCTAATTTGAATGGGGATAGACATCATAATCAATATTCTAATGTCAACTAATCCTAATATTTTCCAGAGGCCTGTGGAAGGAACGAGGAAAAACAATCTTGAGAGTTGGTTTGCAAATATGTCTCTTCCATTTAACTTATACGCTCGTTACTCCTCAGTTGTTAAGGTATTGGCATGATTACAAAACATTTTTGACAGTTTCTTGGACATCTACCAAAAGTACAAATCAAATATGATAATTCCTGTTGGAGCGTATAAGTGAATTGCGCACCTTTCTCCCATCAGCTAAGGCTTTAAGATTGAACTGGAGTTCGAATCCTAGCTGGCGTGCAGGGGGTTGGAGTGTATAAGTGAATTGCCCACATTTCCCCATGCTTTTAGGTTGAATTGGTCGGAGCATGCAGCTTAATAATTCCAGGAGATTAATATCCTACTGTAGTTATTGTTTACCTTTTGTAATCTGCATAAGCAGTTGTTTCACTTAGTTCAATTTGACACAAATATGACTCATTTGTGGAAGATGCTTATGTGGTATTTGCAGTCGGTCATATGTGCAGGTCTATACCCTAATGTTGCAGCTGCTTTAGAGGGTGTTGATCCGGGAGCTTTGGGTGGCAGAAAGCCATCTGATTTTCTGTCTGGAAAGGATCGTCCTCGATGGTATGATGGACGACGAGAAGTTCACATACACCCATCATCTATGAATCACAGTTTGAAAGCTGTTCAATATCCATTTTTGGTGTTTCTTGAGAAGGTATGCTTTTTGACTTGTACATGAATAGAACTGTACCATTATCAACAAGGGCATAAGCTAGATGAGTGGAATCATACACTAGAACAAAGCATGTAGGATGGTGATCATCAAACTATCCGAAGAATAAAAAACTGTATCCTTAATCTCTGATACTTCTGATTTCCCCACTCTGTTCCCTGTATTCAGGTCGAGACAAGTAAGGTTTTTCTACGTGATACTAGTGTCATTTCCCCTTATTCGCTCCTTCTGTTTGGTGGTTCCATGGTAATTCAACATCAGGTATTGTGTTTCCAATCCAATTTTATACTGAACCACCATCCTCTTATTAGCTCTAAGGGATGTAGTGTGCGCGCCTTTTCTTGTGCTCACGTCAGATATCGGCAATTGACTGGATCAGAGTAACTGGTCAGTAGAAATTATGTTGATATTTTTGTGAATAATATATAAAATATGGAGATCGCATCAATTTTAGGCTTCCAGTTTCGCACAGATCTGTTTGAATCAACTAGACAATTCTCTTATCATGTTCTTGTTATGGGGAAATTAATTTAGAAACTTTTGGTTATCCGCTTATCGGGCAATTTTTTTTGTATTAACTATTAAATGGTATCTTTAGTTAATTTACACTTAGTAGCAATACTGATAGTCTTTGTTTACAGACAGGAGTGGTTATCATAGATGGATGGTTAAGGCTGACTGCTGCTGCACAGACTGCTGTCTTATTCAAGCAGCTTCGTGTAACACTTGATACTGTTCTGAAAGAATTGATAAGAAGGCCAGAGGTATGGTGTTTCCCCCATGTTAAGAATAATGCCTATTCATAAAATGTGATATCATGCAGTTATAGTGTCTTCCGCACCTCTCATCATATACTTGCTCTCCCTTGCCTCATTGTATGTAGCATTTTTTTTGCCGAGTTGGCCGAAAGATTCGGTCGACCAATTTCATTAAGATTGTGGAAATAAAGTTTCGGTACAAATTCACGACATTAGACTGTCATTTTCAATGTAGAATTTATATCTTGCTTTGAATAAAAGGCTGGTTTACTATATGTGAAAGTTGTATAACTAGCTTTGAGCAAAGGCTGCTTGACAGAGTGATAGTTTTCACTCAATATGCTGCAACTTGTATTTTCTAATTATCTGGTCTGTATGATCTGATATTCTGATTTCAGATGGCAACTTTTGTTGACAACGAAGTGGTCAGATCCATCATTCATTTACTGTTAGAAGAAGACAAGGCCCAACAAGCATGATGTTATGGTAATCTCTTTATATTAGTTTTTTTTTCCTTGTAACATACTAACTGAAAGATCAGTGTGAGATATGATGTGACTATAACTTGGTTATTTGTGTAGCACTATAGTTTGCATGGAAAATTCAAAATAGTTTCTTCAAATGTTGAGGTTTTGCATGGAACAAAAGTGAATATATAACATATACTTTAAGAGATTTCTAATATAATTATATCAAATAGTCTCGTGATTAACATATTACTGGATCACTTGAAGCATTTACTCAGAGAATGAAGAAACTATTGTTGATTTTAATGGTTTTCTTCTGTGCAGCAGCTGATTTCTGTTTTTTTTTTGCCCCATTAGGTCAACGGGTTAATGATATATGTAACGATGAAAATATAGCAGAATCAACTTCAGATTCAGAGGTTAGAGCACTACTTAAGGTGGCCAGATTTAAATCGCAAATGACTAGGTACATTATTCAGTTATGCTTGTGTTAGGCACTGTATGTCTGTATGTCCTGTTGAAACCATTCTGCCTTGTAGCTTAGTAGTATTTTTAAAAATTCAGTAGTTCTTGTTAAAAAAATTGTGGGTAACTGGCAATGGGAAAAAAATCAGCACTACCAAAATACTCTGCAACCCTTTGGTAGTCATATATAGATTTGTAGTCAATCTCAATCTTGGCAACAAAATTTGTCTAACAAAACAAATTGCAACTTTGCTAAAATTTTGGCAATGGCCAAATCTTTCGATGCCGAAAAATTGTAAGGCAATAAATGGCATGGAACCAAACATGCAAACATGCCCTAAATTGATGTACATGTGAACATCTCTACCTAGTCAAGAAGAACTACTCCGTACTATTCTTGTATAGCTTTTTTGTGGCCCCTCCATGTGATCCTATAATTTCTTCTCTTACATACACATGAGAAATTATGGGTGCCACACCTTGTCCATTTCATTTGACATACTGGCCAGCATAAGTGCCGTGCACGTCTTACGGGACCGCCAATAGGATGGACTCGGTACCGGTACATATCAAAGTATTGTCAGAAGCTGCTGGCCTTTTTCCAGCAAATTGACTTGACATCTATACTCTATCCTTTCCTACAACATAATGGATGATATCTAGCTGCTGCGACTGATGATTCTCAATCCTTGTCTCCTCGCTCATGCTGCTGTTTGTTTTTGTTCTGTGCAGGCATCCAAACTGTTTTCTCTTGCCCCGCACTTCATTGCTATTTGTTTTGCAAAGCTTGGTTATTGGCGTTTTTGAAGATTCAATGCAGGAAAGGGTTTACTGCATTTACTGTTACAATAGAGAAATTTCTTGAATTTTTTTTCTTAACCCTGATGTGTAACACAAGTGTACCTCAATTCAACTGACCTGCCGAAACAGGAAAGTCATACGTGTAAGAAAAGACTGCAGAAAATAGACCAAGCTTTGTCTAAAGTATTTATTCGCTCAATGGCATCTTTCTTTCACAAGAATTTGCTGCGCGGATGAGATCCTTTTCCTGTTTTTAGCTGTGTAAAAATTGTGCACCTGTAAGTTGTAGTATGGCAGTATATAAAATTAAACATTAGAGATATCTTGCACATGGTAATCAAATACTTTAAGTTCTTAACAGTGAGCTTCCTGAATTTCGTGGATCTGTAGTATGAGAATGGATCAGAGTTGGCGTCTGTACCTTCTGATGCAATTAACCTTTGACGCAACGAACATGAGGACATGTTCAAATCGAAGCACTCTAGATTCAAATCAATGAACAATATGGACTAGTGTGACTGGAGAAGTTGCAATTTTAGACGCCCACCCGGTTTCAGCAGTATGTGTTACTTCTACAGTTAGTTCTTTCATGACTCTTTGACAATCCTATTCTGAACAAACTGAATTCTGTCTGTTACATGGTATCTTTCATATTCATAGTAGAGCATCATACGTCCTTTTAAAGGTATATGCTAAAAAGAGTTTACTTTTGTGACAAATCTGAACAGTTTTCCAAATTCATGTAGGCACTACACTCTTTTTTTTTAACTTAGCACTAAACTCTATTGCCGAGGGAAAAACACTACACTGTCAACTTGTGGTACATTCTGATACACAATAGGAACTAAAATTTGATGCTTACGAATGTACTGTAAAGAATCACTCCAACTGTCCAACACACACACACACACAAAAAAAAAACAAATTAAGAGCATTTAGAGGTCGAAAATGTTTGTCTGTGCTAACTTAGCTACGATGAATTGTGTGGGGTCTTTGCAGTTCGGTCCTGCAAGCCAAATATTTTTGCTGGTTTTCCCTTGATTAACCATGCATTTGCTAATGTTTTTCGGCTTAGGTTTTTAATATAAATTGGTTCAATTCTTATTCTATAAATTCTGATAAAAATATCTGCACCTAAAAAAGCGTGCGAGAGAGATAGAGAGAAGAGTGGGTGTGTGTGTGTTTTTTTTTTGGGGGGGAGGGGGGGTTTGGAACAAAATGATCTATACTGTCGGCATTTCTGTGGTACCATTGTTTCTAGAAAGCAGGACAGTGCGACAAGCGGCAGTCACACGGATGGAATGGATGGATGGCTCAGGATCAGCCTGGTCTGGGAAACGGCTGATACGGCGATACCCAGCCGATACCAATTTCAATCTCCTCTCCTCCGGTCCTCCCCTGCCAAAATTCCATCTGTTGCTGCACTCTCCTTCACTTCTTCGCATCTTCCTACCACTACTATGTGCTATCGCTATACCACTTCACTTTTGCCCCCCAACTACCTCTCCTCCCCCTTTCCACAGATTTTACTTGTTCCATTCCATATGTCCAAAGCACTCGAGAGTCAAGTCCACAAAACGTATGCTCCATGTTCTTGACGTACACGCTGATGATCGATGCTATATGAGTCAATAATAAGCATCTTGTGTACTAGTAACTCCTATAGTAGAATCTCAAAGGTAGCTCAGAAAACTTTAAACTATATACCCCTGAAGTCTGAACATTACCTCCCCTTAATACAAATTTGCATCAGTCGAGGTTGTCATACTAACTAGCTAGTTTATATATGCCCATATGGTCAGACATAACAGTGTAGAAGCACACCCTGTGGTGTGAACAGGATACCATTGAACCAAAGCATAACAATTGTCCCATTATATATTGACACTATACTAATTATATACGAGTAGCTAACTAATCGTCAACATCTATCACACATTCTTAACACAAAACATTAATACTAATGAACAATACTTTTTTCCCAAGCTACATGTAGACCAAAACCAGAGAGAAGAAAGTTAGCCAACCTGCTAGAAGTGGAACCGGTACAAAGATTGACAGGTACATACATAGAAATACAGAATAGATAGATAGATCCTTTGCACAGAAGACAAAGAGGAAAAGCCAACACCCCAACCGCATATCCCATCCTTGGAATCCAATGGCAAAGTCCAGCCAAGAAACGATTGCCAAATGCCAAGCATAGTGAAGCAATGAAGGAAGCATTTCTTGCATCCAAAGCTACACGCGCGAAACATCTCCCCCCAAAAGATTCCTCCGTGCCGTACGTGTCCTTATATATAGTCCTCCCCTTCGTCTTCTTCCATTCCTCTTTCCTCCTCCGCCATTGATCTCCAATTAATTGTGTCAATCTTCGAGAAGAGGGAGTGGTGATTGGGGTTAGATGAACCTGACCTTGAGTCTTGCCATCGATGGCGGCGCGGCGGCGGCGACGGCGGCGGCCAAGAAGCGTAAGGTGGTTGATGGTGATCGGATGGTGAAGAAGGTGGAGAGGTTTGATCGCGGCGAGGATGGTGAAGTAATGGAGGCTGCGACGTCTGACGCCGGCGGCGGCGGCGGCATGGAGATGGTGCATTTTCTACTGTCGGCGGTGGCCGCCGGCGAGGCGGGCGACGCGGACGCGGCGGCATCGGCGCTGCGGGAGGTCTACCGCCACGCGTCGCGACGCGGCGGCGGCGAGCCGGGACAGCGCGTCGCGGCGATCTACGCCGACGCGCTGGCGTCGCGATCGCCGGCGGCGACGGCGGCGACGCGGGCCGATCGGTTCATGGCGTACACCATGTTCTACCAGGCGTCGCCGTTCTACCAGTTCGCCCACTTCACGGCGAACCAGGCGATCATCGAGGCCTTCGACTCCGCCGCCGCCGCCGCCGCCGGTCGCCGTCCGCGCCGCCACCTCCACGTCGTTGACCTCGACGTGTCGTACGGGTTCCAGTGGCCATCCCTAATCCAGTCCTTGTCAGACGCCGCCGACACGCCGGCGCCGGCGCCGGTGACGACGTCGCTGCGGATCACCGGCTTCGGCACGGACGCCGACGAGCTACACGAAACGGAAGCGCGCCTCACGCGCTTCGCCGCCGGATTCCCCAACCTCCAATTCGAATTCGACGCCATCCTCACCACCGAATCGTCTAACATTGACCGCGTCAAGGCCGACGACGGCGCCACGGTGGTCGTCAACCTCGTGTTCCCGGCGGCGGCGACATCATCATTATCATCACAGACGGTCAACACCATCATCCGGTCTCTCGACCCGTCTATGGTGTTCCTCATCGAGAAGCACGACGAAGGCGGCGGCGAGATCCTGCCGCATTTCGCCGTCGGCGTACGGTACTACGCGGCGGTGTTCGAGTCGCTGCACGAGTGCCTTCCCGCGGAGAGCGGCGAGAGGGTGGCCA
Source organism: Leersia perrieri (assembly GCA_000325765.3). Taxonomy (NCBI): domain Eukaryota; kingdom Viridiplantae; phylum Streptophyta; class Magnoliopsida; order Poales; family Poaceae; genus Leersia; species Leersia perrieri. The sequence continues at coordinate 11,630,031 of CM002482.1, read as the reverse complement.
TCGAGAGGAACCACCTCGGGAGGGAGATCGCCGACGCCGTCGACTCGCTACGGCGTCACGGCCATGGCGGCGGCGGAGGATGGAAGGAGGCGATGGGGAGAGCCGGACTCGAGGGGGCGAGGCTGAGCTCGAGGACGGTGAGCCAGGCGAAGCTGCTGCTCAAGATGAAGAGCGGCGGCGGCGGAGGCGGCGGGTTCCACGTCGTGGAGGGCGGCGGCGGAATGGCCATGTCGCTGGCGTGGCGTGACATGGCTCTGGCTACGGCGACCGTGTGGCGGCGGCGGCGGCAATGATGTCGGTGACACGTCAGCAACATGATGAGAGGAAATCTCAAGCATATACTACTCCCCCGTTTCAGATCGTAAGACATCCTATCTTTTCTAGTAGGACGTCTTATAATCTAAAACAGAGGGTATTACTGCATAGTACAGAAACAAAACACACAATGACAGTGAATATATACAGTAAGATCAGCTAAGAGCTCATACAAGATGCTCATATTTCTTAGGATAACCTATGAGTTAGTGATTGCTTTTTGTTCGTTGGTTCTTCATGGGGATGCTCAATTCAATTCAATTTTGTTCTTGTTTTTCTTAGTTTGATGCTTCATACATGTATACTAGATTGAAAAGAGTTAGTTATATATGCATGAGTACATAAGCAAAGGATCGTGATTTTTTAACTTCATGGGTACAATTAGTAAAATATATAAGCACGATCAGTTCACTAGTTAATCTTTTTTTTTTTTGAGGATTCACTAGTTAATCCTTGAGAGTTAAGATCTTAACTGTATCATGCAAAAGTTACTGTTATCTGTCTATTTTCTGTACAGATCAGTCAAGTTCTAATGTCCAGTTGACCGTTAGCTAAGTTAGTATCAAACTGAGTTTGATCTTCGATACAGTAAACAAGCTGATGTAGCATTTGCTTTAAAGACTTTTAGTTGAAAGACAGCGATACACAAATCACACTTCAACACTGACAATGCAAGGAAGTTACCTTAATTGCAAAAGGTAAAACCATCAATAATTTTAAAAAAGGAGTCAACACATGCATTAGAAAGGAGATAATGCATATATAGGACAAGTAGGCACCACGCAAAGAGTGGTTTGGTCTGCACCTAATAAAGATTTGCAGGGCAGATAGCATTGTTGAAATGCTGCCATTTGTGTGTTTCCAGAGCTAGATCACAAGTAAGTAAATTAATCGCTTAGTTTCCTTTGTACAGTGTGAAGATAGAGATCATCATCGACAGTGATCACGCTAATTAACATCATCTGCGCAATGGCCCCCACTTCGATCTGACTTTCTCAATTCGCATAGTGCATGCGTGTGAATGAGCATACTATGGGTGAGACATACTAATTTGTTTCTTCTTCATAGCATCTGAAAAGGAAAAGAAAAAAGGAATGATTCGTACTGAAAAACAAAAGGAGTTTGGCCCCTTTAAATCGACACCATGATTCACCATTATCAATTGCATTCTTTTGCGTGTAGAAAGATGTAAATCATACCGTCATTTTGGGACGAAACCTGAAAAGGAGTACAATAACAAGTCCATATTCTTCCCTAAAACCGTGCAAAAGAAAAGTCATTTGGAGGATTAGGCTCCAGCTCAGCTGATAATTAGGGTGCAAGACCACATAAGTAGCTGCCACTAAGTACACGATTTTCCTTCTTGACCAACCTAGTTCGTGTGAAACTAATCTCCTAGCGTCAAGGGACCAGTACTGCTTGCACAAGAACGGAACATCTTTTGACGTGTTCAAGATGCTCCAAATCTTTGCTGGAATTCTTAAGTTCAGGAGCAGACTCTTCCAAGTTCGTTCCACAGGCAGAAACGCTGAATTCCCTCACCCAAACGACACTAACCAGATGCGAATTGTTTACCTCCAATGACTGATCGAGCAAGAAATATTCTTTTTGTTCCATTCCATTCCATCTATCCTCACCAAACCTACGCTCTGACTGCTCAAATTGGAATGCAGCAATCTTTCAGAATTCAGAGTGTTTCAGGTCAATGTATCCATCCAGATATATATATTTTCCATCTTCTTCTCCAAGGAGTGGACAAAAACGCAGGTCACATTCAGAGTTTCAGACACTGCATGCACACCTGTCTAAAAAAGACACTGCATGCACAAAGCCGGGAGGAGTTCAACCCCTCCAAATTGGAGATTCCGTTTTGGCAGGTGGAAAATGTAGCATAGCAATTGATGCAATAGAAATATCCGGCATCGCCGGCTTTGATCCGATCCGTCGCTTTCGGCTGCGAAATCACTCCAAAAAAAATCACACGGTTCTTGTCGCTGTCAGTCTCGATCTAATCTCATGCATGCGTTCGCGTGAAGTTTTCGCGATTGGCTTGTCGCTTGCAGTTGATCGATCGATCGATCGATCTGGCGCTTGGGAGAAAGAGAGAGATTTCGCGGAATATCCCAGTGTGGAATTAATTAAGCACGAGACAGTGATTGCCGGAGAGGAGCTCGATCTGCTATGAAAATCCGGACAGAAAATTGCTCAAAAAAAAATCCGGACAGAAATATATATGGTGACTCATGGGAGTTTTTCTAGGGAATCAAACGCGTATCGCTTTCGTGGGCATTGCCTCCTTGGAATGGATATACTCCTGTGGAAGTTTGTTGATTTGGGGAGGAGATTTGATTGATGGAGAAACTTGGATTAAACAATGAGGTATCTGTTTGTAGGTTGGATGCATGTGTGCATGTTTGTAAGTTTGCTCGGGCATCTTTTGATCTGTCAATTCTTGTGTGATTGTATCTTGGTTAGTTAATTCCGTGGAGGTGCTAGTTCATCGCACTGATCGATCGAAGAACAATGCGCTACTACTAGCTGTGACTTGTGAGTTCTTTAATGGAAAAAAAATCCAAATACCCACAAGTCATTGGTCTTCTTTGTATTTTCCTCGTGTTGCGCTGGTTTCTAGCACATCAAGACGAATTCACCCAATGTCACCTTGATAAGGACGCCCATATTCTTGCTAACCAGAGATCACACTGGTTGTAGATGTTACAATTATCCTTATTGCGTTTTGTGTTGATGTTTTTGCTCCCACCGTCGCGGTGCTTGCAGAAGGCGAGAGAGAACCCACCTTTACGAATTGCAAGGTTGGCATGAAGCAACTCTATTTCTCCATGTTTGGACATCCACATAGCATAAGAATTTGAGCAAATAACGATAAATTGTTGAAAATTAATGGCTTGTCAAAATAAAAGAGAAATTAAGCTTAAAGGGAGTTTTTTTTTAATGAAAGTGAGTTGTAGGGGAAGAGCGGATGGACCAACAATCTACAGGGAATGTTTTTCTCACTCTGATTTTTTTTCTTATTTTAATCAATACCCCAGCCCCTACCCCTCTTGCCCTCCGTAAAAAAACGAAGATACATTTTGTACTTTTGTAACTGAAGGTATAACTTTTTCCCTTTGCACAACAGAATCTGAACCCTTTGAGGCCTTGTTCGGTTGTTGGGGATTAAAAAGAAAGTTTTTTTAGCATTGGATTTAAAACCGTGGATAAAACGAAGGCAAATTTTATCCACAAATTATTTTCTACGCTTCGTTTATGTGGCCACAACTTATCATTATAAGTGAATCGATCACAACCTTCATTCAACATGATTAGATAGAACATTCTCTTCCCCAGATAAAAATTCTTTAGACAAGAAATTCTATTTTTTAAAATTTCAACTAGATTATTCAAATTAATTAAAAATTTTCATATATCAAACTTTTCCGCCCGAAGTAAATATTCCAAAAGTCTCAAAACTTTCTATTCCCCCTGAAATTTTGTTCTTTGGTATCCGGCAATGTTGAACACTTGAACCTACTGCATGCAGGTCTAGTATCTGTATTTTTTCCTTCATAGGAGTATGATGGAAAACGGCGGCGGCCGCTGCTGCGTGTCCGGTCTTGGCCTCGGCCTTCCTGCACGACCAAACTGGAAACCGGAGGGTGGGATTCGCCACCAAGAATCGACCAAGACTCATCAAATTGCAAGTGGCTGCGGCTTTCTGGGGCTTCCTCGTCTGCGATTGTCTGGCTGTTCTTTATCACTGACAAGCCAGGTGAAGTGTGCTGCCTGAAATTTAATAATTCAGGTTGTGAGTAAATACGCGAGAAGCAGTGGAATTTCATGTTGCCGTCTTCCGGAAGTCGAAGTCTGCAACTGAGGGGATTTCGGTATCTCAACTTCTGAATGTCCTGGCTAGGAGATTCTGTTTTTGCTTTGTTTTGTTTAGGGTAGTGACATTCTGAATGTAGCCACGTCAGTTGGAGTAGAAAACGGCGTTCAGTTAGCTGTAACTGAAATTCATATGCTAGATCGTTACACCATTTCACCTTTCTAATTTCACCATTTTGGTTACTGACAAATTTTAATTTCCGAAAAGTAGTATTTTCACCTTTGTTCCAAGGCATGTGAAGACATCAGTCAGACACATGGGGAACAGTAGTAGTAATAGAAGGGCAGGGAAAGAGGGTCTGCAACTCTGCAAGAAGATGCTCAATGAGATGATTTTATTCAATACATTATGTTTCCGCAATGCTAACTTAATCAGTCATTACAAGACAGTGATGGAACCACTTTGGTAATTTACACTGTTGCAGCATCAATGAAAAGAAAAATGGAAACTAAAAAAAAAAACCACAAACTACAGAATGGGGGTAACCATCAGGTACCACATTATGACAATATCTCTAGTTTGCGATCTTCATGAGCTGACAGAAAGTCTCAGCTGAGCTGAAACTCACCACTGGCATGGACTTGTTTCACTTGCTTGTCATACTCATCTTCACCATCTTCCTCTTCCTCCTGTTCTTCCTCTGGCTTCTTGCTGTCCTCCTGTTCATCCTCCTCTTGCCATCCAAAACCGGCCACAGGGGTGGAGGACCGAGGCGGTGTCCGTGCTTCCTCAACGATCTTCATGATCTCGTCGACCGACTGGACGGAGTAGGTCGGGGCGCTATTGTCCCTCTTGTAATACATTGCTTGTGCAGCCTCCGTGAGCTCTCTTGGCAAGTTCTTCAGGAACCATGGGTGGTTCCTGATCTCCCTGATTGTTATTCTCTGTATGAAGTTGGCAAAGGAATAAACTTTCCTTTAAATGAATCATGGATAGATTTAGTAAGGTGATCTGACTCTATTTAGAGTATTACCTTTGCAGGGTTTGCAACAAAAATTCTAGAAAGGAGTTGCTTGCAGTCCTGGGATACATGGACATACTCGGGTATTTTGTACTGAATTGACATTATTCTCTGAGAACAAAGAATGCATGAAGCATAAGAGACTAATAGTTGTGAACTTGTGATCTTGGACTGCTTAGCATAAAAGTTGTTAAATTGTTACCCCAATTGTCTTTCTGAAATTCTTGGGGTCGTCAGGGTCCTCAAAAGGGTAAGCACCAACAAGCATCACATAGAGAGTCACACCACAAGACCACACATCGGCTGTCTGAACCATCAATCACCCCAATCAAAATAGGAGAGAAGACAAACAGATAAATGATGAATAAATACAAGGAAAAGTGGATTGTGTGAAAGCATGCCTCTTAAGTAGGATATTAAGACACAACATGTTGTAGAACATTAAGCACGCTTATTTCAACCATCAAAACATGTAAAAAAAATCTCTAAATAAAATGGTCCGACTATGAAAGAAACAAAACTCAAGGCTCTACCACACTATTTAGTCATCTTTTGATTGGCCTTTTTCCTTTCTGTGTATGCTGTCAGCTATGTTTCATATGCTTAAAGTTCCAATCAGAGAGGCATGGAAGTTTCAAAAATTCCTGTAAGTGGCAAATTTCACTTATGTCCACATATGCTGCTAACTTCTGTCCAAAATAGACTGAATCCTAGGAAAGATGATTATAAACTTCCATAAAACAAAATTCAGGAGGCTGACACGCATTAGCACTGCGCTTACAAAGATAAAGTAAAGATAAAAACAGGGAATTGCATAACACAACTATGGTAAGCATAAAAGTTGAGGATTTGTTATCAGGGTGATGGTATCATCATGGGAACATATAAAAGATGGTGTCAGTTTCAGTAAAAGAAAAAGAAGATGGTGTCAGAATATCCAAATCATTAGGTAATTCATGTTTCCCCAGACATTTACCTGCTGTAGGGCAATTTGTGTTTTCTCACCTAATGGCTAACAACCACAACTGTTGTAGGACATATGCATGCAATAGCCTTTTGATAAGCGATAGAAAAAACAGTGGTTTTTTTCCTTCATGGAATGGGTTGTTCCAGCATTTATTAAAATAAAAACCAGGTGGGTGAGGATAGACTAAGAGGAACACTGGAAAAAAAAAACAGACGAAAAGCATACAACCTAATTGGGCATTATAGATCGTTGAAATCAAGGCCACTTTATGGTTGTAAAAGGGAATACTTAGAGATGAATGATAAAAAGTATTCCATCTGGAAACTATCTATGGCAATGTCCTCTGACAATCAAATGCAACCAATTTTGCAGCACTGGAAAGTGAAAATCTAAGCAGAATGATAAGATGTATTGTATAGGTAAGCAACAAAATGCAATCACTGTCCTGACTCTTGAAGAAAATCGTTCATAAGATATGAAGGCAGTAACTGACACCGAGGAAAGTGAGAAAAATAAAGAACCACAGAAAAGGCCAAAGAGAGGTTCAGTCTAACATGTCTACTTGAAAAGGACTGGGCCCGAGTGCCCATTGTGATAACACCAATTAGCTAATCTGTAGCACTAGAATCACGATGGAAATTGGAAAATAGCTCCGAAAAGGACATAAAGTATGAGGTGAACCTAAAAAGATGTCAACAAAAATTGCAAGCTGTCCAACTGAATGACAGATGTGCATATACGTATCGAGGGGCATGTCTACCTCATGGAGGTTGTCACAATTCACCTAATCACTACACATACGTTCCTTCTTAATACTAAACAATGAAAAATCGTTCCTTTTACAATTGCATGTGAGTAATGAAAAAAATACGCTCTGCTTCTCACCAAAACACCCTAGATTACCAAACATACAAAGAATCCAAACTTGAAAACGCTCGAATCAGGTTGGAAACAAAATATCCAACATCTTTACCCGGAGAATCTAATGCTATCACCAGGTAATCTTACTTTAACTCCGCCACATTTTAATAAAGCAGCAAGTGGGCATGTAACAAGCTACAGGGTGCAAACTCTTGACCACTAAAATACCCCCAATTCGATCAACCCGTCTTCCCCCCTCTCCTCCTCTTTTGTGTCTGGCGTGCCATTAAAGCAGTCGAAGCGAGCATCGCCATCAACCATGATGTCTGATTACCGAAAATCACAGAGAATGTGAATGTCCAGATCGACATCACACGTAAAGGGAAGGAACATATCCTTTTGAATAATCCCTCCCTGCTTTAGGCAAGAATTTTCAACAAAAACCACTGGAGTTCTACTGCCACTACTCGACCACCATTACTGCGAATCTAAGAACTACAGGAGCAGCTCAGCATCAACACGAGACACACCTCAGCCGGGCCCCATCTCGCAGCCTGGGTACTGTCTACTGCGTGGCACGATTACCGCACGAATCACGAGGCAGAGGGTGGGTCCCTGGTGGAACCATCCCGGGCCCACAGTCCAGTGGCGTCTGTCCAAACGCAGGCAAGCAAATCTTTCCACCGCTCTCCTAGAGGACAAATCCCAAATCCACCACCCAGAGGGCACCTGCCTCCGTGGACCTAGTCCATAGACCTCACACACGCAAAGTCTGGGACCCACATCCTGACAGGTGGCCACTAGCCCATGGGCCCGGTCCACGGTCCAGGTCACCTGCCTTGAGAAACGCGATACGTGGACTCCCAGGGGACGGCACGTGCTCCGTGCTCAGGTCCATGTGGGCCCCAGCTACCGCCACTGCCCGTGGGACCCACCGGAAGAAAGGTAAAATCGGTGAGTGAGCGAGTGAGAGAGAGTGACCTTGCCGTCGTATTCCCGGCGGGAGAGCACCTCCGGCGCGATGTACGCCGGCGTTCCGACCGTCGACTTGGGCTTCGAGTGCAGCAGCGACGACTGCGACAGGATGACGACATGATCATTATTATCGTTATTATTATTGCAGAAGAAAAAGCTTTTAGATATTGCTGTTTGTGGTCAAAGCTAGCGAAATGTTGCTTCTTTAGGCAGTTTGCGCGTAGGAAAAGGGGCAAAGTTTAGGTAAGAAGGCACACTTGTTTAGCAACGCTGCTCCATTTGTATATAGTAGAACGGAATGGTTTGGAAGCAATGGCGTTTCTGGGGGTGAAACAGTGAAAAAGTTTGATCTTTTGAGGACCAGAGTTTTAAAAAGGGAACGCCTTTTGACGGAAAAAGCTTGTCCATTTCTAGAAGAAATCCGGGCAGGGAGTGAAAGAAGAGTTCAGGAGGATTTCGAGGAAAAGAGGATTAATTTAAGCAAGGTTAAAAAAAAGGCATTCTCCTACCTTGGAGTAACCGAAGTCGCAGATCTTGAGGCGAGGCGCCGGGCTGCCGTCCAGCAGCGTGTTCTCCAGCTTCAAATCACGGTGGCAAATTTGCTGCAAATCCACGACGAATTTCGCATTGAGCACCCTATCTTATCAGCCAAAAAAAAAATGCAATCTTTAGTGGAACCTATTCTGTTCTTGTTCTTACCATGAAGTGGCAGTAGCTCACACCGCAAATGAGCTGCTGAAAGAAATACCTTGCCTGCGAAGAACGACGCAAAAACCACCATTTCACACGGATTAGCACAAGAACTGATCGCCAAAAAAACGTACTACTCCAGTTGATCATAGTAGAAAAAAAAAAGTCTGATTCGAGTCGAGCGTCGAACTGGTCCCCCACCTCGTCCTCGCTGAACCTCCCGGCGTTGCAGATCCGGTCGAACAGCTCGCCGCCGGCGGCGTACTCCATCACGATCGCCAGGTGCGTCGGCGTCACCACCACCTGCACCACAACACGAGATTCCTCGCCGTCACACAAAGAACAGATTTTTTCACCGCCGGCGCAACGAATTAACACCATTTTTTCCCCCCAAACCTCTTTGAAACGGATGATGTTGGGGTGCCGCAGCGACCGGTGGTTGATGATCTCCCTCGCCACATTCTCGTCAATCTGCAGCAGCCAAAGATCGCCGCAGCAAAGCAAACGCCGTCGATCGATCAGGAAACAATCACACGAAATGAGGAGGAAGAAGAAGAAGAACTCGCCTTGAAGCCACGGGGGATGTACTTCATGGCGACGAGCTCCTTGGTCTCCTTGTTCCGCATCAGCCGCGCAACGCCGAAGTTGCCGGCGCCGATGTCCTTGAGCAGCTCGTACCTCTCCATGGCCGCCGCCGCCGCCGGAGCTCGCCGAAGCGATCAATCGATCGATCGATCGCGTGGCGCCGCCGCCTGATGCGGGGTCGGAATCTTTTGGAGGCTTGGGAAGCTTCGCTGGAGAGTGAGGGGGGGAGTGTGGAGAGGGAAAGGGGATTCGAAGCTTATGGAGGAGGTTTCTGGTTTCTCCTCTCCTTAATTTGCTCGTCTTCTTCCTCGCGTCTATGCGGGAGGGATCAGGGATGGGCTGGATTAAAGAGGACTCTGCTACTGCTATGCTACTGTTACAGTGACTCGGTGAGGAGAGGAGTGTTTTTGTTTTTATTAGATTATGACGTGGCATGTTATGGCGTGCTTCTGTATTTTTTTGGACGATCTTATTATTTTTAACTTTTTGATCCACGTGATAAGGACCTTGTGTGGGTTGCTGTTTATTTCCCTGATCATACGATCTTACTGGGTATATAACTTATGCTGAGCCTAGGGCATAGGTTTGTTTACCTATTTTTAATTTTGGGATTTATTTTTTTTTCTAATTACTTCTTCAGTCCAACCATGTATACATTTGGGTTACGATACAACACATCACAGTAAAACGATTCTGGGATAGCGGTTTAGTCCCTTGACTAGATATATCCTGTCCTGGTTTAAATGCTTATATATTTGGACGGAGTGAGTACCTGATTTTTTGATTGCTCCCCACCTCCCATCGCTCAGACTTGACTTTCAGCACCTACTCCCTCCAATCGGATAATAATTGACGTTTTGGATTTGAACATGGATACGGTCTAAAAAACCAACTTTAACAATTTTTTCTATAATAATATATAAAAAATATCAATAAATATGATTGTCGAGGCGAGTACTCGACACGCAAGGATCCCGGGGACCCTTTTTTGGTTCGGCACAGGGGTGCGATGTACCGAGGTCTGAGCTAAACAGAAGAAGAAGGTAAGCAGGAGGAAAAATCGACTAAGCACACATGACGCAGAGATTTATACAGATTCGGGCCGCTGGGAGGCGTAATACCCTACTCCTGTTCTTGTTGTTGATATGGTACACGAAGGATTACAGGGATTTGGTATGGTGATTTTTCTGTACTACAATCAGAGTATTATCCGACTCTTCTCTCAATCTCTTTTCCTTCTACTTGGATAGAGTTCTTTCCTGGGAGGGGTTGGAGCTGATGATTGAGGCTAGCTAAGGGTTACAGAGTCGAACCTCTACTACCATGGACTTGGGCCTCTTTTTATAGTGCACGGGGACACCACAGTAGTCCTAAACCTCCTTATCTTACTTCACGCCATGGAGCGGCTCATGCTCTGTCTTGTCGGGGGCCTGCCCCTATACCTACTCCTGTAGCCACGTCGCGACGGTTGGTGGAGGAAAACAGGCGATGAAGCCGTCAACTTACCTACTCTGGTGGGGCCTACTTGTCAATGGCTCTCCGACCAGATTAGGGGCGACACGACGCCCCCAACTCTCTCTCTCTCACGCGGCGCATTAAATGCGACGGTGACCGGCCAGGGGAGGGGCGTGGGTGGCCTGACCGCGCGATCAGTTCGCGGTCACCGATGAGGACTTTCTTGCTTTCTTTCTTGGTTAGGCAAAAGGGGATGATGCTTACTGACGGGTGCGCCTCATGTCAAATTAAATGCGATGGGACAGCGCCTGGCCACCCCTTTTGCATTAAACGAGGTGGTTGGAGGCTGAACTCGCCCCTCTCACGGGAGAGGTGCGGGTTGATGGATCGGGGGTCCGGGTGCTCCCAAACCTCTTCATTTGGGGAGTGATGGCCTCCAGCAGCTCCCGAGCCACGCCCGTGGCCCGGACCTCTTTGGGCAATTCAAAACGCTTCCCTGATATACTCCGATTATGCAAACGTATTTCACCCTTCATATATCGTGTCCTCGTTATACCCCGGGCCCATATCACCAATAATGATTGTGTTGAAATATTTTTTAAGATGAATTTGTATGTATGGTTTTCATGTTTCTACACTATGTTCGGCTATCTCGTAACTGTGCGCCAGAGGAGGAGGTAGCGCATGGTATTTTTCGTTAATGAACGTCAAGTATTGTATTCTACGGGGGCTAGACAAAACTTTCAAAACTAAAAAAATAAAAGAAAAATGTCTCCTTGATTCAGAATAGAATTGAAAGATTTGAAACTTTTAAAATGAAAGAAAAATAAACTTTCAATTTGAGAAGAATATGAACTTTGAAATAGAAAGAAAATAGAAATAAATGAAAAAATCCTGTCCGACGGCGGCGTCCCGGCCTCGCCGCCGCCGGTGACCTGCCAGGGTCTTGTCGTCGTCGTCCATGTCGCCTCGGACCGGGAGGGCCTTGTGAGGGACGAGCCCCGCCCTCTACCGGTGGAATTGTTGGCATCGCCTTCGCATCGTCCATGAGAATCTAGGGCTGAAGGAATTGGAACCGGGGCAAGGCAGGGGGAATCTGCTTCTCTGTGAGATCCTAACGGGAGGGGGGAATTGGTTTTTTCGGTCAGATCCTAACAGAAAAGGGGGTAGGTCGCCGTTTTCTTCGGGCAAGGTTGACTGTGCGCCGGTGGCGCCCACGTACGCAATAGTGTACATATAAAATTATTTGTAGTCAAAGTTTTAAAAGTTTGATTTCGGTCTTGTCCAAAACGATAAGTATTATAAAACCGGATAGCAAGAAAAAAGTATAAAAGTCTTCTCAGCTCGGTCACATGTTTGAGCCTTAAAATGCATTTAGAACCTCTAAAACCAAAATCATAATGTTCTTATCCAAAAACTATTGTTGGCAACTTAATATCTCTTCCGTTTAGAAATCTGCTCTCTTTAAAAATGACTTCCAACTTTCCAAGCATATAGGGTTTTATTCGGGTGTCAATACTTTGACAATAATAATCCTTTTTTTTTGCAGGGGGCAATAATAATCTGACTGTTGCCAATGTTATTTCTTCGCCAGAAAATGGTATATTGTTATAGCATAGGTGGAAATTAAGTCAACATACACTAGAGCACAACAAAACTATGAGAGTATAACAAATAAATAATTTTTAAACACAAGAATAAAAGCTGTTGCGAACACAATTCAACAAGATCACGAAGAAAGGGCTAGCCAGCAGTATCGCTATGCGATCAAGCGTGGTTTAGTATTTTTCTATCTGGTTTATCTTGATGAAGCGATTTTCATATGGGCCATGTTTTTTTTGGCGATTGTTGTCTTTCTATAGTGGCCGGTTGGGGAACATTAGCATTTTCTATGTGATTTTTTTTCTCAGCAGGACGATGTTTATATGGGTCCATTCGTTTTGGATTTACGTTCTTTTTCAAAATAGGAGGAGGAAGGAGCTTTACGGAGTGATGGGAGAAAGTCCCTTTTATTAGAAAGTAGTAGAGATAACAAAAAATAAATGAGTAACGTTTTGGTGTTCTCTATTGGCAGTATTATACTTCTAGTAGAAATAATCTCAATTGTTCATTTAATATGATATATTAATCATTTCCTAATAAATAAATAGGGGTAAGATTGTCTTTTTTTAATCTATATCTTGTTTATCTTCTTCCTGACGGGAGGCATTAGATCCGGACCGACTCTTAGGCCCCACGCCATCTCACCGATGCAACCCATTCCATCGCTCCCACACCATTTACCCCTTTACGGTTTTTATCTCTTGGACGATAGTATCCTCAAAATTTCTATTGTTCTAAATATTTTGACAGTACAAGTACATATATACAACGGTCCGTATTATTTAATACTGTCAGTAGAGAGCACCGTAGCGGACCTCAAAACATATACATCACAATTTTGGCCAATTTTCATGGAAGCTATAGCTAGGCCCTTTCGCTTTACCTCCTTGGCTGAGCTGATGGGTGATTGAAAAATGTGATAGGTCATTGGATTGGCATATGATTAATTCAGTACTTAAAATTAAATTCTATTTGATTTTTTCCAAGTTTTTGTATATGTATATTTCGTAAATAAACCGCTCCAGTTGCTCGGGAAGCGTATTCACGGTAGCACAATAGATCGTTTTGCGCATCTTCACTATTGTGAGAAAAAAAAATTAAAGTAGCGAAAGTCAAACTCTTGCCCTGAATCTGAAGAGAGCCATTCCTGAATTTCACGCCAGTTACGCCGTCCAACTATCATGAAGACGGAGCCAACAATTTATTAAGAAAGTGGTCTTGTAAATATACTATCAGTACTACATCAACAGCGTATCCAGAACTTGCGAAGCTACAACCACGAGGAAATGAGATAGTAGTACAGCAGCAAGCAGGCAGACGAGCTATAGTTTGCGGCACAGGAGGGGATGGTCAGGGTCAGATAGATAGATTCTCCCCAGCAGAGCAGTTGACCATTATGGGTCGGTGCATCGCATATTCGCATGGCGGTGGAGCGCGTGAGGAGGAAAGGAAGGAGACGTGAGATGGAGGAGAGGACGACGAGGCGTGAAGCCGGCAGGATCCCAACTGGATTAAAGGAGGGCGGGGCTTTATTAATTTTTTTTAGCCCGGGCGCACGGCTCGCCACGTGAGCACGTGCCAGGAGGAGCTCGCGACGGCCACAGTACACGGGCCACGGCCGACGGGGAACGCCGGCCGTGTGACCAGCCGCGTCAGTTGTCGCCGATCGGGTTTGCCTTGATGGCGACGACCGACGAGTGAGATCGAGGTAGAGGGTGGGTGCCACGTACGTACTCGATCGGTGAGACGTTCTGCTCGGCTCGTCTTAAAATACAAAACTATAGAACGTGACATATCCTAATACTAAATAAGAATTCTGTTCAAATTCATAAGATAGGATATATTACATTCGATAGTTCTTAATTATATTCTAATACCAAGTAAGTATATGGATCGCTAGCTTAGAGCAAGTTTAATAGTGAGCTATAAGCCGGCTAAATGCCTATACGGAGAAGAGAGATGAAGCAAAAGGAGGAAGGCTGGCTCTTGTTTAAGAGCCCGCTTTGCACGTGTTTTTAGACAAATAAATTAAATACTTAAGAGAGATAGAGGAAAGAGAAAAAACTTACGACCAACCTTATAGCCTATCTTTATACACGTTAATTTTACTATTATTTTTAAATAGGTTTATAGCTTGCTGTTGGTTATATTATTAAACTTGCTGTGTTGGTGCCGCGTCCTGTGAGGGGCCTCGGCCAGAGTCGCATGGGTCCGGGCGGCGCCACTGTCGTGACAGGAGCGAGCTCCACTCCCCGCGGCGCGGCGCATGCAATGCACCCACTCGTCGTGGCGCCTGGCGGGCGGGCGGCAGGCATTGACTTCCGCGGATGATGGATTCCCCTGCACCGCAGCGCACCTGCGCCACACCACACGGACGCTCGCAGTCGCAGCGTGACTACGCAAGCGAGCGAGCCATGTGTTACGTACGTACGCCTGCAAATGGAACGGGCCGGCCGGGATGCCATCCGTTCGGGGATCGAGGCGCACGTACCAGCTATCAGCTGGGTCTCTCTCTCTCTCTCTGGGCTGGGCTGGCCTGGCCGGTTTCCAGAGCCGCTCGCAAGTCTCAAGTACGTGCCCCCACGCGACCTGGTGTGTATGTAACTGTACGTGCGTGCAGATGCAGTACATCCCATCGGGAGGGATGGCACGGCGGCCGTGTTTACACAAAGTGCTCCTCACCATCAACAACCGCCGGCCGCCGTGGATCCTAATTTAATTATGGAGGATGCCATCGACTTAGGACGAGTTCTAAAGGGCTGATAGGATTGAACACGTAAAATAAGATAAGCCATTAATATATAATCAATTGAGTATCTGCAACTGCAAACTTTTAAAATAGAATTATTTGACTTTTTTAAAGACGATTTATATAAAAAGTTATTTTTAAAAAAAAGTTTACTGTTTCATGACTTAAAAAGTGTGTATCCAGTGAGTAATAACCCGAAATAAACCAAAAAGAACTCACCCTTAATCAATCAATCTCATCATATCGACTGCTCTACTCCCTCCATCCTTTATGTATGATGTTGGCTAGCTCGTTTTTTGAGCTAACCAACGTCAAACAAAGAAAACAGAGGGAATATGTACTTTTATGAGGAGAGCGAATCACAACCAAATTAATTAACAGACCCAACATAAACATAGTGTAGTGTGTAAAGTCAAAATATGTTATCTATGGATCTGACTCCTCTACCTTTAAGAGGTTAAGTCACGGTGTGACTTTAGTCTTCATCCACCATTCGTTTTTCATTTGATGGAGTAGATTTGCCCACCATTTTTTTTTCTTTAAGTTGAACCATATCTCATTTGAACCGTTGGATAAGAAATCAACGGTGGATGAGGGCTAAAGTCACCATATGACTTTAGCCCTAAAGGTAGATGATCCAGATCCGTTATCTACACGAGTAGTATAAAACTAACGTGCACAGCGAGGAGGCTTTGAGCTTGAGGAGCGTGTTGTCATCGTCTTAATGGGAAATTGGGGGCCACACAACCTCATTTAGTTGAGTTGTCTCTCATAGCGGGTGTGACTGCGGGGGCGGGGTGGTATGGGGCTCACCGCCATCCTACTTTCTTTGCATGGTGGCCTGCCAACGCTATTGTTGTCATAATTGATAGGGTCGATCTAGCATCCTTCTGTCCATGCGACCAGCAACAGGGGGGAGAGCTCATGACAGTGGCGGGAAGGGGCTTCAATCACCACCAAGTCCAACATTGATGTGAAGCTCAAGCACATCATCTCTGACCTTCTCAATGGGAAATGTCCACAGGGTTGGGCGACCGGCATTATATCCTATGATGAAGAAGTCGTGGATGATATGTCCGGTGATGACGAGGTCATTGACGACCGGTGCTGCGACATATCTGGTGGCAGCAACGCCCATCTGGCAACGGATAAGCTCGAGGTCACCACACACCTTTGCCATTCTCTACCTCGATGCCGTTGGTCTACCCATGTCGTGATCTTGCTGTACCATCTGTATTGCCGCCAGCCCCATCCTCGCTATTGAAGAAGAGAGAGGAGAGGAAAAAGTTTTCTTTATTGTGAATGACACGTGGATTCTATATTTTTTTAAAATTATTTCATTGGTTATAGTTGTACTTCTTCCGTCCCAATAAAAATGATCTTCTAGGTATGAATCTGTATATAGCCTATATCATCATACCCAAAAGTTCGCTTATCTTGGGACGGAGGGAGTATGTATTCAACATAGTGCCATGCCCATATCAACCAATGGAGTTGGTTTAGAGCTCATTGGGCATATCAACCAATGGAGTTGGTTTAGAGCTCATTTAGACCTGGATGGCAGCCGTGAGAAGTTTGGAGACTAAAAAAAATTGTATTTTCAGAGTTTGAAGATCTATATGACACAAAAACATAAGTTTAGGGACTGCTTGTGCACCCTACTTCAAAATTAAAATAGATGCTTGTGGGTACAAATGGCTCGGCAGACCGGGCAGCCCAAAATTATTTTTGACTAAATGGTCCATTTAATATTTTTTTTATTTGGAACGATCCATTCAAGCTTTACCAAACAATCTTTATGTAATGAGCATTTCCACTTTACAAACCTGGCAAATTAACTTCTCAGCCTAGAGGGCCCATTTCTACCAAGGATACACACAGCCAAAAAAGGAAGTAAGAAAAAAAAACTAAGACAAACATCAACATATCATGCTGTCCTACAAGCAAAATTTCATAAAATACAATAAACAGACACGAAAGACGTCTACCCAGAACAATGCCTTTAAGAAGGCCCATTTCTTCTTTAGTCACCCAAAAGAGCTCCCATCATTGCTTTGCTAGTTTATCACCCTGCAACCAACATTTAAATTTTAAAAATCGAAGACGATGTTCTGATTTCCATTGTAGTCTATTTTACATTTTTGGTCTTCAAACCACTGATAACATAAATATAAAAGGGATTCCTCATTTTTTTTCTACGACTTATCAGACGTAGCTGAAGGATCAAATCACTTTTTTCTGTCTCTTTAAGTTCTAGTCTAACATAATATTCCATATTTTTTATATGTGCTATTTTTTCTGTCATTTTGAAGTGTGGCACAGCCAAAATGAGGTGGATTTTCTTGATACATACAATATAAGCTTTGAAGCAAGTGCTCACCCCATTGCCCAACAACTAAAATTAAGGTAGAAACCTTTGTATTTCCTTAATATATTGATACTAACTTTGTCCTCATTATCCCATACTTTTTCTTTATTCTTACCGATGTGATATTAAGAACTAAACCGGCATGAATAATCATCACATTGTTTTTCTACCACCTATTTGAATAGAAGTATGGCTTTAACTGTGCCAGAAAATTCAATCTAGCGAACTGAGTTAGGTTGCACGTGTAGAAATTACCTGGTTTGAAAGCCTAAATTTGATATGACGATCGTATTTATTGATTTATTCTTTCAGCGAAATGCGACAACGTATAGTGTTGCTTTTTTTCAAAAGAATTCGAAAGGAAAAACAAGAGAGAATGGCGAATAACCAAATGCCCCCTTCCCTTGTCTTCTATTCCTCTCTCTTTCCTCCTCCCCCACACCTCCGCCCTCTCTTCCACTCCCCTCTCGCCGCCTCCGCCTCCGATCTGCGGCGAGACCCGGAGGCAACCTCCTCCTCGATCTCCTCCCCAGCCTCCTCCCTCGCGCCGGGGGCGACGCAGCCGTGACCTCCTTCCCCCCCGCGTCCATCTCGTGGGTCCCACCCCACCCGCCGGCGCCGGCGATGGACAAGCTGGTGCAGTTCGGGAGGAAGGCGTGGTTCGTGGTGCGGGTGCTTTCCGGCTACGAGGAGAGGATGATCCGGGCCTACAGGCTGCAGATGCAGCAGCGGATCCAGATGGTATGTGTTTTTTTTTGGACCATGCCACGGCCCCTGGATGGAATATCTATTCTATGAATTGTATGGTTATCATGTGATTGTAAAAGAAAGTAGCTTTGGTTTTGGAAGTTTCATACTATTACCATGCTAAAGTGTGAGACTTGAATTTTCTAAGGGGAGATATCCGGTGAAAACCATCGCATAAGTAAAGGCTAGTGAAAACCAGAACTAAAAGTTTGTGAATTCATGAATAGAGTGGTTCATGGTTGTCTTTGGGGTGGACTGTTTGAAATAGTGTAAGGTTTTCCATTATGAATGTATTCTTAGTTATCCTTGTTTGCTGTTTAGTAGAGTTTCGATGCTAGAATGGACTCTTGGTTTTACATTGAAGTAGTAATCTTCTCGTTTAGCTGGTTGGCAATTTGGCATGGTTAAAATCTTAACGTCATCATAAATTGTTGTTGTGTCTAATTGAAAAATGCGCTCTTTTTGTATGCCTCATAATACAAATCCGTTGCCGGTTTCATTGATTATGGAAAAATCAGCTATGTCCTGCAGGCGGTACCTCCCATCTGCTTTTTGTTCAGACATCCCACATATTTAATTTATACCGACACGAATAACTGTTCTTTTACATAGTAATGGGAATGATCGATTCTCAAAAAAAAAAAAGAATGATCGATTACTTCCATATCCTCTGTACATGATAACTATGTTTTGGCAGTACATGCTGCACACAACTATGCAAAATACTTGTTATTGTTGTAGCTTCACAATAAGGATACATAGGATTTAGTAGTAGCTGTTAGAGAACAGGGGAAGGAATGAAGTCATTGTTATTCATGCATTCATTAGTTGAACAATAATCATATTGTAGTCATCTACACAGATACTTACACATTAGCATTTCTTTTTCAGGCTCAAGCTAAGAAGGAAATGCTTCGAAAACAGCCAGAACAAATCATTCTATCGGAGGTTCGTCAAATGGTTCAGCAGATGCAAGCTCTCAATCAGCATCTTGAAGAAACAGTAAGATATCCTGCCACAAAATAAAATTACCCAGTCGACGTCTGAATGCCTTCTTAGGAAATGTGTTCTGTTTTGAGAAATTGTTACTTGTTAGTTATGAACCATCTCACAACTTGAGCCATGAAAAAGGTTTTAAATTACTCGTGTACCTGACAGTATGAGATAGATTGGCCATCATTCTGCTGGCTCTGAAGAGCAATGCCATATATTTGATGGTTAAATCAATTGTTTGGTTTACATTTTTCCCACGATTTCATATTTTTGGAAGTAAGACTCAGATGTAACAGAATGCTAACCTTTTTTAAATTTGTGGGACCTATAATATGCTAAATTGTTCTCCATCCTAATTTGCAGGAAACTGCCATAGATGAGTATTTCAAACCAATAGATAAAAACGCTCAGATCATAATGGACTTGCAAATGGAGAAAGAAGAGAGGCAAATGAAGGAGATGGCTAAAATAATGCAAGATCAAATATCAATGCAAAGAGAACTCGCAAGTAAGAGAGCTCAGGCGTCTGCCATAGAGTCTAAAGACAGCCAAGCGAGTGAAAAGATGGCTGAAGGTCCTCCAAAGGAAGAGACTATAAAATAAATACTGGTCATTGTTAGTCTTATTGTAAACAAGTATTATGCGCAAGTGGATTCTTTACATAGGCTTTGCTGGGCTAGGCAATAAGTATGGATGCTTGCCATTTTTGTTACTAACAAGAGGCCATCCTTTTCTCTGGCAGAGCTCTGACTAGTGTGATTTCCTTATTCAATGTTGTGAAATCATTGAAGACTTCTTTACTGCGAATTTGTGATTTTGACTATAAGGGAAAGAAAGAAGTCTGTATATCTACAGACTAAGGTTTGGTGGAACGTGCCATTCTTACAATCTTACTCCAGAAGGAATATATGAAAAAAAAAAGTTGCTGTCTGTATGTTCTTAGGGGGCTGCTGTATATTGTTTGTTTTTGAATTTACGGGGGAAATATGGAAAACATGAACGTGGCGGGAATGAGATTTGACCTGGAATCCTGGATATATCAGTTTTGAGTATGTATGTTGCTACTTTGACGTAAGCAGTAAGCTCATCTTTTGCTATGGAACAAGAAAGCTCAACATGAACAATCGATATACTTTTTGTCTGTTTTCGTAACATGCCATATAATTTTGAAAAGGTGAATGCGAGGGGTACGAGATGCATTTCTCTCTTCCTTGGAAAAAGAAGAGCAAACAAATCTGTCAAATATCCAGACTTGCAATGGTGTATATCTAGGTGTATAGCAACCACCACTATGTTCAGACATCAGAGACATGGTAAAAACCGTTGGGATAGTTGCAGCTAGTTTCTTCCTCCAATACAACAAACTCAACTTGGCACTATATGTGTTCAGGCGATAGATGCACTAGTACGGGCAATGAAAAATTTTGATGCACTATTGATGATAAATTTTGATGCCCTAGTACTGGTAAAGGAAGATATTTGGTGCAGCACTCCAACATCAATGTTCTCTACTTATTGATGCACCTATACGTGTGCAATTAAGTTCATATATACTCTCTCCGGATGGATTTATTTGACGTCTCCGACAACAAAATTGTATAGGATCTAGGATAAAATCGTTGTCGGAGACGACATGTATAGGAATATGGAGGGAGTATATAGCAGCCACAAAATAAATTTGTCATGGATATGTAGCTCCATGATTCACAGAGACTGGACAGTTAAAGCAAGATCCGGCAACATGTAGTATTACATTAGCAGCTGCTTATCTCAAACGCATACCACACATACACGCAGGGAGCAAGGTGGATGCATGCGAGCGCACACAACCAGCTGCTCCTTAATTTGTTCAGAATCTTCAGATACACACAGAAATCAATCCCACACTGAGACAAACAGCAGCAGCCATGCATATGCTCGCAGGCACACATGACTGCTGCTTCCTTATTGCAGTTTCAAATACAATACCAAACAATCATTCAAGCCACTCGCACACGAGCATCTGTGAGTATCCACACCCAGAAATGCTAATTTGAGCAAACATATGCACACTCAAACTCAAATACTCAATCATCGGCCATCAGCTTATGGTCTGTGCATCCACGCACGATTAAGCCAGGCCACTTATTATTTCAGAGCCACACCAAACCCCTCTCTGACCAACTGGGCCATATATGAGGGCAAGATCCATCATCGATCACAGCCCACACCACAAACTGGCTGCAACAGTAGCATGCGGAGACAAATAAAGCACCAAACAGAAGCAAGAAGCATCAGAAAACACACCATGCATTATCATTCATCGCCAATTAGATCGCGGCGGCGCAAGCCAAGATTGATCACCTAGGCGAAATGTGATCACAGTAGACAGAGAAAGCAATCAGTAGGTAGTAGTTATCATGTAGAGAACAAACTAATGCAGGAGAAGTATATATGTAAATAATCAAGATGGGGGCCGGCAGGTTGATCTTGTTAATTACTCCCTCCATCCCTAAATATTTGATGCCGTTGACTTTTTCATACACGTTTGACCTCTCGTCTTATTCAAAAAATTTACATAGTTATTAATTCCTTTTATCTCATTTGATTCATCATTAAATATACTTTTAAGCACATATATAACTTTACATATTTTATAAAATTTTTTGAATAAGACGAATAATCAAAGTTATGTCAAAAAGTCAACGGTGTCAAATATTTAGGGAAGGAGGGAGTAGCTGGTGGATTTACCTGAGGAGGGAGCCCCTAGGCAGCTTCGAATGCGCAGGTTTGAAGAGGGATGGGTGGTGGCCTGCATCCTTCCCATCCCACTCCAGTGCATCCCACACGTCCTTGTCGATCTCGACGGTCGGCTTTGATCCACGAGCAGTGACGGTGGGCAGCCGGCGCAGGCTCCAGCATCCTCTCGAGCGCCGGCGCCACCATCTTGAACTCGACATCGCAAATCTGCCGCAGCGACGGGAGGTTGTGCAGGTGGATGGTGGTCAGCTTCGGGAATGCTACACCGTGGACGGTGATGTAACTTGGGTAATCTCCGTCCAGCACGAAGATGTTGCGGAGGTTGCTGCGGTGGATGACGTGGAGGGTCTTGAGGTTCGGGAAGGAGGAGACCCACACCGGGAGGACTGGGGCAGCTGCTGCTGCGCAGGTGCAGGTGCTGCCGATTTTTGAAGGAAGAATTGTAGGCACGACAACTACCTATACCCCAAATGCAGCGTGCCATCAAGAGATCAGACACCCAGATGGTCTCCAAGTACCAAAAACCTTGTTGGTTTGTAGGGAAGACACCCAGTTTGTGGTTGGAGGCCGTGGGAAAGACTGCATAGAGGCATCCCCAACCTTGCTAAGTACGTCATGGTACTTGCCTTCTGGAAAATGTTGCTGTTGTTGATTCACTTGATCATTTAGTTCTCCAATCTTATCCTTACAGGTTGCTCCATGCTCAACAGCTCCATTAAACACTGTCGTCGAAGTCATAGTATGGACCGAGCAAGTCTCGCGTGCTCAGTAATAGCATGCATCTGTAACGGGAAGTTCTTATTTTTCTTGTCAAAAGATGGTCGAGGACGTTCAATTCCAGGTCTTGTGTCAATGCATAGAAACTCTAGGTCGGGCTTTACCTTGGAACCATCTTTGTCCCATTTTATTGCACGGAGTTGCTCACAACCTAGTAGAAATACTCGTTTCAGATATGAGACTTCCACCACCATAGTTGTGAAATCAAGTATCTTGATTGCAGTTCCAGAGAGATCTAGCTCGACAAGATTGGATAGCCGATGCAGGAGTAAACTTTCCAATCCCATGCAACCTTCTAGAATTAATTCAATACCCGGATACAACCCTGGTGTGGGGGTTCAGGGCTATCAACTTTGAGAAATCTTAGAGTGGAAGGAAGTTTTATAATTCTTACTTCAGACGAATCAACATATTCCTTCTTATGTTGTTGCTGGCTCCATATGCAAGACCAATCAACTCCTACTATGTTTAGCTCCCTAAGGTTAACAAAAAGATCAGTAATGCATTTGGAAAGTACTTCGTACCAGCATGTGTAAATGAGATCCAAAACCAATAAGCTACGGAGAAACTGCCACTTCCTTAAATCACTTTGTTTACATGTTATATTATTTTCACAATGGTATAGCCCAAGAAATCTTATGTTCTTGCAATCAATGAAAGGCGGTGATGCAAAGCAGAAAAAACAATATGACAACTGTAGCACTTGGAGATTATCCAATTGGTCAAACAACCCGTCAGCTAACACTAATGGGGCATTGAGTCTTTCAGGTGCAATGAGATAGGATGATGCCCCTTCAGTTTTACTTCCAAGGTGATGGCTTTCTAAAATCCCTGAGGCAGTAATTGTGATCCATGGGTATGACATGTGGTGTCCACCAAAGTCTGTGTCTTTGAATCTCTGACAACAAATAGAATTTTCTGTAGATGATTCGATGGGTCCTCTCCACACCTCATCTAGTAATGAGGCTTCCAAACCCCATTTTATTTCTTTAGAAAGTGCACTGCTAATCTCCCATAACTGATCGTGTTGTATGTTATCATCACACATCCAGTAGGCCGACGCTCGGGCTGCCCCGTCATTCTCCAAATTTTTGGGTAAACAAAGATATAGAAATAATTCATATAGACAGCAATGCACAATCCTCCTCTCTTGGTTGATTTCCCGCATGCACAGATGATTGGCAGCTATGGCAGTAGCCTCTTTCTGAAGTACCGGGAAGAGAAGCTCATTTATTGCTATATCATAACTTGTTTCATAGGCAAAAAGTTGGGTGTTTTTCACTTTGTTTTTAATCTTAGAGTAGTCTCCTGTTCCTTCAAATCTCCTTCGGAAGGTCCACAGCACAAAGTGTCCATGGATTATGCCCAGTTGAGGAATACCAAAGTTAATTGGGTAAATGTAGTCACCACTTCCATTATGAAAAATAAACAATAATCTCTGATCTCTGAGTGTCCGATCTATTACATCTGTGATGCTCATTATCTCACCTCTAGATCCTTCATCCACTCCATTTAAATCATCCTCCTCATCTGCCTCATCCAAAAATTCCATTACTGAATCAAGCTTTAGCTCCACTGCAATGGCCCTCTGCATTGCCCTTGGGCTTTTCCATGTAGAGCAATCAATATGAATTACTTTATCAAGGCGTAATTCTAGACAAGCTTCTGGAGACGCCAGCTGATCTGCGACAGCTCTAAGAACTGCAGACGCACCAAAACCACGCCAGCCATCGAAGTATATGACTCTTGTGTCCCTCTGATTATCAACAAAATAATCAAGTATCCTCTGCACAGCCTGGTCAAAAGTTTTCCAAGGAACATTCTGTCACAATAATGGAGATTAGACGGTGTTAGTCCAGCATTACAATACATGGAGTCATGAAGGACACGAACAGCTATTCAGCACTACAATAACCTTCCCACCCGAGAAGAGTACCCAAAGTGGTACTTTGGCATGCTAGAAACTACCACAATAGTACGCAACAAAACTACTAGGAGATATGCAGTCATATATTTCCGTAAATCATTTACTAGAGAATGAAAATGCTTTTGGATGTATGAAACATTTTCCTTTCTAGTCATATATTTATTCTTTTTTGAATGAAAGTGAATAAAGTAATCATGATTTATTATTCTCGCTCGGCATGCCACAGCCATCTTGCATTTGAACATTAGCATGCATGACAGGTCCATGGTATATAGTTAACTTCCATTATTCCATACAGATGCTATAAGTATAGTGCATATATAATTAACCCGTATGCAGATCATTTTTGTGTGAAAAAACTTTACTCCTTGTTAAACAAAACAAGTTTTGAGCATATGAGATTTAAGATATTACCGCAGTTACTAAGACTAGGTTGTAGTTAATAAGAAGTGACCTACTTTGCTTTCTTTGGTAGTGATAAAAAATGACGAGACATCAATGCTTAATCGGTTCCTTTACTCTAGGCCACTGAAACCAAAATTTGGCATGAACATTCTTCTATGCTAGCTAAACAATTTCACACCTCCTCAGGTCAAGATATATTCCAACACATATATACATGGATCCGTATCCTCTCCCTTTCTAGTACAGTCAATAAGAAAGACTAATATTGATGCTATGTGGGCATGTGTAGCCATGAAAGCCTTGACTCAATCAATCAAATAAAAGAAAATAAAGCCAGAAACAGACTAGTTCTTATATTATTCGAGAATGTGAAAAGCGCATATAGGAGGTGTACCCATTCTCTCATGGTGACCAGGCAGGAGTCGGCAGCAAATCAATTAGTCTAACCCATAATATCAGATTATCAGCTTATCAAGTTCACTCGCCACCTATACAAATACACACAAAAACGTCAACCATACGTATATGATCAGGTATTCTACTGTACTTTAACAATTGATGTTATATATAATGAGTAGCACTGCATTTTTTTTAAAGAATAGATGAACAAAGAAAGCAAGTAAGCAACTGAGTGAGGCGCAAATTAATAAGTTCCATTGTTACAGGAAATAATTAGTCAGTAAGTACGTACCATTGTGTAGTATATAGCAGAGCCAGGTGAAGCAAGTACGCTTTCTCGAGTCGCTCGGGCGCTTGACGAACAGAACGATACTCTAGATAATTAAGGCAGCATGTATGTATGCAGCCTGATCTGGCCGACCGAAGCACGAGAGGCCGCTAGTTGTTAGGAGAGATCACGAGTTGTTTGGTTTGTTATCTCCCCTGCTTCCACTAAAGCATGAAAAGATTGGCTGGGAGTGGAACCTCAATTTGCTTCTTGCCTCCATTATTGCCTCTTTTTCTTTCCAAAAACATGAAAAGAAAAAGGAAAGGAAATTAGCGTATATGTGCTTTGCTTCCTCCAAAGATAAAGATACATGTGTCTTGAGCAATGCAACTTCATAGTACGAGCACTGTACAAGTGCATGCGTAAAAGAGCTGCAACCTACTTGGAAGAGGTTCTTTACTTCTTTAACCTTTCTCTAGGTCATAATGATGATGATGTTTTTGCCAGATAAAGCCCGCAGAGGCTTCACGGGCATGCACTGCATACTTCTCTGTTTTTTTTAGGATATAGTCTTGAATCACCCAGTCAAAAATTATTTAACGAATAAACTAAGATTTGATCAAACTTCTAAATTTTGTACTAATAATTTCTCAAAAGTATTTGATTTTATAAACTCATTTTAATATAATATTGATAGTGGAGTCTTAAAAGTTTAACTAGACATTTTTTACATCGAACATTTTTAATTAAAGAGCGCAAAAGTAAGAGTACTATTTTCTCCATCTCAAATGGATAATATGTCTGTTTGTACGAACTGCTGCTTATAAGCCACAACCAAATTTGTTTTTTGTTATAACGATGTGCCCTAGTAGCCCTCTTATAGACTTAGTTTATTGTTTATATTTTGTAAATCAAACTTTGGTTTAGCACCGGTAAGAATAGATGTTAAAAAAAGTATCTTAATAGAGTAAAAATATGTTAGAATTTTATCTTTTTCATTGTTCTTTGTATATGAAAAAATTTAAGATGAAACTTTGTAAATATATACAATACTATTGGAAGCACATGCACATTTTTTTCTTGAATTTTTAGTGATATTTGTTAGTTGTTATGCACGAGATGATTATGTCTGTATGATATGTTTCCACTTGAAACTTTTGAGTGGTATAAAAGAACTTCATGTTTCTGGTTAATTTGACAATTTTCCACCTAGGCCCCTTGATTTCAAAGAAATAACAGATACATGCTCCTGCTAAGCCACTTGCAATTCAAACTGTTCTATATAACCCCTATAGGCTTTTTATAATACAATGCAAAGAAGCAAAAAAAATTGTTTTTATT
Source organism: Leersia perrieri (assembly GCA_000325765.3). Classification (NCBI taxonomy): domain Eukaryota; kingdom Viridiplantae; phylum Streptophyta; class Magnoliopsida; order Poales; family Poaceae; genus Leersia; species Leersia perrieri. Next base: position 11,603,021 of record CM002482.1, on the reverse strand, counting down.
CTTAAAAGTATAATTCTTTTATTCATAGAGATCCTTCTTATTATATTTTGAAGACAAACCCTTGGACTTTGTCTATAATTCTGCGTAGCCCCTAACTTATTTAAAAGAGCTAGCCCCTAATATTTATAATTGTAAGCGCATGTACCCAGATTTAATTACTACCTATAGTTCTATTTCTAAATTGTTAATTCAGACACTTGGCTCTGTCAATAACTTATCATGACCCCTAACTTATTTAAATGAGGCCATAATATTCTTAAAAGATATTAGCACACGTATGTTTGTTCTCAAATACCTAGATATTCTCTTTTAAAATATATTTTTTACTACTAACTAGCTTCTAATTCTTTTTTAGTGCCTAGAGATTCTCTTTTATAGTACAAAATAAATATACTCCCTCCGTCCTAAAATACTTGTCATTCTGAGTTTTTGATTTATAACATTTGACCATTCGTCTTATTCAAAAAATCATTACAAATATGGAAAAAGATAAGTCGCACCTAAAGTACTTTTCATAATAAAACAAATCACAAACAAAAATAATAATAATAATTCCATAATTTTTGAATAAGACAAATGGTCAAGCGTTACAAATCAAAAACTCAAAACGACAGGTATTTTGGGATGGAGGTAGTATTTTGTTACTACTTACTAACTCCTAATTATTTATAGCGCCTAGAGATTCTCTTTTATATTACAAAGTAATTATATTTATTACAACTTAATAAAAACAGTCACTCTGTGTCCAAAGACATGAAAAAAATATAAAATATAGAAAACTACTCACTCCATATCATACCAAAATATAGCAATCTAGGACGCATTAGATACATCACAAAATTACAAAGAATTAAATTACCATTACTCGCTAAAGCTGCAATACTTGTGGGCATTATTTTTGAAAACATGATAATATCATGTTTTTCTCCTACATCTCTTTAACATGATCCACCTTATATGTAGGTTCACAAGAGCTAAAATTAAATCATAACCATTAATTTTAAATTTGAAATTGTTACAAATAATTTTTTAAGGTTATGATATACATGACTGCGACTGCGACGACATCGCACATATACGTCTAGTATTTCTAAGGGCCATTATGGTTTAAAGCTAAAATGTGACATACCAAATTGTTGGCACTAGAAATTTGGTAGCGTCTGTCTTGCTACCAAAATTTGCTAATTACACATATAAGCTAAAAAAGGTACTAATAAATCTTACCATGGTTTTGGTATTGCCGACATTTCAAAATGGTAGCAATCAAACAAGCCATCAAACTAGACCTTTGGATGGTAATTTTTTTTCCTATTTGGATTTTCTCATAAAAGAAAAAAAAAGGATAGAAAAAAGATGGACTACAAGATTTTCACTGAATTGCTGCTACCTCCTCTTTGCCCAATTGATTTTGAGCTTGTTGGGCTGCCAAGGGAACACACTGCACGGAAGCCAAAGCAGGCCAACAATCACGGCGGCGACGGCGATGGCGAAGGAGAGCGGCGCCGGCGAGCGGGAGGAGATCGTGTGGAGGGAGGAGGCGCGGAGGTTCGAGACTCCCGACGGCAAGGCCTACCTCCAGTACCGCCTCCTCCCCGCGGCGACGGCGGTGATGGACTTGGCGCACACCTACGTGCCGGCGAGCAAGCGCGGTCGGGGCCTCGCGGCGCGGCTCTGCGACGCCGCCTTCGCCCACGCGCGGCGCCACGCCATGCGCGTCCTCCCCACCTGCTCCTACATCTCCGTACTTTCTCCTCTCCCCTTCCCAACCCCAAATCGTCTTTTTTTTTTCTTTTTTGGTTTGGTTTTCTACTGCTGTGTTCAATTCCTAATTTCTTTCGTTCTATTGCTGCTCGCTCCGGGAATTCTCAGAAATTGATGACAACTTCCCTCTTGTACCATATGTGAACTCCTAACTGAACCTTGTTCTGAAGTGCCTGCTACTAATCTGCCACTCAGCTCTGTTATTATCAAGCCCTACTTTAGATTATTAGTGACACTGTTCTTAAGATACGGTTTCCCATTTGTCCATTGGCGCTGTTTAGATTAATCATTTTAAGCTTTTTATTAAGTAATATTATCCCCGTTTCATAATGTAAGGGTTTTGCAACATTTAACCATTCATCATATTAAAAAAATTATAGAATTGTTATTTATTTTGTTTGTGATTTACTTTATTGTCAAAATTAATTTAAGCACAACTTATTATTGTTTATTTTTGCATAAAATTTTTGAATAAGTCGAACCCTTACATCATGAAACGAGGGTAGTATGATATATTTTATTTGATTTGTTGCTATAACAACTGTTCATAATCTATCCAACATCCATAAAGAACACAGCAGCTTACTGGTTCAGGTTTTCGCTAGTATAGTCGACGAAAAATATAGTGCTTTCAATAAACATCAAATGCCAGTTAATGTTCACGATCACAAGCTCCATCTGCTGCTAAGAAAACTGCTATTCTCAATTAGGTTGACAGCTCTCAATTTCTGAGGCGAAACTCTCATTGTTCTGATATTCATCTCTGCACCTGCAGGAGACGTACCTCCCTCGCAACCCGGAGTGGAAAGAGCTCGTGCTCACAGAGGAAGAACCCAAACCCAGCAGCAGCATGTAGAAGAAGCAAGGATAAAACTCTGCTATAGCAAAACACCCCTAAATAATCAGCTATATATACAGCTCATCGAATTGCATCTTGTCAGCATGTCATTGAGCCTTTTTCAAGCCATACAAAGCGGGCCATACCACTAGGAATATTGTCCATCTTCAGTATATTTCAGAATGATTTGAGGAGCAATTTCTCTATCGGCAGTTTTGGCAACGTAAAAATTGCATCATTACATTATATGTGGTTCTCCGAATCTGTAATGACATAAAGGCCAGTGTTTTTGGTGAGATGTACAGAGCCATCGTTTATATTTCATCAGTTGCACCACTATTTTTTGACAATGCGACACAATATACTCGTGATTACACGATTATTTGACCACTATGTTGTGGGACGACGATCTAGTTTCAACAAAATGCTCGTTTTCAAGCTCCAACAAACAAATAGCATTATTCATACAACAGCAAGCAGTATAAGCAAGAAATGAAACAGACCGATTGTATATTTGTATGTACATCATTATTCTAGCATGAGCTTAGCCTGGGATGAAATCACTGATCTTCATCTTCTTTCTTGGAAAACACATGCGGCCTCACCCAGGGACAAAGTAGTCCATCTTCTCCACCGGCAGATTCATCACCGAAGTATCGGCCTGAATAATTTAGTCAAAACCATTAGTCTCAATTCTTTCTACAAGGCATGAAAATAATTCTATCCAATATATATAAGAAAAGAAATGCACAGTATGCCAACAAAGTGTAGCAGTACATAGATGATAGATCATACCTCCTCAAATGGAACAAAGACAAATGGCGTCAATCCTCTGCTGTGGGAAACAGCAGGAACTTCTGGGTCATGCGTCTCATCCTCCCCCCAGCTCTCCACAAGTTCAAGCACGTTGCCTTTCCAGTTTCTCAATTCAGTTGCGTTCACCCCAGTGGTTAAGATCTTTAAAACATCCAACCTATTGTTTGCACCGAGCGTAGTACCTCTAAGCCTACAAAAGATTGGTGCATATTTCAAAGATGCAAACATTGAGAAATCAACAAAATCTAGATAGAAGTTCAAGTCGAAATACCTAAGGCGCATCCTAACTAGTGTACAGCGATGTCCTGGATATAGGAGTGCCATTTCTATCTGCGTGCAAGAAATAAAAGCTAATTAATGCTGACACTTACTATTTGATGGGTACTGCTCAAGAACACGTAAACAAGTATGACAAATTTCACCTGGCCATCCTCTGACAGTATATAGTCGCCTTTAAATACACAATCACCTTTAGGTGCTCGGAAATGCATGCATTTGACAACATCCTTAATCTTTTGCGGGGAAATCTTCACAAGGAAACAATACATCAAACGATATTACACTAGTGAGAAGAATACTGTAGACAACAAAAACAAAAAATCAAGTATGGACCTTGTAGAGGAACTTTCCACTTGGGAAAAATCTCAAGTAACGATAGTAGCAAACCTGAGGACAAACAAAATACATTACCATGCCATTTACAGACTAACTTGGAAATATGCAATAATGTAATCCTAAAGGCCTGTATTTGTACAGAAAATATAATCAAATGAACAAAAATGCTACCATAATATCATACCACATTGACTGTTTTTGTGAACTGCCACTCTGCAATCCCGGTATGGATATAGGTGTTCCTACTAACATAAAGACCTGAAGAAGCAATAAGTATCAAATTCTGCGCAAAGAACCAAAGGTAGTATCGTCAAGTGCTCTAGCAATTACAGCAATAATAACAGAAAATTTCCAAAACTACTATATTGACTATCTGCTGGTCATCAGTAGCAAAACACAGAACCAAATATGAACCCATGATCGTTCATTGATTGTGTTCCAAAATCTGTGCAATGAAATGCTTTCTTGTTGTTCAGAATTGACCAGTGAGCTGGGAAGCCACTGGCCACAAGCAAGCATAAAAAGTGCCAGTAATGATTAGCTATGACTCTGAGACAGGGCGCTGAGCATGAGACACGGTAAAGCAATGACAGATCATGGTGTTGTCAAAGAGCTACACCCCATGCAGATGCAGTGATGTGAGATCAACAATTTGAAAAATGCTGCTGGTCTAAACGTTTTTTTACTGGTGCACAGTGCAATACTGCCAGCGTAAAGCACCTTCTGTTCTGAACCTGCAGTTATTCCTGGACTCAATGGGCAGTGCTCAAGCCTGAGCACTTCTTCCGCCTCCACACTGCTATGCATCTCCTCCCACACCATCTTTGTACAGCCGATTCACAAGTGGATTATGCAAGTGTAAGGTAGTATTATTTTGTTGCTTTATATGTAATGTACATGAAAATTTGGAACTGAATGGCACAGTGCTTTGCTTGCATATTCTTTTGTACATTATTTGACCAAGATGGTGGATTTTACAGTGTACCTGATTAAACTTTGAAACAGCAAGCAAGAGAAAGTAGCTCATGATGAGTCATTTTATCAGCTTCATTAAAATCTAAGCAATTTCTTTCCACACAAACCTAGAGAATGTGATGTGTGCAACTTATGATTCATCAATTGATTTTGAACATATATAATAGTAAAATTATTCTCAAATTTATACCGTCATATTGGATTCTCGGTCTCAGCATCCACATTTTCCTCCAAGAAGAGTCATACAGTGACTGCACCAGCCGGTAGTTAGACTCCATTCCAGCCCTCTTCGCATGCAAAGTTCAGATGCTTCAGCAAAAAATCACATGAAACCAACCAAAATAGATATGCGTAAACTAACCTGCCAAGTTTTGAGGCAAGCATTCCGCCACAAAGTCGGATTGCGTACAGTATACTTCCACTTGCGGCAAACACAAGCAGCCCTCCCTAAAGAATATGGACTCATTCTTGCAAAGATCTGTCTCCAGCAAAGTGACATGTCATTTGTTACTAAGCATTTTCACTACGTCCATAATGTAATGATAACATGATACAAAGAAGTACTAAGAACAGAGTCACAGAGCTGCCTGTATACTTGAACAGAAATAAATTATAGGTCAACTGAGGATATTACCTCGTTTTTATGCTGATGCCATGATATGCTGGCTTACATAATGATATTTTATCAACTTAGCCAGAAGCAAATTATACTACAGAGATTAGGATTTTCGTTTTATATATAGACTCACACTATAGAAATATGAAAAATAAATGCCGATCAGCCCATATATTATGATATTACCTCAAAAAGCAGCTCATCAGGTAAGCATTGATGAATGAGTGCCAGATCAGGTCTACTGCGCAAACTGCTGAATGGTGCTACAGGCTGAACTCTTATTCCATATAACGCTGAGAGATACGAGACACCAAAAGGAAGAAAACTCATTAATCCTTGATTGAACTAATGCCCAAATCATTGATTAGTAAAAATAAGAAAAGGTCAAAGGGAGCAAATAACTGCTCAATAGCAATAGCTTCAGGATGTACTTACTCAGCCATGGTCTATCTGTTGCAATGTATCGCATGCTTCTCAAATGATCAAAAGAGTTAAACTCTGGTCGAATATCCGTAGAGACATCTGCACAACAATGCATCATCATATCATACAAGCGTGCCAAAGTGAGAACAGACCCAAATTTTGCAACTGAAATGAAAAAAAAAAGCTCTGCAACTATGATAATTTTTTTTCATGCAAAACTCTAACCATAATTGAACTTGCATCTGCGACAATGTGAACTTTTTTATCTAGCTCTGCCTATGTAGATGCTTCATAGATTACATCAAAATACCCCTTAGTGCATACTTCTACTGTACAACAGAGACCCTCACAGACATGAGCTCCACAACACAAAGATCAAGTAAGAAATCAATGCAATGACATTATCACATAATCAGAATAAGAACCATCCCTAATTAACATATGGATACCCATTGCAATATTATCTCTAGACAAAATGAAACTTACAATCTCCCTTTGTCACTTTACTGTTGATCCCAAGTTCCCAAGAACTTCATGTCTATATTCCTTGGTACAGGATAACTAATCCAACAACATGGCATGGACTCAATATAGCAACATAAGCATGATTTTCTTGCTTCTACACAAATTTCAACAAGCATATACGGCAACCAATGCATGATTTACAGAAACATGAGCAAGGACAAGACAAACAACCCGTGCTAATTACTGGATTTTTCTATATGATTCAAGCCATACCACCATCATAGAATATAAGTAGCAGTCCTAATAAGCCTATGCATACACTTACAAATTATCTCTAGACAGCATGGACCTTAACTTCCCTTTGTTAGTTTACAGTTGAATCCCGATAACTTCATGTCTATAATAATTGGTATATAATCCAACAAAGGCCATGGACGTCGGATGCATGTTCCAACATAACGCTATTTCGCAATTTTACATAAATTCCAACAAGCATACACAGCTACCTCGGATGCATGTTGTCTACAAACTACAGATAAATAAGCAAAAGACGAGACAAGCCGCATCTGCAATTACTGGATCTTCAATGTGATTCAGAATCGGTGCACATAAAGATTGGATTGGATAAAATTCTATTAAATATATCTAGTTGACCAAATCATCACCACGAAAGCTAACATCTTTGGCCAACGAGACCAATCTATAGGCAGAAATTACATCAGGTTCAAAAGGATCACGCTTCTGGATCATTTCTACCAAAAAAAAAAACACCAAACGAAGGCATACAAAGGAAACAGAAAACAAAAACCGTGATAAAATCGCATCATCCACCCCTTATCGAAACGAGTAGAAATCAAAGAGCTACCAAAAAAAAAAAGAAACCCCCTTGGCTCCTTTGATGTCTACCACGAATTCGCACGGAGGAATACCTGAAGAGGCCATGGGCGCAAGGAAGTTTGAGGTATCTCCCAGAAATTTGGAGGATTTCGGGCGAACGGCACCCGCCGCCTGCGGGCTGCGTGCTGCCGCGAAGGGGGAAGAAGCGCCTGGACTCCTGGCCTGGGTCCTCTGAAATCTCTCCCCCTAATTTGCAACCACGTCCTATGTATATATTATATTATAGGGAATATTTGCTACATTCACCTGGTAATATCCCTCGATCTATTCTAGGAGTCCTTCTGGAGCTGAGGTTAAAGGCGCTGTTCGGCTATCTGGCTAGACTGAAATTGGTTGGGCTGAATGATTTTTTATATAAGAGTTGGCTGGGCTGGCTGGATTTTTATAAAAAGATGGCTGGGATGGCTGGAGCCAGTCAGCCAGCCAAGCAGGCTGAAAATCGATTGTTTTCATGTTTCGTTTATTAATAAAATAAATCTTGATAAATTTTTGTCATTGATGCATTACAATTTTTTGCACTTTACACAGATAAGACAACATATTTACATTACATCAGATTTAGCGCCAGGTTGTGGCAGACATCTTTCACCTCTTTCACCTAGCTCTAGGATACATCATCCAAAGCCGTAGAAAATTCATCAATTTTCATAAATGAATGAAACTTTGTGAATCATGGTCTAATTCTAAAAATTCTAAAAGAAATACATAAGTTCCCATCATACTTTATAAGATTTTTTTTTCCAATTATATGATATAATATAGTGCTGAGACTTATTTTTGATGGTGTTCTGCAACTCTTTTTAAATAAGTAAATTATAATTTGTACCGGGTTTAACATATAATTTTACTTTGTATCGTGGTATATAAAAAAATTCATTAGCGCCGTATTATATCATATAATTCAAAAAAAATATTGTAAAATAACTATACTGAAATTAACTCTAAATTAAGTTTTAAAAAATACCACAAACAGACGAGTTGTTGATTCACGTCTGCCAAGTGCCAAGCCAAACCATGTCGCCGTGGTGTGTACCGTATAATTTTTCCCGTTTGCCCCTCCGTTTTCCTGTACTTTCCAGACATCACTAGTAGTGTCCCGTAGGGAGCAAAACGATAGAATATGGCGGCGACCTTCTGCGCCGCCGCCGCCGGAATCCCCACGCTCCGCCGCCTCCAATCCCCAGCCCCGGCCACCACAACCCCTTCCCTCCTGAGTCCCAGCAGACCGAGCCCGTGGCTGCTCTCTCTCCGTCGCTCCAATGCCGCGGTGCGGCCGCTCCGTGTCGCCGGCGGCGCTGACCCCAAGGTAGATTCTTCTCGCCGCCCCTGCCTCCCCAATTCTTCTTCCTCTCCGCTCGCGTGGCCCTGTCTTCCGTCGCCGGAGTGGGTGGGTGGGGGGGGCGGAGGGGCGGAGGGAGCCATCCTTTTTTAGTTTTGGAAATTTGGATGGAGAATTTCGCCTCTCTTCGTCTATTATAGATAGCTACTTCTATACTAGGGAGTATTTTTAGTTCCTGGTTTTCCACTGTATGTTCGCAGGCATAACTTGTTTTGCTGGTTTGTAAGAATGTCGAATTAGAGTATTAGAGTGGGTAATACTGACTGTTGCTGGGAAAGTTAACGTTTTGACAAGCGACGAATACTCATTTTTGTAGTGTACATTATACATCAACCAGGTCTGAACCTAAAAGCCATGCGGTGCTAGTATTTTTTGGATGGCTAAACTCAGAAAAACGTAAGCTAATTTTGGAGTTTGCATTGCTTTGTAAATCACATAAGTATTTGGATGAAGGACAGGGATTCGGTGACATAGTCCCGTGACATTCTCGGTGACATACTGTCACTGACGTATGGGACCAGGCACATGTGGGTCCCACACGTCAGTGACCGTATGCCACTGAGAATGTCACGGAACTATGTCACCGAATCTGGATCCTTGGATGGCATGGCTAACGGTTCTTTTTCTTAGCCAAAATGGTTTTTGTTTTTGGGAACTATGGGTAGAGCATAGATTTTAGTTGTTAAGCATGACTATAAATTTGTATCTTAAGCTACTGTTGCAACTTCTACAATAAAATGACTAAAAGAATGCTCATATTACTATGAAATGAAACAGAAGGAGAAGCAGGATAATTAATGATTGCTTGGGGTATTTTGTTTCAGCTTGTAGTTATATATTTCATTGAGTGTGGCTCATAATATCTCAAATAGAAAAAATTAGTCTGGCTCATCATGTTTCGCTAAACTGAATAGCTTTATGCAGATTGTTAATGGGGAAGATTTTCCTCCTATGAAAGACCTAATTCGTCTATACAAGAAAGCTTTTTTGGATGGAAATGATGAAGCTCTTGCTGGAATTGAAAATGCTATCATTGCCATGGAGAAAGAAAGGAGTAGTTCAGCTGCTCAATATGAAAGCATTGCAACTGAAATTACCTCAGGGAAGGATAAATTCCTCCGTATAAATGCTGATCTGGAGAATTTCCGGAAGCAGACTGAAAAGGATCGTGCTAGGTTTACCTCGAATATACAGGTGGAAGTTGTTCAGAGTCTATTGACTCTGGTTGATAGCTTTGAGAAGGTGAATCACGAGATCACCCCAGAGACTGATAAAGAACAGACGATTAGTACAAGCTATCAAGGCATATATAAGCAGTTAGTTGAAACGTTGAGAAGCTTAGGTGTAGGAGTTGTGGAGACTGTTGGGAAGCCATTTGATCCTTCGGTAAGTATACTAGTATAGTTTATCCTTCAAGCATTCTTTTTATATAAGTCATTGATTCACAAGTTTGGGTAATGCTACTTATTTCTTGCAAACCCTGCTTCAGGCTTTTATTCTTATATCAGTCAATGTGTAGTTGTTGATCCAAAAAATCTTTTGCTCCTAACAGTTTGATTCTCATACTTACATAGTTACTATTTTTGCACATGTAAATATGAAGACATTGTGGTATTCCTTTCTTTTTTGCGTAGTACTCCCTCAGTCCCATAATATAAGGGATTTTGAGGATGCACCTGAACAAGATACATCCCTAAATTCCCTTATATTTTGGGACAGTGAGTACATGCTCCATAACAGAACCTAACTCATACCTTTTAATTTGTTATGAAGATTCATGAGGCTATCGCACGTGAGGAATCTCATCAGTTCAAGGCTGGGACTGTCTCACATGAAGTCAAACGTGGGTTCCTTCTAAGGGAGAGGCTGCTAAGGCCTGCCACTGTGAAGGTCTCAACCGGCTCTGGCAACCAGGAGACGAGCTCTTCTTCAGAGAAGCCTGTGGAGGATAGCAAAGAAGAAGATGCTGCTGTCTGAATCTGCTGGAAACTGAAAAGCCAAAATTACTGGCACCAAGTCGCCAACAAATTCAGGAGCAAAGTTATAGCCAGAGCACCATACTTTGGGAGCTCATTTTTTTTACTGTTTATACCGTGCAAAGGTTTTGAATCCCAAACGAGCGTCTTGTATGTACATTTTTGGGGTGATTTCGAGCTGCCATTTTAAATGAAACTATTTTCTCCTGTGAATTAAGTCTATTTTGATTTCTCCCACAACGATGGAGATTTGCACATGAACTCTAGCTGCATTTGCTTGTGTTGGTCGGGCACCGTTGACTCGGGGCATCTGGAGTTATGGGCAGATTCAGCCTATTAGCAATCAGACACAGATGAGCAAATAATCAACAAAACACATTCGATGTCAAAATTTTCTTTTACAAATTTGCTCCGACCTCCGAGATTCATCTAAGTAGGGCATGAGAAAAATCATATGCATCAACATGTGCGAGGATTCGATGCCTTGAAACAAAAATAGCGCCCCATGTATCACTTGCACCGTTACACATACTTCTAAAATATGTAGTATGCTTGTTGCTGATTTTGTGGCTCCATCGAACATCTAGGACCACTTCGTAATTCAGCAACCTCTGAACTACCAACTACGTTTAGGTCATATATTTTAAATGAACTTGACTGGCCCAACTTTTCCTCTTCCTTTGTAAAAAAAGCTTCAGCTTGGATACTAGGTAATGATGCTACATCGACTAGTTTCTATTTATCACCTTTGTAAAACTACATTCCTTGCTGCTTCAAGCTATTCTGCTGACAGGTCACTTTAGGAGATAACTTATTGTGCTACTTAGATTCGTGAACTGCACAATGCTGTTCAGTGTGTTGTTCTGTCCTCTCAAATCATCGGTTCCAATTTGTGTTTCCTCTGTTTCGAAGTAGAGCTTGCATCAGTATGTTCCAAGCAGACAAGGTCATCTTTGTCGCCTTCCTGGGCATTAGTCAAGGAGCTTCAATGTTGCTACATTAGTGACTATATGGGTTTCATTTTCAGAGGATACCAGATCAAACTGTTCAGCCACAGCAACTTTCCTATGGGCTGCTGCTGCAATCCTGTGTGCAAAGTACCTACGAGCATTCTCTAGATTATAAAAAATATATACCAAATTGTAAGCACATGAAATTTATCTTTGATGGACATTTCCACCACACCATCAACTGGCAAAGCATCTTCATTGAGTCGATATGACTACAGTGGAATTCAGGTTATTGAAGCTCCAAACCTGTTTGATCTTCCTAGAAAGATGGATAATGAGCTAGAAACACAACAAACTTATCCTCTACATCAAGCATAGAACATGGTCTAAACTTACAGGATAAATACCATATAAGCACCAATACAGAATAGCACAAGAATGGGTATATAGACACAAAGGGAGCAACAAGTTAATCCAGCAATCTTTGAAACCGTCGTTCAGATTGGTGAATTAATTTTGGGCTGACGCTGCTTGGTTTCCAACAGGAAATGCCGGCAAAGTTGCACTATTTTCTTGGACTGGAGCATCTGCACTTGCGTGCCGCATAAACTCCTCCGGTGTCATGTGGGTGCCATGGCAGGCACAGACTATCTTCACTTCGTTTCTGCCAAATTTATACGTTACACCCGATATGGTTCTGCCATTTGGTCCGGCACCAGTGGTAGAAACCCAGGGAAGGTCAGGATATGATCCAGACCCTCCAAATTTGACATTTGGCGCAATGCCTGGCCTTATAGCAGAACCCATTAGGGGTAATGTCCTATCAGACTTCTTGTCATCATCCGCAAGGGCAGAAGATGAAGCACCAGCCTCTGCAGTTGAGGAAAAAAAAAACAAATGAATATGCACTCAAACTGTAAGTACTGAAAAACTGAGACATTGCATTTATTTAGCCATAGAAACAGCAGCGCAGAAGCATACAAAAGTTACCATTCCACTTATTTTACATTATTATATTATATAATACCATAGACAAAGGCAGTTCATGTGTGCATAATGCATATAAGCAGCAATGCAGTTTCCAGCAACAATTATCATAAATATTCTGCAACTAAATGAGATTAGTTGCACATCTCAAAAGTGCTTCTACCCTACCAAACCAACAATATTTGCGACACAACTATAGGCTTGTTCTTTGCTAAAGATGTTGTGATTGGACACGGCACATACCCAGATCAATTATCTTAATTCTTGTTTTTACTTAAATATATTTGCTACTCCCTCCGTCCTAAAATATAGCAACCTAGAAAAAGATTTGACCCCTCCTAGGTTGATATATTATGGGACGGAGGTAGTATTCAACATATATTTGTTATTTAGGGATTAACCACAACAGGTAAGAACACAGTTTTTGTTCTTTATTCTGATGGTGTGGGCACTGTTCACAGGTAAACAAACCTTGAGTTTTCTTTCCATCATCAGCTTGTTTGGCTCCTGCTTCAACTTTGTCTATTGCAGTAAATGAGGACATAGCCTGGGGTGGAGCACCAAAAGCCCATGAAGAGCTTGTTTCGAGTGTTGGTAGCTGGACAGCTGGATAACCAAAAGCCACCTGGGAGGTACTGCCCATTGTAACAGCTAGTCCATTGTTTGCAGGTGGCCTCAACTGCACCGTACATATCGGAGAGAAATTTGATGCATTGGTAATACTAGGAGGAACTGAAACCTGAGCTGGGACTTGATATGGCACAGCAACAACATTTGATGCTTGTAATGACAAAGGATTTCCCTGTGGCAGCTTTCCAGAGCTGGATTCGCTTCCTGAAAAACTTGACAGCCTCTTTCCTTGAAAACCAACTGCAGCATCATCACTGGATCGTTTTCTATCAGATCCTCTATTGACAACAGAGCCCTTAGCACTGTCTTCACGCTGTGCAACCAACCAAGAGTTTGAGCCTTCTGCTTCTGACTCTGCGACATCCTCGTTTTCACCTGTTGAACCATCATCTGTGCTAATCGAAATGGGAGCGTTTTTAACACCTCCATCAGAGCTCTTACTGAATGCATCAGGCTGTTCAGCAGCTGTATTAGGCTTCTTCTGAAAACTAATCTCCTCAGAAAGCAATTTACGTTTACTAGAGACCGGCTTCTGTTCATTGGATCCATCTGCCGCAGGAGCAGAGGAACTCCCAGGCTGTCCCCAGAAGTTCCCAAATGGCGGTGCAGCAGGGCTGTGTCTCTGCTTGCTACTGTGTTCTTGGTTCTCTGCATTTGTTTGATAGTAATGCACAAAAGGGGCCTCAGGAGTTTGTGAACCACCTTTGCTACTGCTTTCTTCCACTTGAGGCTCCGCTTTAGGTTCTAGAGGAGCATCTCTAGCCTTAGACTTTCCTGATGACCCACCCAAAGAGAGGCCCAAGCTAAGCTCAAGGCCATTCTCATCATCCATGTCTAGTTTCTAGATTTCAGTACTCCTATTAATGAGAATGTATGGTTACAGACTGTTTCTTCTAGACACTGAGAACAAGATAGACTGTGCCATAACCCTTAAATCTTCCCATTCATCCAGTCATATCTGCAAGAGAAAATAAAAGCCTTTGGTAAAAGCATAGCAAGCATTTGGTAAGAGACTTAAGATTATGGCAAACATGTTTCATGTGTGTCTGCTGAACCTCCAAAATTTTTGGAAACAAACTGCTATTACTGCTTCATCACGAATCAAAGAAACCCTAACAAGCTGGATGGGTTAATTAGAGACAGAAAAGGAAAGAAAAATTTGGGCAACGTTGATGCTACAGCATGTTAAGTCAGAACCTCTCAAGCCATTGTAATTTAATCAACAATATCTACAGGGGCACAACAATAAAGATCGCAGTAGACATATTGCCCCAAACCAGTTGAATGAATCAACCTATTTGGCAATTCTACTTGTAAACTACTGCGAATTTAATCAACAGAATCTCCATCTCTAACTAAGGAAGAACTAATCTGGTATTCTGGTGATCAAACTTGCTATACCTAGTGACCTTAAGTAACACTTCTAGACAAACACCAGAAAAAAAAAATGCTGAACCAACAGAAAGAATGGAGACATCTTCTCACGCCAGAGGCAAAAATGCTCCAAACCATGGCACTAATTAAGGGGCAACGTATCTAGTGGAAACCAACTCTCCGTGCAAACTATGAAAACTTTCAATCTGAGCCACACGATGTTGATCCAATGGTGCGCTCAAGAGAGGTGGGAGGGGTGATTTGCAAAACTTAAGGGAGGTGGGTGGGGTGATTTGCAAATGCGCTTTTGCAAATCACCCCTCCCACCTCCCTTGAGCGCACCGTTGGATCAACATGGTGTGGCTTAGATTGAAGTTTCCATAGTTTGCACGGAGAGTTAGTTTCCACCAGATATGTTGCCTAATTAAGGCTCATTTTATGGCTGTTGTACCGTGTTGTGATGTGCCTTTTTATCGGTGTAGTTTCCTTTATAGAGTACAGATAGAGTAGGTTAAGGCCCTGTTTTGTAGAGCTCCAAATCCTAATAATAACTCCAGGAGTGGAGTTGTGGAGCGGCCTAAGGCCCTATTTGTTTGAGCTTCTGGACAGCTTCTCAGCGTGAAAAGCCAGAAGCTCAAACAAACAACTAACTTTTCATGCAGCTTCTGGAAAGCCAGAAGCTCAGAAAAGCTGAGTTTGTATGGAAAGCTAAAAAGCTCAGTTTTATAAGCTTTCCGTGGCTTTTTAAACCCAGAAAGCAAAACACATCTTCTAAAAGCTATGATTTCTGAAAAGCCTGCTTTTTAGAAAAGCTTCAAAAGCTGCAGCTCAAACAAATAGGCCTTAAACCCAGCTCCAACTTTCTAGTTCATTTTTTCAGATCGCTCCACCCACTCTGCTCATGTTTTTTATGGAGCGGAAATCATTTGGTTGGGCTCCAGCTCTACGGGTGCGTTTAGTTCACGGTCGAGGTGGGATAGGATATGGCGATCCAGTTTTCTAAGGATATGGCGGTCCAGTTTTTTGTTTGGTAAGTGGATGGATGAAATTGGATTTGGCGGTCCAATTTTTGTTTGGTTGGGAGGAGTGGATGAATATATAGATATGATCACCCTGGGTGAGTATACCCCCTCAAAATCACTCCATTATATATAAGAGAAAAATGGGAAAAAAAGAAAAAAAAAGGAAAAACCCAATCTCTCCCCGATCCAGCCAGCCGCCGGCGCCTCCAAATCCCGCCGCCAGCGGCCGGCGGCCGCCCTCCCTCGCCTCTTCCGCTCGTCGTCGTCGCCTCGCCTCTTCAGCCCGTCGCCGGTCCGCATCGTCGCCGGTGCTCGTTGTTGTCGGATCCGCGTCCCTGCCGCTCGTCGTCGCCGGATCCGCGTCCTCACCGCTCGTCGTCTCCCTCGCCTCTTCCGTCGCTGCCATCGTCGCCTCCGCCCTCACCGACACCGATCGTCGTCGCTAGATGCCGCGCCGCCGCCAGTCGTCGCCGTCGCCTCACTCACCGCCGAGCTCCCTCGTGCGAAGAAGAAGCCAGGGAGGTGACGCGAGCGCTTGCCTGCCCGGATGGCTGCGTCCGAGCGAAATCGGCCGGACTCCCCCATCCAGCATCTAGAGAGAATATTCTCTACCCGGCCGCCCCATCCACCCTTCGCCCACCAACCAAACAACCCCAAAAATTGGACGGCCAGACCCTATCCACCCTAATCCCTCCATCCAAACGCATCCTAGAAGTGGTGAAGATGGAACCGGAGCTCTACCAAACAGGCCCTAAGGTTTCCCGATATATGTCATCTCATGTCAATTCCTAATTGTTCCATATTTTCCGAACGTGATTGTATTGTGTCTGCAATATCCAACCCTTAAAAGAAGAAGAGTCTGTCAAACGCCCAACAAACGATACCACGGTCTGTGCAGATCGAATCGTCTCAAAACAAAAACACAAAGCCCCAAAAGAAAAATCATCAACTAACTAAACTGCTCACTAACATGAACTCAGGATGCATGTTAGCTGGGTACTCCATTCCCCAGTGGCGGATCCGCGGATCTAACGTAGGTCCCAAACTTTTTTAGAACCAAAAAAACTGTTATTAATTCCCCTCCCTTATAAGATTGGTTATTAAGGGAAGTTAAGCCAGATCTGGAAGAGAACCTAGCTAGGGTTAATGCAAATTCCAAAGAAAAAAATAATCTTTTTTGCGGCTGCGTAACGGATGGATGCTCACCGGTGAGGGAGGGAGGGGAAAACAGCGGCTCGCCTCGGGAGGAGACGGGGGACCGACGCCACGCCGAGAAGCAACGCAGCTTGCTCGCGGCGCAAAGATCCTCCCTTTCTCGCGGCGGGGGTCAGATCGGCGCGGGAGAAGGATCCGGCGAGATTGGGGGCGAAACTCGTCGTCGTCGCGGGGGGCGGCGACGAGAGGAGAGAAAGATCGAGGAGTGTGCGCTTGCGTCTCTCGATGCCGCTGGGAAGTGGGTCCCGGGAGAGGCTGGGGCCCATATGTCAGCTGCGATGGGGAAGGATAACGCGGTTTTGCTTGCGGGAGTGGGGTGGGGGGATGGGGAAGGAAGGGGGGGATCAGTGATGTAAGGTGGACTTGGGGAGCACGTGGATTGTGTGCACGAAACTGAATATAAAAATAGTGCTGCTTTTTTCAAAAAGAAAAGGACTAAAAAACTGTGTATTTGTTTATTGGAATTCATTAAAACCCCATATGCTGCGGAAATTTTGAAATAACACCCTGGAATTTTATCATTGTTGCTTACTACCTCATGGGAGAGGTGACATTACTATTTAGTGTCCGATTATCAGATTATGACTTATATTTTCTTTTCTCGTTAGGAAAACTTGTCTTGTGTCCGATCAGGGCCTCTGTCAACTCAAGGTATAAATACGCACACCCTATGGTCTTTGTAGACATCCATAGATCAATTTAAATTTTGGCGCATCACCGCCTTACAACCTATTTTGATGGGTTTTTGTCTTTGATTAGGGTTGTATCGGTTAAGTTTTAACGCCTATAAGTCGAGTTTGGGGTCTTCTTATTGATTTGGGCTGCATCATTTCGATCTCCAGCGAGATCAGTTCTCGGTTAGGTCCGATATACCGATCGAGTTGGTGCAATCATTGTCTACCAGATTATATCTTGAAATTACATTGTGGATGGGACCTTTTATACCGTTCCAAGTATCGTGTCCCCTGATATTTCCTTAATAGTAAACAATTACACAACTCCTTTTCCTTTTCTTTGGGGAAAGCAGCATTTTTATTTCAACCAATAAGAAAGCTTTAATAGGGCAATTGGACAAATCTAGATATTCAACCAATAGATATGGTAATATATGAGAGAACCTTCGTCCTGAATTTGCTATATATTGGTCAGGATTTTAAAAAGTTTAACTAAATATTGTCCTAGATGTCAAAAGTTTCCTAACAGGAGGGAGTGCTTCCTGGACCAACAACACATGCACCTGGAATTCATGGAAATGATAATGATGGCTAGAAACAACTTTGCAAGCCTTTTTTCTTTGAGGTGATAGCAGGATCTCTGTGGAATATTTGGATGGTTAGAAATGATTGTATTTTCCATGATAGTAGGGTCTCCTTTTTGTCTTGGCAAACCAAGTTCAAGCTTGATTTTACCTTGTTTTTGTTTAGGGTAAAGGAAGTACAAAATGTGTCAATCATGGCAAAATGACTTGTATTCGAACCTTGTGTAAATATTGTATCTGTGTACATATATTAATATATATGATAGCACAATAGGGGTCTCTCCGGTTGTTTTTCGTCAAAAAAACACATGCGCCTGCATTTATGAGTTTATGATTTACATTCACAAGAAATTTGTTCCGAAACATGTCTCACCTCCTTAGTTCAGAACATATTTCAATGCTAATTCCCATCATTTTTTAGAGTTTTTGTTTCTGGCCCATTTTTTGAAATGAAACCACGTTCTACCCTACTTTAAATGGAGATGTTAACTGTGTTGTCATTGATAAAAGGGCACTTCTGCTCTCATTTGTTGTTACACATTTGTCCTTATAATTATCCATTAATTGTATTTTTGCCTATATTTTTTACATACTTCTTAGAACTAAAATTGCGAAAACATTTGAGATGTTTTTGGCAGCAATTGCAAACACAATTTTGACTTTATTTCAACAGCAATTTGACAAAACTTTGACATCATTTCAGCAGCAATGAACAAAATGTTATCAAAATTCTGTCATATTAGTGCTGAAATGATATCAAAATTTTGTGTAATTGCTGCCAAAAATACCTCAAATATTGCATAATTGAGTTCTAAGCAGTATGAAGAAAATAGGGGGAAGCACAATTAATGAATAATTATAAGGGCAAATGTGCAACAACAAATAAGGTGAGAGTGTCCTTTTATCAATGACTTAACACCGTTAACATCTCAATCCAAAAGGAGTAGAATGTGGTTTCATTTCAAAATAATAGGGGCAAAAACAAAAATCTAAAAAATAAGGACAAAATTAATATTGGACATCAAAATAGGGCAAGAATGAAATTGCCTTTTTTTAATGGTACTACTTTGTTATCTTCTTTATACTCAGACTGGTTGATCTCTTGCATAACAACCTTGCATAAGAAACAATATGCAGGAGTACCCGAGTTTGTTGTTTTTGTCGGGAAGGTGCATTCATGACGACCTTAGTACTGATGAAGCCAAGCTATGACATTCGGGAGTATCTTGCTTTACCACCAGGTTTGTGCAAAGAAAGATGCAAAAGAATTTCTTGAAATCATAATGGAAAACAGCAGCATCATTTTTTTTTTAAAAAAAATGTTGCATAAGGTTTTGTCTAGTGAGCCTAAATAGTTTAGCATCAAATTTGGTTGTTTCGGCACGCAAAAATGAGCGAGTCAATAGTGCGAGAGTAACCGAGTATTAACTATTTTAAATTTTAAAAATAGATAAATTTGATTTTTAAACAACTTTTGCATATAATTTTTTTCAAGGAAACACACCCTTTAGCCATTCGGGAAACGTGCCCACATAGAAAAACACAGCTGCAAACAATCTGCTGGCCAAACATGCCCTTCCGAACGGGGCCTGTCTTACCACAGAGAATTTCAGATATTAAAAGATTTCTTTGATCTAGTGTATCTTAAATCGATTGCTAGTATGGAATTACAGGAAAACTCAGCCGTAGAGCAATCACACGAAGGAGCAGATAATCAAACAATATAATCTTTTCATTTATGGGTGAAACAATGTATTGTGCTGTATTCAGTACTGTTTACACAGGGAAAATTGTTTTCCTGGATGAACCTGGAAGGGTCAATGCCCTTAGCTATATGATTTGCAGGAAAACATATGCGCGTTGTTCGGGAAAAAGACCATGCTCATTTACACTGCTGGTGAGCTAACTGGACAGACATTGTCCAGATCAAGTGGCCAAAAAACCAGCATATGGGTGCGCGTGTGTTGTGGTTTTGTGTGTGTGTGTGTTTCTGATGATTACAGTCACAGCACTGTCAGCTTGGTCAGAAAAACTTCTCGTAGTCCTGAGGTGGCTGACCCCAAACCTCCATAAAACCTGTAACCATAGAATTTTTAAGATGCAAGTCAGTATTGGGGAAATAAGACAAATAATGCAAAATAGCTTTTGAAAATCAACATCTGTCATGGATTGCAGGCTGCATTTTCATAAGCCCAACAGGTTACTAAAATTATGCTAGAGACTCTTAATGTCTGAGCCACTTCTGGGTTCTGGCAAGTTACCCAAACCACACACATAAAAGCTCAAAGTCTCAAAGATAATCCCTTGTACAAATTTACGTTGTAAAGTTGTATCTAGACATCACTAATGCTTTTCCAAATAAAAATGACCATAGACTTAGGAATTTTTAAATCAGTTTGTCGCGCCAAAATTAAGCAATTTTCTAAAGTGAATATTACAAGGATTTGTCAGTTTAAAGCTAACGCATATCTTTCATAGCCTTTAAAATCAACAGCATTTTGCAACAAGCAAGTGAAGAAATACAATATTAAAATCAACAGGACAAAGATTTAAGGCACACTGTTGCAGAAAAAGTGGCTAAGTAATAGCAATTACCAATATCACTAAGAGAACCATATATTGAATCATCCATCACAGTAATACTCTGCATGAGGGAGGAAAAGAATGTAAGCAATCTCATGAAATAAAATTGGTATTATAGATTCGTGGTGACTAGTGACTACATGTGTCTACGACAGTCAAGCAGAACATATGGTCACAAATTCTCAAATGTCACTACTGGCGCTGAATAGTAGCGTTCCTCATTTTTCCTATTACTGTGCCACTAACTGATGAATAACAATACCAGAAAACCTCACCTCTGAGTCATTTAGGCTCATCCCATTGGGAAGATCCGATTGCATTGGTTGGTAGCATGGTATATCAGCACCAAGGTAATCTGAAATTCCAAGATTATATCCATCTTGGATACCAGGAAGAACATCTGTGCTCACAGAAGGGTTCGTCATGTTTTCCTCACTAGCATACATCTCGCTTCTAATTGACAGTAGATTGTATTAGTATGACAAAGTTACAAGACAATTCAAGGTATGTACATAGAAGTAACAATGGACAAATAAATAAAAATATCAAAAGATTTTAATAGACAGAAAGAAACTAATGCATAGGTTGGATATGGAAATTAGATGACTGCCTCATGTTGCCAGTGTATTATGTACAAATACTGTTTTAGTAAGGCCAGCCGTATAGATGCCCGGCCAACTTTATTAAAATTGGAGCGAAGAATACAAAGATTTACAGTGAGACTGCTGATGAGACAGAACATGAAAAGTTACAACATTAAGAAGACAGCTAAGAGCTAGACTCATTCTCCTCATGCAGCGACATGAGGAAAACAGTTACCATTCATTGTTTATTTTTTTTCAATTTCTAAGCATCTTGACCAGCTACCATTCATCATTGGCTACAGAAAATTAGTTGCCTAATGGTAAGTAGTCCGAGACAGGCCTTGTAGGGCAGGCACTGTGTCATCAAACCGTAATACCAAAAGGAAAAAATTTACTCATATAAAGGCAGAATGACATACCAAATAAGAGGGAGGTGGAAGGAACTTACTTTGCTTTTGAAGTATCACATGTGCCAGCTTCAATTGGTGAGTCATCTTCAAGATCAATAACTTGCACCACTTTACTGTCCAATGGAATTTGGGTATGCCTATTGGTATCACTTGCGCTGTTACCCATAGATGTTCTAAAATCTGCATGTTGCTGACTTTGTGATTCCATTGAGCATCCAGCAGCTGTGAATTGACCCGAACAAGGATCATTTCGTAATTCAGCAACCTCTGGACTACCAACTAGGTTTAGATCACATATTTTAAACGAATTTGACTGATCCAACTTCTCCTGTTCCTTTGTAACATCAGCTTCAGCTTTGATGCTAGGTAATAATGCCATTTCAGATACTTTATCTTTATCAGCTGAAGCAATCAAGCCTTCATCTTGTGGTGGTGTATCAACATTGTATATCTGCATTCCTTCCTCACCTGGCTGCTTCAAGCTATTCTCCTGAGAATTCACTTTAGGAGATAACTTATTGTATTCCTTAGATTCGTCAACTGCATAATGTTGTTCAGTGTCGTTATGTCCTCTCAAATCATCGGTTCCAATTTGTGTTTCTTCTGTTTGCAACCTTACTGATTCCACCATTTTATTGCAAGTAGCGCTTGCATCAGTGTATGCCAAGCAGACAAGGTCATCTTTGTTGCCTTCCTGGGCATTAGTCAAGGTGCTGCCATGTCCTGCTACATCAGTGGCCATATGAGTTTCATCTTCAGAGGAAACCAGATCAATCTGTTCAGCCACAGCAACTTCCCTATGGGCTTGTGCTGCATTCCTGTGTGCAAGTATCGATCGTCGCCTTGTTGGGACATTTGGAATACTGCAATAGTTCAGCAAATTACTACAACTATCACGCAAATTGTTCTCTACACCTGGTACCTTCTCATCAGAAGTTTTATCATCTTCAACTTTCTCAACCAAAGTCCTGTCATCTTCAATCTTCTCATTCAGAACACTGCTATCATCAGGCTTCTCATCCGAAACCTTGTCATCTGAAGGCACAGGCAAATGTTCTGACTTTGTCTCTGCCTCCTCAGATACAATAGCAGAAGCATTATTACTAGTACTCTCACCATTAGTCCCTTGCTCCACCACCTCTGAGTTTGATGGATTACTATCCTCACACATCTTATTCGCCTCATTCTCGCCATCTTCTTTTCGAGCATCCACATCCTTTCTGAAATTACTGCTAGAGCTCACCTTTGACCCAGTATCCTCCAGCTCCGACTCTCCAGTGGCCTCCGTCTTAGACGCTGCCGCAACTCCTGACATGCTACTCCCGGCATGATCAAATCTTCCTCCGCCACGCCGCTCTCTCCTATAACCAGGAGGCCCATTATCATCATCATCATCATGACTCCGACTATCCGAATGCAGTCTCCTCCCTTTGTCCCTCCCCCAATCTGAGTCCCTACTGTAATTACCAAATTTCCTCTTCCCTCTTCCATTATAGCTACTACTGTCAATGTCATTATTTTCACCAACACGGCTCCTCCGCGACCGGGGATTAGTGTTACCGTCATCATAATCATCATCAAACCGGCGGCGGCCATTCCGGCCGCCGTGAAACACCGGGGCTTCCTGCGCCGGTGGCGGCGGAGGCGGCAGCTGGGCCCATCCCCCACCGCCGCCAACGCCGCGGTGCTGCAGGGAGGCCGGCGGTAGAACTCCCTTCGCCACCAGGTACTCCGCCGCCAGGCGGCCGGCCTCCATGAGCACCTCGCGCTTGTCTTGCGGCGGCGCTGCAGCAGCCACCGGCAGGGGAGGCGGCGGCGGCAGCTGATGCTGCGCATAGAGCTGCTTGTAGCCGCGGCTGTACGCGCCGCCGGCGGCGCCGCTGCCGCGGGGGAACGGCGGCATGCGGCTGCCGCCCTGGTGGTACTGCATCGGTGGGGATCGCGCAGGAAAGCTCGCGCCTTTCTTCTCCCGATCCATCAGCAGCAAGAACAGATGCGGCAGGATCAGATTACGCAAGCGATGGCGGATGGGGAAAGAAGAAAAGCTCGAATTTTTTTCTTACCTAGGGGCTAGGGCTGGCTGGAGACTGGTTTTAGAGGAAGATGCCGCCGCCGCCGCCGGCGATGGAAGGGAGCTGGATCATCGGAGTCGAGCGAGATCGACCGCGAATTTGGAATTCCCGTATCCGAGATCCAGCAGTTCGTTCGTTTCTGACAAAAAAAAGGACGAGAATTTGGGATGAATTCGTCAGATATTCCGTGTTTCGTAGTCAACACTCAAGGAAGATTTTTCTTCCTGTTTAGAGTGAATTAATCGATTTTTTTTTCTGCCCTGCTACCGTTGTCATCTTTGCTCCGCTACCTATTTAGCCAGATCTAGGATATAAGCACATCTCGCTGAAGGTTTTCATAACAAACCTATAAAGGATTTCGCACTCTCGTAGTGAAGACAGACGACTTTACAGTGCAAATCAACAAAGATGGATAAATTAGAGTAAACTAGACAGAAAGTAAGAGTTAGGAGAGAAAACTACGATTCTAATTGACTTGTGATTGTTGTATTGTGTTGTTTATCAATTGAACTGGCATTGTCCCTTATAAAGGGATTCTTCTTGTCTATCCCAGGAGTTTTCCCATATCCTAGGACGAATTGGAATCGATTAGGACTCAATCTTCCCAAATTTACGTGAAACAAAACCCGAAACTTCTAGATCAACTTGAAGACCGTCTCAGCCGGTCAGACCGCCATAACATCTGCGGTCAGACCGGCCCCGTCCGTTTTAGGCGCGAGCCTCTCTGTATCGCGCCAGTCTAACCGGCCTATGGGTCTAGTCTGACCAGCCTCTCGGGGGAAATCCCAGACCTTCTCCAAATTGGCTTCCAAATTTATTTATATTTTTTAGCCATTTTTTGGTGTCAACGGTATTATTCAAGTCTATTGTTAAATCTCCAACTAAAATACCCAAAAACTTATATAGCCGAAGTCTTCAACTTATGACATGCAACAAAAATTGCTTTCTTGTTCTCGTGATGCTTTTGTAGGTGTGTCCAAATACTCAGCCAATATGTCTCCTCTGAAAAGTTACACTAATTACACTATCACAAGCATAATTAATCAGCTATTAACCACTCGATGCACACCACGGTTAACACTAACTTCTTGTTTCTTACATGTAGCAACATCCATGCATGAATCTATCTCCATTTATACACAAGCAAGCAATGTGTCATTGGAGGATGCCAGTTCCCTTGTAGCAAAGGATGGCGGCAAGGTAGAGCGCGATGCCACCACCGACGATGCCGGCAACGGCGTACCAAAAGACGGAGGTGTCGGCAGGGGTCTCGTAGAGGGGGATGTGGATGTTGATGCCGAGGACGCCGGTGACGACGATGGCGCAGCTGATGACAAGCGTCGCCGTCGACATCAAGATCCCCATCTGCAGTAGCTGGTTCTGCTTCTCGTCCAACATCATGTTTATGTAGTCCTCCGTGTCATCCACGTACTCCCGCAGCTTAATCATTTTAAATCGTTCATTCCATTCATAATTTAGCGACAGGCGGATTTGAATTCCTATGATTTTTTTCTATGTTTGTCTTTAATTTGTAGGAAAAGAAAAGGAAACATTCTATAGGATTAGATTCCTATAGTTCAATTTCAAAGGAAAGCAATAAGAGAAAACACTAATCACGACAAAGAGATAAGTATTATTTTAGTCTATTGCTAAATCTCCAATCAAAATACCCAAAAACTTGCATACCTAAAGTCTCCAACTATGGAAACAGAAATGGCTTTCTTGTTCTCTCGATGCTTTTGTAGGTGTGCCCGAATACACAGTCAATATGTCGTCCTGAAAAGTTACACTAATTACACTATCATAAACATAATTAATCAGCTATTAATCAGTCCATGCACACAATGGTTAACAATAACTTCTTGTTTCTTACATGTAGCAACGTTCATGCATGAATGTATCTCCATCTACACAAGCAAAAAATGTGTCACTGGAGGATGCCGGTGCGCTTGTAGCAGAGGATGGCGGCGAGGTAGAGCGCGACGCAGCCGCCAACGATGCCGGCGACCGTGCGCCAGAAGACGGCGTCGATGACGGAGGAATCGTAGAGGGGGATGTGGATGTTGATGCCGAGGACGCCGGTGACGGCGACGGCGCAGCTCATGACAAACGTCCCTGTCGACATCAAGATCCCCATCTGTAATAGCTGGTTCTGCTTCTCATCCAGCATCATGTTTATGTAGTACTCCGTGGCATCCACATACTCCCGCAGCTTCATCATTTTAATTTCATTCAATTCATTCCATTCATCATTCAGTGATTGATAAATGTACAGATAGATGCTTCAAAAATTTCAGATGGTTTGTCAGAAGGGAGAGCTAGGACTCACGGTGGAGAGCTTGTTGAGGGTGCCGTCGATCTGCACGAAGTAGGATTCAAGCAGGATCTCCAACCCCTCGATGTTGGGCCTGAAGCTGACGCCGGTCAACGTCTCACCGTTTTCCTCCACTTCTTCATCCATGCTGCTGCTTTCAGAGCACGAATTCGTCGTATAGGGTTTGTTCATCTTAATACCACAATGAAATCTTACTATTTGTTTGTAAAATAGGAAGGTGATATTTAATTTCACACGTACCAAATTTTATTAAATTATGTGAGCTTATAGAATTTTGCTAAATACAATAAAATGCTTTAGAGCGGCAACAGTTTGAACAGCCCCGTGATATATATCACGTACATGGTTGGATGAAGCATGTATCGATCAGCTTATCATGTACGTTATGGAAAAAAATTCTTGACATGTTAGTACCTGTGATCTTCGAGCTCGTTTGCCTCTTTCTCGATGTCGAATCTTGTTGACTGGCCAGCTGACGACTGGTAGTAAGCGAGCTTCTCCGTTAGGTGCAATGCTGCCATGTCCATCTCGTCATCCAGCAAGTGCTCTAGTTCATCCCTGACCTGTCAGACGACACATGGCATTGTCATTTGAACACTGAAGAATAACTTACAAGTCACAGTATGCTGTATATAAATCGTATAAATGTCCAGTATAGCAATAATGAAGCTGAAGCTGACCTTTTGAACTCTCCCAGATATAGCGACCAGCCGACTCTTTATTTGCCTCACACGCTCAAGATTGAGAGTGCTGACTATGGAAGTGAGCTCGTCTAAAGCTGGGTATGCCACTTTCTCCAATGTGGAGGTCTGATGCAATCATATACCAAGCAATTTTTCAGGAACTGCAAGCTAATACAGTAAAATATTGCATGAAACTAGCAGAGAATGGACTTTATATCTAGAGCTTTAGTCCCGGATTAGATTAGGACCGGGACTAAAATATTTTTAGTCTCGGTTCGTGCTACTAACTGGGACTAAAATCCACTAAAGCAGAAATCAACATTGCTGGGTTGGCAAAAAATTACGTTAGTCTTTGGCTCTTATAACTAACTGGGACTAAAAATAACTTTTAGTCTCGGTTAAAAGACATGTTAGACCCCCAATATTGATTATACCAACCAGGACTTAAAAAACCAATTTTAGTCCCGACCAACCGGGACCGCAATGCATCGATCTTATCTTCTTCTTACATGCTCCACACTTAATTATAATTCCGGCCTTATCCTCAAGTCCACGTCTCCCCTGATCCCTTCTCTATCTGCCTCGGTCGTCCCCCCTCCAACTCGATCTCCTCCCTCTCCCTCCGTGCGGTGGACGAGCTGAAGGTGCCACGCGGCGGGGACGGGAGGCGGCCTGCGCGGGGGACGGCGCGACAGCGTTAGCCCACGCGACTGGTGGCGGCGGCCGAGCAGCTCGCGGGGGCCGGCGGCCGAGCAGAAGCGGCCACGCCGGCGGCGGATTGGCCGGCTATGTTTTTTTTTGAACTACTTGTTGTGAATGTTGTATATCTTTGTAGATTTATGGCTGATTTGTGATTGATTTGTGTGAATGTTGTATATCTTTTGTTGATTTGGGGATGATTTGTGAGTGGGTATTATTGTGCATATTTTGTGAGGATTTGAAGAAAATAACAATGAAAAAAAACTAAGATGAAGGACAGGGTGCTACCTCTGCTCTACTGTTACCAACCGAAACTAAAAATAGGCTTTTAATCCCGATTGGGAAACCGGGAGTAAAGGCCATCTCTAATGCTACATTATGCTAGAGAATTGCCACTCCCATTTTAATGTACTAAAGAAATGCATTTTCTCTTCACATTGTTATCAGGAAGCAAAAGGGTGATATGCTTGAAAGATGATTACTGTCGGTAAAATAAAAATCTAATATATCATCATTTTCAGAAATATGAAATGTGTCAAAGCACATACGCAACTGAGCAAAATTCAGATTCAGATCAAAGGTGATCAAATATGTTAACCAAAATGTTCCTGGATTGATGGGTCAGAGGACGGCATTAGGGAACGACGTTTTGTTTGTTTTGGAGGAAAAACAAATTACGGATTTAGATTCCTAAGGATTAATTCCTATTTCTCTGTAATGATAACTTTTGGTTTATAGGATTGGACCATAAGAAAAACAAAGGAAAATTTCCTTTTCCTCCAAGGTCCAGAGAGAAGCTGTACAATTTTTTTTCATCCATTCCAACATCATAGAAAATTTCCTATAAATTGGTGTGTCGCACAATCATATTTCTCCATTTTTCCCTATTCGTATGGGGTAAAATTTATCCAAACCAAATAAGCCTAAGGGTTTCACAAGGCAGGGAACAAAATTGTCCCCGTTTTCCTCGGATATGAACCACATTCCCAACTTAAGGTATGTAGAACGGAAGTGGCTCCTCTAAAGGCAGAGAGAAACAATGCCATGACTTTCTGCTATTTTCATCAGTCTGATTCACAGCGAACGAACAAGATTGATCAGTTACTATACATGTAAACAATGATATTGTATATTATATTTTTAGGTTGATCAGTTACTATACATGTAAACAATGATATTGTACATTATATTTTTACTATTTTCTACTGTACCTAGAGTGATTAAGGCAATCATTGTTTTTCATTGTTTTGTACTGTAGCATCAGACTCAGTTTACTGTTCCCCTATGCTTAAACCGCTTCCATGTAGTAGAAAGGTTGTCACCAAAGAGTTGCTCGAAATAGTGTAAATACATTATTTCTTAAGTGGATACAAAACCAACAGGAAAGTGAGAAATACGCATCATATAACTTTTGTGCAAAGGTAGACATCGATCTATCTGAATGTCAAAAGCTCACATGCCATACCTAGAAAAAAATTTTAATTTAGATATGCCTGAACCAATCTGCAATTACAGTGTCTAACAAAATGCACACCACTTTTGATAGCTTGGCGAAAATAAGTAAGCAACCGCAAACCCCATATATTGAAAGGGAATTCAAAATGTTCATCGGAAGAAATGGATTGGTCGAATTTGTAAGAAGACAAATTAACACGATGAAATTCCATATACTCCCTCTGGTTCTAATATATGACACCCTTGATTTTAATCATACGTTTTACCATTCGTCTTATTAAAAAAATTATTCAATTAGTTAAAAATATAAGTTACATTAAAAATATCTTCAATGATAAACCAACTTTTAACAAAATAAATGATATTTGTATAAATCTTTTGAATAAAACAAATGATTCGATATATGGTTAAAAGTCAGCGATGTGATATATTAAAAAAAAATAGAGGCAGAATGTGCCAAAAAAAAAAAGTGACATGGTACACACCTCATGTTGGAGAGACTTGTAGGCGAAGTCGAGGCACACCTCGAGCGCCGCGAACTCAAACGGCAGATGGGCGCCCTTCTCGTCTCCATCCTTTCCGATGATCCCTTCCCCGTCCTTCATCGGCGGCGGGACGGTGGAGGTGGAGGTGGCGAGGCGGGCACGGAGGTCGCGGAGGAGTGGCGCGACGGCGGGGTCGCGCGGGCACGGGACGAGCACCTCTGATGCCGTGATGACGGCGCGCGCGCGCTCCACGTTCACCACCACGGCGCGTTCGCGCGCCACGATGGCGGCCGGCGGGCACGACGCCGACGAGAGCGCGCGGAGGTCGCGCGGCGGTAGGCCCGTCCGCCGCATCAGCTGCTGCTTCGTCCCGACCGCCTCCGGCGACGCTCGCGCACCACCGGAAGAGGCGGCCGTCACCGACGCCCACTCCCACTCACCCGCCGCCGCCGCCGCGTGCAGTTGCCTCCGCTGCGTCGCCATGGTGGCACGCACGCACGCGGCCGGTCGGTCTCGCCTAGTTTATTCGTTCTGGCGCGGATGCTGGCGTCTGCAGGGGGCGGCGCCGCGCAACAAGCCAACAATGAATGTAGCGTACGTAGCAGCAGCAGCGCGTGGCGTGCATGGGGGCGGGAGGGATGATGCGGGGCGAGGCAATGCATGCAGGCCAAGGCGGCTACGCGACGCGAAGTGACGGAGGGAGAGAGGGAAAGCGACAAACCGCCGAGGTGAGGTGGTGAGGAGGTCAACGCCAAGCTCGGCCATGTACGTGGAGTGTGGAATGGGGTGTGCCGCTGCCGCGTGGGGCCCAATCTAAGTACTTCAGTGAGAAGCGTTTGATAGAAAGGATGTCAAACCCAGTGGCTCCCAAATACTAGCAGTAAATACAAATGTAGTAAGGCCATTTACAATGGAGACCACCTGAATGCATATGCTTATATATGTTTAATCCATGAAACCACTCACCCTATAATGGTATAGGAGGCCACCTTTTGTGGGATTCATAAGAGTTTTACATTCAATCCTCTTTATTTTTATAATTTACATTTAAATCCAAAATTTTGCATTAAACACCCTAGAATATAGATACTAATATGCAATCTCTCCTTTAGTTCAACATTCCCCAATCCACCTAGCTTCTTCTCTCCCGTCATCCGACTTGTCGCTGAGAGGGAGCAGGACGCCGACATCAGCATCCCTCACGACGCGCCATTCCGGTCCTCTCCCTCATCCGACTCAAGGTGGAGCGGGCTAGCGGCAACGTGGAGTGGGGAGGTGGTGGCGACGAGCTAGGCGACGTCGAGCTGTGGCCTACAGGGCGGAGCGGGCTGGGCGGCGACGAGCAGGGCGGCGGGGCGGAGTGACCGACGGTAGCGAGCTAGGCTGTGGGCCTGAGCGAGTCATTGGTGGCGATGATTTGGTTGCGGGGCGGTGGGTCTGCCATCTGCCAAGCCACTCGCATGGAGCATCTCTGCCCCACAATCGATTGTCTCCTCGTCGAGTTGCCCTGCATGACTGACTTCTGACAAGGTTGCAAGCGGCTTTGTAGAGACGCGAGCACCCACGTAGAGGCGTGTCGGAGTCCTACACAACATGTTTAAAGAAGTTAAACGGGTTGGGGCATAATGTCACGTAGGTGCATTGTGAATGCACGAACTGGTTATAACTTATATGTAACTGATTATTACATATTATCAATCTAGCTCAGTGGTAACTTGTTGCGTCTGTAGATAGGAAGGCTTGAGTTCAAGCTCTACCAACCGTAGATGTTTGTACACAATGGCTTAAAAAGCGTCTATTCTCTTCCTAAAAAAAGTGACCACAGCTATATGTTAATTCTGTTTTTCTTAACTAAAGGTTCTGTACGATCTGAAATGTTCATGATTATAAAGATGGCTTTTTAAAAAGAGAAAGACTATGAGACAGACACCCGTTGGAACGGACCTGTCCCCTTCGTCTTCCTCCCCGCGCCGCGCCCCACGCCGCCGTCCTCCCCTCTTTCCCCACCACCCCCCTATCGGCGACGGCGACGGCAGCTCGCTTGACGATGGCGATGGCTCCTCCCGACCTTCCCGCCGGCGATGCTCTCCCCTCTTCCCCCTGCCCTCCCCCTGTCGGTGACGGCGGCTCGCTCGACGGCGGTGAGTGGCAATGACGGTGACTTCGGCGCGGCCCCGGGAGACGGCCAGATCTGGGCCGCCGTCGCTGTTGAAGAAGGCGCCTCGATGGCATGCGACGGCGTGGTGCGGCCGGGGATAGGGGGATCTGCGGCGATGGGCCGGCGGCTCAACGACGGCAGGTGACGGGCGGTGGCTGGCGACGTGATGAGGATACAATACATGGGAGAAGTCTCAAGTCTACTTTCTAACGGATCAAACGGCGTATGATTTGGATGTTCTAATCAACAGTGGCGGCAATTTTACGACTGGTTGTGCAGGATGCAAATTGATGCAAGAAACAATTTCCTTGCATCAATTTGCATCCTGCACAACCAGTCGTAAAATTGTCGCCACTGTTGAGTTGATTAGAACATCCAAATCATATGCCGTTTGATCCGTTAGAATGTAGACTTGAGACTTCTCCCATGTATTATATTCTCATCACAACGGCGGCCGGAGAGGCAGAAGAAGACAGGTACACCTTTGTGTTGTTTGCAGCAGGTACCAGATCCAGCAGATATGATACCCTCAGATACTTAAAAATCTGGTACCCCGAGATAAAAAAAATTAATACCTCTGAATACCAAAAAATCCGGTATCCCTGGGTACCAGTCCGTTGCAACGGACGTTCGTTTGCCTGGTAAGGCTCTTTTAAAAATATCTGTCACACGGATAGATTGATTCTATAAAGTGCACTTAACAAAAGTTTACAGATTCGTTGCAGAAGCTTTTATATGAGCAAGTAATTCATTTTCTTAAGAACAAAGCAGTGGGTGGAGCTTCAGTAGTATTATTGGGGTCATCTGACCTCAACGACCTTCAGTGAAATCATAGTTAAATTACTTAGCTAATGAATTCATATATATGAAGCTAGATTAGAGCATCTTAACACCAATAACCCTGGTTATTTGATTTTCTAGCTTCACCTTGTCCACCTCTGGAACAAGGATAGCTTCCAGGACAGCATCCTCAGGAGTTTTTGTCTTTCGACTTGTAGGTTGTTTCATATATGTCATTTATGTTGTATTCGTCATGTTCCACGAGTCTGATGGAGACAACAAACCAAGCGTGCTCTCTCTGAAACTGATGTTATGATACACCGGTAAGCGGCAGCATGGGCAACTCGGGGCGAACTCATCTAAGTTTTGCGAAAAGCTTTGTTTTTTCATCATTTCTACTGTGTCCCAGTGGAGCAGACGAACGAGAGATTCTTGGATATAGGGCCGTTGCTTGCTGCAAGAACCTTGTTCCCTGGAGAAAGAAGATTCAGACACTCATGCTCCTGCCCTATGAATGTTCAGACTCCGTCATGCAGAGGATTGCAGGGTGTGGGAGGGACGGAACAACAACGTCTAGGAATCAACTATTTACCTTAGACCAAGTCTTTACAAATTCTACAAAAATTCTCAAATTTAGATGGAGCTTGGATCGCATGCCTACGACGCTAGCTACCCTAGGCCTAGTTCCGCTCCAGTGAGACCAATTCAATTTATACCAATCTTTAATTTTGACCAGGAAGGTCACCAGCCCATTCGACCAGTGAGAAAACCACCTCTTTTAAATTAGCCCGGCTGAAGACAGTGAAGACATCCAAGACGATGGAATGATGGATCATCGTTGGAGATGACAAATCACCAGACATTCGAAGGAAGGTAAGGCTTACCAAGAGAGGAGAAAGCAATCTCCGAAAGCTTAGGAATTAGGATTACCAAACACCAGCATATTAAGTCGTACATTTACCTCTAACCATCTTCACGTGTTAATTATATGTTATTTTTTTATGTTGATTAGATTTTTTGCGAATATGTTTACACATTTTAACTAATAATGAATAGTTACATGATGACCAAACATTCAATTTGCAATTCGAAAAGGAAAAGTTTGAAGGGTGACGATAAACACAATTATCTTTTCTATTTCTTTTTATCTTTCTTTGTTGTCTTGTCTCTTGAAGGATGGAGAGATGCACTTAAGTGTCTAGAAGTCGCATTGTTTTCTTTTAACTGGGATCGATTTCCGTCTTGTACGTCCCTTTTTTCTCAATCATATTTGTCCGATGAATACGTCAAGCGTCGGCGCCGATGCATGTGGAGGACGACAACTGCGGCGATGCCAGCAGGACGAGCGGCGGCGCCAGCGCCGGCGGAGGTCAAGCGGTGGCCGCGGCGCCTGTGTGGGTGGAGGACAAGAAGCGGCATCGCCGGCGCAGGTGCAGGCTGAGGATGAGCGGAGGTGCCAGGGCGCCAAGCAGCCAGGGCGGAGGTAGTCGCCGGCGACTGCGCAGCGGGAGGAAGAAGACAAGTCCAGGGACAACTTTGTCCTAAATGGCAAAACATCGAAGCAGACCCGAGTAATAAGTGTGAACGTAAATCCAAAAGATTTATATGTGAACTTACATATACCATTGGTATAGTGACAAATAGTAAATTCTTCCCTACATATATAAGTCCCTTTTCACTTACTACACTATCACAAAGCATAATTAATCCATGCATGAATCTATATATCTCCATTTATACACAAGCAGATAATGTGTCACTGGAGAATGCCGGTGCGCTTGTAACAGATGATGGCAGTGAGGTAGAGCGCGAGGCCGCTGCCGCCGATGCCGGCAACGGCGTACCAAAAGACGGAGGTGTCGGCAGGGGTCTCGTAGAGGGGGATGCGGATGTTGATGCCGAGGACGCCAGTAACGACGGTGGCGCCGCTGATGACAAGCGTCGCCGTCGACATCAAGATCCCCATCTGCAGTAGCTGGTTCTGCTTCTCGTCCAACATCATGTTTATATAGTCCTCCGTGTCATCCACGTACTCCCGCAGCTTCATCATTTTAATTCGTTCGTTCCGTTCATAATTCAGCGATAGACAGATACAGATAGATGATTCAAACATTTCAGATGGTTTGTCGTGAGGGAGAGCTAGGACTCACGGTGGAGAGCTTGTTGAGGGTGCCGTCGATCTGCACGAAGTAGGATTCAAGCAGGATCTCCAACTCCTCGGTGTTGGGCCTAAAGCTGCCGCCGGTCAACGTCTCACCGTCTTCCTCCACTTCTTCCTCCCTGCTGCTATATTCAGACGACGAATTAGTTATATATATATAGTTTGTTCACTTTAATACCAGAATAAACCTTACTTGGTAAGTTATGAAGGTGGTTTTTTTATTTAACACCTTACCAAAATGTCTATAAAATTTCACGAGGAAAAGTTTATCGAATTTTGCTAAATTTCAAGGGCATCCAATTTGAACAGCCTCATGCTACCATGTACTCACTCCTTCCCTAAATGTTTCACTTTTTTGATTTTTTTACACATATTTAAACCATTCGTATTATTCAAAATTTTTTGAGAAATAAGTAAAACTATAGGTAAACATAAAATTATATTTAAAAATAAATCAAATAATAGAAAAATAATTAATAATTATGTAAATTTTTTTAATAGAACGAACAGTTAAACATATATAAAAAAATCAACGGCGTCAAAAATTTAGGGGAAAAGGGAATACATGGTTGGACGAAGCATGCATCGATCAGCTTATCATGTTAGTACCTGTGATCTTCAAGCTCTTTTGCTTCTTTCTCGACGTCGAATCTTGTTGACTGGCCAGCTGACTGGTAGTAAGCGAGCTTCTCCGTTAAGTGCAATGCTGCCATGTCCATGTCGTCATCCAGCAAGTGTTCTAGTTCATCCCTGACCTGTCAGAAGACACATGGCATTGCCACTTGAACACTGAAGAATTACAAGCTAGCTAAGTCACAATGTGCTGCATCATAATCGTATAAATGTTCATGCTTCTAGTATAGCAATATTGAAGCTGACCTTTTGAACTCTCCCGGATATAGCGACCAGCCGACTCTTTATTTGCCTCACACGCTCAAGATTGAGAGTGCTGACTTTGGAAGTGAGCTCGTCTAAAGCTGGGTATGCCTCTTTCTCCAATGTGGAGGTCTGATGCAATCATATACCAAGCAATTTTTCAGGAACTGCAAGCTGATACAGTTAAATATTGCATGGATGCTAATGCCACATTGTGCTAGAGAACCCCCACTCCCATTTTAATGTACTAGAAAAATGCATTTTATCTTCACATTGTTATCAGGAAGCAAAAGGCTGATATGCTTGACTGACGATTATTGTCGGTAAAATAAAATTCTAATATACCATCATTTCAGAAAATATGAAAAGTGTCAAAGCATGTATGCAATTGAGCTAAATTCAGATTCAGATCAAAGGTGAAATATATTAACCAAAATGTATTCCTGAGGATTAATTTCTATTTTCCTACAATGATAACTTGGTTTAAAGGATTGGACCATAAGAAAAACAAAGGAAAAATTCCTTTCCTCCAAGGTCTACAGAGAAGCCGTAGAAATTTTTTTCATCAATTCCAGCCTCATGAAAATTTTTCTATAAATAGGTGTGTCACACAATCATAATCCTCCATTTTTTCTATTCGTATGAGGTAAAACTCATCCAAACCAAGTAAGCCCTTAGAGTTTCACAAGGCAAGGAACAAGATTGTCCCCGTTTTCTGGGGATGTGAACAACATTCCCAAAATAAGGGATGTGGCATAGTTTCATGTTTCAGTAGGTAGAATAGAAGCAGCTCCTCTATCTTTAGCCTCTAAAGGCAGAGAGGAACAATGCCATGACTTTCGGCTATTTTCAGTTGTCCGATTCACTCCAAACGGATAAGATTAATCAACTATTGTAGATAAATAGTGATTTTGTAGTAATTAAAGGCATGTCACTGTTTTTTGTTGTTTTATACTGCGGTATAAGACTCAGTTTACTATTCTCCTCTGACTTTAGCCTAAAGGCAGAGGAGCTGCTTCATGTAGAACTAGAAGGGATGTCACTAAAAGTTGTTTGAAATATTGTAAATCCATTATTTCTCAAGTGGAACCAAACCAACGGAAATATGAGAAATATGCATCATAAAATTTTGAGTAAATTTCCTGTTGGGTCACATATTTTGACCAAAGTTTCATAATGGACTAGATCACAACCATTTCACTTAAAATCATATATCTTTACATTAGTTTGTGGTTTGGACTAGGAGTAATCATATCAAGATATATGTTCATGCATACACAGTGATGCATATATATATAAAAAAAGGCAAACATGCTGTATGGTTTCTTCATTTCTTTTGTCGTGAGTGGTATATAATAAATTAGTTTTTCTATTTTATTTTTATTCATTTATCTCTTGGTGTAGATTAATTTGTGCCCTTTCTATACATTTTCATATCATTGTTTTCGTGTGATATGCTAAATAATTTTTTTTAATTTGCTAAAATTATGTAATGGGATTCTCTAGATTATTTATCTCGATACTATGAAACACAGAAACATGTCTTGGATTAGCTTCTCTCACATAATTTTTTCATGTGCTCAACTCTAGTCAAAGTGCCAAAGTTGACAAAAAAATGTCGTGTTAAATGAAAAGGTTGGTTTAACCCTTGTCCATTGTGATACTTAGATAAAAATATATGATGCAATGTGAAATTAACTCTAACTTTTTTTGTGCAAAGGTAGACGTACATCGATCTATTTGAATGGCAAAAGCTCACATGCCATACGTAGAAAAAAATTAATTTAGATAGGCCTGAACCAATCTGCAATTACATTGTCAAAGGCTCAAAGCTAACCAAATGCACAACACTATATAGCTTGGTGAAAGTAAGGAAGCAACCGCGCACAAACCCCACTGTTGAAGATAATTCAAATGTTCATCCCAAGAAATGGATTGGTCCAATTTGCAAGAACAGAAATTAACACGACGAGACTCCGGAGATGTGCCAAAAAAAAGAAAGAAAGAAAAAGACATGGTACACAGTTACACTTACAGACCTCATGTTGGAGAGACTTGCAGGCGAAGTCGAGGCACACCTCGAGCGCCACGAACTCAAACGGCAGATCGGCGCCCTTCTCGTCGCCACCGCCGTTGCTCCCGTCCTTGGGCGGCGGCGGCGGCGGCGATGATGGCGCGGCGGCGGAGGCGAGGCGGGCGTGGAGGTCGCGGAGGAGCGGCGCGACGGCGGGGTCGCGAGGGCACGGGACGAGCACCTCGGACGTCGTGATGACGGCGCGCGCGCGCTCCAGGTTGACCACCACGGCGCGTT
>CM002482.1:11533474-11559532 GCA_000325765.3 Leersia perrieri | reverse complement strand
AACGCGAACCGGAGGTTAGCGACCTGGGATTGTCCTATTTTGCTTTTATACCTTGCTCTGCTATGGTTTGTATCCGTTAATTGGTTCTTCGACTCTCGCCACTCATCTTTTCTTTGATCTGTTTTCTTCCTCCAGCCGGGAACATGCGCACTACCGCCCCCAATGGGCTCCCAAGGGCGGTGCGCCGTCGACCCGGGGTGGCGAGGCGGCTCGCGCCCCCGGGACGTCTGAGGAGGCCGCAACCATGACATCGTCGGCTGGAGGAGACGGGGCGGAGGCAGGCGCGATGGCGGCGCATCGAGAGCAACCCTGGGAGCCGTCGCCAGCGCACCACCCTATGGTGGGAGAAGGCGGGGCGAGGGCGGGCGCAGCTGCAGCGCATCCCGAGCAACCCCGGGAGCCGTCGCCAGCGTGTCAGCCCGCGATGGGGGGTGCCCCCCTTCCACGTGACAGGCCTGTGCCCGCACAACGCCGGGACGCGGAGCCTGAGGATGGGCCCTTGGCAAGGGTGATGGAGAGGGCTCGTGCCATCATGGCCGAGGCCATGGAAGCGGCCAGCCAAGAGGCCCTCAAGGGCTGGAGGGTGGAGGCCCGCAACCTGGCGGGCTGGGAGGCGGAGTTGGCGCAACGGGAGGAGAGGCGCGCCGCCCTTCTGCAAACGGTGTAGAGGGAGTCGCTCCTCCGCCAATGCGCCCGGGATCGACTGGCCCGGCAGGAGGCGGGAATCGTGGCCGCTAAGGCGGAAATGATGGAGGAGCGCCTTGAGGCCGAAGTCGGGATCGCGCTGTACCAGCAGCTGCGATCCGACTGGCTCAAGGAGGTGGCGTCTTCGGTCGAGGCGGCCAAGGAGTGGTTGAACGAGCTGGAGGATATCAACCGGCGGATCAACGCTCGTGACGACAAGCTATCGTGGCCGGCTTCGAGGGAACGGAGACGCGGATCCAGCTCGCCTACGACTCCAATCACGGTGAGGCCGAGGGGGAGGAGGACGTCGAGGACGCGTCGGCCCCTTGAGGGCTTTGTACCTTGCTTTCCTGTCATTGTATATACAGATTTTTCAACTTCGTGCACTCTGAGTATTATGCGACTTGCCTGTTTCGGTGTTCTGATGGCCTTCCGTGCGCGTGCTTCTATCCTCTACGCGCACAAGATTTCGGAGTTAGGTATAATATAAATTGAATCGCAGGCGCGCGCACTTTCCTTATTCCCCTTCCCTTCGTTGCGGCTTCTAGGAGTTGGTCTGAGCCCGAGCCGTGCACATCGCACCGAGACAATGGTCCCCTTCGGGGCTTCGGGTTCGAATGGGGACGAGGAAGCCATCGGGGGCGTTTCGACGGGGGCTCAGGAATAGCGTGACTGGACGCCCGTCCGAGCCCCCAGACATCGCTTGCCCCGAGACCTCACTCGTAGCGCCATTCTAGCCCTTAGCGCCCTCGGGCCATGAGTTCAGGTAGCGAGGACGACACGCGGACAACATAGGCAAGCAACTCGACCGAAGTGGTGCGGTTTTCGGGAAATGAGAGGAAAAGAGGGGGTGCGGTAACTGCGTCGTGTAAGTAATAAGACTTTAAACATATAGGAAAGAAAAGAATTTGCCGAAGGACAAAGACATAAAAAAAGGGATATATTATATATGTTGGGATATGTTGGGAGCCCCTGGCCAACTTGGCGCACACATGGTAGCGGCGGGTTGGCCAAAGCTTGCCCCTGATACATGCGGCCCTGCGGCTTACGGGTAGAACTTGCGCAGGTGCTCTATGTTCCACGAGTTCGGCAGCGGAACGCCATCCTATGTGGCTAGGCGGGCGGTGCCAGGTCGTGGCACCCCGACCACTTTGAATGGGCCCTCCCACATGGGGGACAGCTTGCTTAGTCCGGCCCGCGTTTGGAGACGGCGCAAGACGAGGTCGTTGATCTACAGACCTCGGGGGTTGATGTTGCGTTGATGGTAGCGGCGAAGGTTTTGCTGGTAATGGGCCGAGCGGAGTGCCGCGCGGCGCCACCTTTCTTTGATGTAATCGAGGTCGTCACGGTGGAGCTCATCCTAGTTGACTTGGGTGTACATTGTCGCGCACGGAGAACCCAGGGTAAGCTCGGACGGGAGGACCGCCTCGGCCCCTACACCATGAAGAACGGCGTCTCCCCTGTTGCACGGCTGGGGGTGGTTCGGTTGGACCATAAAACCGATGGCAGCTCGTCGGTCCAGGAGTCGCCGTGCTTCTTCAGGGCGTTGTATGTCTTGGTCTTGAGGCCTTTTAGGATCTCGGCATTAGCACGCTCGACTTGGTCGTTACTCTGTGGGTGGGCGGGGGAGGCAAAGCAAAGCTTGATGCCCATGTCGTCGCAATAGTCGCCGAAGAGCTCGTTGGTGAACTGGGTCCCGTTATCGGTGATGATGCGGTTGGGGACCCTGAACCTCGCTGTTATTCCTTGCATAAAACGCACCGCGGAATGCTTGTCGATGATAGGCACCGGGTATGCTTCGGGCCACTTGGTGAACTTGTCGATGGCGACGTAGAGGTACTTGCATCCCCCGCGTGCCTGTTTGAAGGGGCCCAGGATGTCCAGCCCCCAGACCGCGAAAGGCCATGAGAGCGGAATGGATTGGAGCGCTTGGGCCGGCACGTGTGTCTGTTTGGCGTGCAACTGGCACGGCCGGCATCGCCGCGCGAGGTCAGTGGCATCCTCAAGCGCGGTGGGCCAGTAGAAACCTTGGCAGAAAGCCTTTCCGACCATGGTTCGGGAGGCTAAATGCGCGCCACATTCGCCCTCATGTATCTCGGCGAGGAGCGCGAGACCTTGTTCCCGTCCGATGCACCTCATAAGAACTCTGTTGGCGCCGCGTCGGTAGAGGGTCCCTTCCACCAACACATACCTTTTGGAGATGCGAGCTACGTGCTCGCTGTCTTCGTGTTCTTCGGGCAATGCTTCGTCCCGTAGGTAGGCGTGGATTTCTTCCATCCACCGGGGTACGGATGGTGTACCCGCGACGGACTGTGGTGAACTTTCCGGATCCGGCGTGGTGGGGCCCCGAGACTCCTGGGGTGGAGACGGGTCAGCGCGCGCGAACGGCTGGGTGAGAATTTCTTCAAAAGCCCCCGGGGGAGTCGGGGACCGGGCTGACGCGAGCATAGAGAGCTCGTTGGCCAGGGTATTTTCTCGTCTGGGCACATGGCGGAGCTCTTGTCCATCGAAATGGCGTTTCATCCGACGGACGGCCTTCACGTATGCCTCCATTTATGGGTCAGAGCACTGGTACTCCTTGGATACTTGATTCACAACGAGCTGTGAGTCGCCGAGGACCAGCAGGCGGTGGATGCCCATGCCTGCCACTGCCTATAGTCCTGCAAGAAGTCCCTCGTACTCGGCCATATTATTGGTCGCCCAAAAATCGAGGCGGACCATATATTTGAGGACGTCGCCTATTGGTGAGGTTAGAGCGACGCCCGCGCCAGCCCCCTGCAAGGTTAGGGAGCCGTCGAAATTCATTACCCAATGCATGGTCCACTGGCCGCGGTCCGCCTGTTCTCCGGGCCCCGGAACTGGGTTACCCGGGGGCTGGGTGTCGTCGGCCAGGGGAGTCCACTCGGCCACGAAATCGGCCAGAGCTTGACTCTTGATTGCGTGGTGAACCTCGAAGTGGAGATCGAACTCCGACAGCTCTATTGCCCACTTGACCACACGTCCCGTNGGGCAGGTTGATCGTAGGGGTTTGAAGAAAACCTCGCCCTCCTCCTCCACGCTGCTCTCCACCGCATTAAATGCGATGGAGACGGGGAAGAGGGGGCGTCCCGTCGTAGGCGACCGCACGGTTGCCCACGACTGCCGCGGCCGCCCACGCCTCCTCCCCTCGGTCAGAGGGAAAGGAGTAATGATGGGGTTAGCAGCGCCGTTTCACATCGCCATTAATGCGGCGAGGCCGTGCTAGCCCTCATGAATGCGGCAGTTGGGAACGCAGCGTCGCTCCCTCCCGCACGTTTTATAAAGGGCGAACTGGTGCGGGTCATCTACAGGCCCCCCGGGCGCCCCCCGGGGTGATCTGCTTCCTCTCGGAGGGAGCCCCGGGGTTCACCCGGGCCACTCGCCCCGGGTCTAATATTTCTCGTTACTTTGCTTCGGTGGGCCCGAGGCGCTTTATATCACCGCCACATGGTACCCCGGGCCCATATCACCGACAGTGGTAATTACCAATCAATCAGATAGGTTCTCTAGATTAAACTGCATGCTAGTTTTCTAGAAGGTAGGTAGGAGTAGAAAATAAGACGATATATTTTCTGATAATACAATGTGAAGTCTCGAAAAAATGAAAGGAGAACTGAAACTAGGAGATAGAATATAATATTGGGCAGTTATTTTGTCCAACCTTATGTATTTCAGGAGGATTTGTACTTCTGCAATACTACTGGCAAGTCAGC
Organism: Leersia perrieri; assembly: GCA_000325765.3. NCBI lineage: Eukaryota > Viridiplantae > Streptophyta > Magnoliopsida > Poales > Poaceae > Leersia > Leersia perrieri. Next base: position 11,555,117 of record CM002482.1, on the reverse strand, counting down.
TTTCTTTTTTCACATCAATCTGCCCTATTCCACTCTAGCCCAGTACTCATGTATTGCATATGAATATATGACGAATAAAGCATATATTAGCACTCAGGCAGCAGCGGTATAGTCAGGTAAAGCATGGAATATTGTAAAAAAATTCCGCTTGTAATGATGTAAATCAGGCATGCTTGGAACCGCGCTGTGCTTCTTTTTCAGGCCAAGTTGGCATGGTGAGAGTGTGATGTTTATCTTTGGTTTGTTGTAGTTGTGATTCATCTCTTCGTGAACTGAGATGCGGACAAACACTAACGCCATGTGGAAACCACTTGGTTCATGGAGCTCTCCAATGTCACTTCTGCCTGCCATAATGATTTGCTTCATGGCTGGGAGCTTGGAACAGCTATCTGCTTCAGTAATTCTGTTATTTTTGCTCTTTTGGCATTAAAAGAATTTTTGGCAACTTCTATGCAGTTGGCACAGGAATTAGCATTGGTGATATTATGGTCCATTGGTACACCAATTGATCTGCACCATTTGGTCATTGTCATCACTACATATACTAATATGTAGTGGAGGCTTCTCAGGTAGAATGACTCGATGATATTGTTGCTGCAGAATGATGAGTTGAATTCTTGGTATCATCTCATAAGCTGAGTTTCACCCTGCCTCACAAGTACAAGAGATGTACCTTGTTACTGAAGCTCCCATTTGATTAGAACCAGTATTTGTGATCTGCTCATCATTGCTCCTGTGTCATTCCATAACTGAATACTAAGTGGTCTCTTTTTTTTTTTTAGAATACGCAGCGCGTATCTTTGTATTAAGTAAGAGAATTATGTCATCCCGGCAAACAGAAAAACTGTACAAGAAGAAAGAGAAAAATTACATCTCAGGACCGATTAGTCGCGGCATCCATACTAAGTGGTCTCTGGATAGGTGGTGTTAGGACTCTATAGAATCAACATGGCTGCCAAGTTAAGCAACTCATCTATGCATGATGAGCTCGAGGGGCCATGTGTTTCTTGCAACGGACGAGTACAGTTGGTAGCAGATGGCTTTGATATATGGATGATCACCCAGATATTTTTCAATTTTCAGCTCAGAAAAATCGTATACCTAACATAGCAGTGCCAGTATACAATGAATAGGATTCTATAGGTTATGTACAGGAATGGTGGCCAGTACTGCAGGCCTGCAATGATTTTGGTAGCACAATAGCAAGAAGATGGCCATGAAGTTTCAAGGTTTTCATGCTGAGCAGTGAGCACTAGTGCATAGCAAGTGATCTGAGAGGAGTCAAAGAGACGATAGATTTGGAGTCCTTCAAGATTGAATGGATTAATGTTAATGATATTCTATCGAGATTTTCCATGTCAATCGGTTATTCCTTTGACCACAGTAGAAGTTGCATCCCTTATTGGTTAGTGGCTGCAGTTATTCGGTCTTTCATTTTATGTTCTGAGCCATGCATAGGAGCTGATTAAGGACCTAGAATATGCTGCAACTCTGAAATAATTGCTTGGATATCCTTAATATATGCTGATTGTCCCAACTTACTTTTCGACCCCAATGGTGACAAGAGATACTAACAGATGTAACCTCTTGTTTCAACATTTCCTTCCTCTTCTATTTGATTCCCTGCTTAAAGATTGGAAGGAGTTAAGATGACTACAATGAATTCAGTGCATCAGGTGTAATTCCCTTTTAAGGTTGTAAAATCCAGCCACCGTATGTGTAACTAATTCCCTTTTATTTTAAGGTTGTAGAATTCAGCCACTGAATGCAACTCCCTCCTTGATGGAGAATGCTCCTTACTGAAGCTATGTTTTCAACCCTTTGTGTAAATAATTTGATACTATGTTGAGAAGAATAGGAAATCTATAATTCAGAAGAGAGTATAAATACACTTGCAACACCAGTACCCTGGTTAGAATTTTTTTTTCTTCCTCACATTCTATGTATTCTTTTTCTTTATACTATTCCTGATCATGATTATTAGTCGTATGTAATATATTGTTATACTGCCCTTTTCTATGCCCATGCTTTTATTTTTCACTCCTGCTGCTACACTAACATCTCTTCTTCTCATTGGGCAAATGCTGACACTATTGGGCTCCTGACAACATGGTGTCCTCCAACCTCATTCCAGCTCAAGAACCCAAAATTTCCAATGTAGTTATCCCCATCTCTTGATCTCTTCACCTGGCTGACCTGGACTGTCACACTGAACCCCTGCTTGCTTCCCTTTCCGGCGAACGACAGCGTCGCCGGCGTCACCGTCACCTTCATCCCCGCCGGCGCCATCACCGCCGCGGCGTACTTCGCCGGCGAGCCGGCGACATTGGTCAGCGTCCTCGTGAACGTCCGTGTCGCCGAGCTGGCGTTCTTGAGGATGACCATGAATGAAGGATAGTTGAGGTCGCCGCCGCCGCCGGCGACGGCGACGCCGGCGCATCCGGCGCGGCGGCCGGTGATGGCGGCGACCTGGCGGCTGGTGTACCGGAGCTCGCCGCAGAGGAATGCCACGTAGTCGTCGGGCGAGGCGTCGTACACGAGGCCCGGGTCGGTGGCCTGGTTGGGGCTGACGTGGCCGGCGCCGAAGTCGAGCGGCGTCGCCGGCGATCCCGACGGCGAGCCGACGAGGACGGCGTCGTTGGCGTTGTCCCTGACGTAGGCGGTCGTCATCATCGCCGACCGGACTGCCGCCGGCGACCACTCCCGGTGCGCCGACCGCAGCAGCGCCGCCACTCCGGCGACGTGCGGCGACGCCATTGACGTGCCGGAGATGATGTTGTAGTCGGTGTAGACCTTCCTCCCCTCTCCCGTCTCCATCACCTCCTTGTTCGGCACCCACGCCGCCAGCACGTCCACCCCTGGCCCCACCATGTCAGGCTTCAGTATTGTCGGGCTCATCTTCCCGGGCCCACGCGACGAGAAGTACGCCACCGCCGGCGCCGGCTTCACTCCCGTCTCCGTTCCCCCAAATCGGATGCTCACCGATTTGGTCGATTTCGCCGGCGACGGCGACGGCGACGCGTACCATCTCTGGATCGCGGCGCCGTCGGACGGCGTGACGAGGACGAGCGGCGAGGTGTAGTCGGCCGGCGACATGGTGGTGGTCTCCCTCGTGTCGGTGGCGGCGGCGATGACGCCGAGGCCGCCGTTGTTCTGGACCTCGTACATCTTCTCGACGACGCTGACGCCGCCGGCGTCGCAGAAGACGAACTTGCCGCGGACGTCCTTGCTGCTGAGGCTCGAGAACGCGCATCGCTGCTTGTTCCTGTTGCCGCGGCCGTAGTAGAGATCGCCGGCGGCGATGGCGCTCGCCGCCGGCGCCGGGAACACCGACTTGCCGCGGATGGTTTTCGTGGATTTACCGAGGGTAATTGTCGCGGTGAATTCTCTGTCGATTGTGGAAGCGCCGACGGTGGTGATCCACGGCGCGGCGTTGAGGACGGTGTACCCGCCGGAGCCGTCGTTGCCGGCGGAGCAGGTGACAAAAATCCCCTTTTTCACGGCGGCGAACGCGCCGATGGCGACGACGTTGGTGTCATACGCCGTCTCGGGGAAACCCAGCGAGAGGGACATGACGTCGACGCCGTCGGCGATGGCGGCGTCCATGGCGGCGAGCACGTCGCTTGACGCCGACCCGAGCGTGTCCGACGAGAAGATTGCCTTGTACATCGCCAGCCTCGCCGCCGGCGCCACGCCGCTCGCCGTGCCGTTCGCGTACCCGAAATAGCTCGCCCCCGTCACGGCGGCGCCGGCGGCAGTCGACGAGGTGTGTGATCCGTGGCCGTAGTAATCACGCGGCGAGTCGTAGTCGTCGTCGGAGATGTTGAGCCCGCGAGACTTGATCCCCTTGCTGAACGATCTGGCTCCGATCAGCTTCCGGTTGCAGGCCGTCGCCGGCGAGAAGGCGGCGCCGGACTCGCATTCGCCTTTCCACCGCGACGGCACGGGGGGGAGTGATGTGGCGGCGTCGTGGAAGCTGGGGTTCTCCGGCCAGACGCCGGTGTCGACGATGCCGATGATGACGTCATCGCCGTACCTCGACGCCGGCCACGCGCCGGCGCCGGCGGTGAGGCCGAGGAAGCCGGGCGTCCGCGTCGTGTGCAGGCGGCCGTAGGACTCCGGGAAGGCCGCCACGTGTCCGTCCGCGGAGCGGATTGATTCCAGCTGCGCCGGCGTCAGCACCGCGCTGAACCCGTGCATCGCGTGGGTGTACGTGTACAGGTGCTCCGCCGCCGGCGACGATGACGCCGTCGTCGCCGACGACAGCAGCGACTTGTACCAGCCGTCGTGTGTCGCGAACGGCGCCGGCATCGCCGACACGTCCATGCGGATCACGTACGGCTTCCGGTCACCGTCCGCCGCCGCCGCCGTCGTCGTCGCCATGAATGCCACCAGCAACGGCAGAATTGTCCATGCCATCGTGCCTAGCTCAGCTCAGAGCTTCGTCTTCGTCTTCTTCGTCGTCGTCGTCGTCGTCGTCTTAAGAAGAGAAATGTGAGTGAGTGAGTGAGCGAGCGAGTGAGTGATCGACTGAGTGGAGGATACGAGTGGAGAGCACTCGTGTGAGATGGTGGTGGTGAACGGCCGGATACATTATATACATATTGGAGTCCATCCATGGAGGCAATTGGAATTAAGGCAAAACACATAAAACTGTTTACAGCGGAAATGAAAGGTACTACTAATCTCTATCTATCTTCCCTCTGTATATCTATTATATACATACGTTATAAAATCTTCGTAAATTAATCTCTATCTATCTTCCCTTTATCTATCTAGTATAACATACGTTGTAAAATCTTTGTAAATCACTCCTAATTCACCAGGTAGCGCTCTAATAAATTAGAAAAATCCAAAGAATTCTGGAAAAAAAAACATTTGTCCTTTGGTTTTCAATTAATACGGTGAACCATTTACCATCTTAAATCTATCTTAATCTATCTTTATGATATAAGAAATCATATCCATCCACAAATTGCTTCAAACATATCTCATTATCGACTCACTGCATATCTCATTAAAGAGATATATCTTTCAAACGTACGTATATCTTTTATATAAAAGCTGACAAATTTTCTATGTCCATTATATACATATTGGAGTCCATCAATGGAGGCCATTGAAATGAGCTTGAAAGCAAACGCATAAAGCTCTCGAAGGGAAAGAGAAAGGTATTCTAAGAATCTTCTTAGGACATATATCATGATAATTTAGCAGCAAAAGGCAGTGTCAATGGAACAGTGAGCCATGCACGGGCAGTAGCTAGTGTCATGCATGTTCGTCGATGTTGCAATCATTGTACATACATGGCCGAACACTAGGCTTCGCACGAACGTATCGTGTTTGGTCTGCATCCATTTCATGGTAATTTAGACTTGCTTTCCCATGATGAGACATACAGTACAGCGTCCTCCTAATCTAGTGGTTGATCGGGCCAGCTTAATTTATGGTTGTCTGCTATCCTTTGAAATATATTATTAGAATGTTAGTTATAGTAGTACAATTTGTACAAACTATGGAATACTGAGGACAAACTATGTAAAACTAAACATTAACGAAAATATTTTACAGCTATATCGCAATACCAAAATGGTTAATTCAACTCTTGCAAGTCAAGCTGAGGCACTCAGTGTAAGAAAAAAAAAGGAGAGCTTTGGGGATACATTATCTTGTTGATGATATGAGAATGACCACATGAAACTGATGCAGCAGAAAAGAGAAAGGCACAAACAGGGTTGTTGGTGGACGATGCACTCAGCCTGAACTGCAGCTGCTTGGCTGCTTCAGTTTCTTCAGAAACATTCAGTCAGTCATTGTGCCGAGTTGCCTCACCCATTTCGTTCCTCTTTTTGGCCTCGTGCTCCACGGGCCACGGCCATGCGTGTCGCCGTCACATTGCATAAGCCGCAAATGCAAGCGCACTTATCTCTCGCCGCCGCCGCAGACGGAGACGAAGAAGACGACCCGGAGACGACCGTCGGGTTGACTGCAAAGCTGACGGTGACTGTAGCCATGAAAATGGCTGGAAATTTTGTTGCAGAGATAATAGCCCAGGTGGAAGTGTGCAGTTGCTCACCAACTGTAATTCAGATACTGGATCCCAGTTCCTGACGACAAGTCGACAATAGCCTGAAAGTGACCAGGAATTTCCTGTCAGGTTGCAGCACATTTGTGCAGCAATCATCAGGCAAGCATTGCGAGAGAAGTAACCAACGTTTGTGGGGCATCAGGATCACTGATCCTTCTTGATGTGAGCTTCACATCAAAGAATTGCTAATCTCTGAAAACTTTGAGTTGAGTATTCCATGCATCATTCTCACCCTGTCCCACTACTAAGTTTCAGTTGAGTACTCCATCTGACAATCTTACCGTTCCACTGCACTCAAGAACTTGATAGTATCTATTAACTCCATCAAAGTCATTAATGCTTAATAGGAGTACAAGGCAGAAGAGAAGATTTGGGATGCTGGTAGTATAGTACATGCCAAGTCTCGGAAGGTAGGCTTGTCCTAGCTATAATCTTTTCCAGTGGTGATTAATTATTGAAACTACATGAACATTATACATCAAGCTAGCAATAAGAGGCAGCATGATGCAGAGATTATGGTGATGATTAGCACTTTCTTGAGCTCAGTTACTCATATGCGGTTGGTGCATCAAGCGTGCGGCTTTTTTACTACTCGTAATGGAGACCAGGACATGAGGTGTATGGAGAAGGAAAGAAAAGGAGGTGTTCACTTTGTTTAAAAGAGCTTAATTAAAGGCTTATTAGAGCGTCTCGAAGGCTTAATTAAAGGTTTATTGATGGCAATGTTCTAAAAGAACAGGTTTGATGAGTAATGAGAGTCGCCTTCCAACTCAGGTATGTTGTCTTGGTCATGACAATTCTTGTAAAGCCATAACAAAAAATTGGAGAAAGAATATGAGGTATTGAGGTGATAGGCTCCGCCCAAGGTGTGCTGCCTTTCTTTTTGTCCGGACCCAGCTGATTAACTAACAACACTACCAAATTGTACTATACTTTGGAGATAGCTCTATCATCATAAAAAGGAAAAGATTATGCATCTCAAAAAGAGGATAAGATAATGGGAGCAATTACAATTCATGCTTCCAGCCTCCAGGTACTAGCATGGGAAAAGATGTATCCAATCTTCCTTGTTAGATGGAATTAGAGAATTTTTATTCTTGTTCTTCTCCCTCAAGAATAAATGTTTGAAATTTTTTCATTTTAGTTGGATGGATTCTGTTTCATATTACTTATTGTTTTAGCATTGAAATTTTGTGCCACGATACTTGTCATTCTCATATTCCAACGTATTTTTGGCTAAAATCTTCTTGTCTACCCCTTATTAGTGCATCCAATTAAGCATTGTAATCCACAACATCACAGCTTAATGGAGCACTAGTAAAAAAAAAACACACACACAGAGAGAAATCACAACCTGAATGCATACCGGTCTTGATTTCATATCAAAATTTATCACTTTCGCATGCAAGGATGATTGACTGGCTCTTTGTTTAGCATTCAACAACTGTAAAATCAAGGTTTTGATTAATATTTTGTGATGAACAATTGTCTTTATAAATGATATATTTAAATGAAATTGGTTTGGAATATTCGTGGATGTGGTGTGAGTGCGTGTGACTGATGTGGGTCAGGTTGCGATATCTGTGCCCAGAAACGATTGTTTTGTCTACTGTGTGTAGGTGACTTGAGGTCAAGACTTGGTCAATGACGAGGACTAGGACTACGTTCAGGGAGGAACCGAGGTCTGGAGCAGTCGGGAGGTCATGTGACAAGATTGGACTAAAGTCAGATGTCTTGGGGTTAACTTAGGTCAACGGTGGGATCGGGACTATAATCAGGGAGGAGTAGAGGTCTGGAGCGATCGAGGATGCCGGATGACGAGGTTGACGAAAGATGACACACGGTGGAGGAGCACCGTGTGGGTGTTGTTCGTGACGGGCTTCGCAAAATTGTGTGTGCGAGCATCGAAGAATTATGAGAAGAATTGAGTGCTACAGTACTTGAGGTACTGTACACGGATGTATGCATGTGTACGTGCATGCATGGTATTGATGCTTGGCTTGGTGGTGGTCTACGTGCAAGGCAGCGTACATGGTGATGGTTTGTGCATACGTGTGTATGGATGGATCGATCGTGGAGTACAAGTCGGTGACTTGGCTCATGGATAGATGGATGTTGTACGGAGTTGCCTGATTGGTTGGCTTGGTTGATATGCATATACGTGTACGTAAGACCAATGGATGGGGATTCGGTGTACGGCAGTATATGTAGAGTCCGATACAGTTTTGGTTCGGCTGCGACTGCGGTTTTGAATAAAAAGAAAAGGAATTTTTCTTTTTAGGAAATTGTAATAGAGTCCTATTCCTATTAGGAATTGAGTCCTACTAGGAATAGGAGATATTTGGTATAAATAGAGAGGGAGGCTTAGCCTAGAGGGTAAACCACAATTGAGAGATTTGAGTGCTCTTTGTTTTAGGGTTTTTGTAGGGGTGCTTTGGCTGCACCTTGTGACAATATATTTCAGCAATAAATATCATATTCGATCATCAAGGCGTTTCCAATCACGTAAGTTGTTTGAATTGATTTTGTTCGTTTTGATGAAATTCTAAGATAGCTAGATTGCGAGAGTTATAACTTTTTAACCGTACATTATTTTATAAATCCGTTCGGTGGAGTTGTTCCTTATATCTTCTAGTTTATTCTTACCAAATTTGGGACAAATCCAACGGTTGTTTTTTACGCAATCTATTTTTTACTGATACTCTATTAATCTATTTTTTGATTCGAAAATTAAACTTCCGCTGTCATTACCTACTATTCACCCCTAGTAGGTTTACTTATTGTATTCGATCACCATCGGAGGTGATTTGAAGAAGGTACTGTAGCATGCATACGTATGTATGTGCAGTACGTACGTGTGCATGGTCATGGTTTGTGATGATGCATGGCTCGGTATGTGCATGCGTGTGTATGGCTCGGTATTGAGCCGCCGTGGCCTATGGGGCAGAAGCTTGTTGACCAAGTCAACATGATTGTTGATTGGTCGGCTTGGTGTATGCATGGGATCGTGCGTACGTTGGACTGCTGGAGTCGGACGAAGGCAGCTAGCTGTACACGCTATGATTTGGAGTCCTAGAAATCGTCGTACGTGGATGGCTGGAGGCCCGAGAGGAAGATCGCGTGGAGATAGTCGGAGAGGACTCTGACTTGGCTGCGATGGGGCCGGTTGGAGACCGGTTTTGATAAAAAGAAAAGGAATACAAGTAATATCAAACAAATGGAGTATGTAGTCACTGCATTTCAAATTACTAATCGTTTTAGGGTCTGTTCTAAGTCAAAATTTTAAATCTTTGACCATTAATTTCTACAAACTCGTAAAGATTGACATTATAAGATTTACATGTTTAGATTCATCGTGACAAATACTTTCACAATGTGTAAGTCACATGTTAACTTGCACTGAATTTAAAATAGTAAAAATTAATGGTTAAAGATATACATACTTGATTTATGATAAATCCAAAACAACAAGTAAATTGCACTGATATGGTAATCTGTTTGTATTCATCTTCGAGGCTACGCCACTCGGACTTGAACCGACAGTGCATTGCGTTCTAAGTTCTAACGGTTGCCTGCCTATCAACCTTGGACCGTGCAAACAACAGTAGCATTTCTCGGACTGTCTATACGTCTCACTTGTGATTTTTACGAAAGATGTATTGCAAAACTCTTTCGCTAATCTACGAATGTCCATCAGATTTCTGGCCAACGAACATCATTCTTGTGAATTGTGATCCAGAGCCCAGAGCCCCAGAGGAGACAGCAAAGGCCATGAAATCCAAGTGAATGAGCTGCGAGCAATAATGTGAAAGCTCTCTGGGCCTTATTGAAAGGTGCTACGTAGTATATGGGCTGCAATTCCATAAAGCCACATCCCTCTAATTCTGGAGGACTCGACTGGTAACACAAGATTTTATAAAAATAATTATATATTGATTCACAAGAAATCTTGTGAAATTCTATAAGTTCATGCATTCTCCCGGGAGGACTAAAATGAAAAAAAAAATACCGCCCATATCCTATGTGTTTATGTTTTAGTTTATCTTATTCTTTTTATTACCTCTATTTCATAATATAAGGGTTTTGACTTTTTTTTGTTTGTAACGTTTGACCACTTGTCTTATTAAAAAATCATGCTAATATTAATATTTTTTTATGACTTATTTTATTACAAAAATATTTTAAACATGGCTATTTAAAAAAATACATAAATTTTTTAAATAAAACGAATAGTTAAACTTTAAAAATAAAAGTCAAAACCCTTACATTATGAAACGGAGTGAGTATGTTTTAGCATTCATAATTTGTCTTGATAATTATCTTTCTTGAGGGTTAGATTTAGGACCGAGCTGGATAGAATTAGATCGTTTTATTATTATTTGAACAAACGTTAGTCAAAAGAGAAGTTTGATCTTTTTCCGGTCTTATTACGCGGTAGAGTTAATAACCATAAAATTCCAAAAGGTTCAGCAAATTAAGACCAGGCATAGCGGTCGTATCAAACTGTCCACCATCTAAAAATACTGGAGATGCTCCTGCCCTTGACGTGCTCATGTTCTTATCATTATCATTTCTCTTCATATTTATTCGCATTAGAAAAAGGATTATAGTAGTACATACTATTGCATCTGTCGTTGACTTCTAAAATTGAGTAATGGGTGAAATAGCTATTAATCTATGCCGACAATTCTGCAGAACTCTGAGCACGTTTTGGTGTGCCATGTAAACGAGTATACTAACTATAGTTCAGTAAATTCAGTTTCACTTGTCGGCATACTACACGGTATTCGTGTAACAAATAACAATGGCTCGTGGTGAGACCGTGAGAGTCAAAACAGGTACATAATTGCAAAATGTTAGCGTCTGTAACAAATACAATTAGTTCAATAACATCACTATTTACTTACGTTGTCATTTGGATGCTGGTTTGTACGGACTAAGAGAACTGTTACACTGAAACAAGCCTATTGCAAGTTTGCAACTTGCAAGTTGTTGTACATTAACCTTCGGAGCAGAGATTACTTTCAGATATACTCCCATTGATGCCACGGCCAAAAACTAAATTCTCTTTTCTGACAGCCCCATGTGATACGAGATCACTTTCACTGACCCCTAAACTCGCTCCTTCAATGCAGCAGAGCTTACTGCCTTACTATAGTAGGATATTGCGATACTGTTGCTGCTGCTCGGCCACAGTAGAACAACTCTTTAACGATATCAACAAGATTCTGTTTAGGTGATCGCTGCGATAAGATCTAGCAGTAAAAAGATGCAGTAATTAGTTGCAGAGCACCTGAAGCTGATCTATAATCTGAATGAACTAATGGGCATTACCAGCATTTCGCCCACAGATCAGCTAGCAACAGCCTGCAAAAACGTTCATCTCGTCAGGGAAGCTTCCTACTACTGAATTTAGCCACTGCCGTACCAGAGCAAGATAGATCAAACAGGCAATTTAGCGGCAGAAATGGAAGCAACACAACATCACATCACTAAACTGATACACAACATTCAACAACATTCAGAGAAGAAACTCAGCAGCAAGAACGGCGTGATTATTATCCACCCAAATCGATCTCAAAATGTCCGCGACAAAATTACCCTGTACACATCCCGGATCGATTGCAGTGACAATACTGTATACATCCGACAAAAAAGAGAGAAGAAAAAATATGATCTTTTTAAGACGAAAAAGTGATGAGTAGAGCTATAGCTCGCCGGCAATATGCAAGCTGCCTAAAAGAGGCTGCAGGCCTTCTTGAGGGAGACGGCCTTGCCGAGCTTGGCGACGTCCAGCTTGACGTTGCAGCGCACGTTGGTGAGGAACTTGGGCTTCACAAGCTTCCCCAGCACGAAAGCACGCGACCTGAACTGCACGGTGAGCTGTAGCGGCACCGGCACCGGCGGGACGCCCTTCACCGGCGTGCTGCTCAGCTCTGATCCGCCGCCGTAAAGTGGCACCTTGTCGCCGATCACCGCCACCGCCACATGCCGCGAGCTCTTCCTCGACTGGTAGAAGTACTTCACCTGAGAGGAGGGTTGCAAATTTTTTTTGTCAGTTAGGTTGTTTCGCGGATCCAGAAAAAATAATAGTGGAGCTGAACAAAATAGACCAGCATAAATCAAACCATGTCTTATACATATATACAAGAATTTTTTTAGTGGAGGCTTAGAGGGGTCTCTGTGGTTCTAGGGCCACTAGTAGAGGCTCAATACCCCATTGTGGATCCACCCTGGGTTGTTTTATTTTTTTGCCAAGAAAGTATCAGAGTTTCAGGTCAGTTTTGGAAGGACCACAATGCCAAAAAAAAACTATTTTTTGGGGGTCTCTGAATTGATTAACGCAGCTATAGCTCTTAGTATCGCTTCAGGAAAATATAAATTGACTGAATGATATTGCAACTTGAGTGAATGGGTGACAGCTAGTGTTTTGAAGATGATGTTGAGAACTTCAGAAAATCTGAGGATGAGATGTGTACTCTACGGTGCTGCCGTGTAAACGTTATCACAAGTTCACAACTGCTACAATTGGATGTGGTCAATGTGCAGCTGTAGTCCATTGTTCACAACTACGAACCAGACATGGCAATTTTTTTCCCTACGCTTATAATACGTGTTCACAAACGTAATCAGATGGTTTACCACAAAATCCTGAGTTTTATCTGCTCCTAGCAATCTAGTCACCATGAACAGTTTCAGACATTTTCTGAAAATTATCAGCTAAGGTTGACAATATCTATCACGACTCTGTTTTGCCGTTTGAAACATCAATAAAGATCAAGGCATTCAGCCCTGTTGAGATCATTCATCGTAAAAATGGAGTCTTTACTTGCTACGACTATGTACTAGTACTACTTTTACGGATGAAATGGAAGAAACTGTTGTATTGAATCGGATCGTGAGGTGAGCTTACGTTGCCGGAGGCCATGAGCAGCTGGTAGTAGTAGAGCGTGACGGGCTGCGCCGTGACGTGGACGCCGAAGAAGCTGCCCGTGTTGCGGAACGTGAGCCTCACCGTGGCGTTCACCGTCGACAGCTCCGTCGGCACCAGCGACGCGTCCGTCCCCGCCTGGATCACGAAGTTGTGGAACGTAACACTCTGCACAAATCAATCACCAATCACCACCACCCCAAATCATCATCAACAACAACAAAAATCGATTCTTGCAGGGCATTCACGGATCAACTTGAGATTTTTCTTGCTTGGATTGATTTGCTTACGTTGATGGAGACGACGGGTTTCTGGTTGTGGCTGGCACCCCAGAGGATGAGTGCGAAGAAGAAGAAGAGAACAAAGAACGCCCCCACGAACCCAATACCGTAGCGCCACCGCCTCGGCAATCCCCCAAATCCGCCGCGGCCGCCGTTGCCGAATCCGCCGCCGTCGTCGTCCTCCATGAGAAGCCCCTCCTCCTCGATGGCCGCCTCCTTCATCCACGGGCTCCGCCGTCCGCCGGCGCCGGCGCGGCCAGGCTCCTTGGGGGCGGCGTTGCCGGTGGTGGTGCGGCGGGATTTGTTGGCGGCGGAGAAGCGGGAGGAGGAGGAGTCGCGGGAGCGGGGAGGGGAGGCGGCGGGGGAGGAGTGGAAGGAGGAGGCGGCGGTGGTGGTCTTGTTGTCGGCGTCGTCGTGGCTGGGGGACTGCACGTAGTAGGCGGCGCGGGGAGGGGACGACGCCGCCATGCTCGACGTCACCTCCGAGTCCGTCTTCGCGTGGTGCATTTTCTTCTTCCTCCTCTTTGCTTCCTCCTCGATGACTTGAGCTCTCGTTCTTCTAATGCCGTTGGTGCAGTGCAGTGGAGGAGGAGGGGAAGTAGTGCGCGGCCACCACCACGCTGTGTGTCGTGTGCTGTTTTTAGCTTCGGTCCTGTGGGTTTTGGGCGTGGAGGCGTGGAGACGACGACCTGTGCGTGTGGGGGGTTTGGTAGCTACCGACGCGACGCGGATCCCTCCCCTGCACTGCAGCTCTGCAGCTGGAGCGGGAGCCTCCTTCCTTGCAAACAAGGGAGTTTTTAGTTCTTACGGCCGAACGGTTTAACAAAAGTTTTACTGTGCCACTCCTTCGGTAAAAATAGAATGGCATTGTTAAAATTATCGTCTTCTTTTTGAAAGAAATCTTAAAAATATAAATATAGGATAGTTGCAGCATAATTATATTGTGACTATTCTATGTATTTACATTATAATTTATGTAAGTTTTGTGTAACTTATGAACAAGTTGTGTGTTTTAAAATACTTGTCAACTCATATAAAAGTTTCATAGATATCATATAAAAGTTATAGTGTATGTAATTATAGTATAGTTGTACTATAGTTATGTGTGGAATTTTTTTGACAGGTTTTTAGTCACACCCAAATAAAAAAAATGAATTTTAACATAGCTTATGTCTAGAGAGAGAGGGTGTACAATACATGTATGTGCCATTTTGTCATTTTGTTGCCGTCTGGAGTACATTTTTCACGTCAAGTATCACTTTATCATTCTACTTATGATAGTATTTTTTTCTCTAATTGTAAATTCAACTATCAGTATTTTCACCATTAGATATAATCCCACCCATCGATTTATGAGTTCTATTACAGATAGAAAAAAATTCAACTATCAATGTTTTGGGTTGTGATCGTATCGCTTTTTCTAAAAAGCGGTTGACATACAAACAAAACAACAAAAATAATTTGTGGATAAATTTTTTACTTTTGTATTATTCACAATTTAAAATCCGAGACCAGAAAAAGATTACGATGAAAAAACTTCAAAATCAATTTTAAGACCAAGGTTGAAAATTTAAATTTTAGCTGGAGAGGATAAGTACCAGCGAAACAATGGGAGCGTTGAGGTGCTAGCCATAAATAGATATGATCTATTAGATTATAAAATATAAAAGACCTAAAAAAAATTATACTATCAGTAGATATTATTATAAAACACCTCTAAAAAGATACTAGAAATATTATGGCATGTCTTGTGAGTTTTTTTTCGATATGATCACATCAAGTTTATATTTGGAAAACTTAAATTTGTAATTAATATAGTGGGGTTTTCTTGCTCAGCTTTACCTTCGAAGCTGTTTAACAGGAAAATAGTGTAAAACTTACCCTTAATTATGCAGGTATGCCCCTTTTGGAGCACAAAAAACTCACACGATAATACTAGTTGAAACCGACAGAACCTTTAAACAGTGACAATGGTTTGGAACTGTGGATCTCAGTTTTGTTGCAGTCCTCAAGAGCATTGAAGGAAATGAAGCCAGTTCAGACTTCTGAAGTAGTAATAGCAAGTGAGATGGCAACAGTGGCGTGTGAGACGTGAAACCGGAAAATGGGTCCCTGGCCGGCCATGTGCAGCTTGCTTACTGCAATTGTTTACTGCCTATGCCTTTTAGCTGCTCTGCGTTAATTAAGAATGCTCCCGGATTTGGAACCCTTAAACGCCCCTGCCTACCACTAATTATTAATGATCAATCTAATCGATGACTCTATCTGATCTGTCCATTCCTCTGCTTGTCTTCTTGCACCAACTTGATCGTTGCTTAGGTAGTTTCCAGGTAAATGAACTAATGAAAACCGAAGGTCACATTTGGTTATTGCAAATCGCTGTGTTTGTACTAGTTAATGACGAATTGTAGTAGTTACAATGCAACAGTAGTGGTGTCCTGCTGCTGCTGTTGAAGCTTGTATAACCCAAAGATAAAAAGACGAAATGAAACGGGTGGTTCAGGTGATGGGGGCTGATTACACGCGACGTAATGTGCGTGCAAGTCGCATGGAAAAACCGATCGGAATGGATGGAATACATCGTGAGCCGTGACAGCAGCATTGACTTGGAACCTGGAAGCCTGGGTTGGCTACCGATGCGAGAACACCGCCGATCCCTAAAACAAATTACCGTGTTCAAAACTCTCCCTCCCGATCGAGGCTGCATCGGCTAGCTAAAACAAATGAAAGGCCAATTTGGCCCCCACAAAAGCAAAAACTTATCTAAATGAAGAAGAAAGACACAAGTTCACGACTGATTCTTCCACCCTTTCTCATCCCCATATACATGGCCATAAGCAACCATTTTCAACCCTTGTTTGAGTCACGCGACACTGACATATCACCGGCAAGCTGGAACCCTTCAAAAAAGAATTCGATCTCATCACATTCACACGAACGCGATCCAAAAAATAAAGAAAAAACAAGCTCTTTTAAGCCCAGTTCGAATCTGAACGGTGGATTGGGACAGTAATTGCACGCTAAACCAGAAACACCATTAGCAGGTGATTAATTAAACATTAGCTATTTTAAACTTGAAAAATAGATTATTTTTTAAAAAAAACAAATTTCGTGTAAAATTTTTTTATAAAATACACACCGTTTAGCAGTTCGGAAAACGTGCGTACGAAAAGAGAGATAAAAATCAGTCTTTTTTCATGGCACTAGCTCATTCCAACGGGGCCTTAGTTTTACCGGCCGTTTGCGCTGGGTCCAGGTACGCAACGCACATGAAGTCAGCAACGGCCGGCCGCGCGTCGGCTTGCTGCCCTTGCCCAACAGCCCAAGCGTGCCGGTTTTGACGGTGATTTTCCCTGGGACGCCACGTGATCGATCCAAATCGCCAATGGCACGCACGCCGGAGACCGACGTGGCCCTGCGCTGCAGTCTGCAGTCGCGTCGCACGCGCGCGCGCGACGGGTGGTGGTGTGGTGGTGGACCACCTGCGCGGCGCGGGCGCGAGATGGCGGGCCATTCCGCTGCTCCGGCAAAGGTGAGTGAATAGTGTTCAGGAGATGGATGATCTATGGACGAATTGAATGGCCATGTTCCCAACGTTCATCAATGCTGAAGCTGATCAAATGATCAATGGAACAGCCACCCACCAACTCGATCTAGGGAACTGAAGCACAAACAGCGTTCTCTTCACGCGTGCCACCTCTGACTCTTGCCTCATCAATAATCATCTCAATTCACATCATCTCACTGGATGCTGGATGATGCTGTATCTGTGGGTGGCTATGGGATCCTGCACTGCACTGCTGCATCACTCACTCACACAAACCCAAACGCAGCAAGCAGTGCAGCATGCACGGATCCCTACCACGAAACAGAGGACTCACAAAATGGCACCTGCCGACCGACTGCCGCTCTCTCACTCACTCTCACTCTCACTCTCAGTTCAGCCATTGCTCAGCTGCTCACTGTTCCTCATCAAACCTGCAAAAATTTTCCCGACGCGATTGATTGTACCACTGCTACAACCGACAAAAAAAATGGTTGGTCACATCACACCGTCTCTATGACCCTATCACGGCAAGAACGCGCCGTGCGACGGCGACTGACGCTGCTGCTCCGGCGAGTTGCTGCATTCCAGCAGCACGCTGCGGCTGCAATACGACCTGGACGTGCTCGACGACGACGGCAGACACCTCCCCTCCTCCCCGCCTCCGCCGCCGCCGGCCTCCTTCCCCTTCCGGCCGCTTTGTCCACCATAGTAATACCCCTCCTCGGCGGCGACGGCGCGGGCGAGGCCGCCGGAGAGAGGGTCAAGGCGCTCGTAGAGGATCCGGAGCACCTGCTTCATGGACGGCCGGGCGGCGCCGTCGCGGTGGGTGCACCAGTGCACCACGTCCGCCATCACCTGCAGCTCGTCCAGGTCGAACGCATCTGCCACCGCCGGGTCAACCAGCTCGTGGAGACGGTAGTCGCCGCCGATCACCTCGCGCGACCACTCCACCAGGTTCTTGCTGCCGTCGTCCTGCACCACTGGCTTCCCTGTCACGAGTTCCAGCAGCAGCACGCCGTAGCTGTACACGTCGCTTTTCGGCGTCAGCACCTGGGTCACCACGTAGTATGGGTCCACGTAGCCTGCAGCCAGACAAATTCACCGATTTTGATTACTACCTCCATCTCAATATGCAGCGACACATGTCTAGATTCATAACTGAAATAGAATGTTTGTGTTTTAAAATTGAACCATTGTAATGAAAGATGGAGAATATTGTTTTTACTACTACACATTTATAACATTTTCTTATGAAGGTTTTTTTAGGGCATTTTCTTATGAAGTTTGATATTTTAAAATCAAACCATTGTAGTGACAAATGGAGAATATTTTTTTACTAGTATACAATCAAATTTTTTATGGAGTATATAGTATTGTTTTTTGGCTTGTCTGAAATGATACGGCATAATGCCTATGAATTTCTAGCAGTGTTTTGAGAATAACGATGGACCTTCAGCAGCAAACATGAAGAGGACACCTAAAAGAGCAGATAATGGACTTACCGGGAGTTGCCTGGATATTCACATTCACTAAGGTGGAGCTGATAGTAGTACTGTCACCACTTGAACATTGTACAAGACCGGAGACGGCAAGCTATGGAAAATAAACCAGCAATTACTATATTCATCAGCTTGTTGGTTTCAGAAACAAGTGTATGCTGGCAGCAGAGTAGGGATTGTTCCCACTGTGGGAAGTTTTACGTCAGGTACCTTGGCGAGGTAATTTCTGTCCAAGAGGACATTGCTAGGCTTTATGTCTCCATGGCACAATGGAGGATCACAATAGAAATGGAGGTACTCCTGCAAGCAAAATATTTGGTTGTGGCAGTTAATCATCAGCACTTAAATACCGTAAATATACTGAAGTATCGTAAATTTGGCATACATTAAAAAAGTTTAAGCAGGTTTTCTTTTTCCAATGAAAGTTTAAAGCAGGTCAACAGGCCCAACACCCAAGTATCCAGTCTTTGCTTTGGTACAAAAGTCAGTACGAAGTATGGACTACTTGAGCTAATTCAACATTCAGATTCCAGGACTTACCAAAGCATTTGCAACATCAATGGCAATTTGGATCCTGTTTTTCCATGGTAGAAGACGTTTACCTGATGCTGGAAAGAGAAAATTGCTTTTATGCACATAATTTAACAGATTATGCAGTATAAGACTAAAATTGGGAGTGAAAACGAGATATTACAGTGAAGGTGATCCTTAAGGCTTCCATTTTCCATGTATTCATACACCTGGAACCTGGATAATAAGAAACTGTAAAGAACCACATATTTATATACACCTGAACATCTGTGGCAGACTATACCTCTCAAATCTCGTTAGACAAAAGCCTTTAAGTCCAACAAGATGGCGATGGTGCAGCCGCCCAAGAAGCTCCATTTCTTTGCAAAATTCCAGCTGGCCTTGTTTTGACAAGCTTTCTATGCGCCTTATAGCAACCACAGAACCATCACTCAGTTTCCCTTTGAATATTGTGCCCTTTTCACCTCCTCCCAACACTGTGCCAAAGTTTCTTGTTGCCTTCTTCACTTGCTTGTAACTAAATCTATCAAAAATGGTGGAAGTACCTGAATAAAAAAGAAAAACTGTTAAGCAGATAAAATGGATGGGTCTTAGAACTGATTCTAATTGCAAAATAATGTAAGTGCAGTGTCACATGTCGGTCATCAAATTCAAATTAGCCACACAACACATAACTTCCAAAGTTGTGAACCCCACAGCAATAAATCAGTTTTATTGTTCTTGCATATCGACAGGAGGGATACAAAGCCAATATACTAACGAAATTTGATGTGAAATCATTTGCTGGCCTTAAAATAACAGACTTTGTGTGAAATTTAGCAACATGAACATACTGAAATCATCCAGCCATATAAGAGAATATATATTCATGTCTGAACAACAGCAGTACAATCATAGCTCATGAAATGATTACCTTCTTGGCCCTTCTTCAAACAGGAACTCCATGTGTCAAGAGGGTTAGTTCCTTCAATCTTCTCTAGTTCTCTACTCTTTTTACGGATGAGTAAAATTAGTACTATCATCAGTATAATTGCTAATCCTGTAACCAAGGCCCCAATGGCAGGGAATAGTGCAAGCTTGTAACTACGATGATGCTTGGATAGCACTCCAGTAACATGCTCCCCAGGAATTTGCGTTGCAAGTGGACTGGGAGCAATATTTGGTGCAATTAGTCCAGCTGGGGATGGCGCGGAGATGTTCACTGCATCATAGATACATCACTTATTACAACATTACGGGCTCTAAAACCTGGAGAAAGATGAAATAAAGAATAAGAAGCAAATGCCACACTTTACTTCTACTAGATCTAATCATCTAACTTGTCTCTACGTAAGCATACATTGTTGTGTTATTAAAGAAAAGACAAGAAATCAACAAAATTTTTAGTAGGAAATATATCATCTTACCAACAAAGATATCAAGAAATTATGGATTTTTCTGATGCTTGGTTTTTATAAATGAACATTTTAATATCATGCCCAATATACTTATTACTCCGTATTACATATTTTAAGATAGCATGGACATGCACAACAATGCTGCATAGTTTATGATTTTCAAAGAACAATTATGGAGATCAAGTGGAGCTCATGCAATTAATTAGCACTAATGTAATAAACAACATATTCCCTGATCCTACAACTTGTCAAATGGCATATTTATATGTTAACAAAAACACATGAGTTGGAGTTTTAAAATTTCTGGAAACACGATTATATAGCCAAAGGAAATACGCCACGCTAAAAATCATCCCAAGCGCTGCTAATGTGGCTACTAAGGGAAAGGGAACAAGAATAGCGAGTGAATGAAATTGACCTTGTGGGAACTATGACTTGCCTCTACAAATTGTCAAAAAGTTTATATGCTATAACATAATCAAAACTTAAGCTCTCTATGAAAGAAATAGAGATAGTTTGTACTAACAAGGTAATCAAATAAAAAATAATCTATGTACAGAATTCGTTAATGGCCTTATATAGAAGATCACAGAAAATTCAAACCTTGAAGAGCACTAAGCCCCTGGACGCTAAAAAAGCAACTCGCTGTATCAAGTGTAGATATGTTCCCTTGACTCAAAAATGCAACAAAGGCAGCATCACGGCAGGTATTCAGTGTGACATTATCTTGTTCTCCCACAAGATGGCGGAGGTATGACAGAGCAGAGTTCAGGCACTTCTTGCAACTGGCATCGTCTGAAAGTAGAGTTGCGCAGCTCCTAGTGACATCACTGAAATTCGGAGACTGTAACATCTGGAGGACGGTAGTCATCCCAATACACTGATAGGAAACTTGGATTTTGATCCCAAGGCCACAAAATGAAGCGGCGGTAGGCAGAATTCCCTTTGATACCAATGTGTCAGAGATATTCCCAATGCAAGCATCAGAAAGTTCAGCTGGAACACTAAGAATGCCGGTCGTGTTTGCATACATGGCAGATGAGACCGCAATAACAGCATTGATGTAGCGGCAACATTTTGAGTGTCCATTTTCATCCGAGCATACAGATGCGATCAGTTCGTAGTTTGGCCAACTCAAATCCAACGGACAATCTGCACAGTGAACAAACAAATTTTAAAGATCACACAAAAATATACAAAACACATAACAAACTTGATGTAGATTGATGCAGATAGCCAATGCTAGGTACCTATATCAACAGGAAATGAAATCAGTACCACCAGGACTAGATCACATGACCAGTACTAGCACATTACAAATGGGTATCACTTGCCATCAATTCCAAATCACTAATCACCCCCCCCCCCC
>CM002482.1:11502905-11533374 GCA_000325765.3 Leersia perrieri | reverse complement strand
AATTTATTATGAACTACCAGCAGAATGTGTTGTACTTCCATACAAGGGGTAGTATATCACAACTTCACAGTGCCAACCGATTCTGCCACGCAGCACACCAGTACACTCAGCACACACACAACAAGTCAAAAACAACCCATGTGATGGAAGGAACACCAGGTATAGTAGAACTGCATAATCAAGCCGATCCAACAAGTGATACAATAACAGCAATTGGCAGGACACGGGAGGACCTTCGCTGGCCAGCTAAATCCTCAATGGATAATTGGATACGGAGAAGCCCTGGAACGCAAAAATGCAAAGCCAACGGCCACTCCGATCGATAAGACTGCAGTGAGCCCCCATTAGGTAAGCGGAATTGAATGGCCGCGGAGCGACAACCCCATCGTGAGGTCCCCTTGCTTCTGAAGCTGCAGGAGGCAGACTACACATGCGGTCCGTACCATATGTGATTAGGGATTGCTCCAAGGAGAGGTAATCACCGGTGAAATCATTTCGTTAATCTATCCCCCAAAGGAAACCTCTAATCACTCCGCGTTTTACTCTCCCGTGAGGGAAATGTGGTTCTGGAAAGCAGCAATATGAGACGAAACCACGAGGAAAAATCTCGCAAAATGTTTGGAACTAGAAGCGAATCGAAGCCTAAATAAAACTGTAACAAAAAAATAGAATTAAAAATCGCTGCTCGAGCGGAGTGCGCGGTTGTCTGCTTGCAGGAGTCGCAAACAACCCCGCTGGAACCGCAGCGATCGTCAACGGATGAGCGGAGAGAAGCTGACACGGCGAAGGAAGAAGAAGAGGAAGAGAGGAGTAGTAAACCCCGGCCGCCATTGAAGGGTAAAGAGCTCACCTGCCGCGATCGCCGCCGGGAGCAGCGGGAGCGCCGCCACCAGCAGCAGCGCGAGAAGCCCGCGCCGCATCCGCACCTCCCTTCCCCTCCGACCTCCGCGCCGGCGGCAGCGAGAGGAGGCGGCGGAGTGGAGTGGGATGCTGATGCTTGGAGTGTGCGAGCGTGGTGGAAAAAGGGGGAGGAAGGGCGAGCGAGGAATTCGCAACGGGGAACGTACGCCAGCCTAGCCAAAACGCCGATATGTCTCGCGGTCGCGGCGCGCTTTTCCGCTTTGCTGCCTCTGCGGGTCGCGGCGCCCTTCCTTTTCTCGGCTCCTGGGCTCGCACTCGCGCCTCCCGCTACGCGCGCTCGGTGTTTTTCTTCTCTTGGGATGGGCGGCTAGTCATCACGGGTGGGGTGGGGTTGGGCACAAGACACATGGCGTGGACCGGCCGAACGCGTCCAACAACAGCAACAATATTGTGGCCGTATTCGAGACCGAGACCCCGCGCGCTACTGTGCGACTGCAGGGGCGGAGGCATGCTATGGCGCGTGCGTCGACGCAAATTCCCCCATTCCCAACTATCCTATGGCCCCTTCTACCTTAAGCAGCCGTTGGAATGAGCGTCGCATGCAATGGAGGCTAAGAAGTGAGAACTGATATATGGTGTGACAAACCCAGACCATAGTCCTTCAAGATGACCACGCAGCCCGCACCAGCTTGCTCGTCTCATCCCCAACGCAACACTAGTGCACAGAAACGAAACTAAAGGATAATAGCTATATATATATATTCAAAATCAGTTAAGCTCCGTACGTCGCCTTGTAGGCAGAAACAAAACAACCAAAACTAATGCTTTGGTAAGTCTTTTGATTTCATTTCTTTTAAAACATCTATTACTAAATATTGATTCATCTATTACTAATACTAAAGTCTTCGTTTGAATTGAGATAAAAAGAGCACAAGTCTCCCGTCGATACAGTGGTTTATCTCCGCCATAGCTATTATTTTATCCTGGGTCCGCCATTCTTTTGGCTGCTTCCCTCCGTTTCGGCCAGATGCTCGCTGCCCGTCCTCCCTCCTCCCGGTCAATTTAGGTCCTCCCTGACTCTCCCGAGACTAGTCGCTGAGGGACGCTCGCTGACGAGTGTTTGGCATGTGTTGCCATGCCAAATAGGCAGCAGGAGCTGTGCGTGCCTGCCGGTTCCCGACACCAAGCACAGTGCTATTCTGACTATGAACAATACGTTACTACGAGTACGGGTTTTAACCTCATCACGTAATACTGTACATATAATCGGCTAAACATTTGTCAGAGAAACCGGTCACTGGTAAGCTCAACTGCATCATTACTGCCACCAAGTTAAGGGGTATCCTAGGAGTGAACTCCATGCCGCACGCACAGTTGACTGCAGTTGTTTCACAGGACCAGAACAGGCATACATACATATATACTCCTACACATGCTACTCTAGTTGCTACTGGTATAGGAGTATATATGCACGTCAATGCACGCAGTGTGTGGTTACAGCATACCTGGTGTTTGACCACCCTACTACTTTCAATAATGTATAAGCAGCACGCAGACGGTGTCACTCAAAACTATCAAACGACTCCTTGTGGTGTCGTGGCGCCATTGTTGGTTTCTACCTGGGAAGTTTCTCACGGGTGATGATGCAGTTTCGCTATATCCTACCAAAAGGCCATGCTGGGAAAAAAGAGAACTTAAAAGTCGTGCCACACAAGCAGAGACATGTCTGTTTCCTCTCTGAATCTCTCAAGAGAGCTCCAGCTTTTCTCTCCCCGCCCACAAGCTATTGTCCCGAGTATATTTGTACCGCCCTGAGCTTTCTCTCATTTGCCAAATGCAATTTGCATATTTTGTGCCAGAGCCCTGATTAACATATTCTTCAGTGCTGTTTCTTTGTAAAGCTGGTAAGCCCACTAGCTGACATTTTTGTATGCACCTTTTATGTGGGCTTTCAGGTAAAGCTGGGCTTTTGTTAGGCCTTTAAAGGCTGCTTCAACCTCTGCTCGCTTGCTTCATCCAGCATCATCTTCCATTTACCATGTGTTAGTCCACAACTCCACATGTCTGCAAATGCAATTTGTTTAACTAAAATGACTGGATTATTAAACTTGTCTTCTACCAACTACCCATGTGTGACAATGTATATTTATTTTGACGATATATGGTCATATAAGCTTTTGGTTTACGGCCAACCAACAACCGCAAGCATGTTGTGTTTGTGCGTATGTATGCTTCATGTTTAAGAGAAGACTGTGGTGTGGATGCATGATGCATGTACTTGGTCATTAGATCGATCATTATCCTATAAACTAGCAACTAACTTATGATATGTAGAATAATTGACTATGTTTCTGAAAGGAATTCCGTAATTTGCTTCGGAAACAGATATATTTCAGTCAGGGGTGCCTGAGGTGGTCACATGGTGAAAATACTAGAGAATTACTTATGTTTTAGAAGATGATGAAATGCTAGAGAATTGTAAGTGCATGTTTACTTTGCAAGACTCTGTCTGTCCATATGAATCCGTTTTGTCCCTGTGTGGAAGCAATGTATATTTGCAGGAACATGAACCATTAGAATATGTCAAGGCTTTCTTCTGCTTCTGCATCAGGAGGCTATAGAACGTTCTTCAGGTTCAGTTCTGAATGAACAGCTCCCAGCAGCCTAAGCAGAAACTGATGAGCTATATAGTACCAATTGACATATAAACACTAGTCAGGATTCACAAACTAACTGAAAGTCTGAAGCAGCTTGTCTCAAAGCAGGGCAGTACCAGATCATGAGATCAAAGCGTTTGCCAGCTGCTAAAGCTACTATATATACTACTTGCACATAGAGAAGTCGTCGTCTGTGACCAGCAACGAAGTGTCTGACTAGATGCGTGCATCTATATATCGGCAGCACATCCACCACGATTCCGCCAAGAATTGATCTGTCTCACTCTGAGCTCGTCGTTATTAGTTAGCTGCAACTCTCCAAATAATAGAGTAGTCGTACTTTATTCCTAGCCAAATATTCCTCTAATCTATATCCAATCCTTGTGGTTTAGAGCCGGAGTCGTGACGCGAAATCGCGAATTAAACCAAGCCGTTTTTGTAAAACTGAAACCGTCGTACTAGCTATAAGGCCGGACCACCGTAACGGTCACTGCGTCGACGTCCGTACCAACGGCGGTCCCCTCCCCCTGACACGCGGTGGCCGTGATTGGAACGCGCCATTGCTCCACCAACGGCCTGTGTCTCTGTGTGTAATACTACAATTCCACCAAGGAGGCCGCAGAAAGGCGAAAGTGAATGCCACACACGTAAGCGGCAGGTGACGGCGACGACTGACGAGTGCCCGGCCTTACAATACAAGCTGCCACGAGCAAAAAAACCGTCGTGGAAGTAGTCAGAGGGGAGCCACTTGCTTCTGCTGCTTGCTGCCCCGTTGCTTGCCGTCTACAGCAGCGTGAGGCAACAACCGAAAGGGGAGCAGAGCAGAGCAGGGGAGCGAAGGGAGATGGCGGCGCCGGTGGTGAGGGTTCTCGTCGTCGTTGTGGCGGCCGCGCTGTTGGTTTCGCCCGCCGCCGTCGTCGTGTCGGCACGGAAGGTGCGTACGCGCGAGGTGTGGTGGTTGGAGCGGAATTTGCTGGGGAATGGAGGGTGAAATTGTGGGTGTGGATGCAGGTGGGGGAGACGTGCGCGGCGGACAGGAACTGCGACGCGGGGCTGCACTGCGAGACGTGCGTGGCGGACGGCAACGTCCGCCCGCGCTGCACCCGCGTCACCCCCGTCGACCCGCAGACCAAGGTGAGCTCGCGCTCGCAGCAGCAGCCTGGTTTCCTCTCGAATAATACGCGGCTGTGTTGTGTGTGACTGACCGGATTTCCGTCGGCGACGACTCGGTGAGTGCAGGCGCGGGACCTGCCGTTCAACCGGTACGCGTGGCTGACGACGCACAACTCGTTCGCGCGGCTGGGGACGCGGTCGCGGACGGGCACGGCCATCGCCACGGCTTGGAACCAGCAGGACACCATCACCGACCAGCTCAATGTAAGCTCCTCGTATACCTCCTCTACTTCTTTCTTACTCGTGTCCGGCTTCACCTGCCGCACGCATCCTCGTCCAATATTCCTGACACGCCGGGCCCACGCCAGGGGGTCCCCCGACCTATAATAATTAAACCCGGAGGGCCCAGCAACAGCAGAGGATGGCTGGTGTACCCTGGACGTACGTAACAGGTGTCAGCCGCGCCACACCACATGTCACCCCTGTCTCGCTCCTTCGCCCGGCCGCATTCTCGTGGACAGCCGCACGCCGTCTGCGCTTGCGTGAACGGCTCGCTCCGGGCGCATACGTGGGCACGCGGCCCAGCATGCTAGCTCCGCGCCCGGGTTTCGTCGCTGTCCACCTTGCCTGCGTCGCGCGCGGCCGTTTATTTGTACCCTTGTGGTTGTGGCGCAGATACGGTCGTCGGGTGGCACGTCCATTCTGCCCAAGCCGTGACCGTGCCGTCATCTCCACCACTTCAATTCAATCACATTCACTCCCCTTAGGTGACTGAAAGCCACTTAATCTGTTCTTAACCCCCGATCAACAAGCACCATCATTCCGTGATCTGTCACAAGTCACAACCATCAGGAATTAAATTAGACGGCACGGAGTTTAACCGCCTGCCAAACCGTGGAAATTAACCTGCTAACCTTTTGACATTTTTTTTTTGCTCAATGTGACACGTACGTACGTGCAGAACGGCGTCCGAGGCCTGATGCTGGACATGTACGACTTCCGCAACGACATCTGGCTCTGCCACTCCTACGGCGGCGCATGCCGAAACTTCACCGCATTCGTAAGCCCCAATTCACAAACTCATCACCTGAATCAATTCCGATGGATTTTGCGAGCACGATCGAGCTGCATCACCTACATGAACACATGTTCGAATCAAACAGGTGCCGGCGGTGGAGGTGCTGGAGGAGATCGAGAGGTTTTTGACGAGGAACCCGTCGGAGGTGGTGACGGTGTTCGTGGAGGACTACGTGGAATCCCCAATGGGCCTGACCCGCGTGCTCAACGCCTCCGGGCTCACCAAGTACATGTTCCCGGCGTGGCGGATGCCCAAGAGCGGCGGCGACTGGCCGCGGCTCAGCGACATGGTCCGCGACAACCACCGCCTCCTCTTCTTCACCTCCAAGTCCGCCAAGGAGGCCTCCGAGGGGATCCCCTATGAGTGGCGCTACGTTGTCGAGAACCAATGTAA
This sequence comes from Leersia perrieri, assembly GCA_000325765.3. NCBI lineage: Eukaryota > Viridiplantae > Streptophyta > Magnoliopsida > Poales > Poaceae > Leersia > Leersia perrieri. The sequence goes on along the minus strand of CM002482.1, from coordinate 11,527,272 downwards.
GTTACGTTGACTTTGTCACTGACTCGTAGGTCACATTGGTCAAGGATTTAGGATAAAGTTGACAAAGTCACGCCACTTTACATTATAAGTCGCAATGACTTTGCGGTAACTATGTTGACCGAAGATAGTCAACGACAATTTCATGTGACTTTGACTATAGAGAATTTTGCAGGACACATGTTTGCCGTTGTTGCTCGGATTGTAGATTGGGCTTTCTCGAATGATGGAGCGTGTATGTCTTTATGTGTGTGCAGATGGGACGAAGGGGATGATCAAGGGGCAGTGTCCGAACCGAGCCGAGTCGGCCGCCATGAACGACCTCTCGAGGTCGCTGGTGCTGGTGAATTACTTCAGAGACTTGCCGAATTTCCCGGTGGCTTGCAAGGATAACTCGGCTGAGCTGCTTGACATGCTCACTACCTGCCATGATATGTCCGCGGACAGATGGGCGAACTTCATCGCCGTGGATTTCTACAAGGTCTGGTTTTGTGTTCCAGCATACCGTTGCATCATGAAATACATGGGATTCGAAAATGCTAGAGTTCTGGTTCTGAAATCCGAACTTTTTGTTTAAAACATGCAGAGAAGTGATCGAGGTGGTGCAGCTGAAGCAACTGACAAGGCGAACGGTGGTCTGATTTGTGGGTGTGGGAGCGTCTCTGCTTGCAGCGTAATCCCTCCGTGCAGAAAACTATAGATTTGCATTCTTATATGGCCGCAAAACTGAATTCCACACTGATGAAACTAGCAACATTCCATCCACAAAGCACCTTGCAGTAGTATTACTTCTGAAGCTATTGAAAAATGATCGAAATGTCTTTGGCTGTGCAGGGCAATGGTACGTGCACGCCTGCTCGACACGGCGGAACACCAAAAGGAATATTCAACACCTCATCAGACGCCACAGCGTTGCGGCCACCGTCGACGTTGCAATGGCAGCAGCTCGTACTTGTGCCATCTACGCTGGCAGCTCTACTCTTTAGCCTGTAAGAAGTGGCCGCCAAAAAGAGCAAGCACCGCTGTTTTCTTTGCACAATTTTTGTTATACATAGATTGCGATTGGATCCTAGAATCGGAACAGATCACTCCTGTACTTTGTAAATCAAAGAATTGCATAGAAGTTGCACGATTTTCGTTTAGGAGATTGGCTGGTTGACACTGTAAACAAATAAAATTTACTCATTGAACGCTGGGCACCCAAGGTTGACGCTATTAGATATGATGGCAAAGATTTCAGGCATACAGCGATGATTATTCAGGTCCCAACATGCATTTTTTTTTCCAGAAGCAAAAGATATAATTTCAGGCAGCATGTCAAAAGCATTAACAAGGAACTTAAGCGTTCACAAAAACTATTATACTGGAAGGTATCAAGATAGCATATTTTAGCATAGGTCAACAGCGGTCGATCCTGCAAACATCACTGCTACATAATTGAACTGTCCTTCAAAATTAAACGGCCTCATGCAAAGGAAAACATCATATCCAAACTAGGGGGAGTTCACTCCATCGAGGAAGAGGTCGGGCCAGCGCCAAAGCCCCCACCACCACCACGGCCAAAGCCAGGTCTACCACCAGAGCCCTGCAAAATTTTTAAGTTGGAAAACATAAGGCAAACTCAACGCTGTTAACAAAATCAACTTATTATTAGTATTGGCTGAATGTTAGAACATGAAGCTCACTGAATACCACAAACTCAAAAGAATCAGCTTATTATCACGATTGGCTGAATGTTGTCGGACAACCAGGATACACAGGTTTGCTAAGCATAATCACAAGAATGTCCAGAACGTTAACACCCAAGACATTCAAACTCACTAAATACCACAGGATATTGTCATGAACAAAACAGAACTAGAGAGTAAAATCTTAATTCTGCTAGAACATTTACCATTTTATGTTGATGGTCAATCGAGCTATAATTTCCTCTCAGGAAGGATGCAAATGGATTGGATTTTGCTTTGTGTTGTTTGCAACATAACAAGTCTATGCTACAAAACTTGATAAAACAATATTGAAACACTTGCGGACAGGAGGTCACTTACCCTAAAGGATGGCTGAAACTCAGCAGGAGCTCCACCCTTCTCACCACCAAAGTCACCAGGAGCGCCACGAGGGCCACCACGGTACCCATCCCTGTCACCAAACCTTGGCCTGTCTCCTTCAAAGCGAGGTGGGCCCCTAAAACATTGTAAAGAGAAGTAACAATTACAGAATCAGACTCCATGAAATCAAGAAAGACTGACCAGAATAAATTAACCAAACAACATCAATATATCTGCATTTATCTTTCTAGTGCTATCCTTTCTAAAGATGATCCTAGACATCACCGTACAAACAAGAGGTGCAATCTACAGCAAGATCAAATGACAATTCATGAACATTTACAAGCTTCACCCTAAAGCAAAGCCCTGTGGTTAGATGCTGGAACACCTCTCCTTGGAATTTTGATGAGAGCAACATAATCTCCAGATGCAACATTTTGTGTAATATACTTGCATTGCCATGCTAAAAAGCCCCACAGCGCTGCCAATAGAGTCTAGAACTCACTACTCGCTCCTCAAAAGCTACTAGCCAGATTCCAACAGATAATCCAAATGCAGGAAGAAAACCAGACATTTATGGCCTTTGTCCTTCGCATTTAAATCATATTTGTAGAAATACAAGTATTATGATCATGATGAAATGGTGACACAGATCCCATGTTTATTAAGCAATTTCCATCCTCTTCCAAGTAGCCTCAAGAGAATATATTTACCTTGGGCGGTCACCAGGTGGGCCAGAACCGAACGGACGGCCCGGTGGCCTGGCAGACTTCTTGAGTGTGGCAGGCACAATCTCTGATGGCAGGTTAAGGTAGTTGCGGAGGTGCTCAATGCCATCATTGGTGAGGTACCAGTAGTAGTACTGCCAGGAGAAGGTCTCCCTGACATACTCCTTGGACTTGAAGCTCTGCATGAGCTTAATCACCTGCAGGTTCGGCACATCGATCTGCGGGTGCTTCGCAAGGTTGTAGTCCTTCTTGGCATACAGCACCCCCTCTGCAACAACATATATACAAGTTAGAAACAGAGCATTTCGAGCTTCTTGTCGTGCAAAAATTCTAACAAACTAATAACATCCTATCCTTTTTCTTGACTTTTATGATACACAATTTCACAACAGAACAGAACCAATAAACTAATTTATGTAAGGGTGCACAAATTTCGCTAGTATACAATAGCAGAACTGCTTATCAGGGTACTAGAATGAAAACTTTTCACCAGCAAATGAATTCCTACATACATACGCATACGAGGCTTATCCTTCTAAGAAGAGGAACAGTTTCGTTTCCGCACTATGCACTAAATCTCCACCCAATATGGCGCTACTACTACGGCTACTACGACATCTCCACCCAATACGGCGCTACAACTACAGCTAATACGAGGTGTAAAAGGACCAAGAACTACTCACCCTGGAAGAGGTACTTGCAGATCTCATTGCGGTTCTTCTTCGGGATGATCTGAAAACAGGGAGAAACGGAGAAAAAATTAGCACCAACACCAGAACACACAGCACGCGAGAGGACACCCAAGGAACAGAGGATTCATTCATCTTTGCTTACCATGGCGGGCGCCGGGTGGATCGGACGAGCTCCAAGCGCAGGGTCGCCTGGGGCTCGGAGAAGAAGTGGGCGGCGGCGCGAGAGGAAACGAAGAACCCTAGCGGCTCGAGGTGGGCACGCTTTTATATAGTCGCGGGCGGTGTAGGGTTAGAAGGGGGAGACAAGTTAATTAGGCTTAAATGGGCCTTAGGGTAGAATTTGCGAAGTGGACGGATGGGCTTTTAGGCCCAGTTAGTTGGGCTTTCATGGGCCTTCATAGCCGAGAGTCTGTTTGTTCGGACGATTTTTGGGCTTCCTGGTCTCAGATTTTTGGGCCTGTTAATAATAACCCTCTGAAGACTGGAGTCTACAGTGTTTTTGCATGACACAACTTTGAAATGGAAATACAACCCAATACTAGATTTGCCAAAGGCATTGTTGTGAAGAGCACATCGTATAAATTATTGTGTCGCTGCCTTGGTCGTTAGTCACTTAAAAATTATTTCTCATTGGACTCTATATTATATTAAACTGGACTCTAGATTATAATAAACTGACTCAATGATCTTTTTATTTATTATTCGGAATATTGTAGATAACAATAATTCTAAGTGGAAACAATGCCCTAAACAAAACCATTTTTCCGAGACACAAACTTATTACGGCTTAACAAACCTAGCTTAATCCCAAGCCGGAGAGCGAGAATGCGACAAGGAGGAATGAAAGCAACTCGTCGGCGCCGGCGGCGACATGAAGGGCATCACGGACGGTACGGCAATAGCCACCGGAGGCTTAGGCGAAGCTGAGCTTTCAATCAATCACTAGGTCCCCGTCTACCTGATGAGCTACCAGCCTAACCATCCATCAATCCAGATCCTTTTCATCCAGGAATTCACACAAAACGTACTAGTAGTAGTAGCAGTAGCCCTGGTCCGTTTGATGGTCGCTATCATTCTGGGTGTCACATCCACTAATCCGGATTACTGTTGCTAATACTGCCCCCAGATGCCAATCTGTTAACCAACTGATACCTGCATTTTTAGTCGGTCAGGTATAGTAGGCACTGGTTTGTCTGGTTAGCTGGAGCTGGCGAGAAGATGAGATCTGAGTAGTGTGCAATCAGTGGGTGCTTAATTAGTAGCTTGCTGGTTTATCAAGCTTTGTTTAATAATGTGACTTGTGATTGTGTGTTGTATGTGTGTTATCGGTGCCCAGAGGTAGGTCAGTCAGGCACCATCATGTGGCACCCAAGTCTTTCCTTTTCTTTCCCAGGTTGATGAAACAGCAGATACAATTTTAGTACTGCTCATTTGTGCAGTACAGTATCTCCCAATCTGTTCTCATGTAGAATAAATGTGGGCACATACCTGAGGATTCAGTGTGGAATATTGAATCATCACATATTAGGTGACAAGTATGGATCTGAAAAGTATCAGAAGTTAATCACTGTATAATATAATGAGCAAATGGCACAGGTAGACAGCAGAAGGTAAGTTGAGGTAACCGGCATTTGGACTAGTGCTACAGGTATGTTAAGCACTGCTCATCTTTACCTCAAGAGTAACATGAATTTGTCATACAAGAATCATCTCTTACATAAATATAACCAAATAAACCAACCAAAAAATCGCTATGGCTAACATACTAATCCAACAATGTACAGATGATCTCACAATCTCGGTGCATTCCATGGCTCTACACCCAATCCAAGTAGTGATGACTAACGAGCAGCAAATGAGCTGTTTGCAAGTTTGCAGCGTTCAGTTTCTTGATCAGGTGTTAGAATTCAGAAAAAAAAACATCGTCTTACTGAATTCAGTAGAATCACCATTTTACTAATATCTAGGCCGCTTTATTTCTCCACTCGAAAGGTTCATCTTGCAGTTGACCTTTCGGTGTTTCTTTTGGCGTATTGTTCCCGCTACTATCACCAGGTTCACCTGTCGGTGTTTCTCCTGATTTTGCTTGACCTGGTGCTTTGCCACCTCGACGTTCCTGGCAAAAAGAGTGACAACAAGGTATCATTACAATTTACATCATTCCCATGCTGTAATAACAATTAAAAGTGGAATTTTCTGCTTACAAATCTCATATGCACCTGATAAAAAATGGAAAGCAAATTATAATAAATAATTTTTGGCTGTTTCTTAAGGGCTTGGAACAAAGCCATTCATATGCACAAGTTACAGGGACAATGATAGGGCATCCCAAAAGTCAAAATTGGGGAATGAAGATTTTGGAATCATGTTCTTCATTGTCCAAGTAAAACAGCCACCAAATATAGGTGACAAACAAAACTGTGTTGGTATAATAAGAGTAAAGATAAAGTGTGTACAAAACTCAACAAGCTCACTATGATGTCATTTTTTCCTTGGAAATATCAAATAACTATGCAAGATGAATTGGGGGTCAAAATAATGCTCATGATTTTCACCATATAAAATGCTGGGTACTGAACATAAGAAGAGTCACATGCTTCCATACGAACTTACATCTCTGTAGGGAAAATCATCAACTTCAAGCATGTGAATGACATGGCCAATCTTTGGCCTCTTACGAGCTTCTGGGTCCACACATCGCAGAGCTACTAACAAAGCCTTCTTCAATGCCCTAGAAGTAGGCTTCTCAGTCATCTTCGGATCCAAAACACCTTCAGAATTCCGGTTGCTCACCATTGTCTTCAGCCATTCAACAAGATTAACCTGAAAGGATTAAAGTGTTAATTTCATAGATGCATTTCACAAGTTCTTAATTTAGTACCAGCATAACAAACAAGGCAAGCCATTACTAACCTCCCCAGGTGGCCTGTTGTAATCCACTGGTACTCGACCAGATATTATCTCCATGATAAGAATTCCAAAACTATAGACATCACTAGTTTCATTTAACATGCCAGTACCAGCATACTCTGGAGCAACATACCTGCAAAGAACAAGATACTCATAAGCATGACGTTCATGTTTGTCTTGCACAATCATGATATTATACGGAGGATACAAATTTCTAACCCAAATGTTCCCATAACTCTGGTCGTTACATAACTCCTCTCTGATCCCAAAAGCTTTGCTAGCCCAAAATCAGAAAGTTTAGCATTCCAGGTCTTGTCAAGGAGGATGTTGCTCGACTTGACATCACGATGAACCACCTTTGGCTCAAGTCCCTCATGTAGATACATTAAGCTGCACAATGCAAATAATGTTACCAATATGTCTTATAGGTTACAGTAATGAGCTGAAAAATGCATACCCTTTCGCTGTTCCTAGTATAATCCTCATTCTCATATCCCATGTAAGAGGGCTGACAGGACCAACATCACCATGGAGCCATTGCTCCAAGTTTCCATTATTCACATATTCATACACAAGCATCCTGAAATGGATTCATATAGAAGAGATTATATGTTACAGGCTACTCATTTATAGACCACATTAATATGAATAAGCACTAATGCTACAAAACAAGTTACCTTTGGTTTCCCTCAGCACAGTATCCTAGAAGCCGAACAAGGTTCTTGTGACGCACCCGCCCAATTGCTTCCACCTCAACCTTGAATTCCCTCTCTGCCTGCCCCCTAGCAAAGCAAACATCAAATTTACTAAATTAGGCAACACATAGAGAACTAGTACCAACACACGTTACAAACAAACAACATATTTTCAGCCTCTAAAACGACAGCTTCCATACGAAGCATGTGAACCATACGAAAATGTTTCAGTGTGGAACACGACGCGAATTGTTTCTACCAAGTTCTTTGCTTGCACAATGTCACCATCTGATATTGTCACCATCTCCATTCAAGTAATGCTCATGCCCTCACGAAACTACACACATCTTTTCCTTAGCCTTCAACCTAAGCATTCTAAAAGAGAGAGACCCCAATTGGCCAATTTAACACGCATTCTTCTTCTACATTTGGAGTATACTTGAGTGAGTGAGTGAGTGAGTGAGTCTGTACTCTGTACTACCTGTTGTTGAGCAGGTTCTTGACGGCGACCTGCGTGCCGTCCTCGAGCACGCCGTGGTAGACGATGCCGTAGCCACCCTCGCCGATGACCTTCTCGTCGGCGAACATGGCCGTCGCGTCCTCAAGCTCCTTGAGCGTGTACCAGTGGCCCCACCCGAGGTGCGAAACCTCCGGCACGCCGGGCTCCGCGCCGCCGCCGCCGCCACCGCCGCCGCCGCGGCTCTCCCCGCTGCCGCCGCGCGACGAGGGCCCACCGCTCCGCTGGTGGTAGGGCGGCGGCGGATGCTGCATCTCCGGGAACGTGATGCGGTGCTCCTTCCCGGTCTCGATCTGGATTGAGTCCGGCGGCGGCGGCGCCGGCGCCTGGATTACCTGCGGCAAAGGCTGCGCCTTTGCGGCGGCGGCGGCGGTGGCGCGGGAGGGAACCTCCTGGATGTCCTTGGGAGGCTTGCCCGGGTGCTTGGGCGGCGCGGCGGCGGTGGTGAGGTGGAGGACGGGGGTGGCCACCGGGACGCCTCGCCGGCGGCGGCGGCGGCGGGAGGCGAGGAGGCAGAGAAGCGAGAGGAGGACGAGGAGGAGCACAAAGGCGGCGCCGACGCCGATGCCGACGAGCTCCCATAGGTGGAGCCCGAACACCACCGTGCTCTGCGACAGCTCCGAGTCCGACATGGCCGACACCCTCCTCGCTCGCCGGCGGCCGGCCGCCCCCAGCCAAAAATGGTGGATCTCCGGCGAGCTCGCTCCCCAAATCAGAATTGGACGATAAAAATCAGATTTTTGCGCCCAATGAACCGCTAAGAACTACTACTCCCCATGGAATTGGGCGCAAAAAGGGTGGGATTTTCTCATCAGGGAAAGAATAAATGTGCAATCAAAGTCGCCAAGATTGGATTTTGAGGATGATGCAGTGGGAAAAGGCTGGAACTTTGGGGGAAGGAGGAGAAGAGGAGTACCGGATTTATGACAGTATGGAGTGATGAAAAGTGGGATTTAGGAGGGACAATTGGGTCCCAAGAGGATTGGATTAGAGAACAATGTAGGGGTGAAGATTGGACTGTCTTGGAGATGAAAACTGCAAAAGCTGGTGCTTAATCTGGTCCTAATACAAGCCTGGATTTTTTTTTGGTGTGGAAGAAAGAAAGAAAGCATAGAGGGTGGTGTGTGTGGGTGGTTGGTGGTAGCGATCTTTAGAGGAGCACAAGCAACAAACAAAATCAAGGAGAGAAAAATCAGAAATTGTAGAGGAGAAGGATGCAATTATTAGATGCAGTAGCGCACTCTTGCAAAAGTGGTAGTGAGGCAGTGTATAGCCAGCAGCCCAGCAGCAGTGGGTACTGTACTGTATTGTGTGTATGGGCAGAGATGAGATGAGACTATGAGAGAGGGAATAGAGGCTCGTGGGAGGTATTATAGTGGTGAGTGAGTGACAGGGTGTATAGTGAGCAGCTGCCATGCAATTTGCAATTTTTTGCATACGTTGAGAATCGGATTTGGAAGCAGAGAAGTCAAGACTGTCGTGAGTTAATAAATAATCGGATAAACAAACCAAGTCAGAAGAAAAGCATGGAGAAAAGATTAGGATATTTTTGAAGGGGGAAGGAGAGGAAGCCTGCAGGACTGCAGCTGGGGTGGGTGAGCTAGAGAAGAGCACGTTACAATGAGATTGGTGTATGTGGGTGTACGTGGGATGGCCCGCTAAGCCAAATAATAAGTGAGTTAATCTGTGATTGCCATTAAACTGGCCACATAGTTGCGTTTTGTATGACTTTCTATTCAATTTAATCCGTTTAAAAACCCTATGTACATAGGGGATGTTCCGTAAGGACTGAAAAAAAGTAGTGTCGGCAATTTTGTCGTGGGACAAGGAAAGTGTTTTCTTTTGGACTAATTTCACTGCCAATGCTTGTACGATAAACTCACTATGTTGTGTTGTTTTACATATGGTTCTTTTGGCTTTTAAAAAATAGACTTTTGTGACACAGACATCAAGTTTTGATTAAAGTTGTAACATTAAAGTGGTGAGGTCCGAGAATTTCTCATATTAGCCCAAGAAAAATCCTTTTTGTTTTGTCCTCTCTTATAGCCTTGTAAAGGTAACTATTATAAACTACGGAGGAAGAGCATTGCAATTAGATCCAAAAATTTCTTAGTAACCAACATATGGCAGGAAAAGTGATTCATTTCAAGTTTTGACCAAACCTGTGATATTAGTGCAGTGAAGTCCAAGAATTTGTCAAACCAAGCTAATGGATAACCTATTTCATTAGCCTAAGTTCTCGAAAAAAATAAGAGCAACTGTTATGAACTTACGGAGGAAGAGCATTGTGGTTAGATCCAAGAATTTCCTAATTCCTACTAACCAGCATGGGACAATGATGCTTAACCAAATAAATTTATTGCTTAACATAAAAAAGGCAGCATTTTGATGGGTCTTTCAGAAAAAAAATATTGAGGTTTTTTAATTAAAAAGTGTTTTTTAATTGGGGAAGTTTGGCCGGTCATGTCAGGAGAAGTGTCTGACCTTCACCTGAGTGGTGAGTGCCATCGTGAATTGAAGTTGAGGGGATTTTTATATTCAAAATGTTTTTTTAGATTTTACAACAGACATAAATTTAGCAAAATTCTGGTGCCATAATTTTTTCCTCTTTTACTATATGGGTGTAACTGGTGCATGCAGCTTGGCAATTTGGCATGGTTATCGGCTAGACTGTATGCATGGGTTCAATATTACTTTATAGGATTACACACGTTTGGCTAGCGGGATTACGTGTGATGGTGGCCTGACGCATGATGAGAGCATGAGGCAACCAGCCTGTCAGCCTCTCTAGCCCTTTACACAAAACCTATGTGTATTGTACTTAGTACGTAATAGGATGCAAATACGTTACGTATCTTCATTACTCCTACTTCATATGGTTTGGGTTAGCCCCATCACCTCCATTATACTCTCGATGAGGAAAAGTTGCAACGTCGTAGCTTTTTTTTAGCACATTTTTCATTGCTGGTACTCATGTCAGTGTCTAATGAGGGAAGTTTTAGAGTCCGGTTTGACAAATAATTATACACTAAGCGTTTGCTAGAAAAATTCAATTTTCAAACCCCACATTAGTATAAAATATTATCGAGTGCGTCTACGAGCTCAGGCGGCCATATAGGATTGTAGGATTGTTCCTCACAATATTTCATTTGTGAGGCTTAGAGGTTTTTTTTTTGGTCGGAATGGTCGAAGGAGGCCATTCGAATGTTATTAAGATTAGAGAAAAAGTGACAGTAAAGATTACAACGATGTTAGACTGTCGAGGTCAGGTATGTACTTAAGTGTACCACCCAGATCCCGCGCCACCAACACAACACAACCCACTGAAATGAACAGACACCGAACCGACCGTCGCTATGCGTGGCCGGGCGCCTCTAGCTCAACAAAGACACCACAACGTAGACTCCTAAAACGATGCCTCCAACAAGGTTACGACACGAAGGATACCGCCGTCGTCAAAAGGTTTTCACCCGGAGATCCTCGCAATGGTAAGGAGGCAAAAGGTACCTCGACCGCGCCCTCAAGAGGGTTACGACGCCTGAAGGCGTAGCCGCTATTGGCCCAGCAAACACTGAGCTAGCCTTTCTCCTGGAACCGTACCACCCTGAATCTTCATTGCCCATCATCTTAGAAACCACCATCGAAACATTGACAGCACGAGGTCACCACCCCATTGGATCGACACCCCTCCGTCGATTGACTTCCAGTCCTGCCAAAAGACAGGACCCCCACTGAACCCTCCGCCAACGCCCACCATCTCATTGCCACTCCCTCATGCGCTAGCTCAATCCACGTCCGCCACGAAGCCTGCCGATCTCCATGCCAGATCCGGCCATAGAAGTCGGAGATGAGCATCATCGCCTCGGTAGCCCAAGCCTTCCTTAGCGAACAGGACGTCGCCACCCTACCTATAGAGCTCCCCGCAGTGAAGGGGAGGAGCTCCACAGACAGAGGAAAAGCTCGACCCATAGTGAGGACAACGGCACACCGCCGTCAGCACCCCTGCCCCGTCGCCACTCCCCACGCGTTGTCCTAGGTTTCCTTCGCCTTGCCACCCATCTATCTCCTCGCCGAATCCGACCAAGGAGGAGAGAAAGGGCGCCGCAGCATCAGAAGTCCAGGCCATCTCTGCCACACGATGCTACCACCCCCAGTCGTCGACTAGGAAGTCGAACCACCCAAATCCTCGAACTGCCGAAGCTCCAGACCACCACTGATCACGACCAATCAGAGGTGGGGGAGCTCCGCCTCCACCAGGGCGTGATGTGCGAGCCCCGCCGCCGCCGACTGGCAGATTGGCGCCCCACAACTCGCCGTCGACGACCGGCAGATCGGTGCCCCATAGCTCGCGGCGCCGACACGGCCATAGATCCAGCTCGCGCAGCGCCAGATCTGGCCACCGGAGGTCGCCCGCGGATCTAGCTGCCGGTGCCGAGCTCGCCGGCGACCCTGGCACGAATCTTGCCCGCGCCACCGCTAGCTGTCGGCGGATCTAGGCACACCAACCCCGAATCTGCCTGCGCCGGTCACGTTCGTCGACGACGTCTTGTCGTCGCCGACGTCCGCGACTCGCCTCGCCCACACCCAAGCCACCGCTGCCCCGCCCGTTCCGCCGCTCCGATGCCAGCAGACCACCGTTGCACGCCAGCCGACCACCGACCGACGCCAGCCGCCAGGGCCGACCTCGCCCGACGAAGCCTTCCCCCGCCAGATCTGGTGACACCCCGGACGTCTGGGATGGGTCCCCCACCTGCCGCGAGCCCGAGGGCGGAGCAGCGCCCCGCCACCGCCGTCCTTGTGGCCACCCGGCTTTGCCGACGGCCGCTCGGGTGGCGGCGAGGTGGATGAACGGCAGTGGAAGGGGAGACTTGCGGCGGCGCGGTTCGTCGCCCGCGTCGCCCTAGGAGGAGGATGACGCGGACCCTTTTTTCTGTCTAAGCCTGTGCTTAGAATTTTTTTATCGTTGAAAGAAAAAGGTTCAAAAATTATTTACGCTGAAATTGCACGTACCAAATTGTAGGACTTTATGTACTACCTTTCACCATATAAAAGAACATGTAATGAATTGAAAGGCATGTTTAATGGGAAGAATCAGTTCACCTCAATACATTCAGGTTGCTGTGGATCTTAATTCAATTTCCATACATGCCCATTTATAAAGATCGAACCTAATCTTCACCTATCAAACAAACACGAAAGGGGACAATACATACACAATTCAACGGTTAATCATAAATATTCTAAACTAATCATACCAAACATTACCAATAAAAAGTACCGGATTTTGTACTAGAATAAATGAATATGTCCTTGAAAGTAGAAACAATGAACTAAAGACAACGGTGCTCGTCCACCTAAGAAAACCAGTCATATGGTTGGGACTGCGGAAGTATATGTGTGTGTGCTGTAGCAGTTCGTACATTCAACCCATTGGCCGTACTGGACAGGAGTTTTCTGCCATAGTTAACAGAATCTTCTATATATACCGGCCATTTGATAAGACGAAATCCTACCCTCCGGTCAAACTTACTATTTATGTTGATCTAGATTACGAATAAACATATTTTTGACACAAAATAGATAAGCTAGAAACTATATTTATTGTTTGATTTAATGAAACTAATTTTAAGTTTTAAATATTGGTACTCTATGAACTTAAACTTAGAGAATTTTGACTTTAACATCCTACACAGGGAATATTTTTCTTCAAACCAAATGTGATAACTTATTGATATCCCCTAGAGCTTTCAACCATAATCGTATTCTTCCACATGAATTAACATGTTAACAATATTATTTGATTCCTCTAGATTCCTTGCAATATGCAAATGTGAATTTTCTTATTCCGTAACAACTACGGGCATTTGCTAGTATAAGTAAAAAAAATCCCAAAATGAACACCAAATCCGAAGACAGTAAGATCCAATTAAACTTAGAAAAAAGGTTCACATATTACTATAAGAGCCACATATTAGACCCTTCCAATGGTTATCTTTAGATAACCAATCTCATATAATATTTTATAGAAGGGAGAGAAAAGTTATCTCTTAATCAAAAGATATTCTCTTGCACACATTATAATCTACTGCGAGTATGATGTGTGTGGTCATTATATTATGAGCTATGTGCTAAAAGCTAAATAATTAGAGAAATTATCTTTTAAAGTGCTTAGAGCTAGTTGGCTATCTTAATTGTTAGAGAATGTCTTACTATTTTTTCCCCATCAAGTCCATTTGTAAAATAAGTTCTATCTAGGCGCTGAAGTATCAAAATTTCAGCCACTGCGAAACCGTCATTGTAGCGGCTACTAGGAACATCTGCAAAACCGCATCAACCCCTCTCCCATGTGATCCTGGTCGTCGTTACAGCAATATACCATTGCAAATCCGTACCTATTGTATTTGTCCCAAATCCGGTACCAGCTGTATTTGTCAGAGGCAAGTTCTCTCTGCCCCTGCTGCTGCTGTGTTCAAGAGATGAACACTCTTATGCATGCTGTCATTTTCTTGGATTAGCTATTATTCTATGCCTGCAGAATCCTTGATGTCCCATTTACAGATTAATCTTAGGTCATATATATGTTCATCTCTTTTTCCTTATTTCTATGATGGCATTGATGGCAAACGAGGGGAATCCATTGCCAAATTACCAATGATGGCCATTTGGATGTGTACTCCCCATAATAATTGATGTTTTAGACAAAACTACAATCAAACTTTTTAAAAATTAACTATAAATAATTTTATTTATGTTGAAACATATAGACTATTTCTATAGGTTAATCTTAAAAATATCTTAACAAAATCATATATTTGTTGATATTTATATATATATTAAGTAAAAAATTATAGTCAAAGTTAAGTTATAGGGACCATACCCTTGTCAAGAATGTTAACTACTCCCTCCAGTTAAAATGTTTGACATTAGCTAATTCATTTTTTTAACTAGCTAGCGTCAAAAAAAAGAGAGAAGAAATAGAGGAGTATTTTGTATTGCCTTGTCTCGCACATAAATACCTGACTATTATGTTCAGCATGATGTGTTAATTCAATGCAATGGTAGTTGGGAAGTAAGAACATGTACTACATCACCCATGTTTTCTGCTTGCGCCGTTGACCGCATCATTCAGCTATCTCCAGTAGTTCAGTTGTCCCAGTACTACAAACACAACTTGGAACAGCCCAAGTGCTCAACAGCCGATACATACCCCAAAATTTTTACCCTGAATCTTATTCTGAATCAGTAATATGCAAATGCTACTGGAAGGACAACTAGGGGCATGATCTCAGCCTTTTATAGGGATTATTTGTTCTCATGGACTCAATCTCCAAATGGTGTCCAGTTCCATAACGACGTATAGTAGTACACTGGATGTATAGTCAGATATGTTGACCTGCATCTATACTGATAATTAGTTTGTACAAATGAAAATTGGGGGAGCAAAAATCCTAAAGGATGGGGCCATGAGCTGACGAAGACTAGTTTGTACAACAGAGCTCTAATTTTCTTTGATGTATTGCTATTTTTGCTATGCTTCAAAGAATGATTCTCTGTTTCCCAACTTCTGTAGACATCTATTGTAACTCTCCTACTGGCGCCTCGTTCAGCCATAGGGAATGGATAAACTCATACAGCTTTGCGCTCACACTCACCTGCTCGAAGTAAAGATTGTAAAGAAAAGATGGCAATTGAATGAAACAAAACGGGAAAAGAATTAACCGAAGACGAACCTTGTAAGGTGTTGGATTTAACCGTCTGATGTGATCTGGCCGCAGCTTTTCAAGCTGCTGCATGCAGCGCTCTCTGATCTCCTCTAGAGAGGGCAACTCTATCCTAGGTTTATCTGCAACGAAACACACATATTCATATGTAATTGATGAACAGCGAACAATAAAATAGAATACGGAGTATGATTAGTCCCTTTACAATTCAAAATTAGACATATCAAATGAAAATCTTATCAATTTGGTACGCATTTGCAATTCAAAATTAGCTATATCAAGTGAAGAACTTGTAACTTTCAAAAAGATCCACAATACATACTTGAAGTCCCAGGCCAATAGCACTGTAGGAGCTCCTCAACATGCTGGGGGACAACATATGCTCTCTTGGATTCAAGGAATGGATGACGACAAAGGATTCGTTCTCCTGCCTGAAATGTTTAGGTGCAAAAATTTCAGTTTAATGATGGAGAATAATCTCTGTAGAGAAAAAAGTCATCAGAAGGATATATATAGAAGGTGACCGTGGCATTGCATGACAGCAAGCGGTCTCAGGTCTCAACTAATGTTCCATTTTAAGGTAGATTCTAATATGATGTACTCCTTCTGTGACTTACCTTAGGTGATGGTTCACTTTCACGCGTCATGATATCTACTAAGGGGTAGCCTTCTTTTCCATACAATCTGAAACTTCGCTTTTTGCATGGAATGGAAACCTGAAACCCATCATGAAACCGTCAGTAAAGGAAAAGAAATGAAATTATTTTTCAACATGAAAAAAAGTAGACCCACTTTAGTGACATCCTCAGAAAGTTTGATACGAGGTCTACTGTTTATCTCAACTAACTTAAAGACACATCCAAGAGCAGCCTGGGAATAACATGTTACTAGGTAAGTTCCAATGCCATAGGAATCAACTTCATGACCCTGAAATAAACAGAAATTTAAATAATATTAGAAGGATTGGAAATAATAAAAAAAAGTCATGTAGGCCACAAGAGCACATACAAATACAGCAGCTAACATACACCACAAACATTGAACTTGTGAAAATAGAACGAATCTAAACGCCCCAATGAAGTTCTTGGCAATTTTATTACCTGCTTGTTCAGGGCATCAATTGTTTCCTCATTCAGGTCATTGCTAGCAGTAATTATCATCTTCCCAAAAGCAGGTACATTAAACTCCTTTTCAATTGTACGGAACACTTTTCGGGCCTCAATAGACAAATAGGCCAGATCACCCGAATCTAATCTAATACCAGATGCCTTGTACCTACAAAACAAGAACATCTTTATAAAAATTGAAGATTCAAATATTTAATTGAGAAAACAATGTAAGGAAATAACGGTGTAGTAATCTAATACCAGGCACATGATTCAGTATATTTCTAATGTCCTAATAAGAACACATGTTCAAAACCACAACAAATTTGCAACCAAATGGTATCTTATATGCTCATTTATTTTGCATGTACATATCAGAATGATCCAGATTTGGAAAACACAAATTTGATATAAGCTTAACCATCTGAAACTGGATACTATTTGGGTGATTTTTGCCTTAAACTTTAGCTTCATTATATTCTCTGCAAGATTCTGTCATGTAAGATCTCCAAGAGAAGCTAAGCACCCATTCAATAGAGCTTCAATCAAAATGCACATGTTACAGTAGCCAAGGATGCATTTGGTTTGACCTACCCTAAGTCATGGAGGGCTAGTGCTACTGCACAGAAGTTTGGAATCCCACTTCGCATAACCTGTAAGGAAATTACGGTGAGTTAAGCTAGAGACCGTTTAATGTACATGATGAATGCATTGAAAATCTGCAAGCCACTGAAGAATTACTGGGTATGGGGCGACATGCCACTACGCCTGGTAGATGAATATGACATGAGAAAAGGCTAAAGATGAACATACATCAGTTCAGAGTTTATTCATCCTGGAGTGCCAGATTAATGACCATAGAATTTAATAATGAACATAGAGTTGTCCAGGAATCATGACATAATGAAATTACCATACTTTAACATCATCATAAAGTCTAAAGACTTCCACACTTAAAAACTGGTCGCATCTATGCAAAATCAAGGTTGCAACAAGCTAAAATGTAAATAATATGATGTTTTTTTTACACAGAAGCCACTGAGAAATGCTAGCATAAAAAAAGGAACACTCCAAATGACAAATTTGAGATTTGTGTCAAGTTGTTTATTGACGAAATATGCCGTGAAGTTCCACACCGACTTTATGTTTCAAAAGGAAAAAGGGTCAGAGTTGCTCACTCATATATGCATCTCAACAGGATAAAGATTAAAGAGCATTGCAACAACTTACATCATATGTGTCCACAAGAGCAAGAAAGTTGGTCGGAAAAGCCAATGCATAGGATGCAAATGCTGCCAGCTCACTTTGATTTGTGTCACCAAATACACCACACAACGAATCTGCTAACTGAAAACAATAAAATAATAACATAAGAGTACTGTAGCAAGTAAAAGCAATGCCACAAGGAGCTATACCTGAATCTTTAGAAGCCATTCTTTCACCAAACTGACAAAATCTTTGCAGACTCGTGAACCATCTTTGCTTGTGAGGGCCTTGTCTGGGATCTCATCAAGGCTCTGAAATGGTTGAAAGGATTGTTAGCTCAGGTAACAACTAGAAACAAATGTCGTTGAAATAAAAAAATAGTCTCCAAAATGTAAGACATCTAATCATAACTCTCTTGATGCAAATGCAAAGGATAATACAAACTGTCATGCACATCACACGATAATGGCAGAAAGAAACATAGTTGCTATGTTGATAGAATGATTATGTATGTATCTCAGATAATAAAACATGTAAATTTATTAAGCAAAGACAAAAAAAAAGTCGCCAGTAGATCAAGCTATGAAGGAGCATAAAAATAACAAGCATGGTTAACAAAGCAGAAAAAAGGACCAAGCACAGGTTCTTCGAGAAAACAAAAACTGAGTGTCCATCATACAACAGACTATACATGTGCAAAATTTCATAATTCAGGTGCCACCTTTTTTGTGTTGATTATTGACACAATCACAAAATTGTGTGTTCTACAAAATGCAATATTTAGTACCACAAGGCAGTGTCAACTGCCAACCAGATTATTTGAGTGTTCATATGAGGAAAACCACATCTTTCAACACAAACTGACATGGCGTTTGGGATCATCTACTGGTGTAGATATGAACTAAAACTTTGTTAGATCAATGCAAATACAACATATAAACTTCAATAGGGACATAGGGTGCTCCAATGGCAGAAGAATAATTACTGGATTTTAATTGTTCACAAAAGTATTTTTGTTTTGCAGTGACACAAATGGATATTTACTAACCATATATGAGCTAACATATGCATGAGAATGTGTTCCGCGAAGTGGTATGCCAAACAGATTTCCAGCCAATACATTGCTGCAAAATAAATAAGAGGACAAATTAAATAAATAGTAAACAACAGTAATTTCCCATCGTGAGGATGAAAGTAAAATTGGCAAGGAGAAAACAGGATTAAGCGAAACAAGCATGATTTAAAATATACTCCTGGTGAAATTATAGTTGCAAAGAGGTAACATGAACATGCAGAATCTAAATGCAATTTCATGATGGGAACCATGGAAGAACTACCACCTGGTTGCATCAAAACCTCCCATGAAGCAATACTTTGAAGCACTTATTGCACCATCAGGCCCCTGTCAATTCAAATCGACAGCTATGTTTCATGCACAGAGATAACAAATACGTGCGTACTAAACAAAAATTAAAATGGTAGTGCAAATGGGATGGTTGAAGATCATACCTGTGCTCGTCTCAAACCAAATTCCAGTAAAACTTTTGATTTCCCAGCAACATGACGGTGTCGCGCAGCATTAGTGGTTACCAAAGAGGCATAGTTGATAAGATTAACAAACGGGGTCTCAAGCAGTTGGACCACCTGATGATCCATGAAAAGTTCTTGTAAATACCCAAACCGAAAGTTCATGATAAACATGTTTTAGGTAAAATAATTGGTAAGAGACTCTGTACTTACAGCAACTGGACCCTCAACTCGCATCAAGGGAACTTTTGGAAAAACCACTGAGCCCTCAGGAATGGAGTACACCTCCACATCAGAGCAGTCGGTTTTCCTGAGATAATCAAAGAACGCACCCTAGAATTGCATATCACATCAGTAAATGAACAGTTATAATGACAAACAACCAAATAAGTGGTACAGCAAAGTTCTAACAATTGAAATGGTCATGTTTTTGTAGACAATGCTAACCAGCCTATATAAATATGGCAGACTAATAGGATTTCAGAGCTAATGTAGCAGCTTTATCTCAAAACCATTTACCACTTGAAGACAGAAAAACAATTGTATGTAGCAGCTTACCTCACACATTGGCATGACTGATTGCAGGAACGAAATATCATGTTCCGTGAACTTAAAGTTTGCAATGAACTTAATGCATTCTTCAAGACCAGCAAAAACAGTGAATTCTCCGCCAAATGGATTTTTCCTGAAGTACAGATCAAACCTGTAAAAAGAAATGGAACCAGGTCAGCATGAGATGGAGTGGTGGACCATGTATGAAATGTTAGTTGCACTCCCTCCTTTCCAAAACATAAGGCCCATAGTTTCTCAAGCTCCTTTAAATATAAGGCATGCATACAAATTTATCGACGTCGAACAACTCCATTGAGCACATCTTCTCTCACCTACATTCATAAGTGATGTCCTCAGCCTCACCAACTATTCTGTCTCTCTCTCTCTCACACATTCAATATATTAAGTATGATCACGTGGTCATTAATCTTCTCTTTCTCTTGGTTACAACAGGTGAGTATTACTTGCAAGTTTCAAGATGAAGTAGACACAGAAGTGTTTACATGGTTTGCAGATTGCAGTACACTAATAGAGCTAGAGCACAACATGAAATGTATCTCATGGACTCATGGTTCTATACAACATTTAAGTATGCATCTTGTTATGCAGAGGCCAGGAGTGATTTTGTTATGGTTGTATCACCTTGATGTAATCACCTGAGACCAATAAAAGCTTCCTTCGTCTAAAAAATACAACATTTTAGGCAATCGGTGTCAAAAGGACATATAAAGGTTACTGGATATATCTAAAGAGCTAGTACATTCCATTAAACCTGCTTTTAGTGACTTAAAGAGAAGTGGCTCTATTTTATGCCAAAATACTTTTCAAGCTCCAAGGAACACACAATCTTGATAACGCATCAGTGTTACTAATGAATCTGTAAAGTAGATAACATATTCTGAATCAGTGGCCATAAATCCCAAGTACCTTTCACATCAAAACCAAACACGTACCAGCCCACAGATGAAAACACAGATCCATCAACGAAAAAGAGAACTTGATAAAAATGCTTTTCACAAGTGACCTGTTCCTTAGTCCTTGCACAAATATAGAGAAACATATCTTTGTACCAAAAATGCTCTTCCGTATCAATATATATAGGTAGTTTTTTACAACTCCAGTCCCAAGTTTTGCATTTTCATGTTGTTCGAAGCAAATTACAAGTGGACTTAAGATTTCAGAGTAACTACCAGAATATTCCTTGCATAAAAATGCTACATTTTGTAACTTTCCCATCTTCCGAACAAGAAACCTCAAACACACATCACCTTTTATATTACAAATAAATGAATAAGACAACACATAACAGCCAAAGCAATTAAATAATAAACCCAAGAATGAGCAATCTGATTTGTTTAGTCGAGTAGCAAAGCTCATTTATCTATTAAAAATCAACTAGATTTTCCTTTCCATTTGGCTTCATCTGAACCACAATTAAATATCAGTACCATATAGAAAGTGCTCTACCCACACACTAAAATTACGGAAGTCCCACTGTTACTGCAGTTGCTTGTGTGCTATATAGTTCATAACTAGAAGTAAGTTGTGCTTCAACAAAGATGATCGAGATTCTAATACTATGGCTTCATAACTACGTTGAGATAAGTATATATTAAATCAATACAAGTTTAATAGCAGAGGAGCCATTTTGGGCCCACGTGGAAGGCTGGAAGCAGCTCAAATGCTAAACTCCAAGCAACCGACGACAATTCAAACCCAACTTTGACATTACGTGATTATAAACTACAAAATGAGAAGGGCTTCCAGCAAGTACAAAGTCGACCATTGAAAGCGACATTCAAAGGTCCAGCCTCAACACAGATGGAAGAAATACGCGAATAAAGACTAAAAAGCAGAACCACGCAACTAAATGTTTTGCTATATTTTCAGCATTATTGACGTCATATTATCAGAAGGTTCATAAAGGAAACGAATAACAGAGACAGACAGACATTATGATCCAATCCAAAGAGAATATTTCAGTAGTAGCATCGTTTGTCGCTTGAGTAATAAATAGAATTGCTGAATTTGTGAGAATCAAGGGACCTGAGGCTCTGACAAAGTGGGGAGACAAGGCAGAGGATTAAAAACTGCACAAGGGAGAGTTTCCCAAAGCAAAACCAGAGTGCCAGCTCAGAACAGTACATGCTATATAATCAATCAATTAGCTAATCAGCTTACGGTGCACACGCCGTATCAGCCAAAAAAAAAAACTTTCAAAAAAAATTCTACGAGAACAAAAATCATCAATACCGCTACGATTTGAAGAGTGAAAAAAAAAACCATCGGATTAGCAGAGAATGTATTATGCATACCGCGAGAATTACACGAAGGTATGTAAACATTTCAGATAAATCGCACCTCTATCTCCAATCTGTAACCCAACCTACCCCCGGCGCGGCGGCGGCGGCACCAACCCCGCGCAATAACTCTATCCAGATCACCGCCTCCCGATCCAATCCAATCGGCGACAAGCGGATGGGACGAAGGAGAGAGAGAGAGAGAGAGAGAGAGGAGGACTCACACGGCACGGTCGGCGTGCTTTCCGGCCTTCCAGTAGGCGTAGGCCATGGAGAACTGGTACTGATCGGTGAGCAGCGCCGTCGCCATGGGGTTCGTCGGCGCCCCCACCTGACGCGCCATCCTCTCCGCCGCCGCCGTGCCGTTGGCGCCGGCGCTCGTGGTCGGCGCCGCCATCCTCCTGGACTCCGGGACGAAGCGCCAGTCACTAGGGTCTAGGGCTTGGATTGGTGGCGGCTGGGCTGAGGCGTTGGGGAGAAGAGAAGCTTCGCGGGGAGAGGCGGGCGGGAGGTGTAGCAAATTGGAGGCCGAGAGGGGAAGGAGGAGGAGGAGGCGAGGTTGAGGGACCGGATTGGAATTTTGGAAGTTTGGTTGGGAGCGGGGCGGGTATTTATACCGGGAAGGGAGAAGTGCAGGTGTACGCCGCTGGAAACCTACAATGACAATTGGACCCTTACGATTTGCACATCGGTCTACTAGTGTTTTGTGATTGAGGATTGTTGTTGCACGATGTCTCATGCAACATGGTATTACTTCCGTCCACAGTGTATCTAAAAATCTAGACTAGATTTTTAGATAAAAATAGTTATATTTTAGGGTAAATGTAATTTCATATTAGATGACTTACATGGTATAGATCATGTACCCGTCGGTGCAAACTCATAAATGTCGACATCAAATCTATTATTATTAGTCGATATACATTAGTACCATGTTGATATTGGATGGTATTGAACATGATATCGTAGGTGCGACCCTGATAACTACACCTATGAATGAGGTACCAACCAATACCCATGATATTTGACGGTATTGAGCCGTTTGAGGAGATGAACAATGAAGAGGAGAGGAGACATCAGGCGGCTACACACTAATACCAACGACGGATAAAGATGGGTGGAGTTGCACCTCACTGCCAGCTACTGCACCACCTTGGGTATCTCCATTGGAGCGTGTGTATCATCCAATCTCACCGAGTGATAATTTTTGGTGCCAACAAAGACTCGTGGATGGTACCAATGCAACCAACCTTAGGTGAGATCGTGGATCTTGCATTTTACCTAGATGTAGGCCCACATTGAAATGCTTGAGGGTAGTTTTTGTGGCCTTCTATGTCTACTTATGCTTCTACACCCCGTTCTTAGCTAGCTTATCATACCTACTCTTTTGAGCCCTTCACGAGATTTTATCGGTACTTCTTAGCCTCCTATTCTTGGTGCCACCCTTGGCACTACTTCACCGAGCGGCATGGTCTAGCTTGGACTTGAGGTACTCATTCTAGAAGTTGAGTTCCATGACCATCCACTCCAGCTCTTTATGGTTCCACTCAACGATTTCCCACAACGATGCGATCACTCCCTCCTATCGTTGGCTCACAGCTAGCACAATCGAGTCACACATTCCATATTGCTCTGCCGCTGCATGCTCTTCCTCTATGGGACTGTTTGGGGGAGTTTTAGATTCTGAGAAGTAGTTGTTTGGTAGCCAGCTTCTGAGAATCTGGAAAAGCTCTGAAACCTAGCTTCTCCAACTTCTGACTTCTTAGTTTATTTTCCAGAATTTGTAACTGCAGATTCTCAGAAGCTGTGGACCGTTTGGGGCAGCTTCTGCCAGCTGCAGCTAGGAGAAGCTCTCCCAAACAGGCCCTATCTCACCTAGGGATGGCAATTCCCCTGGTGGGGGCGGGTCCCCGCCCCTACGGGACTAGAGTCAGGGCCAGATTCTCACCCGCGGGGCTTGCATGGGCGGGGCCCCGACTTTGTTCAGGGCCAGGGTCGGAGCAGCTTCTCCACCTGCGGGGCACCCGCGGGTCCCCGAAGTATAAAGCCTTCAGCAAGCAGCCCATTCTATTCTTTTAAAGCACATTAAGAATGTAGCTTATGCAGCCCATTTTTGTGGAGATATAAATGCACATCTAACAACCCTAACCCTAACCAAATCCCTAATGCCTAGCCGTCGGCACCAATCTATCCCTCTGTCGGCGCCAATCTCTCCCTCGCCGCCCTCTCCAGCGCCGGCGAGCTTCCCCTCGACACCGTGCCGCTCTAGATCACTGGCGCCGAGCTTGCCTCTCGCCGTCGCACCGAGCTCGCCCCTCGTCGCCGCACGCGACCAGCGTCGAGCTCGCCCCTCGCCGACGTGGAGGTC
>CM002482.1:11479040-11502805 GCA_000325765.3 Leersia perrieri | reverse complement strand
GCTGCTCCAGGCCGCCGGCACGACGCTCTACCCCGCCCCTGGCCCTGCGGGGCCCCGTAGCCCCCGCCCACCACCGCCTACCGGAGCGCCGGTCTGGTCGACGACGCGCCAAAGCTTCAACACCATGATCAGAGCATACACACATATCTCCACTGATCAGAGCATACACAGAGGGTGAATGCTACTCCAAAGCTAAGGAAGCCACCCAGATAATGCTAAGCAGCAACATAACCCCTTCATGGGCTCATTTCAAACAGCAAAGCTACTGCAGCCAACAGGATGCACTAAAAACAGGACATGACATAGAACAACACTGAAATCTGAACCGAACAAATGACGAATTCAGGAGTTCACCATTTCTCCCAAAATGGCACCAAATGTGCACAAAGAACAGTCAGTTCAAGTAGAGAAGCAACTAGTCAAGTCGTCACACTATACCCCCACAAAATAAAATCCCAATTGCTCAAATTTGTCACAATAAAGCCTAAAGGATACACTAGTCATCACAACGGATGCAAAGAACCTTGGGAATCTCAAATATTTCAACAAGCCCAAGCCTTTCCCACAATCGATTCTTCATAAATGCATCGCATGAGATGTGTGGGTACTTGTCAACTTTGTGTAATAGCAGTCGGGTACCATCTTTCCAATTAATTGGTCTTGCCTTAAAATTTGCAGCACTGTTGGGTAGAAGTTGCATCAGTGTGCGAATGGTACCTTCCTCAATTAGGTGTACAAAAGCGTGACGATGGATATCAATAACAATTGCCTCTTGAGGATTTTTTGGCAGATTTTGCACAGGGGAAAAGCTTCCTGGACCTGGAGAGGTAGAGTGCACAACCTGTTGGCCATGAGCAAGTATTGCTAAATGTATAGTAGGCATAACTTGAGCGGATGATGGTCTTGCTTGAGGAAGAGGGGCAAGAACATGCCCAGAAGTACTATTTGCTGGAGTAAGCGGTGGCTTAGTCACAAATGACAAGGCTGTCTGGGCAGGAGGAGGAAGTTGGCCAGCCCCAGAAACAACGCTTGCTAGAGGGACTGGTGGTTGCCTCATCACTAAGCCATGGGACAAGTAGCATTTCTTCAGCAATGACGAGCTGATTGCATTCCGATTGTGTAAGAGAACCTTTGATATTGGCAGCTGGAACAGAGCTTAATGAATGACCCAACCTAAGTAAACCAGAACCTTTGGGAGCATGCACTCCCAGCCATGTTGATAGTACCTTGTCATTTTGAAGTAGTTTCTGTAGATTTCCACCAAGATTGGCATCAATTTCAACCATTGTTGCATGTGCAACAACATGTTCACCAAGGGCTGGCAGCTCCCTTCTCAAAATCGTGAATACCTCTTGATATAGCTTGGATATGAGATGAAGTGGCATAAATTCTGGATGATAAATTATCAGCCTGAGATCGACACTTGGGTCCGCAGCATATGTTCTCACCCTTTGTAGGCCTCCCGGAAGGTGTGCTGCAACCTTCATCCCTTGCGCCTCCATAATCTGGTCAAACATAAAGTTTGAGAAGCCCTCACCCCAAACATCGCTTCGGGGCCGGGGCTGGGGTCGGGGGAGGAATTTGGGGGCCGGGGCCCCGGGCGTTCTACCCCAACCCGGCCCCGACCCGCCCGGTTGCCAAGCCTAATCTCACCTCAGCTCCTCATAAAAATATCTCCCTCCTCCTGGTTTGACGCCAGTGGCACAGAGCTCCCCATCGGAATATGTTCTCAATGGAGGAATCGAGGGAAGATAACTCAAAGCGTGGGATTCGGTTGGGGGGATGACAAGTGCGGGTGAGGATTACAAGGAAGAAGAGCTATGACCATCCAGATCAAAAGGTGGACGATATTGCATCGATCGTGTGTAGACAATACACTGGTGTAATGCATTTATGTTATGATTATGTTTAGTGGGCACTATATTGCTTGATAATATGGCAACTTTTTAAGAATCCATATTTTTCTTTTGCAAAAAAGGAAAGTGGTCAAAGTTAAAAGTTAAATATGGTTATCTGCAAACAGATGTAGCAACAATGATTTAACATATTTGTCAGCACAGAGTACATAATTAAGGTTTTTTTTTGTGTAGTCATATAGGCCGTCAATGAGAAATTTGACATTTCTGTCGACAAAGAGTAGTTAAGTTAGTTTGTGTAGGACTATATAACAATATTATTATTAGGCTGTATTGAGAAATTTAGCATTTTTGTCAATGTGTTTGATGTGACACGAACCGGTCGATCTGATTTCACACGATGGAATAGGGGAATGCATGCCCTCTTGGCTCAAAAGTTATTCCTAGAATTTTGACTACTACACTTGGAATAGCTTTATCTGGAACCAATTTTAAGCTTCACACCACCTTTTTTATTCTTAAAAAAGAAGAAGATTGTCAATAGCTTTAATTGTTGGTGCCATTATTTGGTACTTTGTTGCATAATGCAATGTGGACTTATTTGGCTTAATGGGGGGAAGAATATGGGCAAAATGAATTAAACATGGTAGTTGCAAGTATGGTAATAAACTACCTAAGACATGATAAACTATTTTAAAGACCAAGAGAAAGTAAACTAACACCACAAGTCAAAAACAATATGTATGCATGTAAAGCTCCTATATGGTTGGTTTTAATTTTATATAACAGGTGGATATTTTTTTTAAGATGATGGATAGAATCCAGCCTCTATATCAAAAGATGGATATACACAACCAAAAGTTACAAGAGCACTTAGACTATAAAAGCATATTACTTTTATTGGTGTGCCATGGATAATATGAACATCCTCTCATTTCATTTCATTTTTACTTTTAAGTTTTCCGCAGGTATTTATATTTATATTATGAGATTTTACATTTTGTATTTGGCAGGTGATTTAGTTCTACACTGCCATCGATAAGCACGGGTTCTATAAAATACCATTGCAAAAAAATATTCGACATTGCTGTTAGTCTTCTAGTATCCAATAAACTGTTAGGTGGTTAAGGACTCGAATTCAACAACAGTGCAGGTCCAAGGAGCACTTAGGAATTATATAGGGACTGTTTCATTCCCCTTGCATTTCCCTCAAAAATTCCCCTTGCATCTCTTCTACTGGTTGCTTTCGCCCTTTTTCATCACCGGGTCTCCGTTCAATGTATTGTCGCTCTCACTCCACACCTCTCACAATTTATAGCCCTTTATCCAGCACACTTCAAAACCTAGACAAACCCAGCAAATTTTCCATTGCCACTACTATTTTGTCGTCACACAAACCTGTACCCAATCGCCATCCCAACAAAATATGATTTTTCACATAGTCAAACTACACGCTTGCCATCCAAACTACAGAACCTCGTGGAGATTGAGATGGACTTCGGGGAAAATCTTTTCCTTTTTTTTTGAAAGGTGGGGCAAAATCTCAGGCTCAAACGATAAGCAAAATCAAACTTCTGCCTTTTTTTTTTTCCGGTTCTGAAAGCTATGGAAACCTCCTCTTTCTGGGACATTTTTTCCATTCCTTTTCACGCTTTTCTTATTGGTCCACCCTTGCAGCCAGCCAAAAGGCACGCACTTCCAGTAAGCCTGGTCCACGTGGCTGTGGGCCCGATGCTCTGTGGGACCCTCTGTCAGGGAGAGGTGCCGGTTGGTGAGTGGCGGCTTGGCAAAGGGCTGCAGGAATGTTCGCGGATCCCATGCGACGGGGTCCGGGATCTCGTGTGGCTGGCTGCAGCCGCCCATGTGGTCGAACCCGGTTTGTGGCCGGGGGAAAATGGTCCTCCTACTACTGTGGTAGGGGCCATGGAAAAGGCAGCTTTTGTTCCATGGAAATGCCAGTGCTGCAGGCGCCATAGGAATTCTGCTGGTCTCTCCGGAGCTGAGCTTCTTGGCACGTTTTAATTTGCTACGGTTTGGTTTGCTGCAGCCTGCAATTTTATGGGAACATTTCTGTATTGTTTCTCTATAGAGCCACATCATATATAGCCAGCTCGAGTAGTTTTTTTGGGGTAATAAAACCTATCAAGGACCGGTCCTTGTTAATTTCTTCACTGTTGACGGTATGTCACTTTCGGTACATTAGTTTTGTCCGTGTCATGGTCAAAAGCAACCCATCAAATTCCAGTATCAACAAGTGTAGCTTTCATCGTGCTGGATAGGTTAAGTATAAATTAGGATTTTCCAAAAGGAACCCCCACCCACAAAAAAAAAAAAAAACTTTGTTTTCGAGAGCGACTAAGACAACAAAATATTAGTCATTTTGGGCTTGACGGTAAGTATATGGACAGCCATAATGTTGACCAAAAACAATAATATAGGAGTCGTGCTGGTTCCCGGGTAGTAAAATTTGGGCAGCTATTACGCATTGTAGTCATTTTGTATGTCATGTTATAACTTGCCATAGAGCTTACAGTGCTCATGTTCACCACCCGGCAGAAATACTTATGTGTTCTTTTAAAGTATTCCTGTCCAAAAAATATGCAACAAAGGCGAAGCCAATATTTGTTTAATGGCAGAGGGCCAATTCTTTAATAGTAGCGCTAAATTTGTTTGTATAACTTATATTTCAATTTTTTTACTGATCTTCCATCCACTTTAAAGGGATTTAGGAGACAAGTCTAGGACCTGACCCAAATTGCCTTAGGCTTATCTTCGCCTCTGTATGCAACTTACTTACTTTCTACATATTGAGATTCATTTACTAGGTAGAGTGGAACCCTATATACTCCACTCATCCCAAAATATAGCAACCAAGGAGGGAATTTGACCTCTCGGACCATGTATCTAGTAGGATTTTATCCCTTCTAAGACCATGTATCTAGCATATATTATAGGATAAAGGCCATACATGGTTCTAGGAGGTTGCCAACGGAGGTAGTATTTTAAAATAAAGTGAGCAGTAAGGAAGAAAAATAAACAAGTTGCATCACCAACCGGGTCCCGGTTCCATTTGTATCAGACAATATTATGGCGCCAGGGATCTTTAGTCCCGGTTGGTAACACCAACTGAGACTAAAAATAGATCTTTATTTTCGGTTGATATCACCAAGCAGGATTAAATATCGTCTACCTCTCTCTATCCCTATCTTCTCGCGCTCTCTCTCTCCTCTAGTCCGCCTCTCTCGCCTACATCGATCTCTCCCTCTCTCTCTGTCCCTGCATCTCTCGCGCTCTCTCTCTATTCTCTCTCCGCTCTGGATCGTCGGTGGTCGGGCGGGGTCAACGGCCACTGCCAAGCCTGCGCCGCTGGCGCAAGAGTCGGCGGCGGCCTCGTCCTTCTCTCCGCCAGATCTGGCGGGAGGGGAGGTGGCAGTGGTGGCCTCGTCCTCCCCTCCGCCAGATCCGGTGGGAGGGGAGGCGGCGATGGCCGAGTAGCGGTAGAGGCCGGAAGAATGTATTTTTCTAGGATTTGTGTTGAATTTATTTTTTAGAATTTGTGATGTATTTATCAGTGATGTGAATATGTGATGTATTTGTGATGTTTATTTTTTAATTTGTGATGTATTTGATATGTGATTTGGGGATAATTTGAGGTGTACTGAAATCAATATACAAGGAGCTAAAAACACAAAAAAGGAAAAAAAGCTACCAATCGGGACCCTCTACCGTCTTACCAACCAGGACTAAAAATGAACATATTTAGTTCCAGATTCATAGTCCCGATTTACAATCCGAGACTAAAAAAGGTTGTAAACCGGGACTATGAATCACCACCTCTGCAGTAGTGCATCGATGTTTTTCCTTACACCAATAAGAGCACCATTTCTATTTTCATGCCGTGGTACAATAAGTATGCCATTTTTATTTTTTATGTCCACGCATAAATAATATAAAACATTGTGCTGCCGTTTCTTCACAAAAGTTATGGCAACATACACGCTATTGCCAGGTCAATAGCCCTTCTCTCTATAGATCTCCGGCGACTTTCGGGTTATGTCATATTATGTGTTATAAGTTAATATAAACAATCAGATTATCTAGGTCTTTAAGAAGCTACAGTGACAAACGGATACAAAGCATCTTCAAAAACAAAGAATTGCCCGACGAGATCAAACTTTGGTCTTTTTGTGGCACGATCCATTTTGCGAGAATAAGTTTAGCTTGCTAGCGCTTGGCGCTGTGTAAATCTTTTTTCCTTTTCTCTGTCATCTTGTAAATTATCAAACGCTTGCTTCCTCGCTTAATACAACACCAGCTCAAGCTGGCTCAGTTTTTCAGAAAAACAACTAGGTGAAAATGTCAATCCAGCTATGAGAAATCAGCTGTAGAAATTAATTATAACTCTAGTGACATTGCGGCACCAGCAATTTAGCTTTTTCTCCTTTTCTTTTCCGGATAGGAACGATGACCTGGGGTTTGCTTGCTCGAAGAATCAAACATCAAGAGCGATGTGAAAAGGGACACGCGTAAGCCAGCTAGTGGACTGGTGTGCACTCAATTTGTCGAGATTTCCTCCGTTTTATCTTTATTTATTTTTATATAACCTATATTTATTTATTGATGTTGTGAGTTCTGACGAATGAAACACCTGGCCAGGGCCCAAAATAAAGTAAATGCAACTTGCATGCTTGAGTACTACTGGATTGCAAACGTTGCACTATCTATTAGATCACAAGCATATCATTTGACCGACCCCTGTTCTTTGAAGCAGTCGCGCATAATAAATTGGTGACACTAAAGTTCAGTGGCACATGTTGATCAATACACAACACTATCGCTGATGCTGCTGCAACAGTGGAGCATGTATCAGCAATAGGATCAATGATGGCTGCATGTTACAGGTACCGTATCTACTATGTTCTAAAGAATATCTTTTCTTTTTTGAATGAATAGATTATGAAGAATTGTGATTTGGTTGGTAGTATTTTTTTAAAATATTTTTAGGCTGCGTTCGGATGTGCCTAAAAGGACAAACAGGCTACTCGCAACAGCGTTTTTTTTCCCTCGACACGTTTCCCGAACTGCTAAACGATATGTTTTCTAAATTTTTTTAACACAAAAGTTGTTTTTTTAAAAAATCAAAGTAATACATTTTTTAAGTTTATACTTAAAATAATTATACACTAATGATGTTTCTCGTTTTGCATGTAACACTATTTTTTTTTGCCACTGTTCCCAACCCACACATCCGAATGCAGCCTTAGAGGACTAAGTGGTTTTTGTTTTGGGCCGTATCTGAACAAGCACGCAGATTAATTAAATAGGAGTAGGCGTACAGTTAATGTTCTCGTGGATGATGGGCTTACGGCCCAATATATTTCTTCATCTAACCTCTGTTGATAGCAGAAAAAAGTGGTCTGATACTGCAATTCTCAAGCGTGTAAATTGAAGGTTGCAGAGCTTCAATTTTCCTTCGACTCATTAGTCATCTGTCAATTTTCGATGTCTAATTACTGCATAGAGATGCATAAGGCTGATAAATGAATTGCTACTACAGGAGTACTTGTGGAATTCTTCTCATCCCAGTAACTCATATCTTAGTCACCTTACCCTAGCCCTAGCCGTTGATCCCGATTCAACAGCTCCAGGAGTACTCGTGAAATTCCCAGTAACTCGGATCTTAGTCACCTGGCCCTAGCCCTAGCTGTTGATCCCAATTCAACGGCTCCAAGAGAGGGAGAAAGAAAGGGAATGGGATGACCGACCGACAACGGGCCCGATGGCTAAACCTGAACTCCGGCAAGAATACTTCGGATTAAGCATTTGTTGTAAGCGATGGGAGGGGGCCGGTAGCTATGCCGAAGCCACGAAGATGAAGAGGACGGTGGAGCTGGTATTGTTGGCAGGGGCAAGGGAAGCCGTGAGAAAGAGTGTGGGAGGAGGAGGAGACCAGTCAGGTTAAGTCTTGTCAGTGTTATCGACTCCATCTGGCTAGCCGGCACGGCCAGTCTGGAGTATGGAGGTTTCGACAAGCTCGGACTTTCCCAGGTGTGTGCCGTCGTGCGTCCGAAGGAGGAGATCAGGAGAGGAGAGGTTAAGATTTACCGTTCGCACACGACTGATGCGATCATGTGACTGTCCAAAAATCGAGCAATTCGCCGAGCCTTTTTTAAATACTATATTCGTCCCATAATATAACGAATATATCCGGAGGTAACGTATGAATAAATGACCCTTATATGTACCCTCTGCAGCTTGCATTTCCACTTACATCGATCGATCGTGAAGGACGCCGGCCCTGCTTCTGCTTCTGATTGCCGTATTGTCGCGGCGGTTGCAGAGGCCGAGAACTGGAGATGACAGATGAGCATTGTGTACGTGTCCTCGTCGTCGCCGGCCAAGCTAAGCGTGATCGATGGATCGACACGTCTGCAACTCTGCCTGCAGCGGCGCGTCCCCGGCGAGACATCGATCGGCTGGCCTGTCCGAACGTCGCCATCAGACCGATATCTGCACCGCATATACGTCTAAACGTACGTAAACCATTAGTCTCTACAGGAGTCGAGCCAAGATCTCTCTCGGAGAGATGCTTTGATGCCAACTCTGCAGCTTGCTACGTCCATCCGTTTAATTGCTTGTTGCCACTGGTCGGATAACCATGATTAATTATAATTTTTTTTGATCATATACATATATCTAATAAGCTCTAGCTAGCTAGGAGTATATAAAATATCCATCCTAAAATATAGCTATTTTAAAAATATGACATATCCCAGGACAATATTTTCCGTCTAGAATAGAACAATGACATCTCTAGAAATTTAGAGTCTCGGTCTGAAATACAAGTTGGGGCCCTAAATTTTTTTAAAAAATATATAAAATGCAAATAAGACATGACGATTGATGAGCAACTGAAAAACAAATGTCTTCCTATTTCAGAAAAATCAATAATTCATTCCAAAATCCAAATCAATTATCTCACTTTGAGTCACTGGTAGCCTGACAGGCTCTCAAGTCACACCGCGTCCACACCAACACCGTACTGTTGTCGTTGCCACAGGATCGTGGTGCACCGCCGGTCAGCTCGGCCTGCAACCCGGCTGCCGCGAGCTAGGCGTTGGAGGTTTGGAGGTGCTGGGCGCTGGGCACAACTGCTTACGCACAATCGCACTGGGCGTTGGAGGCCTCGACGCCTCTCACGGTTGCAGACAAACAATCGTGGTGGCAAAGGCGCAGGTGGCACTACGACAGTCTAGGGCTAGGGCGGTTGGTGCTTTGGCACCCGGCAGGCAGCTACGCTCGATAGGCGAGATGCCCAGATGGGCCTCTTGTGTGCGCTTGCTGCAACCTCTAGGCAAGATGGACCGCGATGTTTGAAAGGCCTCGGATCACTGCATTCTCCACCGAAACGAGCTTTTCATGCCTCCTCAAGTAGGCTAGATAGTATATATACCTAATGGGCCTATATAAATCGGAGTCATGTGCGGTCGCCAACCTCGCACATAGCCATAGACAGGCCTGAACTAGAATACAACACATCCAAATATATATAGCTTTATTTTAGTATGGACGTAGTATATAGAGATCACCCGAATTTTAGATTGGCGGATGTTGCTCGATCCATGTCATTAGCCGGGAGTTTCCCTTTCTTCTTTTATTACGTGCAGCCGTGTTGTCTAGCTATCCAATCAGGCGTCTAAGAGGGCGATCGCATTTATATATCATGACGCCATGCAGGACGATGGGATCGCACCAATTATTGAATTACACACCCCTACGACATCGATCGCCATTTAAATTTGCTCGATCACAACGGCGGTTCATCGACGGGAGACACGACAAACACCAGCAACCGCAGAAACAAACCCATGGCTGTCGATCGCCACGTATACATCGCACTGCCATTTCATGGATGTCCTTCACTTGGATTCTCGATCGATCGTCCAACCCAATCCAAGCTAGCTAGGTGTGCCTGTAACTATAAATACGGAGAGACGTGCGGTTGCTGCTTCTGCACTTGGGTTTGGGTGGGCACGACGTGCTTGTACTATAGTGAGAGCTAACCAAAGCTAGCAGCAATGGCAATGAAGGCGAGCGGCGCCGATCAGAGTAAGAAGAAGCTGCTGCAAGAGAGGGTGCCGCTCCGGCGAACGGCGTGGAAGCTGGCCGAATTTTTTGTCCTCTTCCTCCTCCTCGCGCTCCTCGCCCACCGCGCCACCGGGCTCGATGCCGGCGGCGTGGCGTGGCAGGTGGCGTTCGTCTGCGAGGCGTGGTTCACGTTCGTGTGGCTGCTCAACATGAACGTCAAGTGGAACCCCGTCCGGTTCGTCACATACCCGGAGAATCTCGCAGAAAGGTTGTCTTAGGCTACTCTCTCAGCTTGTCATAGAAATTTGTGGAACCGACTAACAAAATATTGTTTCTTCCGTGCAACAATATAAGTATATGGGTTTAGATCGATATGACACATCGTACGTAGTAGGACGAATATAGACAACGTTCTGTCTGGATTCGTCGTACTAGTCATATCACAGTCTAAATGGTTATGTTAATTTTGGACAGAGGGATACCCTGTAATATACGTGGAATATTATGATTTGCTAAGATAAAAGAGTAGATAGAGAAGTTTGATATATTTTAGATAATTTTTGAACGAAAGTTGCTTATTTTTAGTAAGAAGGGCCTGAAACTTTTGATTTTGATGTGTTCGGTATATGATTATTAGGATCGAGGAGTTACCGGTTGTGGACATGTTCGTGACGACGGCGGACCCAGTGCTGGAGCCGCCACTGGTCACCGCGAACACGGTGCTCTCGCTGCTCTCCGTGGACTACCCGGACGCCGGTGAGAAGCTGGCATGCTACATCTCTGACGATGGGTGCTCGCCGGTGACATTTTACGCGATGCGTGAGACCGTCAAGTTTTCCAGGATGTGGGTGCCTTTCTGCCGGAGACACAACATCGCCGTCAGGGCGCCCTTTCGGTACTTCACTTCCACGCCGGACTTCGGCCCGGCCGGTCACAAGTTTCGGGATGATTGGACATTTATGAAGGTTAGTTCTATTGTACCTCCAGACAAATTGTTTGAAGAATGAAAATGGAACAAAAATGTTTGTGCAATTGTATTACATAAACTCAACCATAGAGCCGATCACTTTGTCGGGGAAAAAAAATACAATATATCTATTGGAGACATGCTAACCAAGCTTATCAATACCATTCTGGTTGGCCAAACCGACACCAATGAAGCTATGTTCTGAACTAGCTAGGCATGGTACAGATCAATACTGGTTGTTACTGTTATACCGGTACTGGCCGAAAATCGAGTTAAATATAATACATTTGGTGCTAAATACCAACTAAGGTCAATAACCATATATGATTAAAGTTGCTTTTAGCAATAAGAGAAATACAAACCTTTGTATTTAGATTCATTGGACTATTGTCCATAAATAAGTAAATATATATTGTGATAAACTTATACTCCATCATCTGTTCAGATATATTGTATAGAAAATATCTTCTAGTAAAAGTACTATTACTCCCTAATCTGTTTATTAGGCTATTAAGAGTAATTTTATAGTCTAACTGAGAGGTATCAAAATTTTTAGTGTAAATTTGGTACCTATCTTTATCTAAAAATTTGGCATCTATAAAATTTTGGTACCTATAAGATTTCCCTTTTATTAAACCCCAAATAGCACCTGTATTGGCCGGCATCGGAATGCTCCCTTCATCCCAACTTCTAAACTGACTGGAATACCCTCCGGAATGAAATTAACAAGCTTGATGCTGACATCCAAAATGGACTAAAAACAAAGCTTTCATAGCTATCTTCTTGCTTGTGATTAATTTCAGAGCGAGTATGAGAAGCTAGTCCACCGGATCGAGGACGCCGACGAGCGCTCCCTTCTGCGGCACGGCGGCCCTGACTTCTGCGAGTTCATGGACGTCGAGAGGGCGAACCACCCTGCCATTGTCAAGGTCAATCACCCTAGCTATATGGCTCGCTACACAGTCATGTTACAACTACATTAAATATTTTTGTCTTCTTTCTCTACTTAAGTCAATTGATTCTTTGCTGGGTTTCAGGTTCTATGGGATAATAGCAAGAGCAGCATAGGAGAAGGATTTCCACATCTCATATACGTCTCAAGGGAGAAGAGCCTTTCTCACCACCATCACTACAAGGCCGGCGCCATGAATACCCTGGTCAGTACTCAGTACTAGTTCACTGATACTGAATTACTTACTGAAAATTCTGCTACTCATCAACATGTATGTATAGGAGATAATTAAGAGTTCAGGCAAATCAAGTGCAGTACTGATCAAGTTTTTCCCGCATTTCTTTGTACAGACTAGGGTGTCAGCAGTGATGACCAACGCGCCGATCATGCTGAATGTGGACTGCGACATGTTTGCGAACAATCCCCAAGTCGTCCTACATGCCATGTGCCTGCTTCTAGGATTCGACAACGAGATCTACAGCGGATTCGTCCAGGCACCTCAGAAATTCTATGGTGCCCTCAAGGATGATCCTTTTGGGAACCAAATGGAGGTTATTTTCAAGGTATGTCCGAATGGTTCTTAAATCAAGTTACAAGTAACCCCATTGGAAGTTACAACTAAAACTAGATTGATCTTATGTCATGTTCAGAAACTTGGAAGTGGAGTTGCAGGGCTTCAAGGCATGTTTTACGGTGGAACGGGCTGCTTTCACCGTAGGAAAGTCATTTATGGCATGTCACCAGACTCAATTATGGCAGGGAGAGAAGGCATCACAGGTGAAGAAATTGGGCATAGAGTGATGTGACTGCCACTAGTCTTATTATCTTGTCGGATTAAATTGAGAGGCTTTACATTTGATTCTCTAGGTTCGCCATCTGCCAAGGAGCTTCAGAAGAAGTTTGGAATTTCAAATGAGTTGAAGGAATCAGCTAGAAAGATCATTTCCGCGAACCTGGCCAGTGAGCCAATAGTAGATATGTCAAGTCGCATTGAGATTGCAAAAGAAGTTGCTGCTTGCAACTATGAAATCGGCACACATTGGGGTCATGAGGTATAGACATAGTACATTGCCATATTTTTGTAGGATATGTTACAATGCACTAGTACATCTTTAAACGAGTTTCATACAAACCATTCTATATATTGGCAGATTGGTTGGGTATATGGATCATTGACAGAAGACGTTTTGACTGGGCAACGGATCCATGCAATGGGCTGGAGATCCACAATGTTGGATCCTGAACCGCCTGCATTCTTAGGGTGCGCACCAACTGGAGGACCAGCCTGCCAAACCCAGTTTAAGAGATGGGCAACAGGCCTTTTTGAGATACTTATCGGCCAAAATAATCCAATCCTTGCAACCATATTTAAGCACCTACATTTACGGCAATGCCTTTCGTACCTGATCATTTATGTTTGGCCTTTAAGGGGATTCGTTGAGGTGTGCTATGCACTGTTGGGACCTTATTGTCTACTCACGAACCAATCCTTCTTGCCAAAGGTAACTTCTTTTTTCTACTTATCAGAAATTGCTAATGTAATTTTCAGTAACTTATTGCCTTCTTAATAGAAAGATGTGCAAATCTTCCGCGTATTCGTGAAAAAAAATCCACTACTTTCCAAAGCTTATATATTGCATTACTGTAGGCATCAGAAGATGGTTTCAACATCCCATTAGCACTATTCTTGACATATAACACATACAACTTGGTGGAGTATATGGAATGTGGGCTCTCTACACATGCCTGGTGGAACAATCACAGAATGCAAAGGATCACATCAGCCTCTGCCTGGCTACTAGCATTTCTTATAGTGCTCCTCAAGACCTTAGGCCTCTCTGAGACTGTGTTTGAGGTCACCCGCAAGGACAAGAGCACGTCCCATGATGATGACGTCATTGATGAGGCTGACCCAGGGAGGTTCACCTTTGATGCATCGCCGGTGTTCATCCCCGTGACGACACTTGTAATGTTGAACATCGTTGCAATCACTATTGGAGCATGGAGGGTGGTTTTTAGGACAATGGAAAGCGAGCATAGTGCCCCGGGTGTGAATGAATTCATGTGTTGTGGGTGGTTGTTATTGTGCTTCTTGCCATTTGTGAGAGGGTTGGTGGGCAAGGGAAGCTATGGCATCCCTTGGAGTGTCATGTTGAAGGCTAGTTTGGTGGTGGCTATGTTCTTGCTCTTCTTCTGTAGAGGTTAATCCCATCATCCAAGCATATATAGACAACATGATTTTATCTCAAACAACATAAACTTTTGGGTTAAACTAATTGATGCATACAACTTTAATATTTACATGTTAATCAATAGGGGTGGATCCCCCATGATGCAAGGGTATTCATTTGAATACCCATCGACTTTGGAAAAAATATACCCAAAAAATTGGATTGAATAGGCATGTTTACTGCCCAAATAGACAAATGGGTTCATTTATTAGCAGCCCAAAACCTCCATGCTACCCTTTTTTTTACAAGAAATAACAGGAGAGGCTCCTACTGTGTTAAATATATATATATAAAAAGACATTTACAAATTATGTTCCAGTCCAACTACAAATTATCCAGTCATGTTTTACAAATTAAATAACCTCCATGCTACTTTGGCCCACTAAACAGTCCCATGATATTTCCTAAACCCTAATAACTCCCCAATCCCCACCCCATCCCACACACCTCCACCTCGACTTGGTAACAACGAAGCAGAGTGGTGCTCGTGCTGCATCGGTGCATTACTCGTCTTGATCTTAGCACATTGCCTTCGTCTCTATCCTTGCCAAGAGCTTGATGGCCCACACCAACCCCCAAGTTGAGAGGCAGCGTGAGACAGCGCCCTGCGGCCCTAGCCGATTGGGTGACTGTCCTTGGGGTCTTCTGGTGTCTCCCTTGACAACTTGGCCTCTCTGCTACTTGGCCTGGTTGATTGCTTCACTCTTTCCTAGCTTCTCGCTTTCCGTCCGCCAGTAAAATTTCTCATTCTAAAATTGAGACTAGTCCAAAATGTTGCATTTTGTAAGAAACTATTGCATATCGTTGTTTGATTTGAGAATTAATTAGTCAAGAACTGGAATGTTTTAATAATTTTCTTTTACCTTTTGTTGAGCGTGACCTTTTTTTTTCTAGTTACAGATGATGACACCATTTTTCGCTTCCAGGAATAGCTGATCGCTAAGTTCATTTTACCCCATTCTACTAAGTTTTGCATGTTTTCTTTCTCACTTTTCAATACCCTTAGGTTAGATCCTGGCTCCACCAATGATGGCCTGATGCTAATCGCTTGTCCAATTAGACATTGACAGTCATAATCGATCGTGAAGGACGCCGTTCCTGCTTCTGTTTTGCCGTGATGCCGCGGGGCCTGCAGAGGTCAGGACTGGAGATGAACGGCGTACATCCGTGTCCTCGTCATGAGAAATTTGAGATTATGCCACTGCTAAAAGTTGAATTCGATGGAATGTCATTCCATAAATAGACTTCGATAAAGAGCTATGCTTAACTGGGTGGGCTTCGATCCTTTGCCATTTGAGACAAAATTGCCCCTAGACATGTCTTCTTCCTCCCGCTCTGCGCCGGCTAGGTGGGACGAACTCGTGAGGAGATAAATTGGCGCCGGCGCGGTACTCGTGTCGGCAACGATGTCTGGCCGGCGCGGTGCCCACGGCCAAGGGGAGGCGCCACGGTGGCCGGCAGAAGGGAGCCGCGGTTGAGAACAAGTAGCGGCGGCGACTGCTGCAGTGTGGATGGGGAACGAGCGGCGGTGGCGTGGTTGAAGGATGAGCAGCGGCGATGGTGGCGCGGTCGGAGGACGAGCAGCGGCGGTGAGGTCGGAGGATGAGTAGCGACGCCAGCGGCGCGGTCAGAGGATGAGTAGAGGCGGCGACAGTACGGTCGGAGGACGAGCAACGACGGTGGCAATGGTGGTGCTGGTGGGAAATGAGCGGCGGCGGCTAGGGGACAGGAGGACGAACGGGTATTTTGGTGATGATCTTATTATTTGAGGGGTGTTTTTATAAAAAAGTAAGGGACAATTTTGTCCCAAATGACAAAGCATCGAAGAAAAGTTTTAAAAGTGACTCTTTATCGAAGCCCATTTATAGGATGAAATTCCATTGAATCTAACCTTTAGCAGTGGCATAATCTCAAATTTCGTAGCCAGCCAGGCTAAACGTTATCGATCGATCGACACATCTTGCTCAATTTGTGGTGGAATATTTGGTCGGAAAGAAACGTAAGCATTTTTCAAAACCAAGCAAAATGTAACGAACAAATTAATATGTCATGGCATCAAGGAAGACTTAGACCTCAGACATGTGGGGGTTTTCAACCATCGTATATAATCTATTTCTTTTTTCTGTTTCCCTTGAAGCTCAGCATGTTGTTTTTCCCTACTTTCTCTATTCTCCTTGATAACCCCGTGTACAGTTTTTAACCTAAAAAAAAGAATCGATCGACACGTCTGCAACCCTTCACGCAGTCCGTCGCCGTCAGACAGATATCTGTGCGTATATACATACGGCCGAACGTACGACAACCATTAGTTGCTACAGGACTCGAGAGAGATCTCTCGGAGAGATGCTTGATGCCAATTCTGCAGCCTTCTACGTCCATCAGTTTAATTGCTTGCACTGATCAGATTTCTTCAGTTGATTATTTGTTCGAATTAATGCACCCTGCAGAGTCGTATTAGATCAGCTTCACAGTGAGCTCTAGCTACAATTATTAATCCATCTTCCTCTAACCACCCAAATTTTAGATTTGCGGATGTTACGCGATGGATACGCTTGTGGAATGTAGTAGATTGGTGTATAGTTCATGTCATTAGCCGGCAGTCTCACTTTCTTGTTTATTATGTACAGTGCGTCGTCTAGCGACGCAAATCGCCCTCACCCGTTTCAATGCTAGACACCTCGATCGATCGCAGCTAAGTATTCAATCCTACTCCTACGTCTTAACTGTACGTCAGGTATATACCACTCAACAATCAGTGCCAAGCTCGTTCGCGATAGATGATTGCCATCGGATTCGCCAATTATATGGTGAGCGTTGTTAGGGTGCGTAGCCTGCTGGGCCATCAATTGTGAGTCACCCAGATCAAATCAGGCCTACTTCACTATATGCATAATCGAATTAATCCACAATTTTAAGCTCTGGTCTATTCAATAATGTAAACTACAACTTTAAGCTCTGGCTTATTCACCTCACAAGACTAGTGTTATGAGTGAGAACGACGCTCATAATAAGATATGCTACTACACCATCAATTACCAATGTAAATCGTTTTGGATTTTAAAATCTAGTCTATGACACCACAAGTTACACCAACCCTTGATCACCCATGTCACATTGACCTGTTTCACCACACAGGCCCAACCAAAATGATAATTTTGGATTCCTTGGCACCCATCCTAAAAAACTGCTCCCTCCGATTATAAATCTATGACATCGGTTAGCTCAAATTTAAGCTGGCTAAACAAGTTAAAAATAACAGATGTAGTTTTATTAGTGAGGATTGTCACTGTCTTATAAGTTGTGTCCATCCCTCTATTGATCATTAGTTATCAATGTGGAACTAAACCCACCATACGTGTATCATCAGGCGCCAGAGGACGATCGCGATTTATATATTGTGACACCATGCATACATGACGATGGGATCGACCGCACCAATTGGATCACGCACCCCCGGCATCGATCCCCATTATTATTTGCTCTCGACGTTTCGACGACGTACGGTTCATCGACGGGAGACAAGACAAACACCATCAACCGCAGAAACAAATCCGTGGCTGTCGATCGTTACGTATACATTGCGATTCCATTCAAGGATGACTTTCACTTGGATTCTGTAACTGATGACGATCATCCAAACCCCCGTATAAATACGGAGAGACGTGCAGTGCCGCTTCTGCACTGGGTACGTGCGCGAAGCTACTGGTAGATACTAGAT
The DNA here is from genome assembly GCA_000325765.3 of Leersia perrieri. Lineage (NCBI taxonomy): Eukaryota > Viridiplantae > Streptophyta > Magnoliopsida > Poales > Poaceae > Leersia > Leersia perrieri. The sequence goes on along the minus strand of CM002482.1, from coordinate 11,484,993 downwards.
GGAGTGAGAGCTAAGCTAGGCTAATTCGATTGGTGGCTAGCTAGCTAGCTAGAAGCAATTAATGGCAATGGCGCCGAGCGACGAGAGGAGGAAGAAGAAGCTGCAGGAGAGAGTGCCGCTCCAGCGAACGGCGTGGAAGCTGGCCGAATTTGTTGTCCTCTTCCTCCTCGCGCTCCTCGTCCGCCGCGCCACCGGGCTCGATGACGGTGGCGGGGCGTGGCGGGTGGCGTTCGCATGCGAGGTGTGGTTCACGTTCGTGTGGCTGCTCAACATGAACATCAAGTGGAACCCCGTCCGGTTCGTCACATATCCGGAGAACCTCACCGAAAGGTGGCCTCATACTCTTATGCTTATCCCATCTGGTTTGTATGGTTTTATTTAGAGATAATTCATGTTGAAAATATGAACATATAATAATCGAGGAATTTTGCCCTTTTTAAGTAGGTAACGAAAGACACCAAAATTTTAGTGTAAAATTTGGTACTTTTTGATACCAAGAGATATCAATTTTACGTTAGAAAAAATGGTACACATCGATACCTTCTCAAATGCTGTAAAATTGCTCATAATAATTCATTCTATTCCATAAATAACTCATGACAACACAAAATAAGCTAGCATAATCAATATTTAATCTAAACATATACACGAACAGACTAAACAAAATAAAAACTAGGTTAAGCATAATAATCACGTACCAAAGATTTTGCCAAGTAGAATTAGCAGCAACAGATGGTTCATCATGTGCCACACGTTCTACCCATGGTGGAAGGTGTGGATGATGGTGAGCTGCAATCGATCGATGAGGAAGACAAGCTATGGCGAACAAACAACAAGTAGTTTTGTGGAGTACTTCCCAAAAAACTTTATTCCCCTTTCCTGGTATAAGACTTCATGAGGACGATGGTTTTGGAGACCTACTCTCTAGATCACGGGTGCACACCGGCAAAGGGGATGGACTAGACTTCAGAGTGCAGATGAGAAGTAGAGGATCGGTATATGGTGCAGCAAAACGAAACTGGAAAAGGAGCATGCATCTGCATAAGCAATTTTGACGGACTATTCATGCGCATGTTGTTTGTCCCGGTGAGGTGAGCGAGCGTACACGTGTGTTCCTCTACTTCTTTCTTCCTTAAGTGGCTAGAGAGCACTTCTTTATTTAAGTAGATCTTACTCTTTTAGAACTAGCAGTATGACACTAAAGGTTCATATGTGTGCTTCCCATATGACATTTTTTTTAATGTGCTTTTGTGATTTTTCTCAGAATTAATTTTTATATGGGCGTTAGCGCATATATCAATTCTAACAGTTCAGATGCCATTTATTTTTACGGTGACATATATTAACAGACTTATTTTCTTTCATATTTATGCTAATCTCTTGAATGATACAAATGATCAAACGTCTTCCTAGAAGACAACTACATCGTATATTCAGAAACAGAGGTACATGGTAGTTTGACCTGCTTTTGTGTTTAATTAGGATCGATGAGCTGCCGGCAGTCGACATGTTCGTGACGACGGCGGACCCTGTTCTAGAGCCGCCGGTGGTGACCGTGAACACAGTGCTCTCGCTGCTCGCCGTCGACTACCCTAGCGCCGGTGAGAAGCTAGCCTGTTACGTCTCTGATGACGGGTGCTCGCCGGTTACATTTTACGCATTGCAAGAAGCTGCCAGGTTTGCTAGGATGTGGGTGCCGTTCTGCCGGAGACACGATGTCACCGTTCGGGCCCCCTTCCGGTAATTCTCTTCAAGACCAGAGTTTGGAACGGCCGATCACAAGTTCAAGGATGATTGGACATTCATGAAGGTTAGATATGCAGTACCTTTGGACAAACTTCAAATTTAGGATTTGAATGGGACATTTATAAAGGGCAGTACCTTGGACAAACTTTAAATTTAGGATTTGAATCCTGGTGTTCTACGAGCATAAACTATGCCACTGAACCCGTCTTTTAAATTATTTTACACCATAGCATCATATTTTCTAAGAATTACATTTGTCACCGACATGTGATTGGTACTGCCCCTACATTTTTTAATATATAACCCATTGACTTTTAAACACACGTTTGACCTATTAAAAAACGAAGGACATACGAACTGTGAATATAAGTTCTATGAAATGAAATGCCATCTCATAAGTGTTTTCATTTCCTTTTTCCATCACCCTTAATTAAGCGTTTGTCGACCTTTGTTAATCGATAACAAAGTACTACATATTTTTTAGAGGTCGAATGGACTATTTTCACGGGGTTAATGGAGGTCAACTAGCGGCAGACAGAAAGGAAAGAAAACATTTGTGCGATGGTGTTTCATAAAATTCACGTTCCTAGCAATTTGTAAACTGATCACTTGTCCTGGTAAAATTTATAGCTATGCGCTGTTGGGACCTTATTCAGTAGCTAAAATACCGTTCTGGTAAGCTAAACTGGCATCAGTCGAGTGGCCTACCACTCGTTCCGGTCATGCCAGTAGCAGACTAAAATCTAGTTACAATTTGTTTCAACTAGGACTAAATACCAAGCCTCTTGCTTCTGATTAATTGCAGAGTGAGTATGAGAAGTTAGTCCGCCGGATTGACGACGCCGACGAGCGCTCCCTTCTGCGGCACGGTGGTGCTGAGTTCGCCGATTTCATGGAAGTCGAGAAGAGGAACCATCCTGCCATTGTCAAGGTCAATCCCCTACATTGTTACTAGTTACACATGTCAGAATTACATAAAATCCATCCCATCTTAAAATGAAGATCAGTTTTACAGTTCTTATAGAAGTACCAAAATTGTAGTGTAATATTTGATAGCTCATAGTATCAGAGGTATCAAGAGATACCAAATTTACACTTAAAAATAGTACCTGCTAGTACTTTTCAAGGACCGTAAAATTACTCTAAAATAAAAACTCTTTGCTTAGCTTAGTTTAATTCTCTTGCGGTTTTCAGGTTATATGGGATAACAACAAGAGCAAGATAAGAGAAGGGTTTCCTCATCTCATATATGTCTCTAGGGAGAAGAGCCCTTCTTACCATCATCACTACAAGGCCGGCGCTATGAATACCCTGGTCAGTGACTCAATAGCATAACTGATATTGACTTACTTACTGATAGCTCTGTATAGTTAGGAGAACATTATTCAGAGTTCAGGCAAGTGCACACACTACTGAATCTGATGATCATTCTTTAAACACAGACGAGGGTGTCAGCAGTGATGACTAACGCACCGATCATGTTGAACGTCGACTGCGACATGTTTGCGAACAATCCCCAGGTCGTCCTACACGCTATGTGCCTGCTGCTAGGGTTTGACGACGAGATCTACAGCGGGTTCGTTCAGGCGCCGCAAAGATTCTACGGTGCCCTCAAGGATGATCCTTTTGGGAACCAGCTGGAGGTTATTATGAAGGTACACTAGTAGTTCTCAGTTGTACATCACCCAGTGTGCTGATAACAGATAGTGTTTTTTCATATATATTCTTACATATGGTGAAAGTTTTGTGTAACTCGATTTCACAGTTACAACTGAAACTGGACTGATCCATCGATCTTGCGTCGTGTTTAGAGATATGGAAATGGGATTTCGGGGATTCAAGGCATGTTTTACAGTGGAACAGGCTGCTTCCACCGAAGGAAAGTCATTTACGGTGCAACACCAGACTCCATTGGGGCAGGAGGAGAAGGCACCACAGGTGAGGAAACTGGGGATACAATTATGTGATTGTTAGGGAAACATTTGTATTACCATATCATAGAATTAAATCGAGAGGCTTTGCGCATTTGATTGCTCAGGTTCGTTATCTGCCAAGGAGCTTCAGAAGAAGTTTGGAAGTTCAAATGAGTTGAAGGAATCAGCTAGGAACATCATTTCCATGAACCTGGTCAGTGAGCCAAAAGTAGATATAACAAGTCGTACTGAAATTGCAAAAGAAGTTGCTGCTTGCAACTATGAAAGCAGCACATCTTGGGGCCAGGAGGTACAGACAACTTGCATTGCCATATTTTTGTAGGAGTAAATGACGCTCGGCGTATAGTGGGGCAAATAGGTACAACAACTTGCAGGTCATGCATTCATGTGCAACAACTTGCTTGGCCCGTGCGAAATTAGGCAATATTAGTATTTGCAAGCAAAAATAATCTGATGTGATACTCATTGATGACACGTTGACTAGCTGTACACGCATATCTCAATCATGAATGATAGTAAACCATTGTGTAATGAATAAAAGGAAAAAATACATGGTTTTTTATAGGATGATACATGTAGAGATGAGAATTACTGCAGCTTGGTTTAAAAATAAAGCAGCTTCGTTCAAAAGTGAAGTAGAAGATTATTGTGATGGCCCTGTTGGTTTTTGTTTTTGGAGGAACTATTTTAATAGTGGTTTAAATGCTGAATAACTAAAAAAATCAAGCAATAACTCTGCTCCTGGTTCAATATCATAAGTCAATAGCATCTAATAGATATTGCATTCCAACAGCTGTAGTGAGCATGAGTTTCAATCTTTGAAGAATTATTTTGCTGTATAAGCAACTGATGTATATCTATGTGTCTGCCACCTCAATTATTTTGGTTATTGCTCCGTTTTGGTCTAGATTTGCACTAGACAAATTGTTGCACCTGAATGCACAGTTTTCAAGTTGTTGTACTTATTTGCAACCACTGCGCAAGTTTGTGTCCCGTGAGTGCAATTTACTCTTTTTAGGATATGCTAAAGCGCACTAGTAGACCATTGATAAGTTCCTTGCATATCATTCCATATATTGGCAGGTTGGTTGGGTATATGGATCAGTGACAGAAGACATTTTGACCGGTCTGCGAATCCATGCAATGGGCTGGAGATCCACATTGTTGGATCCCGAACCGCCAGCATTCTTGGGCTGCGCACCCACCGGAGGACCAGCTAGCCAAACCCAGTTCAAGAGATGGGCAATAGGTCTATTTGAGATACTCATAAGCCAAAATAATCCAATCTTTGCGATCATATTCAAGAATCTCCAATTACGACAATGCCTTTCATACCTAATCATTCATGTTTGGCCCATGAGGGGATTTGTCGAGTTGTGCTACGCATTGTTGGGGCCTTATTGCCTACTCACAAACCAATCCTTCTTGCCAAAGGTAATTTTTTTGGTACTTATTATCAAACATCACACTAACTTTTTTTTCCTTCTTAATACAAAGTAGTGCAAATCTTTTGCGTATTCATGAAAAAAAATCTAGTAATTTCCAATAGTTTGAGAACAGAAAGCTAAGATATTAACTATATTGTATTCTTGTAGGCATCTGAAGATGATTTCAACATCCCATTAGTACTATTCCTGACATATAACACATACAAGTTAGTGGAGTATATGGAATGTGGGCTCTCTCCACGTGCTTGGTGGAACAATCACAGAATGCAAAGGATCACCTCAGCCTCTGCCTGGCTACCAGCATTTCTTACCGGACTCTTCAAGATCTTAGGCCTCTCTGAGACCGTGTTCGAGGTCACCCGCAAAGAAAAGAGCACACAAGACGATGATGGTGGCATCGATGAGGCTGACCCGGGGGAGGTTCACCTTCGATGCATCACCGTTGTTCATCCCCGTGACGGCACTCGTAATGTTAAACATCATTGCAATCAATATTGGAGCATGGAGGGCGGTTTACGGGACAACAGAAGGCAAGTATGGTGGCCCGGGTATCATTGAATTCACATGTTGTGGGTGGATGATATTGTGCTTCTTGCCATTTGTGAGAGGGCTAGTGGGCAACGGAAGCTATGGCATCCCCTTGAGTGTCAAGCTGAAGGCTAGTTTGGTGGTTGCTATTGTAAGATCATGGTTTTGATTATATAATTTGTGATGAACAATTGGTTATTAATTTAGTTTGATAGATATTTGGATTTTTGGTTGAGAAGTGTTTTTCGGGATGGACCGGTCTGACCGACGTTGAACCGGCGGTCTGACCGGCCTGAT
>CM002482.1:11445927-11478940 GCA_000325765.3 Leersia perrieri | reverse complement strand
GGGGTGCAATTGCAACTTCATGACGCTGGGCAATCAAGCATATGATCCGATGATCATTCATCTCGTCACTCGGCCAGCCTGGTCATCAGCTCTGACACTGCCAGCTTGTACTTGGCTTCAGGAGTCAGACCCTTAGTGCTCTGAAGTGATTCTTCGTTCAGCTGCGTAATCAGATAGCCAAAATCCAAAATAAACAAATTAAAACATACACTCATATAAGATTAATTTCTAGTGTAAAGTTTGATAACTCTCAGTACATCTTGTACTTGGAGATATAGAATTTTGGTACCTCTTAAGTTTCATATAGTTCATCAGAAAAAAAAAACCAAAGTGAACAGATCATGCCATTTCGTATAATTAAGCTCATGATTATAACGTGCAAACAAATTAAGATCAAGGAAGGATTGATTGATCGGTTTGCTTACACGGGCATTGACGCTGATGAGGGTCTTCTCTGGTTCGGCGGAGATGGTGAAGGTGACGACGTCGATCTGGTGCTTCTCCAGCACGAACGCCACCGTGGTGAACGACACCCCCTGCCGTGGCAGGCAGATGTAGATGAACGCGTCCATGCCGGCCATCGTCATCGTGATGCTCGGCGCTGACCACGTCTTCAGCGACGGCGTCGCCGTGCCCAGCGGCAGCGAGCCACCACCACCCGCCGCCACAGCCACCGCGACAGCCTGCTGCTGCTGCTGCTGCTGGCACATGTTGCTGATGAGGCCATCCACAGGCACTGGCATTGAAGCGTGGTGAGGGGGTTGGGAGCGAGAGGAGCCCTCGCCGGCATTGGCGTTAGCAGCAGCAGATTGTTGGGCAGCGAGCATGCGCTCCATCTTGAGAGCCTCGAGCTTCTGGACGACGTCCTCGAGGGTCTTGATGTAGCCGATGGCTTCGCCCACGATGGTGGCCTTGTCAGCCTGCGTGCGTCCATCGCAAATCAAGGGGGGAAAATGTAAGAACACCACATATTTCATTTCCTTTTTTTTACATAAATAATTTTCTTAATTACCAGTATAGTTGATAGTAGCCAACCATGTATAGTGAAGTATGTTGAAAGTGAAAAAACAGCGCCTTACATTCATGATATCCTTTGCTCATGAATATAAGTCTATGTTTTTCCTTGAAAAATCAATTAAGCTACAAGTAATGAATTCATCGACTGACTTACTGATCAGTGTTTGATACTTATAGGTGGTTCTAGGATCAAACATACGTACGAAACTAAATCATGAAGAAATCTCAATGAATTTGATGATTGCCAACTTGTAGAAGATCCCAACTTTATTTAATTTACAAGTGTATATGCTAAAATTCAGTAAGAGTAAGAAGGTTGTGTGGTATTAACTTTTTTTTTTTTTGACAACTCAACGGGGGGCTACAGAGCAGCCCACCTGAATAGCTACAAAAGTAGTCTTATGTACAACGGCGAGCAATACAGGAGGATTACAAAGATTTTAGAGGAATTGAAAACACATGCTTACGGAAGGAAACTATGTACGATTCATCAGCTTTAAGACGGGCTGACCAGAGGTTTGCATGATCAGCAACGCACTGCCTGAGCAATCTGATCTTGGAGATTGGCTGGTTGTTTACAACTACTTCATTTCTATGGTTCAAGATGCGCTGTGTGGTATTAAAATTTTATTAATTCGACCTCAAATTACAGCTGGCATTGAATGTTTTTTGTTGGTACTTATTAGTGTGTTGGTAAAATAAAAAATCAAATTCTAATTGTAAATACTCCCTCCATTTTTATTTATATGACGTTAGTTAGTGCAAGTTAGTGCAATTTTGCACTAGTAGATCTCATAAAATCTGGATCTGAATTACGAAGATGCTTTCACAAAATCCTTTTAAAAAAATCATATTATTCGATATCAAGCTATATGTATAATGTTCTTCTGTGCACACAAGTGATTTAAATAGGTTTTAGTCCACGCTCAAACCTCAGACAACACAATTGCACCTTTCCTTGCATAAAAATTAGAGGTTTTCTAAATCCATGCCAGAAAACCAGATCTAGCCATTAATACCAACAAAACAATTGATAAATTGTATCTATATGAAATGGTTAAACTCAAATAGAACAACGTAAAAACTTTTAAGTATTCTACTCATTTAGTAGCCCCTCAAAAAAAATATCGTGCTCACCTTGCCCGAGATCTCTGGGAGGAGGGCATGAAGGGTGCTGAACATGTTCTTCATCTTCTTCCTCCGCTCTCTCTCCGTCCAAATATGCAGAGCATGCTCCATGTCACTTTTCGCTTTTCTATTGTTGCGACATGTGCCGACACCACTGCTGATGTCAGCACCATCGCCGCCGCCTTCCACTTCCTCTCTCTTGATGGCTATGCTCTTTCCTTCTTCGTTAATCTTTGTGTTCATCCCAATCACCATAGGGCTTGCGGCCTTCAAACCGGCATTTGGCTCGCCAGGCTTGTCGGAGGAAGAGCAAGAGAGAGATTTTTCTATCTTTATCGATCTTACCGGATTGTTGGCGGTGGCAGTGACAACATGATCTATGCTTTCATCGATATCCCGAGGGAGGTCGGCTCCTTCTTGAGACATGGGGTGCAAGGGGGAGGGGAAAGTGTTGAAACTAGATGGAGAGAATGATAAGGGAGGGATAGAGATTGAGAGTGGGAGAGGAAGGTAAGCTAGGGGGCTTTATATAAGAAGTTCTCGAGGTGATAGAACCCATTAATAATTGTGGGCAAAACTTTCTTTCTTGATTCTTGCTTTAATCAATATTTATACTTGTAACCCTCGATGAATCATTATGTCAAGTTGCATATGGTTCGAGATTAAGGGTATATGCAATTTTATCCCTGAGAAATAGGATTTTTCTAAATGAATTATTTATAAACGACCTGATCACGAGAGAAATACATGGGATAACTCAAGGTGTTGCCAAGAGTTGGTGGTCCTACATATTGGCACGATATACATCTTTCTAGTTGGCCGTATTAGTTCATTAGCACTGACGCTTTACCCTATATTACTTTTTGAACAGATACTTCTCAGCACAACATACCGACATAAATGTAAAAGAAATAATATTTTAGTTAAAGTATAGGATTTCCGTTTCGGTCAGAATTTAGCAATAAAGAAGCTTGTGAGATACAATAAGCTATCTATCATGGCTGATAGTAATATAATCCAGCTCATTGCCTTTGTTTTTTGTGAAAAAGTTAAGCTTTGATGAATGACTACCTTAATGTTTCATGCAACATCTATCTCTTTACATGAGAATCAAATAATTACAATCTGACAAGATAAATTATTGATTTATTGTAAAATGGTGCTACTGATTTCTCTAATGTTAACAAGCTATTTTTCTATATACAAAGCAGGATTTTTGTGTATGTGTTTTCATATGCTTCCATTCTTAAAACTATAAATTTAGTTACTAAATTAATGATGCATTAGTAGTGTATGTGTGTCAAAGGGTGTTTTTATTTTGGGGTTAGTATGCAACAATCAAACATCCCAGGATTGGTTTAGATTTATAGTATACTTGTCATTTTAATGGAAAAAACACATTAAAGGTTGTAAATTTGAGTCAATGAATTTACTCATGATCACTGTAAGATTGTAACAGTGGAGTCACGGGATAAGCACATATAGCCTTTTTTGGCACGATGTTCTTTGTTATTGGCTATATTAGCTAACAGTAATGTACTTTCAACGTTACATTTCTCGATGCATTCGCTGTTATGTGCTATGCCATTATTTGACATTTAAGAATCATGTAATTTTTTTTCTAAATTGTAGGAATGCTCCTTTCCTTAATAGTCCATCTGTTAAAAAGTACAAGTATTTCTCAGTTGTTTATGAGGGGTTATTTCTCAGGGATTTAGATTGAGGAGAACAGATTTTGGTGCCCCTCATTAAATGAGTGATGCTAGACATATTTTTTTAATATAATGGAATCAATTGCATCATGATGATACAATTGTCCTTTGAACTCTCCTTGCCGCTAGAAATACTTATATTTTGAAACAAATTTTAAATTATAATAGTACTTACTAAGTAATGGCGAAGAAGCTAGCTACTGCATGAATGAATCTGAACTTTTACTAAACCGTAAGGTGGTATAAAAATTGAGAATAGACTTTGATGCAGCAATCAAATACACCAAGTGATCCTCCCCTGAGATATCTTACGGAAATGGAAAACAAATTATATTATGTAGTGAAGACTAATTAAAAATAGTCATCTTATGGTTGCTCTTACGGCATATAAGTTACTGTATTAACTTTTTTAAAAAAAAGATAAAAATCTCCGCTGACAATTTGTTGGTATCACCAAATGACATTAGTGTAGAACTATGATAGATCTGTATCACTATAAATGAAATATAATTTCATTTATTGAAATAAAAAGCAAGAGTTGTATGTTTAAGAAAAGCAAGAGTTGTATATCAAGTAATTAAAATGTTTAATAAATTTTTTTACAGCTATATTCTACAAGCTAGCTACGGTTTTCAGTAAAATCAGCCACCAGAACTGGGTTTGGTCGGTGGCTTTTCGTTACTGCTATAACTGAAAAAGAAAAGTTCAGTTTTTCATATACTTTAATTTTTTTGAATGCACCCTGAACTTCATGTTAACAACCTGTCCCCTGATCTCCGGTTCTCAAACTAGCTACTGGGGAAAATATCAAACTATCTTACTAGATAGACATGGAGGCACATCAATCAAATAATTTGACCTATGGTAAATAAAAAAGTTTCACCAGTCGAATCCCCTGATCAGATTGAACCTGATAGCTAATTGCCTCAAAAAATGTACACTTTTAATACTTTATAGATTTTGGCATACAATGCATCCATGCAGTAACATTAACCTCAAGAAGTGGAGAATTGTGGAGGATGTGCCGTGCTGAGTGACCCGGGAATCGATGATGATAAATTCGTGTGCTGCAGGGATTGTGGGCAAGAGTCATGGAATTATTTCCCTTGAGTATGAAGCTGAAGGATAGATTTGCACTACCTGCAGAAAATTATTTGGACGGCATCCAAGCTAGAATAGCTACATGCAAACAATCCACACTCTCAAAACAAATAAGCAAGTAAACCCACAATCACCGCAAATTATTCAAACCAACATGTCTGCAAACATCAATAGATTAAACGGGGACAAAAAGGAGGTCCTGCCTCGAGTATTAAGCAGTTTTAAAAGCACTGAACTCTGACAAAAGATAAATTAAGAAGTTCAACAACGACGGCAACAAAATCCAAAGCAATTGAAAAGTTGTTCGCTCTGTTGAGGACAGCGACGACGGAAGCAGCCAAACCCAGAAATGTTAAGTTTTTATTATGGACTCGACCGATCATGGGCAAGCAAGCATTCATATCTTCTCAGATGGCGACCCACAGCACCAGCTCGGACACCGCCAGCTTGTACTTGTCCATCACCGTCAGGTTCTGCGAGCTGCTGCCCTCCTGACGCAGCTGCTCGATTCGATCGATCATACAAACCAACCAGGAAATTTGATTAGGTCGACCATGCCTAATTAAATTCAGACATAAAAATCCAAACTTTATACGAACTGGTAGAGCAAAGATTCAATTTTTCTCCTTGATTACCTGGCAGTGCATGCTGAGAAGGGCGGTGTCGAGCTCGGGAGTGGAGACGGTGGCAGTGATGACATCAATGTGGTGCCTCTCAAGGATGGACAAAGTGGTAGAGAAGAGGCTCTGGTCGCGGGGGCGCGGCAGGGACACGGTGATGAAAGCGTCGCGGCCGGTGAGGCTCACCGTCATGTTGGCCCCCGTCCATGTCTGCATCCGCGCTAGCGTCGAAGCGTCGTTGGTGACCACGGCGGGGGGTGGTGCCAGCGGCGCCTCTGCCTCCCAAACATTGACCAGGTCAGCCAGGGTAATCTCCCTTGGTGTCGTCGTCTTCTCTACCTCTAGCGATGGCGGCGGAGGCGGCGCAGATGTGGATCCATTGTTGGCAGCGGTGGAGACGAGCATGCGCTCCTTCTTGAGCATTTCTAGCTTCTTGATATTACCTTCGAGTTGCTTGATGTAGTCTATGGTCGAGTCCACTAAAGTGGCCCGGTTAGTCTGTCGAGTCACTCTGTACATCTTAGCATAGGAACTTACAGTTGTATAATAACAATAATAATACTCTCTCCCTATTTTATTATGTATCTGTTTTGTCTAAATTAATTTAATGTCCACAACATTAAATTAGTGTCATTAAAACCACCATTTTGTTGATAGAATGTTGCTAACATTTTCTATAAATTTTGTTAATAAGATTGACATATGAATAACCTAAAATATATTTCAATATGGAAAAGGTATTAACTCGTATTAAATCTCAGTATATATAAATGCAACCCATAGATCTCATGTCAATATTGAATCCCAATAAACAAGCAAACATGTTTTGTAAAAGTGTAAGAAACATATTTATTTGGATTTTGATTGTGGATCTAATGAAATGTTACTAAAACATTATGGAACATACAACCAGAAAAAATATTCCATAATTCAAACACCATCATAGATCAAGGTACACACATAACACATCTCTTAAGTAATTCCAACGGCTGCCAGCAAGTTGGACACGTGATTAATTTAATCTTCACCTAAATTATAACTAGCTCAACCCCAATTTCTTGCACAACAAATAAGGGATATATGTGATCCATATAACAAAAATAAAAATGATCCAACATAATGTTTAGTTTGTTTAGTTAAGTCAGACAACAATGAAATTTACAATAAACAAGGGATTTCCAGATCTAGATAATAACAATAAGAAAATGATCTAGCAATTAACACGTCAAATTTAATAGTTGAATAAAGCTATACAATAATGAAATTTACAATCTAATTATTTCTATTTGCATCTCTAGAACGTCTAGTCAAGTAATAAGAAAATATATTTGCAACTATTTCACACATACTCCTATTTGCATCTCTCAAATTTCTAACAAGCTAGACAACAAGTTTTCAAACATACTTATAATGATTTCATTGGATGCAAACTCATAGGATTGTAAAGCTGACCTTTTTTAGGAGGTTGGGGACAAGGGCATGGAGATGATCAAACTTGCTCTTCATCTTCTTCCTTCTCTCCCCCTCCGTGCAAGCATGCAGCTTGTGGGTCACATCAATAGAGTTCTTTCCTTTCTTCTTGCCACTTCCCCCATTTCTTCCATCACCGGCACGAGGCCCAAGATCCACAAGCTCATCAAATGATCTCTTGGATTTGGGTTCGTTGGCTTCTCTAGCGATGCCATCTCTGCCACCGCTTTCTCCTCTTTCCTCTTCATCGTCATCAACAATATCCGTCCTTGTTGCCTTGATCTCGACAACATCACCAGACACCATTGGGCTTGCTGGCCTTGACGAGGTATTCTTCTCGCGAGCGTTACTTGAGTCAGAGTACTCCATCTTTGTCAAGACTATGAGTGTGTTGGTGAAGGCGTGATCGTGGATTTTGTCGATGCCTTGAGGGAGATTAGTGTTGTTTTGAGACATGGCACAAGGGGTGTAGGGGGGAGTAATATAAAAGGGATAGATAAGAGGGAAGTGGTAAGTCAGTATGCTATATAAAAGGTTTCTTTTCTCGATCCAGTGGTCCCAAATCTTGCGTGAAATATATTTTTTTAGGTATGATTCACTAGTATTTATTTATCAGTAGGATTAGCTAGTATTGGCAAACTGGCACACATTAATTTTATGCTACTTTTGAAATTAAATAATATTTATGTTCGATATGCAACTTACGGTGCAGAAGGCCATTTCCCAAAACACGGAACACAGAATAAATATCGTGTTGGTAGACACCAAAATGCGTTATTCTTATACCCTTAAGATTTTCTAGCAACAAAGAAGCTTGGAGATACAGTAGTATTTTGCATTTGCTCGTGATATGCTGAACCCAAATCGTTTTAATGGAAAAATACATTACAGGTTGTAAATTTGAATCAATGAATTTACTCATGATGACTATAAGATTGTAACAATCGAGTCAGGAGATAAGCACACATGGGCTTCTTTGTCACGATGTTCATTGTTATTGGCTATATTAGCTAGCAGTAACGTATTTTCAACGTTACTTTTCTCGAAACATTTTCTGTTGTATGCTTTGCCATTATTTGACATTTAAGAATCTGGTAATATTTTTTTTCTAAATTATAGGAATTTTCCTTTCCTTAATAATACATCTATTCGAAAATACAAGTATTTCTTAGTTGTTGGGGGGGGGGGGTTATTTATCAGGGATTTAGATTGAACAGAAAGGATTTTTTTTTTACAAGAAAGAAGAAAGGATTTTCGAAAATACATCCCTGCCTTGATTTAGATTTATAGTATATTTATCGATTTAATGGAAAAAATACATTACAGGTTGTAAATTTGACTCAATGAATTTACTCATGATCACTATAAGATTGTAATAATGGAGTCACAAGATAAGAATGTATAGTCTTTTTTGGCACGATGTTCTTTGTTATTGATTGTATTAGCTAGCAGCAACACATTTTAAATGTTACTTTTCTCAAAGCATTCTCTGTTCACCTCATGTTGTAATGTGCTATGCTATTATTTGGCATTTAAGAATCATGTAATATTTTTTTCTAAATTGCAGGAATTTTCCTTTCCTTAATAGTCCATCTGTTCGAAAATATAAGTATTTTTACAGTTGTTCATGAGGGGTTATTTACCAGAGATTTGGATTGAGAAGATACAATTTTATTTTAAAAGAGTGGTAATAGAAATATTTTTTTAAGATAATAGAACCCTTTTTTATTCCCAGACAAATTCATCACGATGATACAATTATCATTCAAACTCCCCTGCCGCTAAAAATGCTTATATTTTGAAACAAATTTTAAATGATAGAAGTACTTAGGGCTCGTCCGAAACTGCTCTGAGCAGTTTGGATTTTTCGCACGTAAAACGAGATAAGTCATTATTGTATGATTAATTGAATATTAACTATTAAAAACTTGAAAAATGGATTTATCGGATTATTTTAAACAACTTTCATATACAAATCTTTATCAAAAAAACACACCATTTAGCCGTTTGAAAAGCGTGCTCATGAAAATCGAGAAAATTTTTCCCCTCTACCGTGATTCGAATGGGGCCTTACTAAGTAATGGCGAAGAAGCTATCTACTGCATGGATGAACGTAAACTTTTACTATACCGTAAGGTGGTTAACAAATTGAAAATAGACTTTGATATAGCAATCAAATACACTAGGTGATCCTCCCCTGAGATCCCTTATGGAAATGGAAAACATACTGTATTATGTATAGAGACTAATTAAAAATAGTTACCTCATGGCGGTTGCTCTTAATGTATATAAGTTACCGTATTAATCGGAAAAAGAAATTCTGCTGATAATTTGTCGGTCCTACCAGATGACATTAGTGTGGAACTATGATAGATCTGTATCACAATAAATGAAATACAATTGTATTTATAGAAATAATAATCAAGAGTTTTATCTCAAGTAATTAAAATGTTTGATAAAGTTTAGTCTAGCTCAATGTAATTGTGCAAGAAATTCAACCAGCAAAATATAACGGATAGCCTAGTCATTTTACAGCTTTGTATCTATGAGCTATCTACGGTTTTCAGTAAAATCAGCCACCAGAACTGGGGTTTGGTCGGTGGCTTTTCCTATAGTGTTACTGGAATAACTGAAAAAGAAAAGTTCAGTCTTCATGTACTTCTGTTTTTTTTTTTGAATGCACCCTGAACATGATGTAGAGTCACTCTGTACAGCTTAGCATAGGAACTTACAATTTATAATAACAACAATAATACTCTCTCTCCATTTCATTATGTATCTGTTTTGTCCAAATTTCATGTCTACAACATTAAATTAGTGTCACTAAATACACCATTTTGTTGATAGAAATGTAGCTAATATTTTCTATAAATTTTGTTAAAAAGTTTGACTTATGACAAATCTAAAACATTATAATATTGAAAGAGGTATTACCTTGTATTAAATCTCAGTATATATAAATGCAACCCATAGATCTCATGTCAATATCCAATCCCAGTAAACATGCAAACATGTTTTTCTGAAAGTGTAAGAAACATAAATTGGATTTTGATTGTGGAAAACGTTATTAAAACATAATGGAACATACAACCAGAGAAAACATTCCATAATTCAAACACCATCATAGATCAAGGTACACATGAGACACGACACATCTCTAAAGTAATTCCAACGGTTGCCAGCAAGTTGGATGCGTGATTAATTTAATCTCCACCCAAATTATGACCAGCTCAGCCCCCATTTCCTTGCACAACAAATAAGGGATATATTTGATCCATATAACAACAATAAAAATGATCCAGCATAATATTTAGATTGCTTAATTAATCAGACAACAATGAAATTTATAACAAACAATTCATATTCCATATCTAGATAACAATAATAAAATGATCTAGCAATTAACACTTAAAATTTAATAATTGAGTGACATTAGACAATAACGAAAATTCACAATCTAATTACTTTTATTTCATCTCCAAAATGTCTAATCAAGTAATAAGAAAATATATTTGCAACTATTTCACACCTACCATGATTTGCATCTCTAAAAGCGCTAACAAGTCAGGCAACAATTTTCCAAACATACTTATTATGATTTCATTGGATGCAAACTCATAGGATTGTAAAGCTGACCATTTTTGAGAGGTTAGGGACGAGAGCATGGAGATGATCAAACACGCTCTTCATTTTCTTCCTTCTCTCCCCCTCTGTACAAGCATGCAGCATGTGGGCCACATCAACGGAGTTCTTTCCTTTCTTGTTGTCACTTCCTCCATTTCTTCCTTCACTTGCATGAGTCACAAGATCCTTAAGCTCTTCAAATGACATTTTGGACTTGGGTTCGTTGGCTTCTCTACCGGTGTCATCCCTGCCGCTGCCTTCTCCTCTTTACTCTTAATCGTCATCAACATTATCCCTCCTTGTTCCCTTGATCTCGACAACATCATCACCAGATAACATACCGGGCTTGTTGACTTTGACGAGTTATTGAGACATGGGACAAGGGGTGTTAGGGGGGTGATGTAAAAGGGATAGATATGAGGGAAGAGATTTGTGAGGATGCTATATAAAGCTTTCTTCTCACTCCAGTGGTCCCAAATCTTGCGTGAAATACATTTTTCTAGTAAAATTCACTAGTGTTTATTATCAGTAGGATTAGCTAGTATTGGTAGTCCGGCACACATTAATTTTATGCTACTTTTGAAATTAAATATTAAATATTTTTGTTTAATATGCAATGTATAGTGCAGAAGGACGTTTACCAAAACACAGATTACAAAATAACTATCATGTTGGTAGACACCAAAATGCATTATTCTTATGCCCTTAAGAATTTCTAGCAGCAAAGAAGCTTAGAGATACAGTAGTATTTTGCATTTGCTCGTGATATGCTGAACCCAAATCTCATGTGCTATTTTGTGTTTATCATTGGAAAGATTCAACAACACTAACGCACTTTAAATTTACATTAGTACTTCTTGGGAAAATATTATTTATTTCCAGTTCATACACAATTTTAATGTAGCCAATCAAAATTCTAGGCCCAACATCTTGTGCGATGGTTTTCTTTTGTTGTTCACAGGATTTGCCAGCACTGACACACTTCAAATTTTCAGTCCTTCTGGGACAAGTGTATATTCTTTTTATCATTGTAGGATCTGGGCGCCCTAACACACTATAATTTTATGTTACTTATTATGTTTGCATGCAAACGCTAAGTGAATTCTGCAAAAGATGGCAGTTCAACAATCAAACTAAAAGCAAAAACTGGTTCATTGTTCCAAGATGCAGATAGTACTGCAAGTACGGATCCTCGACGATAGTAGCAGGGGCAATACTTCAGGATGCTCGGGAATCAAGCATATGATCTGATGATCATTCATCTCATCATTCGGATAGCCCGACCATCAACTCTGACACTGCCAGCTTGTACTTGGCTTCAGGTGTCAGACCCTCAGTGCTCTCTAGGGATTCTTCATTCAGCTTCTTAATCAGACAATTAACCAAAGTCAACAAATCATGCTATTTCACCTAATTAAGAACATGAGTATAATTTGGAAACAAATTAAGATCTAGGGAGGACTGATTTATTGGTTTGCTTACACGAGCATGGACTCTGAAGAGGCTCTTCTCCGGGTCGGCGGAGATGGTGGAGGTGACGACGTCGATCTGGTGCTTCTCCAGCACGAATGCCACCGTGGTGAACGACGCCCCCTGTCGCGGCAGCCGGCAGGCAAATGTTGATGAATGCATCCTTGCCTGCCATCGTCAGCATGATGCTCGGTGCCGACCACGTCTGCAGCGATGGCGTCGCCGACTGCTGCTGATGCTGACGTGCGTTGCTGATGAGGCCGTGCACCGGCGTCGGCATTGAAGCGGGGCAAGGGGGTTGGGAGAGAGAGGAGACCTCGCTGGCATTGGCATTCGTGGCGGTTGCCGCTGTTTGTTGGGCAGCGAGCAAGCGCTCCATCTTGAGAGCCTCGAGCTTCTAGACGACATCCTCGAGGGTCTTGATGTAGCCGATGGCTTCGTTCACGATGGTGGCCTTGTCAGCCTGCGTGCATCGCAAATTGATATTTGGTTACATAGATGTTCTATCTGGTAATACAGCCTCTGTGCAGATCAATTGCAGCATTGCCTATACAGTAGAGCTGTGGACCCTCTGTGAAAAATGATTTTCACACACGATCTGTATATTGAGATGACACATTTTTGCATGTGTTTAGTTTTTATATGGAAATGAGCTTATGTAGATAACACATATACATTATTAAGTGTTTATTGGAAAATTCTCTGTCAATCCCTACATTAATAATTAAAATTATTAATGTAGGGATTTTGCATAGGTTTTTAGTCCACGAGCAAACTTCAGAAAACTCAACTGCTCCTTTCCTCGCATAAAAATTAGGGGTTTTCTATATCCATGCCAGAAAACAATGATCTAGCCGTTAATACGAACAAAACAATTGATAAAATAAGTCTATATGAAATGGTTAACTTCAAACAAATCAATGGAAAAGCTTTTATGTATTCTACTCATTTAATAGCCCCTCGAAAGGAATATCATGCTGACCTTGCCCGGGATCTTAGGGAGGAGGGCATGCAGGGTGCTGAACATGTTCTTCATCTTCTTCCTCCGCTCTCTCTCCATCCAAATATGCAGAGCATGCTTTGTGTCCATAACACTTTTCCCTTTTCTTTTGTTGCCTTGTGTGCTGATGTCAGCAGCGCCGCCGCCGCCTTCCACTTCCTCTCTCTTGATGGCAATGTTCTTTCCTGTTTCCTTATTCTTTGTGTTCACTCCAATCACCATAGGGCTTGCAACCTTCAAGCCGGCGTTTTCCTCGCCAGGCTTGTCGGTGCTAGAGGGAGAGTTGGATTTTTCTATCTTTATCGATCTTACCGGATTGTTGGTGGTGGCAGCAATAACATAATCTAGGCTTTCATCGATATCCTAAGGGAAGTCGTCTCCTTCTTAAGACATGGGGAGTAAGGGGGAGGTGAAGGTGATGAAACTAGATGGAGAGAGTGATAGGGGGGATAGAGATTAAGAGTGGGAGAGGAGGGTAAGCTAGGGGGCTTTATATAAGATGTTCTTGAGGTGATAGAACCCATTAATAATTGTGAGCAGAACTTTCTTTCTTATTCTTGCTTTAATCAATATTTATATCTGTAACCCTCAACGAACCATTATTTCAAGCTACATATGGTTCGATATTAAGGGTATATGCAATTTTAGCCCTAAGAAATAGGATTTTATCACGAGAGAAGTACATGGGAAAACTCGAGGCTTGGTCAAGAGTTGGTGGGCCTACATATTGGCACGATATACATCTTTCTAGTTGGTCGTATTAGCTCATTAGCACTGGCACTTTACGCTATATTACTTTTTGAACATATACTTTCCAGCACAACATACCCTTTAGATTTATGGACATAAATGTAGAAAACAATATTTTAGTTAAAGTATAGGATTTCCGCTTCAGTTAGAATTTAGCAATAAAGAAGCATGTGAGACACAGGAAGCTATCTATCGTGGCTGATAGTTATCTAATCCAGCTCATTGACTTTGTTTTTTGTGCAAAAAATTAAGCTTTGATGAATGAATACCTTAATGTCTCATGCAACCTCTATCTCTTCATAGGAGAACAAAAGAATTACAATCTGACAAGATATATTATTTGTCGGAGCGTAAACTCCTCCACCGGGGATTCGTGGAACCCCTTTTTGTCTGGCCCAGGGGTACGGGTGGATCCGAGCTCTGTGATTGCGTGAGGAAGAAGAAAAACTCGATCCCGTGAGGGAATGGAGACAAGAGTTTATATAGGTTCGGGCCGCAGGATGCGTAATACCCTACTCCTGTTGTGTGTCTACTATTGTGGGAGGAATGTTCTTACTTACAAACGTGAGTGTTTTTTCCTCTTAGTCTGGCTTACGGAAAAAGTCTCCCCTTTACTGTGAGCCTGGGTCTCCTTTTATACTCAAGGGAACACCACAACGGCTTTCCCCCTCTCTCTTTCTTCCTTGGACGCCAAGAGTAGATTACACTGTACCGGCATGGCAGGCACGCCGGCACGTTCTTCTCACCAACCTCCCCTGTCCGCCGTGTAATCTGGGACCAGGAGTGGATTTGTTAGAGCAAATGTTGCAGGCGTCGTGGGGTCTTGTCGCCTGTCTCCCCTGTTAGAGCCGGTAGGCCGTGGGGTAGGTTAACCGTAGGGGTTGAAAAACCCTCGCCCTCCTCCTCCACGCTGCCCTCCGTCGCATTAAATGCGACAGAGACGAGGCAGAGGGGGCGTCCTGTCGTGGGCGACCGCACGGTCACCCACGACTGACGTGGCCACCCACGCCTCCTCTCCTCGGTCAGAGGGAAAGGAATTATGATGGGGGCTGGCAACGCCGTTTCACATCGCCATTAATGCGGTGAGGTTGTGCCAGCCCTCATGAATGCGGCCGTTGGGAGCGTAGCACCGCTCCCTTCCACGAGCCTTTTGAAGGGCGAACTGGTGCGGGTCACCTACAGGGCCCCCGGGTGCTTCCCCGGGGTCGTCTGCTTCCTCCCGGAGGGGGCCCCGGGGTTCACCCGGGCCACTCCACCCGGGCCTAATCCTTTTATCACTTTGCCTTGGTAGGCCCAAGACGCTTTATATTGCTGCCATGTGGTACCCCGGGCCCATATCACCGACATTATTGATTTATTATAAAATGGTGGTACTATGTTTTTGCTAATATCAACAAGGTATTTTTTTCTATGTACAAGGCAGGGTTTTTATCTATGTGTTTTCATTGTCTTCCATACTTAAAACTATAAATGTAGTTACTAAATTAATGATGCATTAGTAGTGTATGTATGTCAAAGGGTGTTTTTATTTTTGGGGTTAGTATGCAACAATCAAACATCCCAGCATTGATTTAGATTTGCATTATACTTATCGTTTTAATGGAATAAATATATTACAGGTTGTAAATTTGAGTCGATGAATTTACTCGTGATCACATAATATTATTGTAACAATGGAGTCACGAGATAAGCACATATAAGCTTTTTTGGCATGATGTGTCATTGCTATTGGTTGGATTAGCTAGCAGTACCATATTCCTAATGTTACTTTTCTTAAAGCATTCGCTGTTCACCACACATTTCAATTTGCTATGCCATTATTTTGAAATTTAAGAATCATGTGATTTTTTTGTAAATTTAGTATTTTTCCTTTCCTTAATAGCTCATCTGTTCGAAAATACAAGCATTTCTCAGTTGTTTATGAGGGGTTATTCATCAGGGATTTAGATTGAGGAGAATGGATTTTTCTACAAGAAAGGAGAAAGGATTTTGGTGCCCTCATTAAAATGAGTGATGCTAGAAATAGTTAATTTTTTAAGATAATGGAAACTTTTTTTAATCCCAGTCAATTGCATCATGTTGATGTAATTGTCCTTCTAACTCTCTCTGCTGCTAGAAATACTTATTTTTTGAAATAAATTTTAAATGATAGAGGTACTTACTAAGTAATGGCGAAGAAGCTATCTGCTGCATAGATGAATGTGAACCTTCACTAAACCGTAAGAAGATTAAAAAATTGAGAGTAGACTTTGAAGTAGCAATCAAATACAAGAGGTGATCCTCCCCCGCGATCTCTTATGGGAATGGAAACCATATTATATTATGTAGAGAAGACTGATTAAAAATAGTCATATCATGGTTGCTCTTATGGCATATAAGGTACCGTATTAATCAGAAAAAAGATATAAATCTCTGCTGATAATTTGTTGATCCCACCAGATGACATTAGTGTAGAACTATGATAGATCGGTATCACTGTAAATGAAATACAATTGTATTTATAGAAATAAAAAACATGCAAGAGTTGTATGTTTTAAAAAAAGCTAGAGTTGTATCTCAAGTAATTAAAATGTTTAATAAACTTTAGTCTAGCTCCACGCAATTGTGCAAGAAATTTATCTAGTCAAATATAACTTACAACCTAGTCATTTGATAGCTATATATCTATCGATGACTGACAAATTAAATATGAGATCCATTATAGCAGGGGAATCACTGGTAGCAAGACTAGCAAGAAACTTACAACAAACAGACACAGAGAGATATTTTTATACGGGTTCAGGCTCCCGAGGAGGTAATAGCCCTACTTCCTATTGACCATGTGGCAATGTTTTCCTTTATCAACAAAATAATTTTAACTATGGTATAAAAAGTCTCACCAACCAAATCCACTGATCAAATTGAACCTGCTGATAGTTAAGTGCCTAAAAATATGTTATGCATTTAATACTTTATAGATTTTGGCATACGATGCATCCATGTAGTAACATGAACCTCAAGAAATGGAGAATTGTGGAGGATGTGCCCTGTCGCAGTGACCCAGGAATCGGTGATGATAAATTCGTGTGCCGTGCTGCAGAGATTAATTGTGGGCAAGAGAAGCCATGGCATTATTCCCCTTGGAGTATGAAGCTGAAGGCTAGCTTTGCACTACCTGCAGAAAACTACTATTTCGATGGCATCCAACCTACAATAGAGACACGCAAACAAGACACATTCTCACAAACCAAATAAGCAATTAAACCCACAATTACGGCAAACTATTCAGAACAGCATGTATGCAAACTCCAATTAACTAAACGACGACAAACAGGAGGTTCCATACTTATTAAGCAATTTCAAAGCACTAAACTCTCATGTAAGATAAATTAAGGTTCAACGACGACAGCAACTACATTCGAAGCAAACTGAAAAATTGTTCATGTTGTTGAGGACGACGAAGACAGAAGCAGCCAAACCCAGAAAGGTTTCCTTTTTACTCATGGACTCATTCGTTCTCCTCAGACGGCGACCCACAGCATGAGCTCCGACACGGCCAGCTTGTACTTGTCCATCGCCGTCAGGTTCTGCGAGCTGTTGCTCTCCTGACGCAGCTGCTCGATTCGATTGATCACACAAACAAACAAGGAAATTCGATTAGATCGATCACGGCTAGCTAAAATCAGACATAAAAAACACAAACTTTTAACTGGTGGATCAAAGGTTCAATTTTTTCTCTTACCTGGCAGTGCATGCTGAGAAGAGTGGTGTCGAGCTCAGGAGTGGACACGGTGGCAGTGATGACGTCGATGTGGTGCCTCTCAAGGACAGACACGGCGGCGGCGACGAGGCTCTGGTCACGGGGGCGTGGCAGCGACACGGTGATGAACGCGTCGCGGCCGGTGAGGCTCACCATCATGTTGGGCCCTGTCCATGTCTGCATCGGCGCTGGCGCCAGAGCCGGTGCGTCATCGCCGATCACAGCGGCGAGCGGGGCAGCCTCATTTTCCCAGACGTTGACCAGGTTAGCTAGGGTCATCTCCCTTGGTGTTGTCTCCTTCTCCTCCGGCGATGGCGGCGGTGCCTGGAGCGTGTCAGCGGCCATGTTGGCAGCGGCAGCAACGAGCTCATTCTTGAGCATTTCCAGCTTCTTGACATCGCCTTCGAGTTGCTTGATGAAGTCTATGGTCGCGCCCACTATGGTGGCCTGGTCAGTCTGTAGAATCACACAGTATAGCTTAGCATAAGCGCAGGAATTTACGGTTGTACAATAACAACAATAATATACTCCCTCCATTTTATTGTGTACTATCTGCTTTGTCCTAATTTAATTAAATTAGTTTCACTGAAACCACCATTGTGAATATGTTTTTCCATGTATACATTTTTGTTATTGGAAATGTTGCTAACATTTTCTATAATTTTTGCCAAACTTGAAAACTAATGGCAAACCTAAAACATATTACAATATGAAAAGAGGGATTACAAGTTAGCAAACATAGATATGTATACCCATAGATCAAATGTCAAAATCAAATCATAATAAACATGCAAACATGTTTTGGGAAAGTGTATGAAACATATCTATTTGAATTTTGATTGCGGATAGATCGAATAAAATGTTGCTAAAAACATTGTTGAACATATAACAACCTACACACCTCTCTAACGTAATTCCAACGGCTGCCAGCAAGTTAACACATAAAAACGTTCAAACAGTTGACACATAATATTTAGATTGTTAATTAAGTCAAACAACAATGAAATTTACATCAAACAAGGGATATTCCATATCAACATAACAATAATAAAATGATCTAGCGATTAGCACGTAAAATTTAATTGTTCAATGATGTCAAATTTACAGTATAATTATTTATGTTTGCATCTCTAGAATGTCTAGCCAAGTATTAAGAAAATACATTTGTAACTTTATCACACATACTCCTATTTGCATCTCTAAAATTTCTAACAAGACAGACAAATTTTTCAAACATACCTATAATGATTTAATGGGATGTAATTTTATAGGATTGTAAAGCTGACCTTTTTGGGGAGGCTGGGGACGAGGGCATGGAGATTATCAAACTTGCTCTTCATCTTATTCCTTCTCTTCCCCTCAGTCCAAGCATGCAGCCTGTGGGCCACATCAATGGAGTTTTTTTCTTTCTTGTTACCACTTCCTCTATTTCTTCCTTCATTTACACGAGCCACAGGATCCAAAAGCCCATCAAATGATTTCTTGGATTTGGGTCCGTTGGCATCTCTAGCGATGCCATCCCTGTCACCGCCTTCCGCTCCTTCCTCTTCACTAACACCAATAATATCGCTCCTTGTTCCCTTGATATCTACAACATCACCAGACACCACCGGGCTTGCTGGCTTTGATGAGGTATTCTTCTCATTGGCTTTACCAGAGTCAGAGTACTCCATCTTTGTCAAGCCTTCGGTATGTTGCTGATGCTGGTGAAGGCGAGATCATGGATTCCGTCAATGCCTTGAGGTAGATTAGTGTTGTTTTGAGATAAGACACTAGGGATGTAGAGGGGAGTAATATATAAGGGATAGATATGAGGGAAGAGGTTACTGAGGATGCTATATAAAAGTTTTTTTCCAGTGGTCCCAAATCTCGCGTGAAATACATTTTTTATAGGATTCACTAGTATTTTATTATCAGTAGGATTCATTAGTATATATTGGCAGGCTGGCATACATTAATTTTATGCTACTTTTGAAATTAAATATTAAATAGTTTTGTTTTATATGCAACGTACGGTGGAGAAGGCCCTTAACCAAAACAAAGAATACAAAATAAATGTCATGTTGGTAGACACCAAAATGCCTTATTCTTATTTCCTTAAGACTTTCTAGCAACATAGAAGCTTGGCGATACAGTAGTATTTTGCATTTGCTCGCGATATCATGTTGATGGACACCAAATCTTCATAGTATTTTGTTTTGACCGCGGCATGGCTGTGTGATTGTTTTCTCTTGTTATTGGTAGGTTCCGCTGGTACTGACGCCCTTTAAAAATTTAATTAGCCCTTTAAATTTTCCTTACTTCTAGGACAAGTATAATTTTCTTTTATCATTTGTAGGATCTGCCCGTACTAACACACTAACGTTGTAGGACATGTACTATGTATGTCTATTTTTATACACAACTTTAAATGTATAATGCCGCTCACGTGGGTCATCTTGTGTGTTTTTATTGTTTGTTATTGGTAGGATCCGCCTAGATTGGCACGAAATGAGCCAGGCTGGTAGAAGGGACGCTTGGCTCGCTACGAGTAATGAGGTAAAACTAAAGCTCGACTCTATTTGACGGGAACGAGCTAGCTCACGAGCCAGGCAACAAGTATACCTCCAGGAGCTCCAGGACAGCCATGAGAAAGAAGGTAGTAATTTAACATAAAGCAACTCAAAGAAGTTATGATTTTCTTCAATAGTTCATCCAACATACAATTTTACAATAATCAATCAAATTTACCATTTTCATCAATCAAATACTTTTGCAAAGGTGCAAAAGTATTGTATGAACCGATTGCGGATTGGACCAATCCAAACGAGCTCGTCAACTGATCACAAGCCAAACGCATGCACGGCTCATTTCAGGGACGACCTAGGAAGGACCAAGGAGTCTTGGGCTCAGCTTGTTTGGTTTCTGCTCGAGCCTAGCCATGCGAACCCAAATTTTTTGTCCACGTCTAGATCCGTCATTATTGGCACAGTTTAGTTTATGCTTTTTGGGGATGAATAAACTTTTCTTACTGTTGGCAGGATCCGCCAATTCTGACACGCTTTAACTTTAAATTACTTATGTGACAAAAATATATACCTTTGTTATACATTGTTAAAATCCACTGGACTGACAACACTTAAAATTTATGTTACTTCAAGGGCAAATGTTATGTATTTCCGTTTAATACACAATGTTCAATTTCAATGTTGTTTACAATTCAAGCTCCTACTTGTGTGATATACATTTTTGCATGGGTAGGATCTACCAGTACTGTCGACACATATAATACATAATATTTCTATCTTGTATACAAGTTTTGATGTACTTCAGGGACAAATATTATGGGCAGTTATAAAAAGAGCATAATTTTTTTCCAAATTCCATGGTTTCTCCTATTTTAGATCTGAGTGTAACATATGGAAGTGGCTGTGATACGGCACGCTTTGCCTCGATGTAGTACGTGGCTATATATGTAATCCAATTACAACTGACATGTGATTGTATAGTTTACTGTGACTTTAATTTAAAATCAGGGGCTAAATTAGATCACAAGAAGAGTTGAGAAACTTAGTAACATCTTGAAAATGTACAAGCTCATACTAGAAGGTTTCTACATTAGCATAGAAGGTTTATTGTAAGCTGCTGAGACGGTCACTTGTAGCCACTCCCGAAACGTGGTGGTCCAACAAGTCCAACAGATAAAGGTAGACTACGCGTGCCAGCTCAAGTCGACATGTGGCCATCGTTACCTTCCTTGAGAACAACTAACCTTCCAGACTAGCAGCAATTTCTTCCTATGAGGTTGAGGCCTGGCAGTGCAGAGAAGACGGCCAACAGATGGGGAGGAAAGTTGACAGCCGAGAGACTGATATTATAAATTATTTTTGTCTTAAGAGGGTTTATTGTATAAATTCTACCATATGGTAACATTTATATAGGCAGAAGTTAAACAAGGGACGGGCTGATATGAAAAAAACGCTTTAAAACATATTAAGCTAGTACTCATTGGATGGACAGCATTTGATGGGTCACAGCGTCACGAATCACGAGTGCCTTCATATACTGTTGCTTAGGTGGTGTTTGGGGCTACTTGTTAGGGTCAGGTGCATTGTTCATGCTGTAAGCAGCTGTCTTTGCGTAGCAAAAGCGAAGATCAGAGGAGCCAGGCCCACCCCCACCCCCACGCCTCAAAAAAATAAATAAATAAATAAATAAAATCTTCTTTGCCAAGTGTCCATTCAGCTAAATAACATCCTTTAACAGAATTTGGCCTTCCATGCTACTTCTGCAAAGGCCCTTTGCAGTGGAATTGCATTTTGGACTTTGATACTTTGCAAAAGGGTAAACGAAGTCAGGCTTGGCTGTCACGTGCTATCCATTGTATTCTTTTGCCAGCACACAATAACATTACAGCGGAAACAAAGTTGAATCAATTGATCCTCGTGTTTCATCTCCTATTTGAACAAATTCCACAAGGTCAGAAAACAAGAAACAATTGATGATTCTCTATCTAAGATTTTTTTTTGAGTCGGATTTTCTATCTAAGATTAAGTTCTCAAAGAAAAGACAATTGATTCTTGACAAACTCTGCAGGAAATTCCCTTAAAAATTGCGTTGTGACCCTACATAAATAATTTACTGTAAAACTCAACATGTTGCTACAGCCTTTCGTAGAAAAGGAGGGTGGCCTCCGCTGCCAAAACTTCAACCTCAGAAACATGGGACACATCATTATCTGAGACGTAAAGCCATTGCTTGCTAGAACTTGCAAGAGATTGCAGTAGTTCAATAGAATCAGAATTTGGTGTTACTCTCCGATACGCTGCATAATGCCCACCTCCACATACACCGTAGTGTTCCACAACAGATGAGAGGCTATATAGCTTATTTGTCAATGGCGACGAAGACAGGGGGCCACTGCCGGTGTCCCTATTCCCCTAATAAGGACAAGAAGGCATATGAAGTGATTGCATTATTTTAATTGTATAAAGAATTGATCAGGAATGCCATCATCATCCAAACAAAAAGTAAGAAACATATGGTTGAAAGGAGATTTACATACCATGTAAAATGAGCGTCCAAGTTCATTTATTGATTCATCCTCATGAGGATGACTTGATGAGTCCCCAACAGTGGCAGTGGGGAACATATTCACAGGCATCTCCGCATTCAGCTGTCGCCACAGATGGCGAGCTTGTTGGCCACTTTGCATGTTTACTGCTGAAGGTCTAGGTCCCTGTCCAGGGATCAATGCACCTCCAGCAAATGGGGAAAGATCAAGAAGTAAAGGAAAAGAAATATGCCCCTGCAATCAAAGTACAAGTCATTTGGTATAATTTATTATATGGAGTGATATAAAGCAACAGTGTCCCACTTGTTAAATGTGCTTACCCTGCGCTTAACGAATTGTCCATCAAGGCCAACAGAAGCTCGTAGCAAATGAATGCACAAGATCTGGAAGAGGGCACTAAATCAGGTTTCATAACATACTAAGACATTATTCCATTTATGTTACAATAGGAATATACCTTTGGGAAATGAGTGATTGCCAACTGCTTTGTTGCTTGAGATGATACTGAAAATGTCATTTCCTCTGGGCTAAACATATGCCTGCAGCTACAAGTGTCTTGGTTAACACAGGTCCGTAGTTTGTTAATTTTTTCCTGGCAAAGAGAACAATATGGGGTGTAATGTCAAGCTGAACAGTGAAACAAGTATAAGTCCTCGTAAATTAGAACAAACAATATAGTAGCACCAAATTTTCAGTGCATTGATGGAACTAAAATACATCGAAAGATAAATAACTACCTCATCAATGTCAGATTTAAGAGACACATATTTGACAGCAAAATTGTGCCAACACCGATCACAACGATAGTTGTCAAGGTACTCCAACACTGTAAAGTGCTCTAGGCAATCCACCAAACTACATCCATTGATCTAAATGTCACACCATAAGACAGATATAAGGGAAACAAACATCATAGTGCAGAAACCAAAACTAGCCACTGATGAATCCTGAATTAATGGAACTTAGGAAGGTTCACTTGCACATACAATATCTCCATTTACATGAGCTGCAGGCGAGAGAGGCAAGCAGTAGAAATTCTCGAAGTCCAATGACAGCTGCGCAAAACAACAACAACAATGAGAACAGAAAATCAACAGTTGTGATAACAAGAACTATGCATGCTTTCAAATATCAACACACCACAGAGAGATTACGACACCTCCACCAAAACATGTTTAAATTGGTCACATGAATATACAGATTTAAATATCTTCCACCATACCACTTATAATGGCATATAGTAATGTCAAAGGTGTGTACTGGAAGTTTCTAATGTCCACAGCAACATGCATTTAGTAAAAGATAGAGTAAAGGCCATACTAATAGAACAACATAGGAAATTAGGAGCATAGTTAACAGCTATAAAAATAGGGCATAGGTGTCTACCACAGATGAACAATTTCTGCAAGATAATATGCTGCCAATAGTCCCATCGAAGGGACCAAATAGGTTTTGTTTCCAGCGCTTGCATTCAGGCTGGTTACCTTCCCTTTGCTTGTATACTTTGGAATGAAACAGGGTGATGTCTGCCAGAGAACTCCTATGCGGTACATAACAACGGGAAAATTCATCCCTCAGTGAGGTCAAAAGATGATGAAAGGCTTCTGAAGCATCCTGTGAGGGTTAAAAAGTTTTAGTCATGCATGGGCATATAAAATAAACTAAAATTTAAAAAAGAATATTGTAAAGAAGTAAACATCATGCCTGCTCTGCTGTCAAATTGAAGTGGCTGACATAGAAACTCAAAGCATCCATTACTCTGTTTGGATTCAATTCAATGCTTTCATCTCGAATTATACTCAAGTCTACAACATATAAGCAAAGTTCATATAAGAAGTAATAGAAATTTTATGAGCAACCAACTAAGAAAAAGCTTTACAAGTACAAACAAACAATTTGAAATGCAGGAGCATCACCCATTTATTAAGAAAGATAAAACAATTCGAAAGACATGTTTTTTCTTTAATATTGAAGGAAGCAGCTTTGAAGTGGAGCAAGAACATCAAACTGTGAACTGCAAGCAATTAGTTTACCAACCAATGCAATAATGACATGATACGATGTTCAGCAATTTATGTGCATAGATCCATAAATGTCAACACTGTATCAGAGTTCACATACACTTGTGTTTAATAGTACAGTATGTAAAGATTCCACCACTCTTGGGTGATTACAGACCACTAGGGTCACAGGAGCCAACACTTTATTTTGCACTCAAGCCATCTACTGTACAGGTAATTATAGACAAACCAAGAAAAGAGTTAAGAAGTTTGTTAAGCACTGATTCCAGCTCCAAAGAATCTTCTTCCAAAGGTGCATCTTAGAAAAGCAAACAGTGATACCTTTTATAAGAGACCTAAGAGCAAAAATAAGAGGCATTCTTTCAGACTTTTCCTCGGGTAGCACGTCCTCGATTCCAAGCAAATCATCTAGACAGGAAACAAAACCTTCACAGCTGGCAAGTGCCTGTTAGACAAACATTCTCCAGTTTAGCATTTTAAAGCCAACCGATGACACTGCCCACATGAAGAACACCATATTATGGATCACTCAATAGAAAATAAGATATACCTGCAGAATAACATTAAGAAAGCAATTGTTGCCAAGATTTCTCAGTCCTCCAGTGTAATATAGTGTCTTTGAGTTTGAAAATAACTTCTTCTGAGAAACCTGTGGTGTCACCAAACTGTTGTGCAGCGCTTTGCACAACCCAGCAACTCCTATTGTCAGGCCAACTGCAGCTGCAAGACTATAACGATGCCATCCTTCACCAAGGTATACCAGTTGATTGCCATGCTCAAATTTTCCCATGACTCAACTTATCCTTCCCCCACTGTCCGTTGCATGAAACAAAACTATTAACCGGACACCTAAAATTGTCTGCACCAGTGACTTATTGTATCCAGCTACCACACACCTGAACCAATAGAAATAATCTACATTGAATGTAATATTCATCACAACAACTACCAAAAAGAAAAAAAGACAGAGATTCATGACTGATGTAGCTATTCATACTAAATAAACGGCTCATGGAAAAAGGATTTGAATATCCTATGACCAATCCTGTTTAGCAATTTACATACCATCAAACTGATGCTAATTACAAAATACTTTAATTTTACTGAAAACATCAAGGTCAAGATGCCCACCCACAGACTTATACTAACCCACTAATACAACAATTTTATTTTCTTCCAACATTATATCATGTATCCCATTAGCTGAAATTAACAGCTCATCTCAGCTGCCCAACGGACACAGTAGGTATAACTCAATGCTACTTCTACAGCAGCATTAGAACAGAGTAACCCAATGCCAGCGAGCAACCCAAACCGCCTTGCTATTAACAGGCGCAGATCTACCGCGAGGCACACGCATTCAGTCTTGATCCCCAAGAACCTTAGCACAGCGTACCAAATCGGCGACAAGCTAGATGGACAGCCAAACCAAAAAGAAAAAAGAAAATAAATTGTGCTAGATTGCTCACGGTCACAGCAAATATAGGGGAAGGAAAACCTCGGTGAATCCCCCTTATCCCCAACGCCAGTCCAGTATAGCGGCGGCGGCGGAAAGCTAGTGCTGTAAAAGGACGCTTTTTCGTGATAGGTGTGGCGCGCGCTCCGGTGGGCAGTGGCGCGGAAGATGGCGACGGGATGCAGCCTAGGAGGAAGGCGGAATCTCGATCTTGGCGGTAGGGGGAAGAAGGGAGAATCTTGGGGCGAGTTGGAGGAAGAAGAGAGGGTTCGATTCGGGACTAGGAAGACGAAGCAAAGCAGAGTCGAATTCCCCTTTTCGTTCAATCGAGCGTGAATATATAATAGGCCCATATACCGGCCCAATATAGATAGTTTATCGTAGGCCCACACACCGGCCCAACAGGCACGTAGTTTTCCTTGAAATATAGTACTACTCCTACTAGAAATCAGAAATTCTTTGTGGGAACGAATTTTTCAGGATTTAACGGCTTTATGCTTTCAGTGGTAAACGACATACCCGTCAACAGCAAAGCGTCCATGATGACTTCATCAATTAAATTATAATTTGCCGATCTGATTTTCGAAGATGCTCAAAGGATAGGGTTTATGGGTGTATGTTCATAAGGGTAACTATGCGTGCGTTATAAGTGTCTATATTGTCTTTGTCCTATGTAATTCTAAAAAAAAAAATACAACACTAAAACCGATTCATCTATACGCACAAAAAAAGAGAGAATGATTGATCATAGAAAACAATGAAAAGAAATAGTGGTGGTTGACCCTCAAAGATTATGTGTGACACTATCTATTGATGGCATATTGCCATTAGTAAGATCCGAAGCTGGCCGAATATCGCCCTTTTCGTTAGGCCTGAAAATCCTCCACAAGCCAAGTCTGAAGATAGCTTGATGTAGCATAAGACTATTGACAATGGATTTCACACAAATGGCATTTGCAGTAAGAAAAATGCGACCTCTTTTTGACCAAATTATAAGAAACTAAGCTCTACTACTTCTCTAGCCATTTGCCAGATTTTACAAAGTCGAATTTTTAGCTCAGATCATGGGCCGTTTTCCAGGTACATCACTCCATTTTGCTCTTTAGGGGCAGGTTCTTCTTTGGATTTTAGAGGTGTAGAAGCAAGGTTCTTGATTATGGAAGCATACAGATCAAAATCAGCTTTGTACTTGCAGCAGCTGGCCTCGATCCACTTCTCGGCAAGGCTTGTTGCTACACTGTCTTGGCTGTCCCTTTCATGCTCTTCGATCGCTGGCCTTATCTCGTCATACAGGCCGTCAATTTCAGCAGAAGCCTGCTGCTTCATTTCCTGACATTTGATTTTGATAGAACTCATAAATATCACAAAGCTTAAGCCTTCTAGAGCTGAATTCAAACGAAGGGAGTAACCCTAGTTCTTTACCTCACAGTACATTATTTCTTCACGTGCCACAGCTGATGCTAACCGGTCACAAATACCTGGAACATTGAGTTGCTTGCGCAGACCACGTTTAGCTTTTCCACCACGAAGTGCAGGCTTACACCTCACCACAACCAACTCCCTATGGTTGTTTTCCTGAGGAGCACTTTGACTCTGGAGGCTTGCAACTTCATCCGTTGAACTTTGCAGAGCATGTTCAGTGTACTGGGCACCATATTCAATTGATCCATTCTGGGTAAAATCAACTCCCATTGGAATAGCATTTAACGGTTCGATAGTCATGGGCGTGAATTCACTTGAGCTTGCTGCCAATGGTTCCACAGACACTGGTGTGAACTCATTCGAACTCGCAACCAGTGGTTCAACATTCATTGGTTGGAATACATTTGAACTTCCAATGCTTGGATTCTCAGTATTCAGGACTGTGTTGCTGTTGCTGTCCTGTGTAATTAGCTCATCTTTTATTAAGAGGATGTCCTTTGCAATGCTCATAGGCGCATCATCAGCAGAATCATAAAGGGGAACATTCTCAACAGAAAACCTGCCATTTAAGATAGAAAGTATGAGTTGCTTAACTGGTGATTAGAGCCTCAGCTCATTGTATCCATCAGTATTTCGGCACTTCAAGAAATACAGGTTTTACTTGAAAGGATGAGTTGACCTGGGTAACAGAAATCTGCATATTGTTGCCAACTACTAGTATCTTCTATGATAGTAGTGCTAATCTGAGAAGATGATGAAGCAAGACTCGACAACAGTACTAATCTGTTAACATGCTGTTTAATTGTTTCCTGATTTCCTAATGTAAACAGAAAAAGGAAGAAAGTAACCAAATATTACCTACTAGGATCAATTTAATAAACAATATCATGGTCAACAAATTGGCTGGGTAGGAAAAAGCACAACCTTACCTGTCATCATCATCTTCCCACAGGTATGTAGCCTCCTAAAAATGACAACCAACCAATGAAGCATGGCATTAGATAAGTGATGTATATTCCAAATAATATAGAAAGGTAATGCAAAAAAACGACAACAAACACTAAAAAAGTAACCAATTTGTAACTATATAAGTTAACCGTGATGAAATGACTGTGGGGCACAGGCTGTAATAATACTTATAAGAGGATCTTCCAATAAATAAAAGACAATGCAGAGGATTTATGCCCGCCCATGGGTACGGGGAAAATCCTAGTCATGGTCGGGTACTTTTTATGTTACAGTACGGCACATATCATATCACACCACAACTCTTACCTGGAAACCACGCGATTTAGCCCCAAGAAATCCAGAACAGCTGCCAGCTCCACAAAGGCACCGCACCACCAAACCACCAAACCACTCAAAGTTGTAGTCATAGGATAGTTCCGTACCAACTGGAATATCTTGTTTTGCAAATATCCCAACTCTTACTTCCCCAAGAACATTCCATTTCCTTGTCTCACAATTTGGTTGGCTGCATGCTTCAATAACAAGCTATCAGATTTAATCAACAAATGCTAGAGAAAAAAAAACTCGAAGACCAATTAATGCATATAAAAGAAACATAATACAGGAAAGACTCGTGTGTTTGACTGTTTGCTCTAAGACTTACCACGAATGGTTAATGAATCTAGCCAGACTTCCCTTCTTTGTTGCGTCAATAGACTCGTCAGCATTAAGGTAGATAATATAGGCATCCGTTAAACCTAACAGGGCAAAACAACCAAATGTTATATGTTATAGCTAGCCAAAATGTAAACCGTGCTAGCATTAAGGGAAGATAGTATCAACAGACCCTGAGTTTCATATGCTTGAGACCTCCGCTTAGCATCCTTCCATGATATTACTTCTCCACAATATTCTATAACAAATTGTCCAGCCTAAAACCATTAAGGAAACAACTGCTTAATAAAGCATACTCGCTTGGATATATCAGACAATATTAGCAAAACAAACATCAAGATAAATTATGTCACCGTGATGTTCTCATCAGCCAAAAGGCCCCATCCACGTCCTTCAGTTTTTACCAGTCTTGTCCTAGCATATTGGCATTTTTGGAATCGCTGCCAACACAGAAGTTAATTAAATCCAAATATAATTATCAGTGATCTGTAAAGCACAACAGATGATATTGGGCCTCACTAGCAAATTGGTAAAATTATATATTGAAGTTATGTTGCATCATCTACAAAGAAACCGGATGATATTCAGTCTCCCTAGCAGATATCTTTACAATCAGTCTCCCTAGCAAATATCCTTGCAATTTAGGATAGGTCAACTCATATAGAAAGAAAAAGAAAGGAAAAAATGTGCATACACTATATTTTCCCTTTCCAGTAACCAAGCTCAAGAGAACTAAAGTTATCATCTAAAATGCAGCAAATCATAAGAACAAATGTATCGAACCTACAATTTGACATACTTAAACAACAAGAATACCAACCTGGTTTTTGCAGTATACACCGCAGCGGCAATACCCAGGCGTACACTCTGTGCTAGTCAAGACATTCAAGCAGCGCTCGCCGCACGCGCTGTCCGGATCCAGCAGATTATACTGGCATTCACACACAGCAATGTCCTCCTCTTTCTGCCTCTTGTGCCTCCAAAACAGGAACGAAGGCACAAAGTATAAAGATTCTGCACACAAACATCCAGAAACCGCAGGGCACAGCCGTTGTTTTCTGTCGCCGTGGGGAAAAAAAAACTCACCTTCTGTGCAAGAAGTCGTTGGTCTCGATGTGGATGTACGGCGGCGGCGGCTCTACGCGCTCTTCCTCCTTGCAAGCCAAACAACCAACCCGAGGAGTAAACTCAGTATACATATAGATCAAAAGCAACAAGCTCGCCCCAAAGGGAATCAAATCTAACAAAAGCATTGTGAAGCTGAGAAGAAGAAGTACCATTAGCAAGGCCATCTCTTCGACGGCGGGGCAGCAGATGGACAGCGGATACCTGTAAGAAAGGGAAGGGGGACGAAATCGATCAGCTGCCGCAGAAATTAGCTCGTCGCGACGGGTGGAAGGCGCAAGAAATCCTTCAATCGACGGCACAATCGTGGTGGCTGATACAAAGGGTGTGTGTGTGGCTGACTGTTCAAATAATCGCAGGGTAATACCTGAATAGATGCGTCCGGTAAGGGCGGCGACGAGAGCAGCGTGGGGAATACCAGCCACACACCTGCCGCGGCGGTCGCCGGAGAAAGGTCAGCTCCGCGGCGGCGCTAGTCGCCGGCGAGTCGGAAGGAGGAGAAGGGGGAAGACACGGATTCGGCTGGGGCGCAGCAGCTGCCGCGTGTGGGAGCCTAGTTGCACGTGGACGGCCGCGATGCTCGGTAGGATCAGGATCGGACGGCCAGGATGAGAGAGAGATCAGCGGCTTCTCGTGGTACGGTCGTGTTGGGCCGGGCCGGTCCGGAAACAACTAGGCTTGATGGGCTGGCTGCAGATTATTTCCGTTTGCACCAGCAGATTATTGGGCCGGGCCCACATGACAGCGTCCATGCCAGAATCCAGATGTATCAGCTTCGGTTTTTTTTGGTTTTTTTTTTTTGCGAGCACTTCGAAAACAATCTTGGCCATGCGTTACCTAGCTGGAGACAACACAGTACGGGCTACTACTGCACCCGTCACGCGGACTCACGGGATTCCGCGTAAGTCGCCGTACGCGGCAAATGGCGCACGTGATGTGGTTTGGCGTCCGTACACCGGCCCAGCACAAGTGCACGCATGGGCAGGAACCGGACCGGAGACAAAGCGAAAACGAAGACGGCCTCTTAAAGGAAAACAAAATTAAATAAAATATAACGAACACGAGTACCAGCAAATCATAAGTCCACACGTCACGTACTTAACAGATAATCTTGAAGTACTGCTGCCACCAGGTTTTCTTACACGATGGTACAATCGCACCCGTTATTTATAAGCAGATTTAGATGGTGTTACACAAAATATTAGTACCATTAGTTTTTCTAATGATGAAATTAAATTTATTTTAGAGATTGTTGGATTAATAATTGTGGATAACAAAGTTATAGCTCGAATAAAAAAACATGGCATAACCTATGCGTACAAGCATGCGAGGTTAAATTTATTATTTTTATTTCCTCGTCTATACATATTGAATATTGATTTACACGTTTTACAATTGGTTTATATCATCATGATTTATGATCTATATTGTCAAATTTTATAAATTTTTTCAATAACTATTTAAGCTGCCAACAAAGAACTTTTTAGAAAATGCACGTAGGTATATAAAAAACTTCCTGGTGAGAGAGTTCAATTCCCGTTTACTTACTTACTAGAAAAAAGCACCGCGTAAAACCGCCTAATTTATCCACTTTCGGTTCTCAGTGATCTCTGCTTGTCGATCTCGAGTCTCTGCCCTGCCGACTTGATATCTTGCCTTCGTCACCTTCTTGACTTCTAGATGGTCAAACTGCACCCATCACAAATATATCTCCTTTTGTCTCCTGTTCCTTCAATCGATGCAAGAACAATCCAAAATCACCATGAGCTACACACGTACGGACAAAATCCGCTTTTGTTCTGTTCCCAGGTTTCTTAATTTCTAGCAGCAGTGGAGCAAGAAGTCCAAAGCAAAGTTTGGAGTCAGCACAGGTCATCATCAGATCCTTCGTGGCCAAGGATCGATCAGCAGATGACGATCACTGTGTTCAGTGTTCTCCTAAGTCGGTTTCGCTTCGTCCTCATCTGTTTGCTGTATCCTAAGCAAACATGCTGATTAGTGATTCGGTATTGATCTTGCTGTTGCTTAATCCAATTTGGCTTGCTCGATCGTGTGCCGAGCTGGAGCTTTTCGCTCTAGTTAATCATGGAGTTCTGGTTTTTGTTTATTTTAAGTTTCGACTTTCGAGAGGTTAAGGAAGAGGGGAGGGTATAAATTTGGGGGTGTTCGTGCATGGAGTCAAAAATTCCAGCTTGCTGTAGAAGCTAGTGAAATTCGCGGCGGCGACGATGGCATTGTCGGAGCCGGAGCTCGCGGCGGAGACGGAGGCAATCGTGTCGGCGCTCACCCACGTCGTCGCGTGCGGCGGCGAGGAGAACGCCGTCGCCGCGGTGAGCACGACGGCGGCGGCGACGACGATGACGTGGCGAGCGAACGTGTCCGGCAACGACGATGACGTGGCGATGATGACGGCGACGGCGGCGAGGAAGTATAGGGGAGTGAGGAGGCGGCCATGGGGGAAATGGGCGGCGGAGATCAGGGACCCGCAGAGGGCGGCGAGGGTGTGGCTCGGCACGTTCGCCACCGCCGAGGACGCGGCGCGCGCCTACGACGCCGCCGCGCTGCGCTTCCGCGGCAGCCGCGCCAGGCTCAATTTTCCGGAGGACGCGTGTCGCCTCCGCCGCCCGGCGACGGCGCCGGCGCCGATGCCCGTGGCAGGCTCACGGTGCCCATGCCACGGCG
>CM002482.1:11397630-11445827 GCA_000325765.3 Leersia perrieri | reverse complement strand
CCGCAGCCGCCGCCTCCTCTGCGCCCGCCGCGCTGCTGGAGTCGCACTCGCCGCTCGCCGCCGGCGACGTTGCCGTGGCGGACTACCTCGACTACTCGAGGATCCTGGCCGGGCCAACGACTCCGAGCTGCGACGGGTTCTTCGCCGGCGGCGGCGGCGGCGAAGTGAACGGGCGGTTCCTGCGGTCGTGGAGCATCGGGACGTCGCCGTCGTCGTCGGGTTCGGGCGGCGGCGCCGCCGCCGGCGCTGGTGATCTGTTTCATGGCGGTAACAACGGCTGGGAGCAGGGCACTGACGGTGGTGGGTATAACGGTTTCTACTAGGCTCCAAGGGATCAGCAGCATTCCAGAAGAAGAAAGAAAGCGATGGATATGGATTCGAGAATCAGCATATTCTTTTAGATTGGTACTAATACTAGTTAGCACAATAACCTTATAAGATTTTTTGTCTGAGAAAAAAGTGTTATACTATTATGTCTTGAAAGTTCATTGAAACATGATATAAAATCAAAAGATTTTTTTTTGTTACAGGAAATTAGCAGATCATTTGAAAACAGATACCATTATACCAAAAATGTGCTACTGTAAAAAGATAAGAAACCAAAAAAAAAAAGAACTGTAAAAAGATAACAAACAAACAAACAAAATTGCAAGCGCATGTATCGTGCGCTGTTGCTCCTTAAGAGCGGAAGAGAGCCGAGACATGTCAAAGTCGGCCTTCAGATTCTACGATTTTGTAGATGCTCAAGTATGCGATCCGCACACCACCTTCAGCATCACGTTTATTGTGTGGGACTAAAAATTGACGGTGCAAATAAGGTCACGTTTAGTTTCTAAAAAATTTTGGAACTACTACGTACGCGTCACATCAGACATTTGACTAGATGTCAGGGGTAGTTTTTAGACACAAATAAAAAAACTAATTTCACGGCTAGCCTATAAACCACGAGACGAATCTTTTGAGGCTAATTAATCTGTCATTAACACTTGTGCAACCCTCAACTGTGCAATTAGTTTTTTTAATCTATGTTTAATGCTCCACACATAAGTCTACAGATTTTCTACAGATTTGGTGTGATATTTTTAGGAAAATGTTTCAGGAACTAAACGGAGCCTAATTACTGTGACAGTAATCATGCCGCTATTTCTCCAGGGTAAAAAAAATTAGGGGAAATGCTGAGCGTAAGTATTCATACGCTTTGGCCCATGGGCGGTGACAATGATTTTAAACGTGATCATTTGGGAAATTGCGAGCCGTGCACTCCGCACGTGCGGTCACCGGACTCGGGTTAAACCCGTGCGGTAAGCACGGGGTGTGCTCGTCAGCACGTCCAACTACCAGGTCGCGTCACTTATAAGGAGAAGAAACAGGTGTTTGCTTATCGATATGGTACTAAACATAATCCATAACTCGCTGAAGTTGAACGACAGTATTGTCGTATTGAGCCCCTCATCGCGTATGCCTTCGATCATGCGATGATTGCTTCAATGTGAATATATACAGCAGTCAGACCAACATAAACTATACTGGTTAATGTATGCATGGACAAAAACTATACGAATTATGCAGTTGACGAGCAGAATGTTTTCGACCTTTTCAGCATTTTGTTGACATTATGGACGGCTGGGCATGCAATGGATCAGCAGAACATGTTCTCTGCTCCGTTTAAAATTGAATTTCTAATTTATGCTCCTTTTAAGTGATCTTCCTTTTCCCTTAGCAATGCTTCGCATAAGTAGATGCATTTTCCTTTGGACAAGTAGACCTTCTGCCTTGCGAATCCAAGCGAAGAACACGATCCCGATGGAAAGTTCCTCCTGCAAGATGTGAAAGCAGCTATTATGACGATACCGGACGCGGGCTAGCAATTCCAGCCATTGATCAGGACCAGGCTACCAGTAGATGGGCTGATAGCGCTCAACATATGCTCCGAGCCCACTAAAATTTTACAAAAATCCGAGTCCACTGAAATTTTACAAAAAAAATAAATAAATGGGGGACATGCTAGGCGTATGTGTCATACACCATGGGCCGCCTGTAGGCGTATTTGATCATTGTTGGGAGATTGCGAGGCGTGCACTCCGCACGCGCAGAGCCCACCGGACTCGGGAGAAACCCGTGCAACGCAACGCGGCGCCACGCGCAATTGCCACGGGGGTTGTTTGGACTCCGATGTGGTACTAAACAGCACGCACGCACGTACCTTTTTGTGTCCGCATACGCTTTCAGTGATTTGATCTACGTACGTCAATGCAATAATCAGAAGTCGGAACACGTATGGCTAAAGCTTGGCCCCTCCGCTAGCTAGCCCGCTCTGAGAAGTTCAGAACAAGGAATGATGAAGGCCAGATCAGACCTTCAGTATTAACCCTTCAGTTCGGATGCTTGAATTAGTGTGCCAATTGCCAAACATGTGTGCGTTTGATCAGACATTGGTCCATAATTGTGCATCCAAGCATACAAATAGAAGCAAGTTGAACTGTCCACTGTGGCTAAAGCCTTATAAGTTATAACCATGCCAAATTAAGTTGGAGTTGGGTAGACATTGAGCCTATGATTAGAAGAAAACTGAAACCGAAGATGGTCAAAACTATGTTTAGGGAATAGGGATAATATGGCCTTGTTTAGTTCCCAAAAATTTCCCTCCAAAAATATGTGGGCTTGTTCACTTCATTGTCACTTTCAACCTTTCCGATGCCAAAACTTGGTAATGTGATAATGTTAATGTTTAGTTTGCTACCTTTCAATTTTTATAGAAGTTTTGAGAATAGAAGGTTTTAAAAGTTGTCAATATTTAATAGCTTGCCAAAATTTTGGTGGTGCCAAAATTTTTTAAAAAATAAAAGTGATAATAATTTGAACAACCCCTGTATACAAACAACACTGATTTGTTGGAGGGCCTAAGCTTGTGTTGTTGATGAGTGGGTGTACAGTACAGCTGCCGAACAAATGGCTGATTTGCCCATCCTTATGCACTTGATGATCATTCTCGTCAACAACTCGCTGATTTGCCCGGCGCAAAAATCTCGCTGGTTTTACATTTTCAGGAGCAATCCGCCCCAAAGAGAAACTGCATGGTGGGACAGGGGGAGCTAGTTGATGTTGTAAATTGGAAACGAATGTATGTTTCCTGCCACTGAAATCTCCTTGAGACTAAGGCCTCGTTTAGTTGTGAAATTTTTTTTGACGAAAACATCACATCAAATATTTGACCGGATTTCGAGAGGGGTTTTCGGACACGAATGAAAAAATTAATTTCATGACTAGCCTGGAAACCGCGAGACGAATTTTTTAAGCCTAATTAAGCCATCATTAGCACATATGAGTTACTGTAGCACTTATGACTAATCATGGCCTAATTAGACTTAAAAGATTCGTCTCGTCGTTTACAGCCTAACGGTAATTAGTTTTATTTTTTCTCTATATTTAATGCTTTATACATATGTTTAAAGATTTGATGTAATGTTTTTGGATGAAAATTTTTGGGATCTGGCCTAACCTGGATGACTGATGACGTGAGGTTCACTTGACGTTGGGCCATTCAACAATGGCATCAAGCATAGAGATCACAAAGATCAACGACTTTATAATTATATATGTACTACTCCACTGTATATGTAGCAGTACAAAAGAACAAGAGCCTTAATTAAAACAACAACAGAAAAATTGCCTATCGAGCGCATCTGTCATGCGCTCGGCTAGTGAGCGGAGCCAGGCGATTCTCCTCATTTCGAGGAAGGCTTGGAATACTAATCATATAAGGGGTCGCTACGTGCACATACCGCGCACAATATGCCGCCAGTAGCACACGAGCCTGATCGGGCTCGGCGTGTGCCTCCATTTTGGCACGCCCAGCTGATG
Organism: Leersia perrieri; assembly: GCA_000325765.3. NCBI lineage: Eukaryota > Viridiplantae > Streptophyta > Magnoliopsida > Poales > Poaceae > Leersia > Leersia perrieri. The sequence continues at coordinate 11,441,966 of CM002482.1, read as the reverse complement.
CTGCAGCTACCATTTGAGGAGCAGTGCACTGCCACTGGTTCCCCGATATGGGACTAAACCGAAGCAGCAAGATTTCTACGAGCGAGCAGGCTAGCAGCCCATTTCTTTCGATCGCTGGCCCATCCATCCATCTCGCCTCTTCTACTGCAGGGTACGTGCATCGCTACTGCACCGGCCAGTAGCTAGCAGCCCGTTTCTTTCAACGCCGCAGAGGACTGGAGGAGTATTCAAGTACTAGTACTAGTACTACCTTTGTGTGGCTCGTACGATCGTATCAGTGGTCTGAGAAAGTCTGACCTAGCAGCGTGGACAATGTCATCACTAATCAATTAAAGCTGTAGAAGAACGATGTATATGGTATTAGTACGGACTAGTAGCACATGCTGCACAATCAAGCAGTGTTGATTTCGTGGTCGGGTCTTGAGGATTTTCAGCAGGTTCTACTTCAATTCACTTTCAGTAACAATTATTAACGACGTGCATCAGTGCAGGGACCGCGGCCGAATCGACTTTGCAGCCATCAATCTGTTCCTATCTCGTGATCATGAATTTGGTGTAATCAAGGCTGCAAAGCCTGTAACTTCTGACGTGTTAATTTGGGGTTGGTTGGTTCAGGCATAGGAAGCAGGTCAGCCCCCGCTTTGATGCTGTTGTACTCTTGCTGTACAACCTGTTTCGGAATTTCAGTAAAATAACGGACGCAATCGAACAGGACTCCACTAGTTTAGACGCTCGTTTACGTAGCAGTTTGGTACTCTTCCGAACTGGAGACTCTTATCTTAGCTGCTACGGACACGACACTACACCAGGATTAGAAACCTTACCCTCCGCGTGTAATTGTAGACGGACACAGACACTACACCAGTATGGTACTCTTTCAAAAAAATATATAAAACCTATATGTATGCATAAAAATATTTTTTTTGAGAAACTCATGAGCTTATATTAATTAATCATCAACTGATTACAATCATGAGTGACTAGTGCAACCAGGTCTAACGGGGGATTCCCATGCCACTCTCCCGTTTTATTGTCCTGGCCAACTAGTTTAGCGCACGCATCAGCAACTTTGTTGCATTCCCGCCGAACAAACTGAAACTTGAATTCAGTAAAATTTCTGCTTAGGGCCATGATATCCTGAAGGATCAAGGACACCGCCGATCTCTGCCGATTGAGCGAATTCCACAACGTGATTAATTCCTGGCAATCCGTCTCAAGGCAAACCTTCCTCACATTAGATTGCTGCGCCATTAACAGACCGTCCCGACAAGCCATAGCCTCCATCATCACGCTGTCTGCAGCATGTTCATACCATTTAGCCCTGGCTGCCAAAAAACGACCATCATGATCCCGGGGTACAGCTCCCGTTGATCCCGTTTTCCTTTCTGCACAGAACGATCCGTCAGTATTGCACTTGACCCACCCAAAACTGGGTGCCGTCCAATTTCCTGCAATCTTTGGCCCTTCCTGCTGCTTCTGATGTGTCATTTGCCAAAGATCAAAGGCTACATCACAAGCCACTCAACAGCATGGCGAATTGGCCATTGTTGTTCACCGTGCTTCTTCTTGTTGCGTATCATCCAAAGAGCCCACATCCCACATAAGATAATTGCTGTATCCCTTGCCGAGCAAACATCATGGTGGAGTAAATCCTTTGCCCATGTCAGATCATGTAGGATAGGAACCTTCACACCAGTTAGCAATCTCACCATCTCCCAAAAGAGCTTAGCAACTGTGCACTGTAACAGAACATGCTTAATTGATTCTTTATCTGCACCACAAACTTCACAATTTGGCAACCGTTCAATATGTTTCTTGTGGAGTATTTCTCGAGCTGGCAAAAAACCATTCACCACTCTCCACCAAAAAACACGCACTTTCGGAGGTACATCCAACTTCCAAATTCGGCTCCAGTCACGAACCGAGGAAGAGCCTGACTCATTGGAAGGATGGTATTGCCGGTTTTGTTTCTCTAGAACCCTGTATGCATAAAAATATTTAACAATAAATAAATGATAGAAAAAAATTAATAATTATATAAATTTTTAAATAAGACGAGCAGTTAAACATATATAAAAACTCAACGACATTAAATGTTTCAGGATTTAAGGACGAATGTAATATATCTGAACAGTAAGGACATGTCCAATGGTTAAGACAACGCTATAAGTAATTTTTTGCCGCGTCATCTAGAGACAACGTATGACACAGTGTGTATAATAAGCTGTTTATTACGCTGTATATATAGAACTGTATGTCTTTAAAAATATGATCAATTTGTGTATAAAAAATAAACATATATGAGACAGATGTGCTACAATGGTGAAATTACTTACAGCAGCTGTCTCTTAAGCCGTTTGCAAAATAACATACAACTTTTTTCTCTCTCCTCAATCTCTCTTCCACGTAGATAAAAATCCTGCATGATACTTACTTGCGGCATAAATTTATCATTGGGCATACCCTAATCTAATCAGAACTCTCCTTGGTAGTAGTTGGTAGCAGCAGCATCCATAATCTGAAATCCCGAAGCGTTGACCTCAGCACAGCCAGCCCAGCCCACTCCACAACCGCCCGATCGAAAACCAACAGTCCAGATCACAGTATCACACCCCTCCGTACCCGCCTCGAGATCTGCTCCCAGTTCTTCTTCCACCTCGATGCCGACCGGACCGGACCGGACTAGATTCCCCGATGCCCCCCCGACCCGGACGGACACGACACGACCAACCCACCCAACGAACCACCCAACGAACGACGGACGCATCGGTCCGAGGATCCGACCGAACGTGCCGGGCCCGGACTCCCAAACCGGGTCCCTGTCGGTTCTGGCTCGTCTTCTCTTCTCTTCTCTTCTCCCTCGAACCCAAAGTCCCAAACCCAACCGAGGCAACGACCACCAAACCCTATCCACCTCCGCTTCCTCTTCCTTCCCCCCACCTATATCACCCAACTCCTCTCGACGAACGCAACAAGCAACCGCTGCGACGAACTTTGCAACCGAGCGGTGGATTCGATTCGAGAGGAGATTTGAGCGGAGAGAGAGGAGAAGCGTCGGCGGCGGCCATGGATCGGTACCAGAGGGTGGAGAAGCCGCGGGAGGAGGCGGCCATCGGCGCCAACGAGATCCGCATCACCGCCCAAGGCCGCACCCGCAACTACATCACCTACGCCCTCGCCCTTCTCCAGGTTCGCCCTCCCCCCATCCTTCTTCTCCCACCGGCTCCGCTCTCTTCGATTCCCCGCCTCTGTCGTCCGGCTCGACGGCGGGGTAGGCTAAAATCGATTTGTTTGGGGCTAGGGTTTAGTGCGGGTTTAGTAATCTCGCCGTTTGCGGGCACCGCAGGACGAATCTGGGACGCGTCTAGATGTTGCTGGTGGAGATTTCGGTGCCCTAGGTCTCTATTGCGGTTGTATGCTGCTATCTAACTCTAGGGCGTTGGGTGGTTACGATTTATTTGCTATATAGAATAGCAGAAGAATATAGAATATAGATTGTTTCAGGAGGCAAGCTTTTTGCTGGTGTGCTGTGGTTTAAGGTTGTTGTTGATGATTGATAAGTGGGACTTGTACTTAGGATATTACTTTTGTCTGTACTACTTACTACTTAAAATAGGTTTAGTGGGGTAAAGGTGCTGTTTCATGAGTGTACGATATTCTCTCGCACTAATTATTAGTGTTTTCGATGTATATATGGAGATGTAAGCTAACAACTGTCCAGTAAGACACAGTAATCATGAGAGAATCTGACTGTAGGGGTTTGTTTTATGTATTTGTTGATCTCTTTAAATTCGTAACGGCTATTTCAGGGAATACCGTAGGGGCTTGTTTTATATCTGTTGATCTATTTAAATCCACAACGGCTATTTCAGGGAATATCGGATATGTTTCCTAATTAGTCATTAATGACAGTTTTTGATTTCTTGTTTCTCATATGTTACAGGACAATGCGACAGATGAAATTGTTATCAAAGCTATGGGAAGAGCGATCAACAAGACTGTTGCCATTGTGGAGCTTCTCAAGGTAGAATTACAATTCCATAGTGTAATCGGATAATATTGGATATCCCTTGCTATCTTTGTGCTAATCACTGCTCTCCCTGAGCAGAGAAGGATTGTCGGTCTCCACCAGAATACCTCTATTGAATCAATGGATATAACCGACACTTGGGAACCATTGGAAGAAGGGCTTAACACGTAAGGAGCACATACTCGTTTTTCCACATACTTTTGGTAGGTCTGATTGATGTGTTTTGACATGATTCTTTGTCTTTTTGACAGTCTTGAGACTACCCGGCATGTTTCCTTGATTACCATTACACTGTCAAAGAAGGAGCTGGATACGTCATCTCCTGGGTTAGTAGAATTCTTCACTTACTACCCCCCTTGTGATTTGTGTTAAAAGTTTGTACGAGAGTTGTAGTTGGATATGATTATTGTCAGTAGTTCAGTTTATCTTCTAATATAATATTTTGGGTGTGGGATGCTCATTTAACTTCTGTATTCATCTTGTTTCTTATTTACCTGGGTGCACTGCGTTTTCAAAAGCTTCCTGTCGAACCGGCTCCTATTTCAATCCGTGCTGGACCGATCAATATACCAATAATAAAGTCCACCAGTCATTTAAAAATTCATTGTGTTACATACCATTTGTCTTAATTTACTACTGGTGCTGCTTTTTACGCGATTATATTTGATTATTTGCTACCTAATTCAACAGAGTTTATGTGGACAATATTTGCTTTAAATATATCCCCATTACAAACCTATGCAATAGGGTCAGGCAGCAGATATACATGAAACTTATGCGACCTGACTTTGGTTTTTGTAGTTACCAACCACCCATACCAGCTGATCAGGTCAGGCCACCAACTGACTTTGATCAGGAGGCAGAGGCTGTGCCAAGTGGCCGTGGAAGGGGACGTGGTCGTCGTGGAAGGGGCAGGGGAAGAGGTACGTATCTGCATGTGTACGCTTGATGTTGTAAAATTTATATCCCCTTAAAATTATGATTGGGCTTGGTGTTGATTCCTGATATCTCTTTGCATTTGGATGAATGCAATGTATAGGGTTCAACAATGAAGATTATGATGACGAGCATGGAGACTCAGAGGCCCCACAGGGATACCGTGGCAGGGGTAGAGGAAGGGGCAGGCATGGATCCTTTGGACCTGGCAGGGGTTATGGCGGTTATGCAATGGAGGAGGCAGGTGGACATGATGATGGAGAGCCTAATGCACCTCCTGTACATGGTTAGTTATGCCTAAACTTTATTATTTAGCATTATGAAATATCTTGTCCTTTAGTTTGACACTAATTTCTTGCCTATTGGTGTTGTAATAAAACATCTGATATTATTGATCTTAGTCTCACATTTAATGGCTGATAACATCGTTACGTTTGATTTTATATGGTTTATGATGATGCATTTAAGATTGATTTTATGGCAGATGTAAAATCAGTTACAAAAAATAACATCTAACCTTTAAATCTACAAATATTGCGATTGTTCTGATTTTTTTTTATTTAAATGAATAAGTTATGTTAGGAATGCAGATATTATTACTTCTCATTTGTTCCTTACTTTTGTGAACTACAGAAGGTGGCAGAGGAAGGGGTCGAGGCCGTGGCCGTGGACGTGGACGTGGTGGAGGCCGTGGACGTGGACCTCCTCAAGAGTAGATTGGCTGGCTTGTCAACTATTAAATGAAATGACCCATCTTCCTTAGAGTGTTATCACCCGCTGTAACTTTTAATCTGTTTAGGTTTTATGTTAAAAAAGTTGACATAGGGACTTCAATGTGGGGGATGCAGCTAGTTATGATTTTGTAGCTAGGTTATTCTTCCATTTGCTTTTTCCTCAGTTCCGTTACCATTCCAACTGTGCATTGTAGCACCCTTTTAGTGTGTTGTCCTCAAATTAGCTCAGAGGTTTCATTTATTATGGTGTTGGGAAATCGCACAGCATTTTCTATGAATGTGCAAAATCGTATTGAACTTAAGCTTTTGAATTGGATATGGTGACGTTCTGTACTTCTTTCTGTGCATCTGAACATTCAGTTCTCTTGTCTGGCAGTGGGTTTGCTCCCCCGTTTTATTCGAATTTCTTGCGTCACTCAAGTCAAACTGACATGTTTCATAGCTGATTCCAACTTTGTATCAGAAATCTGTTAAGAGATTGCGAAACGGAATGCTTCTGGTCATAGTTTCATGTTAATTATGATTGATTCTTTTTATGTTTATAAAGAACCCTCGGTGGCTCAGTCTGGCATCGAAACAACAAGCACCAGTCTGCCATTATTTTTATATAATGCATATTTTACAAGATTTCACATGATCGAGTTTCTCCAAAGAAAACCTTCCAGAATTTATCCAGGAGGAAATTCTTACTCCGGAGGCCTTTCATATCATGAGATTTTATTCGATGTTTATTCAACTCATTCAAACAACCATTTGAATCAAGCCTAGTTTGCTGCGTTGTGATTATTGTTTAATTTGGCGTGGAAATCGAGACTTAGCATAGTTGTAGTTTGTTTTCACGAATCAAAATGCTAACCGATAAAAAACATGAAGTAACCATATCTACTGTGAAACTTACTCTTTATAATAACTTCATCCATCTCAATATATAGCCTACTTATGTCTTTTTTAAGGGATTAAGGTTTGAATAAAAAAGAGTTGTGATTAGTAGAGAGGAGAAAATAGGTGAGGAAATTAAATGGTGGATGATTGTGATTGATGAAGATAGAGCATGTGCTATAGAATTTTAAGACAAATTTGAATTCTTTAGGTAGTTGTATTTTGTGACGGATGGATTACGATATAAGAAAAGCAGTTTACAAATAGAAAAATCTAAAGTTATTGCAACAAATGAGATTAGCAGAATCCACCGCAACGCCAAGCAGAACCGAACTCATCCAAACAATCGTCGAGTAGCAGTAGTGTTAGTTCCATTCGTTTCGAATCTCCCAAAAACAAATTCCTTCATCAAAATAAAACAACCAAATTATATAAAACCTATAGTTTTTTCCTACAACGTTTACCCTTTTATTATTTTACTGTTCAATCAACAGTAGCCAAAGTCATTCAAACCATCTGATTGGCCACGAGGCAAGGATCCAACCATCCAAGAGGGCCTCTTGTCCTCCCCGTTTTGCCCCTGTCTCTTCTGTGTTTAACCAGCCAATCAACTTCAGGAAATTTAACTGTTTACCACTACTAGAATTGACAACTCTCCAAAAACTACTTTTACGTTTGCTCTTACATTTTTATCACCGGAGAGAGACACATTTCTAATATTTTGCCACTTTCGCCTATGTGGCAAGCCACATCAACCAGCCAGAGTAGAAAAAATAAAATGAGAAGTCCATTTTACCCTCATTTGTTCCTTCCATTCCATCTTATATCTCCTCGGACCTCGGCCTTTTTTCCCCACCGGCGACGCAGCTAAAACAACAGGGAATGGGGTTTGGCGGCGGGACAAACGGCTACAGAGGTTTTGCCACGTAGATATCCACGAAGCAACGAGCTTAACTTTGAAAATTACAGCAGGAGGTTTGAATCACCGTAATGTATAACACACAAACATTTGTATGTTGATTTTCCATTGAATTGCTCGGTGGGCATGGTTGCTGCCATGCATGTGAGCCCATCGACAGCGCTTCAAGAAGGATGGAAATTGTTGCTCCTAACGACGAATATGGCCTCTGTGCGGACCTCGGCGAACTGCGGCTGGTGGCTTGGCCGCGCGCGGTGGCAGTCGCATCATCCCGTCCGAGAGAAGGCTCTTGCGCGGGCGACCTCGCGAGCGCGTTCTGGTCTCACGGCTTCGGCAGACGGCCTTGCCGGCGCGGGGCGGCGGGGGCGCCGTTAACAGTGACAGAGCAGTTCCCGGCGGACTGACATGTAGAGCTGAGACTTTGGACATGCTTTTTTGGCCTGGCCCAACGCATGTTGAAAAGTACAGCACGGTAAAAAATACGGCACGAATTGGGCCGGACCGGCACGGCCCATACTTGGATCGAGCTTGGCCTAGAACTTGGGCGCGATGAGCGGCACCGCACGACACGTTTTACCCTAATTATCTGTAAATGGCATATAGTTTATATGCTACTAAATCATACTTCTGATACTTACGAGGTATGCTGGCCTAGAAAGAATTGATCTAGTTCATTAGTTGTATCGAGATGTTTCTCTTCAACCTCGTGATCTCATCTCTAGCAACTGAATCAATTTTTTTTGGGCCGTGCCTAGGTTGGCATGGCACGAACAGGCCCGTGGTGCATTGGGCCGGGCTTGGGCTCATCCTCACTCAGACGGGCCAGCACGGCACAACACGAAAAGTAAGTCAGTCTGGGCTGGCACGGTCCATTTAGGCCCAAAGCACGATGGGCTGGGCTGGGTCGGCACAGCACGGTCTAAGTACCAGCTCTAAGTGACATGGACGGCGGTGCAATAAGTGGATGAGGAGATAGAAAGTTGGAAGAGAAAGAAAAAGGTGGGACCAGGATAAAATGGATCTTTTTATTTTTTTCACACCTATAAGCACAAAACGTAAATTTGGCATTTGAAGAGGTGCCAATTCTAATAGTGGCAAAATAGTTAAATTTTTCATCAACTTCCGATCCACATACAAGCACGCCACCATGAATCCACGATCCACGATGGATCCCCTCTTCCCCTCGTAGAAATCGTCACTGTAGCTGGCAATCCTCCCTCTCCATTGCCATCTCTACCGGGGATTTCTTCTCCCCTCATAGAAATCGTCGTCACCATGGACGATCCCCCTTTTCCTAGCAGAAATCGCAGCCACCACCGGCTACGATTGGATGGAATATATTTGTACAATTTAAATGGATCTCATCTAATACTATATATAGCTATATTTTAGAAGGGAATAGTTCTACTGCCGGATACAAGTATCGAAATTGGAATCTAATACGAGCCGTCATTGTGCCGGTGCTGTGCTAGTGTGCTTTGGCGGGCGGCCGCGCCGCTGAATGAATCAGAAAACTAACCAACGGCCCAACGATTCTGCACTCTGCGGCTGGCACCTCCCCCACTCACGACCTCACTGCATCGTGGACGCTCCTGCCAAGGCGTGCTATAAATAGGCCGCCATGCACAGACTCCATGGCTGCCTCGCTGGAGCTCCAGAAGCAAGCAGCTTCTCCTCCTCTCCACAGTTAGCTCTCGCGGTGATCGATCGATGGAGGGCGCGGTGCTCTGCGCCGCTAACCACGCGCCACTCACGCCCATCAGCTTCCTCGAGCGCGCCGCGCTCGTGTATCCCGACCGTCCCGCCATTGTCGCTTCCGGCATGGTGGCGCGCACCTGGCGGGAGACGCGGGCGCGCTGCCTCCGCCTCGCCGCCGCCCTTGCCGGCCTCGGTGTCCAGCGCCACGACGTGGTATGAGCGCCACCATTAATTATTTTCATTTGCAAGGGCAATATGCAGGCAGAGGTTTTACAATTTTGATTCGTGTGTTGCAAGTCGCATATCTGCAATAGCGTGCAACGAGGAAGCAGATCTTAAAGCTCCCGGATGCATGTGCACCCGCATACTGAATGTCATCTAAATAGTTATAAATTTTTTAAAGAAAATTTGAGAAGATGGATTAATATGAAATATATCATTTAATAAACATGCAAGATTAAGACCTACACAAGTCATAAAAAAATAACAAATATGACTATAATAATATGTATAAAAGTACGAGTTTAATTTATTATTTTTGTTACTACTTGTAGAGTCATATTTAATCTTGCATTTTTGTGGAGTGATATATTTCATATTAATCTACCTTCTCAAAATTTTTAATTTTTTTTCATAACTATTTAGGTGACATACAATATATGGTGCGCATGCATCCGGCTGCTTAAAAAAAAGACTTTTCCCATGCAACAGTTGTGAATCGTTGTTGCTTTGTAGGTTGCTGTGTTCGCGCAGAACATCCCGGCCGTGTGTGAGCTGCACTTCGGCGTCCCGATGGCGGGCGCCGTCATCTGCACGCTCAACGCGCGCCTCGACGCCGCCATGGCGTCCATCCTACTGCGTCACTCCGAGGCCAAGGTCATCTTCATCGACCGTTCTCTGCTCGGCGTCGCCCAGGAAGCCCTCAGGCTAGTCTCCGAAGCCCAAGCCAGGCCTCCCGTCTTGGTTCTGATCAGCGAGCTCCTCGACGACGAACCACCACCACCGCCGCCTGATGATGCTGACTACGAGTATGAGCGCCTCCTCATGAGCGCTGCCGGATTGTCGCCAGACTTGGCGATCCGGTGGCCGTCCGACGAGAACGAGCCAATCGCCCTCAACTACACCTCGGGGACGACGTCGAGGCCCAAGGGCGTGATCTACAGCCACCGTGGCGCGTACCTGAGTAGCCTCGCCGCTGTGATCCTCAACAGCATGGCGGAGACGCCCGTGTACCTGTGGACCGTGCCCATGTTCCACTGCAACGGGTGGTGCCTGGCATGGGGCGTGGCGGCGCAGGGCGGCACCAACGTGTGCGTCCGCAGGGTCACCGCGACCACCATCTTCGACAGCGTGGCGCGGCATGGCGTGACGCACATGGGCGGCGCGCCGACCATGCTGACCATGATGACAAACGCGACGACGGAGGAGCAGCAGCGGCCGGTGGGGAGGAGGAGGGTGACGGTGATGACCGGCGGAGCGCCGCCGCCGCCGCAGGTGCTGGTCCGGATGGAGGAGCTGGGGTTCCTGGTGATCCACTCGTACGGGCTGACGGAAACGTACGGGCCGGCGACGGTGTGCACGTGGAGGCCGGAGTGGGACGCGCTGCCGGCGGAGGAGCGGGCACGGATCAAGTCGCGGCAGGGGCTGCACCACCTCGTGGTGGAGGCCGTGGATGTGAAGGACCCAGCGACGATGCGGAGCGTGCCAGCGGACGGGCGAACGGTCGGGGAGGTGATGCTACGGGGCAACACAGTGATGAGCGGGTACTACAAGGACGGCGCCGCGACGGCGGAGGCGCTCGCCGACGGGTGGTTCCGGTCGGGAGACCTGGCGGTGCGGGAGGAGGACGGGTACATCAAGATCAGGGACCGATCCAAGGACATCATCATCTCCGGCGGCGAGAACATCAGCACGATCGAGGTGGAGGCGGTGCTGTTCAGCCACCCGGCGGTGGAGGAGGCCGCGGTGGTGGGGCGGCCCGACGAGTACTGGGGTGAGACGCCATGCGCGTTCGTCAAGCTAAGAGGAGGCGGTGTGGCAAAGTTGGAGGAGGAGGAGCTGAGGGCGTTCTGCCGAGCGCGGCTGCCACGATACATGGCGCCGCGGACGGTGGTGGTGGTGGAGGAGCTGCCCAAGACGGCGACTGGCAAGGTGCAGAAGCCGGTGTTGCGGGAGCGGGCCAAGGCCATGGGCAGCCTCCTCGCCGCCTCTTCCTCCAAGCGCGTGCCCACAGGGATAGCTGGGAGAAACAAGCTCTGAACCACGTTATCTTCTTTTTTTTTTTCTTTTCTTTCTGTCGCTTGCATTTCCATGTTCCGTTGCTCTCGTACGGGTATATAGCAGCTTGCAACTATTCCGGAAACAGATTCTAATCCCTCGAGGGATATCCCTCCTCATGTACCTTTTTCTTTCAAATTCGATGCAAAATGTTTTAAAAATTGATAATGAATACTAACATCTATAACATGATTACGGTTCAGGCATGATTCGGCTATAACATTTATAACATGTTCAGTTCGGACAAGGAATCACCCTAAAAGAACCATCCTTAGAAACTTTGGCAACTGGCGCAATCACTCGCTTCCTGTAAACACATGACTAAAAACAAATAAGAAGTGGATCAATACACGAGGTATCGACAAGTCCTACCTTGGACTATAAATTCTATACTTAGATTTGTTCCTTTAAATTCCTCATAACTCGTTATATATGTTATGAACATATCTCATTCATATCTTCTTTTAAAATCTTAACGCTGCTTTGTTTATTATACCATCTTTTATCTAACAAAGTTATTGAAACTTTCATTCCTAATTTTTTTCTTGCGATACCTTTGATTCCTATTATGTACATACCTTGGTGAATATATTTGTAAGCTGAATATTTAATCCATTTCAAATTCGTTGTTTACAATTTTTAACTCAACTGGTTTCGTTAAAACACTTATTTCTACTCAGCTTAATTAACATGTGAAATTACTAATACCATGAATGTGAAATTGCTAATAGTCTGCAAATTATATGCCTGTTCATTTGCATGAAGTATAAGTCGAGAAAACACATCCTACATTAATAATAGTCTGTAAATTATATGTATACTCATATGCATGAAGGATAAGTCTAGAAGGACAACCTACATTATTGTCATGGCAAGCTTTCGGCGATTTAACAATTTTTCTGCGCTGGACAAAATGATGTCGTGAAGAATATAACTTTGGAAAAGTGAGACACATGTACAACGTGTCTCAAACTTTACATCACCCGTAAACAAGAAAAGAAGCTCAACACCCTGTCGCTTGCCGATTACTATGTTGGTATAGTTTATTTGGCTGATTGCTATTTAGAATACTGTTTATTTGGCTGATTACTATTTAGAGTACTGTTTATTCGGTGAAGTACTGTTCAAATTCTATTCGGGTACTATTCAAGTTACTGTTCACTACTATTCACTTAAAAAAAAAAACTTTCAGAATTTTTTTTGTTAGCGAGACTGAGACAGCCGGTATTTGCTTTCTCAGGCTTATGAAATCGTACTCGATAGTCACTATATGACCCGCTTAACTGTTTTAGAAGCAACTTGCTTAGATATTCTTGTCACATTTATTCTAGTTGAAAGTTTATCGTCTCCCCAGGCTGTTACACCTGACGGAAACACTTCTCTATGGACTATGCAAGATATAGGCTATGAACGAGAACTAATAAAGATGTTTCTCTTATAGTGTCTCTAGCATAAGCTCTTTTCTAAAACGAACATACCGGGATATTTAAAGAAAATTACTTCATATTAAACAAATAAGTTTATATACAGTTGAGTTGTCTTTCGGGAATCTAGAAGTTGAAAAGTCAATGCCCCTAGAATTGCTTTGGAAGGAGATATTGAAAGATCTATAATCCTAGATAGTAGTATTGATTTTGGTGATTAATGACAACCATTTGTTGGAGTAGCTATTTCCATGAGTTGGTGTGATTAAGATTGAATTTCGACATTAAGTCAAAAGATTAGAATATGATGATGTGAAGAATAGAATCAATATGTTGGTGAAGAAGAAAAGAGGTGATTTATAACCAACATAAACATAATGCGAAAAGCTAGAAAGATGAAGATTATCGATTGATATAAAGATGACTTAAGATGAGGGATATAAAGTGGTAACCTATAGCGAGATGGTGAAGGACAAGCGAGGCTTAGCCATGACAAACTATGCAGTGATGAAGGGCAAGCATGAAGTTTGACGCCGAAAGACCAAAATCTGATGGTGAAGAGCAGATGAAGGTTTTGTCGTGATGGACCATACGAGGCCACTTAAAGATATGAATTATCTACATTAAACCTAAGAATTATTTGCATCAATCATTTTTAGAATAAAGACAAAATACCAAAAATTAAGAGAAGATGTGATTTGTTAATGAACATCAAGCCAAAGTGAATCTTGATTAAGACAAAGATATAAAAGAGTTAGGAGCTAATGTGTTTAATGGGTTGTAGGTGAATAGCCCTGATGGTGAATTGAAGATATCGTTGGCAACCCTCAAGCGAATAAAGAATATGGTGTAAAAACATTCCTATTGGTATAACCTTTCTATTTGCATGTAAGTATAATAATGCCGTACTATTAACGGGATGTAAAATTGATGAGTTTAAATATGTCTCGATGCTCAAAGTGATCCTCCTTAGTACTATCTCGAGAGAAACTCAAGTTTTAACCTATTCTATAAATAATTTCAAATGCATGTTGTTCTTGGTTGGGTTGGGTAGCCACTTCAATAAAATTTTTATAATATTCAAGTTTGTCGAAAAGGAACTCCATAGCACGGAGTTATACCCGTATTCGTGGGGTGCTATCAGGTTGTCGAGTACCAACAGACAATCCGATAATTGAACCAAAGGGTTCGATAATATTACTCTATTGACAAAAAAAATATTATCGGAGTGTGATGGTTGCATCGGAGTGTCCGATGTTGACTCCTGGCTAAATAGAGAATGGTTACCAGAGTATCCGTTGTTTGGACCGAAGTGTGTGAGGGTGTAACAACTAGTTTGCAAAAATTTTTGGAACACATTGGAGAGAGACGTTGTATAAGTCCAAGCGGGCCAGGCCGGACATGTCATAGTATCAGATTTCCCCCTTTTCCGTTTTATTATTTCCTTTCCAGAAATCTCTCCAAATTGGAGAATCATCCATCCCGACGCAAAAAATTGCAAAACCCTCTCCTCTTCGCCTCCTCACCTCACCTCACCGGCGGCGGCCACCTCCACCTCCTCCTCCGATGGATCTCTCCGCCGTCCACGCCGCCCTCGCCGCCAAGTCCTACTCCGCCATCGCCCCCCTCTGCGACGACCTCCTCCTCCAGGTACCAACCCCTCCCCTCCCCTTCCCTTCCCCAGCGACGGCGACGGAGATGCCTCCCCGCCCCGCCACTGACGCCGATTCCCTTCCTTCCAGGCCGCGTCCCGGGGCACCGACACCGGCGACTGGCCCTACGCCGTGCACCTCCTCGCCCACCTCCACCTCAACGACCTGTACGCACTCTCGATCTCCTCCTCGGTTTCCAGTTTTGGGGGGGCTAGGGCTTCCGCGATTGATTAATGGTGTGGTTCATGGTGTGCGGGTGTGAGCAGGAACAGCGCGAGATTTCTGTGGAAGACGACGCCACAGGAGGCGAAGGACGCGCGGCCGGAGCTCGCCGCCGTCTGGAGGATCGGGCAGTGCCTCTGGAACCGCGACTACGCCGGCGTCTATGCGGCCGCGCAGGGGTTCGAGTGGAGCCCTGAAATCGCTGACTTCGTGGCTGCCTTCCTAGGTAGTATTAAATTGCTTGGGCCCTGTGCATAGGTGTATTGGTTACTAGAATGGATGAATCGCATGCATTGTTGTTGGAGCTGTCACCACTCTGTGTTGTGTGGATTGGGAGATGCTGATGTGCATATCTACTTCATGGAGTGATTGCAGATAACCGATTTATCTTCACAGTTGGGCTGAATCAGCATCCTTAGTGAATTTACAGAATTGCTGGTAGAATGCCTGTTAGTAGGATTTTGTTCTGTGTAGCGTAATTGTTGAAAGTATTTTATATTGGAATAAATGGCTAGGTTCAGTAGGTTTATTATTTCAGGCTGTTCATAAGATCTCCTTTGATTCCTAACAAGTTCAGTTTTATTCTTATTTAGTTCTAATTGAAAACATGATGCAGCAATTGTAGATGCAACAAGTTCACTTTTAACTCATGCTTCAATCCAAATAAGCACTTTGTAGTATTGAGTGAAACTGTTGAATTTATCAATGTAATAGCATTACAATTTCACATTTTACCAGCAGTCATTGTGACATAGCAGTGGAATTAGAGAAATTTAGTTCTTTTTCATGAAGTGCTTACTGTCACTATGCCACAAAAAATATGGAATCAGGATAATAGCATGATGGCTGTTTACCTTTTCTTGTTTAATCAACTGGTCTTCTAGTATGTTTGATAATAGGAAATAAGTATAAAGCTTGCGGTTTTATGTTTTTTAATTATTTAACTGGTTAACTTGATATCCAATATGGTTTCTGATGACACAGAAAGCTACAGGAAGAGGATATTCCAGTTGTTGACTTCTGCCTATTCCACAATCAGTGTTGCTGATGTGGCTCACTTCATGGGGATGAATGAGGAGGATGCTACTAACTGTACGTTTTATGAAACCATCTTGTCACTGTTGTGAGTTTTTTCATTGTTAAGTATGATGGTCTGACATGTCTTCGTGTCAATCTGCAGTATAGATTATAGAATTTATGACATGGTAATACATTGTTATGTATTCATCTTTATCCTGTTGTATAGAAATTATCCAAGGTTCAATTTTTAGGATACACCCCATCCTTTTTTTAACTTTGTATAGTAGTCCTTCACATCTACTATTGTTGCATTAGATATGTGATTTTGCAAGTTGAGGGGGTAAATGTTACCCTCTCTAACATACATAACATACATGAATCAGGCCAGCACTGTCTCTTCAGGTGGCATGAACAATACCCACGAGGTAATATATCAGACTTAGATATATAATTAGATAGGATTGGATTGTTAGGTGCCATATAAAGGCTGTGTGGCTAGTCTTTTGGGAACTAAGAAATGAAGATAATTAATCTCTAGTGATGTTCTCCCCAACCTAGATTCTCCTCTCATTTCATCTAAGCTGACAACCCAATGAAACCATGCCCATAACAATGTGTCTTCAAAGAGCAACACTTTCCTCTTTTGTGATAATTCTATTGGGGAATGCATAGTTTGGACCAAAGAATTTCTTTCATGTGTGCCTTTAATATCATCGAAGTTCTATTTAACAAGATACTCCCTCCGTCCCATAATATAAGAACTATTGCCTTTTTGGGAAATAATAAGGATTTATTAACATGTCCGTAATACGCCTCATTAATGGCTAGGTCCCATAGTTATAGATGGAATTTTAGATGAGACATTCCACAATTAGAAGATTTAAATCCTGGTAACGGACATAAAAGATGGAAGTTCCAACCTAATATATTTGGTTATGCTAGATAGGTTGACATATAATTGATGTCTGAATTCTAAAAGTTCTTATATTGTGGGACAACCTCAAACCCCAAAAGTTCTTATATTATAGGATGGAGGGAGTAGATAGCAAGGCTACTATTCCTGTACCTACCCATTTTCTGTTTAAACATCAATTATGTGTATTTTGCATGTTTTCTGGTAAGTGGTAACAAACAGATTTGATTTTTTATGCGAGGCCTATGTGCTCCATGCCTGTCTAACTTTGTTGGCCTAATGTGCTTTTGTGGATATTTTTGATGGTATGCTTGACTAGTAGTAAGTTTTCTGATGGTAGTTCTAATTCTTATGGTATGCTTGAAGACTTCTTTTGGGTGCACTAATGCATCTTTATCATACTGACTGGATTATATTACTGCATATTATAAAGCTTTCCTTTAACAATGTAGAAAATAGAAAGTTAGAAACCTTTCCTTTACACAACACGCAATTCCATCACATGCAGTGTTGCCCGCATCTCTCCTGGATTGAACATTGACAAGCTGTATGCTGTTTCTTTTAGAGCTAGCCCAGTATAAGTAATTGATATTTGTGTTTGGAATTATGTTGTGTCATAATTCTACGATACTATTGTGTGCATGATTTTTAGTTTGGTTTTTTACAAAATGTTTTGTAACAATGCTGGCCCATATGGGTTCGATGTTGACAATGAGGTATGTCCACATCTAGCCACCTCTATCCTGGCTTGCATACTGTTGTAGAGTATAAGGTCAGTCATTGGAACTTTTGGACAGATCCAACTAATTTATGTCGGCATCTTACTGTTTAGATATGCATGTTACTACAGTTTGCTTCAGTATATTTCGTGGAAGCATCCCTCTGTACTTGAAGCATTGTTCTGTAAATTTGTATATGCTATTGTGCTTTACCTTTTGCATGATATTTGCCTGCTTCAGAAGCTGTTGACAATAATTATCTTGATAATTACTGCAGATGCCATGCAAAATGGTTGGAGCTTGGATGCGACAACTAAGATGCTTACTGTCGTAAAACCAAAGGTTAAGACTAATCAGAAGCTCGATGCAAGCAAATTGCAGCGATTAACTGAGTGTGTCTTCCACCTGGAGCACTAATGTCCTGCGTTACAGGCATCCCCCCTATATAACTCTTAAGCGACCCATTTATCACATAATAGCTTGATACCGAACCTCTAGGTTGCCTTTTGGCTGGAAATTAGAGTTCAGTGGTGAATTTGCATCTGTAAGTGATTTCTGGTTAGCAAACTTTGCCTTTTCTCTTTTTTTTTTCCACTGTACTGGTGGTTCTTGCCATACTTGTTCTGAGGTAAATGGCATTGCTTAGTGTCAACTGCTATGTTAGCATTCTTTTGAAGTATGAGTTAAAAACTTATTCCCGTTCGACAGAAAGTCACTGCTGTTCGGCTGTTCCTGATTATGGAGCTTACTCGTGTCATTTATGCTTATGCTCGTAGCTCGTAGCGTGGTTAATAATAACTTTGTTACACGCGTGAGCAATACCGGTAGCCGTAATGCCTACACTGCAGCATGCCGTATATATTTGATTGCTACCTATGATCCTGTTTTGTTGGACGTTGGTTAGTTAAAAAAATGAGACTCACATACGTCAAACATAGGGAGATAGTATTATGCTGTTTGTGTTAAACCACGCTGAGGAGATCTTTTTGACAGAGGTAGCTTTTCAAACACCAAAAGCTCCTGTGGCAATGTATCTAGCTTCTGCTACACAATCGTGGACAGCTGCTTTACCGAATCCTGGTACCAAGGAGTGTTACTTCTTGCTATATGCAAACTTAGGAAAAGAATACATATAGAAGAAATTGGATTACATCCCCAAATCTATTCTGAGGTGTGTACAATCATTCATCAAACAATAAAAAGTACCGTTTTCGAGTGCTTCTTCTTTTATTTCTTTAGAAAGAGGAGGGGGAGCCTATCAACGGTTTGTATCCGTAGATCGGGTACGTAGATAACAGGGATACGTTAGCGTAAGGACCTATACTACACGACATTATCACAGAACACATGCAAGGATTTTTTATACTGGTTCGGGCCCCGAGAAGGTAATAACCTACTCCAGTTTGTATGAGATTATGGAGGGAAAAGCTCCTGATCACAGCGAGTACAATATCTGGGAAAACCTATCTAGTAGTTGTCGACTTGGCGGCCTGGATACCATCACGTAGTCGATAACAGGATGGCTTGCGGAATTGACGAGACCATAGTCGAGGGATTCGACCAGGGAACTCGGCAACTTGGGCTTTTAGTACTCTGGCTTCGTATATCTGGGGCTAGATTGATCTGTCCTCTCCCTCTTCTCCTCCTAGAGGGTCTTATATTTATACCCATAGATATGTTCTTGTCTAAGTAGGACTAGAGAGACCAATATGAATACCGTCCGAATAGTTCTATAGTTGCCATATAGAACTCTATTTCTCCTACCTTATTCAGAATACCTTCCATATACGAGGTATGATTCCGTATAAAACATGATGGATGGTGGATCTAACTGAGCCTTAATCGAATACTGTTGAGTACCCTAATAAGTAACCCTGACAGATCCCTTCCATGCAACATAGTTAACAGCATCCAGATAAACAAACAAAAAAACTAAGGCTGGTTGACTACTCCTTCCACTGCTTCCATGCTGCCTGACATCCATGCTGCCTGACAAGGAGCAGCCGCATCATTAGAGATCTAAGTTTCCTATTACAGGCAACAATCTCAACAAAAATATTTCAGCTTTCATCAGCTTCTCTTCAATTTGTGCTTGTCCTTCAACTTGCTTCAGCTTTGTAGTCTTCCCCCATGCGTCCTTCATCCTTTGCTGACTTCGAAGACCCCATCTGCAGCCTGCCTTAGCAGCTGCGCCCTAGGACGGTGGCCTATTTCGTGGCCTTAGGGCGAGTTTAATTGAGCATAGCAAATAATTTTTTTTTCTCGTTTTCTGTTAGCACGCTTCCTAAAATAATTATTCGTGTGTTTTTTTAAACGGAGTTTATATAAAAGTTTCTTTAAAAATTCATATGAATCCATTTTTCTAATGCAAATAATTTTTTTTGTTTTGCGTGTCCAAAATAATCTATTTCCGCTATCTGTTTCAAACGAGGAAACGAGGCCTTAGGACAGTGTTTGGATACGGGTAGATTTCCCCGGAGCCTCCTAGTCCCACTCCCAAACAAACCACGACCCAATTGCCGCCAAGAGATACATCGATTCATTCATGATGTGACCTGAACTCTCAATCCCATTTTGGGTCATATTGTCCTATATATTCCGTGCCGTGATGCAACTGTGGCAGCAGCTATTTGTCACTGGATCGCACATGCATGGACGTGCCGAACTCTGGCATAAAGATACTAGCTAACACCAATAATTTACATTTGCCATAAGAAGGGCACCAACGGCGATTGATTAATTCTGAATTTCCGATGCATCATAGTCCTAAGAGCATCCCTAATGTTGATTCGTTTTACATAAGTCCATAAAACAAACATAAAATTTGGTTCTGTATATCTAGCGTACACATCGATTTGTGGGGCCAGGCACAGTAAAACATCCTCTCTCTCCCCTGGTGTGCAGCTTCTGTCGATTGAATATCCATATGAAAAAATAATATTGTATTCACGTGAGTTCGACCTTAGCTTTGATGTCGATTTGTGTCGATACAATATCAGGTTTCACTTATCGGCGGTAACCGCTGGATAGCGGTAAGGGGAAGCCATGATTTTGTTTGAATGAATTTCGCCGAATTCAAATTAAAAAAAACATTGAAAAATTCCAAAAAATTCTCATAAATAGTATATTATTTATAGACAATAATGATGAAAAAAATTATACAAATTGATGAAGTTTGCTATAAATTTTTGTATGTAAACGTTTTAAATTCGGGAAAGAAAAGGAAAAACTATCTATATGGGTTAATATGGGACGGATTGTTCACAAAATAGGAAAGAAAAAAAGGTTTTAGCCCACAGGCCCACAAGGAAACTCTAATTTGTCCCCTATTTTTTAAATTTTTTCCTTCTTTTCGGTAACCGTGGCTTACCGCGCGGTTCCCTCGATCATACCGCGGTTTGAATTCAAATTTTTGAAATTTGAATTCATCGTGGCAAGCCGCGGTAACCGTGCTACCGCTGGGGGCGGTAAGGGGAGTGCCGAGGGGAAGTCGAACCCTGCACAATACTAGCTAGCTCTTCACAGTCTATTCATTTATTTTTGTTTCACGGTTTGCTTTTGACACACACTGGAGATGCTCTAGATATGTAAGTGCTGTGACGATTGCGTTGGAGGAGTGCTCGGCCACATCAGATTAGATGCATATTCAACACTGCACTGGGTCGATGACATTAAGACCTGACGGTTTGCCATTTTTTCTTGTCTGCACATGTGTTCCTAACTTGTAGATTAATTTCTGTGCGATTTCATGCTTCATAATTGAAAATATATGGAGTTGATAGCTAAGATAAGTACTGCCGTTGATTTTCGAGCTACTGTATGCGCTAAAGTATACCAAATTGATTGACAACAACAATGTAGTACAGTTTTGAGCTGCTATTGTATTTCTTATGTCAGGGAAACAATTGGGTGCAGTAATGCACTTCTACCATTCTGATTAGAATTTCCCATTGCATATTACCAAGCTTCCTTTCAATAATCATAAGTTATAAACTTGTCCTTTGTATGACACTTACTAATTTCCATCTCACCCTTCTCATACCATCGGTGTTGTCCACATGGCACATGTCCCCTGGACTGAGCATTGAAACATTGGCTTGTTTTTGAACTACATATCCCAGTATGCACTATCTTATCTTGCAGTGTTGCAACTTGCAAGCTCAGTTATGTGATACACCTTTTTACCCCATAACTCTACTAGCTGCTTGGACATAATCGGGGAACATCCTATGTACTTGAAGCACTGTTAGTTCTGAAATTCTTATGCCATTGCACGTGACCTTTTGCTTGATATATGCCTGCTTTAGAAACTGATGACAACAGTAATCTCAAGAAGTGCCATCAAAACGGTTGGCTCTTAGATGCGACAATATACAAGAGTACAACTAAGACCCTTTATGCCAGAACAATGAAAATATGTTGACAAGCGTTTCCACGCAAGCAAACTGCAGTGATTAACTGAACGTATCTTCCACCTGGACCACTAATGTGCTGTGATTATGTGCATCACCCATGACTCTTTAACTCTTAAGCAGCCTTTTTATCATGGTAAAATTTTCTATAAGACACTCTAAATTTGCCTTTTTTTAATCACATCACATGGTAGTATGATACCAAAAACTATATAGTTCAGTATTGAATTGCACCAGCAAGTATCCTTTCCGAATAGGAATTTGCATCTCTGCAAGTGATTTCTCCATATCTTTGGGCTGTATAGGTTTGCCTGTTGATATGGTGCTGTTTCTGGCGAGACTTGCAACAGAAGCAAATGATCTTTGTGCTAAGTTTCTTGTGAGGTACGAGTATGAAATTGGTTCCGTTGGACAAAAAAGGTCATTATTAATGCCGTTCTATTGACAATTGATCACCCTACTGTGCTTCTGTGCCAACATTATCGTCATTGCTTGGTGACATGGGCAGTGGCGGACGCAAGATTGCAAAATTAGGGGTACAAACTTTCTCGATACATCAGAAGAGCTAAAGTTTTTTACAAGAGCAAAATAACATGAACTATGTAGAAGTTGTAGAATGCTAAGAAAATCACTTCTAATCAAATATACATGTTTGGTTGGTAGTTTTTTAGGGATATTTTGCAATTCTAAAATAATTATACCTAACAAATCATATACACATACATTTTACCTAATAAATCCTAATGTATTTAAGAAATATTAGGGGTACAAGTGTACCCCATGTCCCATGCTCTGTCCGCCCATGGACATGGGCACGCTCACTTGTCTAGAGCTGTAACTTAATTATAATGCCGTGCCTAGTATTTCTTAAATTAATCAGAAGGAAGTCGACAAAATTTCTAGCTTATTCCGCTTTGGTGGATCCTCTAGTTTGGTACAGGAAAACAAATCAAATCCACTAGGATGAAGCAAGTGAGAAGGACTCGATCGGAGCACCAGAAGGGAGTCGAAAGGCCTTGTGTGGTTCCGCGAAGCCATGACATTTACCTCGTTCTCGTGGCTTTGGACATGACATGTCAACAGTTCTGAAATTCTGATGCCTCGTAGTCCCAAGAATATCAATATGTTATATCCTCTCTCAATCCCCTTTCATTATCATATATTTTACTAAATTATGGACGAACAATTCCTCGCATGTGCATTAACTTGTGCACTTGTGAAGCGATGCAACTGCAGTAGCATGATCCTCACCTACGGCTAAATCACACATGCAATGCGGATCGACTAATCTCTAGTAGAATAATGGTAATAAAATGAAGCATTTACTACGGGTTCACATATATGATATATGAGGAAGTACCAGCAGTATCAGTTATGTTTATTATAATCTTGTAAAGTCCATTTCGGATGGCTTCCACCCACCCTCTCCATCCCTCAACCCCACAATCATGAAAAACTCTTATATTTGTCTAAAACACCCTCTCCGACTTCTGAAATAGGCAAATGACACTACTTAGCTATTAATACCCCCTTTCCGAACCCATCTTTAGCCTATGTGGCATTTACGTACCAAGTCAAGTCAAGTCAGCTCTACATTTCTTCTCTTCCTTCACCTATAGGGGTGAAACAATATGGAAATTTCTGGTCGATATCGTTTTCGATAAAATTATAAATAGATTTCGTATACTACTACATTTTTTATTTTCTTTCTAATTTCTATCAGCTTCACATTGTTGTTGTCAAAAATATTTAATTTCATTAATATATAAATTTTTTTATTGTATTAAAACCGTTTCTATAATTTGCGGTCTAATATTTCTGGTATTAGGGTTGAGGGATGATTTCAAAAGTCGTCAGAAACAAGAGGGACCCAACGTGAACTTACTCCTATTTTTGCAGGTTAAGTGAAGATCATGCTCCAGTGCTCATTCAATGGACTCCATCAATATATCTAAGATACATTTTTACAATTCATGAATAACGGACGCCGGAATGGTTGTCTATAATTTTACAGACTTTGACGACCTCTCTAAGGGCTACAAGGAGGTCCCTTGTAAAAATACCATCACATGGGTAAGATGCATTTTTACAAATAACCTACTGTAGCCCTCTCCATTCCCAAGGGTTGCAAGGGGTCCGGTTGTAAAATTTCATCAATATGCCTAAGGAGCGTTTTGTAGGTAGCCCCCTTTATTAGTCCTTAGAAGGGTGTTTCTGTAGATAGCCCCCAGACAGCTTGCTCCTTCATATCAGTGCTCACTTGGGTCAGATGAGCCAACCAAAAGCCAAGCTTTTCACCTACTATACTTTATAACCTGATAACCACCCTGAATTGAAATGTTGCATCCCTTTCTTTCCATTTTTTTTCAAATATTTGTTGTATTTTTATTTCAAAAATGGATCTACACTGTTCTTCTCTTTTAATTTTCCAGATATTTGATGGCCATACATTAATTTATCAGCCACTAATGTCACTCCTTTTTCATGGTGACTTGATTTTAAGCCTCACATAATCGTGTTGGAAATAGATTTTGGTTACCTGACCCATAGTCAATACAAGCACACACGTGGTACTGAAAAAAAAAGACCGATAAAAAAGAAAGTATTTCGAAACGGGGAAAACTCAATTCACTTTGAAATTTCCAAATTAAGCTTTTTAGAAAAAAGTTCAAAGGAGAAAATATTTTTTTATTTTTTTTCGTTGCAATGCATGGGTACTGTTTATAGTAATTTCTACTGGTTTAATCTTGCTACTGTTCACATAAAAACCGCGCGCTGAGAGAGATATATTAATCTGGCTGCTGCGCTGCTGCTTCTTTTTTTTTGTTTTCCTCTCCCCTTACCTGACGATTTGTTTCCGACTCGATCTCAAGACACATGCGCAGCAATTTTGATCTGTCACGACGCCGATCGACTTGGAATCGACGTGATGATTGGAGTAGACAACGAACTCTCCGGTTCTCCGCCTCGACGTGGCTGTTAACTTTTTGCCGGAAGAGTTGATTTGACGAGGAAGCGAACGAAGCAGCAATCGGGTAGATAATCGATCTCGCCGGAATTAGGGTTGAAAACGGTACGAAAAATCCCGACCGTACCGTCTGCCGTTTTTATTTCTACCGACCGTTTTAGTCGGTAACGAAAATTTCCGGTAATGAAAATGAAAATGGTAAAGCGTTATGGAAACGGTAACAGAAACGGTAATGCATTATTTCCGACCGTTTTATTGGAATTCCGTATTGACCTGGAATTACTGAAAATTTCCGGCATATTTTCGAAAACCCTAAATACCTTCGCAACTCCACTCGGTCAGTACAAAACGCATAGCCCAGAGGTCTATTAGCCTGCCATGGCCACCTCTTCTAACCGGCTGACACTAACTAGCCCTCCCCATCTACTCGTGAGTCTCATTCCCGGTTGCCCCATACGTACATGCCGTACATGTATCTCTGTCACTCTGATCCACATCTCGCCTCGCCTTGGTGTGGATCCACACCGTGAGACGTCGTACGGTGCTAACTCATGCTGATGGGCACATACATTAGTGCAGTATACAATTTTGTACTCTATTATTTCCGATATGAATTTTCGGCTACCGACCGATATTGATGTATTTCCACTTGGATGGTCCCATTTCCGAAATTCCGACAATGCCGATATCGTTTCCGTTTCCGCCACTACTATTCCGATTTCGTTTTCGAAGAAAAAATATGAAAATGGAAATAGGAGAAGCAGTTTTCCGACCTTTTTCCTACCGTTTTCATCCCTGGCATGGGATACGACGGGGTAACACACCCTTTTCGTGCGGAAACCTATAAGTTCTAATAGAAAAAGACATAAAATCATAATATAAACTAATCGAACTCCTAAAAAGCTGATCTGAATATATTTAATATACATATAAATTCAGATCAGATTTAACAGGCCTTACGCTGCTATCCGTATCATCTTGTATAATGACGATAATTTGCATTTTTTTAGAGAAATCCGGTATTGTCACAAAAAATTAATAAATGTGCACAGCTTAATTATAACCAACCAAATCGCATGACCCACCTTAATTTAAACCCCCTCCAACATACATGGATTACTATTATATTGATCGTTGATATGTGGCTACTCCATTCGTATCAAAATAAGCTTATTTTTAGACCATGACACGTTCTTGGAGACACTGCTTTAATCAATAATATTAATAAACATAAAAATTTTAAATAAAAATTCATATTACGATAATTTGTTTGATAACAAGTCTAATGACATTATTCTTAGATGATCCATATTTTTAATTTTTTTTAACAAACAGTAGTTATAGTTGTAAAAGTTTGACTCATCAATGTTTTTAAAAACGAACTCTTTTTTGAACGAAGGGAATATATGTTACTATCGTTTGCGATATTTGGAGTCTCCACTGGTAATATGTGCTATGTAGAGACTGCAACTTTGGCTGGGGCATCTTTGTATTCAATAGATACGAGAACTATATCCGCAACACGGCATTTGCCCCCTCGATTTGATGGCTCGAGTTTTGATACTAGACATTAACAAATTTCCGATGCATCCTAGTCCCAATTATACCTCTATGACTACCATGCCCATATATAAAGTATACTGCTATGAGACTACCATGCCCATCTATAACATTAATGAGAAATTTTACAATTTCGAGAGATACTAAAATTATTTTAGTGTAAATTTGGTATCTCATAATACTGGAATACCAAATTTTGCACTAAAAGTTTTGATACCTCTCCATACTCTTCGAGGACCGTAAAAATCTATATTGATATGGCATTTCTAGCTAGCAACAAACATTGAGCGTACCCTTACCCTATATATGAATGCCCTTTCGAGGACGTCATGTATCAATCTATGCATGCCACTAACTTTCTCCTTCTGAATTGAATTACATGGTCGCTATTAGCTAGTTCCACACGAGCAATCGCAACAATAAGAGAAAATCAATCTGGGCTGTCCATTTCAAACTAGTTTGAGTACACCCAACTAGTTAAACCCAAGGATCAAAATCACGTAAGAATCAAACTCACGCGAATACACACACGAGCACCAGATTGGAGTGGATCGACATGTACACAGTACACACGGGAAAGAAAGCAGCTGAAGCGAATAAATTTTGTGAGCATACACAGAGCTTGCGACGAGCCGAGCCGACGATGAACGCCTTTTCTGTTTCTCTTATTCACTTAGCCTACAGTTTAGTACTACAACACATGCTTTATAGCCGAAGGGACACACCACTAGCATACACGTTTTGGCCGCGTTGTACGCTCACGGCTCACGTATATATATAGCACGTACGATCCAGTACTTATTCCGGCCGCCACGGCTACACTATAACTCATGCAACAGATGCATTAGCTAACTAATTGATGCATGCAAGAGCCACTGTACCGTGGACAAATTCAATGTGAACCCATGACATTCTCAGCTGCTACCAGCATGCTCCTGGTTACACACGTCCAACACACATGACGTGACTCAAGCTTGTTAGCTAGTTCAACACAAAGGAATCCTATACAACAAGATTAGTGCTAACACTTTTGCAGCTGAGTCCCCTCAATGATGGCTGTTGGAACGCGCGCAGCGATGGTTTCTCTGGCGGCAGAAATCTTTTTCCGGCACCTCACCTTGTAGTGAAATATTTCCATTTGACGGACTCAGCAAACCACATAGCAAGGCATCGCAGACATCGGGCGAGCAATCGTTCAATTATTGTTTCCTGGTGCCTACCATCCCTATGCTACCAGGCCAACAACGAGTAAGCACTAGTGGCTATATGAACTCTGAAGCCACCTTCACTCTTCGTCTCTTCCACTAACGAAATGAACTGGCCACTTCCTCTTTAGATGTATTTTAAGTTGATCTCAGTATTGGTATGCTCGTATCTCTGTCACGTGGGTATGCACTGTACGTATTTCGAGCATATGCTTTCCTGGCCAGTGCCAGGTCATCCCAGGACACGTGCCTGATGAGATGCGTCTGGCTTGCGAAAATTAGAGGCCCCAAAATGTATGTTTCAGTTTTGGCCAATGTGTTCTGAAATGTTTAGAATCTCTCTTCCCTTTTTTTTTTCCAAGTTTCTCCTTTTATACTCTGCTTATTCGTCTACAATGATTTCTTTTCTCGGCTCCGAGTCGACAAGTGTTCTATTATAATTATGGCTATGTCACATAATTAACTGTATTTGATGACGATGACGTGAACGAGCGGTCCAGCCAATTAGAGCTAAGCTCCACTTTTCATTTAGTTATAATTAGGGTCCGTGCAAATATAGAAAATTAGGCCTTATTAGGGACGGTCCTTGTCCATGTAGTCATAAGCTCGCAATGCATAACCCCATAACCACAGGTAGTGCACCTCTATGCAGCAAGTCTGCTTTTACTCATATATGTAAACATCCAAAGTTGACAGTGTGGCAGGTAGCTTGCTTGATATGCTTACCATTGACGGTGTGGAAACTTGTAGCTTATAGCTAGATTCCCGACGCCTCACAAACGCATAATAATATTTCTTCCGAGCTCTAACTCAAGTTTTTTTTTCCCTGATGATACACAGTGGCTCACCAGTTACCACATATATACCATGACAGCATGGCACTATCTATAGCCTCTTAATACTGCTCAACCTTGTGCGGTTGTGCCCTTTTGACGCCATCGCAATCAATATTTTCGTCAGTGAACTCACTCTAATGCAACTAGTCACCAGTCACAACTCTAACACGAGGATAGACCCAAGATAATACTCCGTCTGTCCTAAAATATAATAAATTTTAGAAAAATCAAAATTAAACATTTTAAACTGTGAAAAACTCAAAATAAACTATAATGTAAAAACCAATGCTAATATATTCATCATTAAACAATTATTATAATATGCAACTATTTTAATTTGAAATTGCATATTTTTATAAATATCATTGGTCAAAATAGCATCTCGAAAACCGTAAAGAGTAAAAACCTGTTTATATTTTGGAATGGAGATAGTATGTAATAACAAGGATGTACCTGTCCATAGCCGCCTTCTTCTTCGCACAGTTTTGCAGTTGTCTCCTCTGCACGGTGGCAGCGACCTATCTAGTGCTTCGTGTGACAAAACCCTAAGTTGCTTCGGGGCCTCGTGTTTGAGTTAGTCGCACGGCTGGAAGTGTCATCAATCACAATGCTTTGACCTTTGCTGCATCATCGGCCTGTGGTCGCGATGAGGATAAGGGCAATTTTATCATACTTGAGAAGATTCTGGGAGCTAACATATTTTCTAGAGCTTTACTTCGGTGGTCTCCATTGTCATTAAAAATCAATATAAACCATAGATCTAAATTTAACAAAAGTGCTGGATTAATTTCTACTTCCACCCCAATTAATAACAATAGAAATATGGGATGTGTAAAATCATATTTTTGCATTATGTGCAATACATTACAAATATACTAATGTCCCATAATCACATAATTACAAAAGTACTAATATACCTTTATAAAACTAATGCCCAAGATCTTTTCTACTGCCAGTATAATATTGGCAGTAGAAACCACCGGAGCAAACACCAAGTAAGTAATTAGCTAACCTTGTTAATTAAATAATTTTTATTTCAGCATTGACTGTTGCAATTCCTTTTAGAATGATGAATGAACAAAATGGTGTTGTGATGAACACATATCGAATGACTCAATTTAAATTGGTGCTTTTATATTATATTAGTGTACATACAAACATATATAAATAACAACATATTATAAAATACATTAAAATCATATAAAAATTTTATGTATAAATTACTGTAAACAACAAGTTATCTCATAATTATAAAACAAAATATACAAGGGGTGACAGACGAGGCCAAGACGAGTTGTGATACATGGGTTTTTGTCCTTTGCTCAATTGCTGGGAGGTGTAGCGGGCCACACGTTTTTACCATTATCTACCGAGACGTCAGTGGTCTCTTACTACATTATACATTGCTTTCGTGATCGGCACCCCCAATTAATAAATCCTGGCTTCATCCCTGCTCCCATCAACATTAGGGTTTCAATTACATGAGATTACATGCGTACCCTATATTATATATTGACACTACGAGCGATAAAAGATATTTTCCTTAGTTGTTCATATTGTAGTCGTCAGCGTCCTTACCTTTGTGACCTACACAGCCCTGGATCCATCATCCTTGGAGGCTTTGGAGCCTTGATTCCTTCGTCACCAAGGCGCTTCTCCATGAGTCGGCGGAGGACATGGACCTGTCTCCAATAGGAGCGGATGGAGGAGGTTTATTTTACGGGGCTATTGCGTAACTGACCTTATTTTGAGGCTAACTGTAGATTTAATCTTTTTTTTTCCACTTTGCAATTTTGATCCTATTTTTCAAATTTGAAGAAGCCGTCTGACCCTAGTCTGTTAAGTGAGCATGACGGTATTAATTAAGGCATAAATGAAAGCATATTTGACCATACTCTGTAAATCCTTATAGCACATTTGGTTCAATTTTGCACATCTATCCCTTGTTGTAACAAATAATTGTAATATTTGATTTAAGTTTAACATATTGGAGACAAATTTAATTGATATTTGAATTAAATTGACAAATTGTACTAAAACAAAATCGATTGATGCATGGAATTGGCTGCAAATTAATTAATAAATTTGGATGTACGTATATCTGCAGGTGTCGAATGGCCGGCGACGTGTGAAATTTACTGAAATCGGTCGATCAATGAATGGAACTGATTGCAAATTAATTTCGTTGGCCGTGTATGAATGCAGCTATCGAACGGCCGGCGACGTGTACCCGGGGAAGCACGGCGAGCTGTTGGAGCTGCTGTGCAACCAGCGCGGGTACGCGTGGCACGTGCTGACGTGCAGACCAACATGTACGGCAACGGCAGCACATTCCGCGGTCGCTAGGAGCGATACCTCCAGATCGGCAAGCACAGGCCGACCGTCCGCCGCCTCGCGCTGCAGCCGCACACCGCCAACCCTCTCGTGTGTGCGGGAAAGAGCACCGGGGAAAGTAAAGGGACAAGGCTAGAAATATGTAGGGGGTAGTTTTGTCTTTTCGTATGTCTCTTTCTTTTTTTTCTATTTTTTTATTCTGAATAGCAAAATGCCTGTGCGTTGCAACGAATGCAGGCAAACGTGTGTTAGTCGATATAAGACAACCAAATTAAGGGTAATTGTGACCATTTACATGCTAAAAATTTTGAATGATGTCTCCGGCAATCAAATCGATCCAGATCAATTAGGTACGTGTGTTACAAATACATGCTCTGATATAGAAACGAACATCAAATACCATGGCTTTACTGATAGTGATAAAACAAATCGTACGCAAAACAGTAAAATTCAGACAGTGAAGCATCATGTTGTCGTCGATTATGGAATATGAGTGGATCATCGATCCTGGGCTTCAGGCCTTCAGCCCTCACCAACGCCAACAGCAGGGACCGCTATATATATACCACCTTCGTTTTTTAATGGTTGATGTTGGTTAACACTTACCAACGTCAAACAAAGAAATGTGGACGGAGTAGTATATACGTATTCCGCAGGTCGGCAATACGCCTGCCTATCTTCAGCTGATTGCAGTACTTATCTCTCTGCTCTTCTTTACAAAATCAGTTACGACCCAAACCTTTTAACTGAGTCTGAAATTAACCTCTGATTATTATTAAAAAAAAAGCTGATTTGGAGATTCCAATCTCCGGACCGGCTCCCTTCTCCCTGCGACGGCTCACACGCACGCACGGCATGACGCAGCATCCAGGTGATCACACAGCTATACGTGCATGCCCGCTTCTCGCCGATGTGCTGGGCCATGCAGCCTCTTGCCCGATCCCGGCTCGACGAATTAAAAGTTCAAAAGCTGTTGGGCGCAGCTGCCTAGCGCCCTAGCTAGCTAGCAGCTCCTGGCGATCAGCACCGTCCCCACATCGAATCAGCTAGCCACTGCACCTGCAGATAAAACCTTCTATACTAAACCTGTTGAGATGAGATGGTGGTGCCCTCTCCGCGACAGCGTAACCCAAGATCGAGTAGATCATGCTCGAGGAACATGGTCACCTCGATAGCCGGCGAGGAGGATCAGGAAGACACAGAGGACGATCGATGGTGATGGTGGCGGCCTTCCGTGGCACAATCATCGGTTGATCTATTATCCGTCGATCCATCTCTCTCCATGTAATTGCCTTTTCACAATCATCCTCTTCCTTTTCAGCCGTGTGTTGTCTGGTTTGGATTGGAATTCCAAAGTTATTGGAGAGAAGCGGGCGGGGTTCACGCGAGTATCGGAGACCGAGAGCCATATGGGTTGATGGGCTGTGCGATCAGAGCGCGCGTGGATGCGGGAACTCTTAGGCCATCTCCAACGCCGGAGCTTATAGAGGTGCTTAACAAATAAACCCGGTTTATTTTCTGGTTTAATGTTAGAGCGATGCTAAGAGTAGGCACTGGATGCTTCTTCAAGAGTCGATGCTTGCCAAGTGCTTAATTAACATAACCAACTACTTCTTGAGTTTACTCCCTGCATGGCTGCCTATTTTGGTGGAAAAATACTTGCATGAATCAGATTGGAATCAGTTCTTAGCACCTGGCGTTGGAGGACATAATTTTTACACAAGACGCTTGATTATTTTCTTTCACCAAGCACCTGCTTAAGCATTCTGCATTGAAGATGCCCTTATATGGAACGACGTAATCAAACGACGTGGTGACGTAACCGACGTATGATGAATCGATGTGACAATCGAAAACATCTCAAATATTTATAATAGGTATAGATTCCTCACGGTACACTAATTGTGGGGTAAGACAGCTCTTTCGAATTTAAAAAAGAGGGTCAAAATTGCAAAGTGAAAAAAAGAGTCAAAACTGTAGTTAGCCATCAAAACAGAATCAGTTATGCAATAGCCCTTTATTTTACACCTTCTCCAAATCCACTTATATCTCTGTAGCGGAGGTTTTAACCAAATAAAGCCCAATATGGATTGTAATTGTGGTTAAAATAGAATACTTGGGTTCACTACCAATGATAAGATTTTGATATATTTTGGTTCCTCGCGTCTCTAGATCATACATTGTACTAGGCATGAAAGACTTTGCACTAGTGAAGAAGACATCACACTGTTTAATCGGGTGAAGCTAGCTAGGCTCTGCAGCTCTGGTTATACTCAATTTCTTTCTGAGGTAAATGGTATATGGTATCAGAAAATTTAAACAATGAAAATGTTGAACAGATTCAAACACCTTATAGGTAACTTGTTTCAAGTGCTGTCCCGTGGCGATAAACAAAATCGATCTATATGGCCATCTATTTTCAAACTGAACGTACATGTGCTGTCCCGTGCTGATAAAGGCTTAGGGAAAATCAACATCGCAAGCCTCTTCGATCCGAAGCTGCGCCACCAGCTGATCTATCGGAAGCTCCAGAACTGACCCCTGGGGCCCAGCACATTAACACAATCTGTCTTAAGGACCCAAGAGATCGCTCGAGCAATTGTTTTGACAGATTTCCCCATGCCTTCCATCCATATGATACGCTAGCTATCAGGTCCTAATGGCCTTCGATCATGAAATCACATCTTCACTCATGCACTAAGCGAAAACCACTTCTCGTAGAGGTAATCTCAGTTGATCGATATCTCGGTATATATATGTGTGCTCGATTCTGCCACACAGGCTTGTGCTTCATTTCAAGGCTTTTCTTGGTCCTTTCAAATCACAGCTCTAGACAGCATATCTCCGTGCAATCAATCTTTTGTGGTTAATGGCCTTATGTGCTAAGCCTTTCCTTTAAGTTTATTTTTAAACTATGTAATAAGAGGTCGTAACTTCATTGAAGTCAAGGGCAGATTATCAATTATAAGAAAATGACAATGGTTTACATCTCTGGCCTTTGCCATAATATACATAACCAATAATTTTGTTAAAAAAACACTCGTAACCTTATGTGACAAACCCACACATACCTTTATTATCGCTAATAGAGTCACGTAGATGCTAACATATAATTCTAATAGTACTACACCACCCCACAATGAATAAGATATATACTCTTAGCTATCAACTCCAAGAGTATAGTATTATTGCGTATAGTATCATGTTACTCCTGTGGTAGTATCGTAGACCAAAAGTAAAACCAATTAGAACACATAAAGATAATCTACATAGGATTAGATAATTGTTTACCATTAAAAACTTTTTATTACGGCAAATCCATCATATATGCTTCGAATGATGTGGATAATATGTATATGCAACGGAACCTATAATGTTGGCCTGCTTGCTCTCTTTTTGCGGTTAGGATATAATTATTGAGCTCACATGAGTTATCTTTTATCTTTTTTTTTTCAGTTTGGATGAATTTTACCATGCCACACTATCAATTTTAGAATCTGAATCTAGTACTTACATTTTTTAATTGTTTTTTATGCATTATGGTACATCGATAAGTGAAATTCAGCGAACATGAATGTTAGCTACTCCACCTACGAGTTGCTCACAGAATTACTTAATTAAGAACAAGGTAACGACACTCAACTCAAGCCAAGGTGAACTAATGCCACCGCCATCGCCGCCAATCTGATTATCAATAAAGGATTCAGTTACAAGTCTTGGCTTATAAGCCTATCTCAGACCAGCCACATGTTCACACTCACAGAGTTAGACAAGGACAACGGCCTATTACACATTGGACCTAGTTAGCCCATTCTAGCCCAAACACTCTGGGATTTGCCTTCATGGCCTTTCTCTTTGTGCGGCCTGCTCCAGGACCAGGAGTGGCTTCTTCTTCCTCCTGTAGCTGTTCAGGGTCTTTGGCCTTCTTAAAATGTAAAAAAGTTCTTGCCACATTAGATGTTTGGACGTCAATTAGAAATATTAAATATAGACGGATAATAAAACTAATTGCATAAATAAAGGCTAATTCACGAGACGATTTTTTAAGCCTAATTAATCCACGATTAGCAAATGTGTTTACTGTAGCATCACGTTCGCTAATTATGGACTAATTAGGCTCAATAGATTCGTCTCGCGAAATAGTTCAAAGTATGGGGTGAGTTTTATTAATAGTCTATATTTAATACTTCTAATTAGTGTCCAAACATCCGATGTGACATGGACTTAAAAAAAAGTTGGAGGATTCAAACAGCCTCTAAGTCTCTATGCTCTTAAATAGGAGGGACTAACAAGTCCATGAAGGAAATAAGTCCTAAAAAAGTTGTAGTCCCTGGGGAGGAGCTTATTTGGAACTTATTCCCACTTTTTACCCCGCTGCCCCTCCCTGTCCCGTGCTCGCTCTCTCTCTGCACCGAGCTCAGTCGCTGCCGCCACGCGCAATCGCCTGCCGCCACCGGCTCTGCCACACGCTAGATCCCGGCGATGCCGCACGACACTGGAGCCAGGCAACGTTGCCCCGCGCCAGATCCTGCCACGCCGTCCCCGTCCACCCTCGGCCCCTTGCCGGCTGCATCCGGCCGTCCAGTTGTCGCTGGAGGGTGCTCACTTGAGGCCTCTGCCGTCTCGCCAGATCCCGTCGCCATATCGCTTCGCTCGCCGCTGCTCGTGGCCGTGCGTGGCGCGGTCGAGGCCGCCGTCGCCGCGCCAGATTCTGCTGCCACCTTGCTTCGCCCGACGCCACTCGTGGCCACGCATGGTGGAGGGGGGTGGGGTTGGCGGTGAGGTGGAGTAAGGAGAGAAGGGGAGGCGTGGCCATGGTGATGGATGGATTGATGAGGAGAGAAGAGAAGGGGGAAGAAAATGTGCTGATGTGCTAGGGGTATAAAAGTCTTTTTACACTTTAATAAATCCGTTTTAGTCCCTACAACCAAACAAGTTTAGTCCCTGTACTAAACTAGTTTCTAGTTTAGTTCAGAGACTAAACTTTAGTCTCTCTTCCCAAGCAACACCTTTGTCAGGTGCTGTTCTGGTCTTGACGAGGAGTCCAAAAACGGTATTGTACGTGCTGCATATGTTTCTCCTTTCTCATGTTTAGCAGGTTCTTCTCGTGGCTGTCTCTAGCTACTGATGGAAGCCATTTGTGAAGCGATGAAGAGAGAGGACAGGAATCACACACTCTACTCGGTGGAACCGTGCATTAGTTAATTGCACAACATGAATCAGGAAGTGACGAAGAGACAATTTTTGCCTTTGCCTCAGATTAGAGGCATACTATACATGAATTAATGGACTCGTATTTGTGTATAGGCTTCTCTTAGGACTAGATATGCCGATCACCTTCATGCTACCAAATCTCTCCGTGTGAATTGAACTGCTCGGTAGCAAATTTAAGGGGCTGACCGGCTGATGTACATCGCAATGGCCTAACGGCTTTGGAAATAAGAAAGACTGAAAATAAAATCAATACATGCCCGTTTGGGTCCGGCGGTACGTATCTCCGATTTCCCCAGGTCTCCTATCCCCTACGTAGTACATACTAGCGAGCAGCGTGCTAGCTCCGATCCGAGGCCACACTCCTGCGCACTTCTAGTCTCGATCATTGTGTCCTCAATACTTGAATATTCAGTGTGCGCGTGTGAGGGCACATGGGTCCGTGTGTGTGTGTTCTGCAATTAGATTGAGCTGTTGTATTTTTTGTAGAACCGAATTTTACTATTCCTAGATTTACTGAATTTATATTTTAGATAGAGGGCATGTTACACAAAATTTAACGAAGAGATTAAAATGTTGAACAAATTCAAACACCATCCTAGGTAGCTTCAAGTGACGGTTCACAGCGATAAATGAAAATTAATCTGCTGGGCTCACAACTAGAAACGGAATTTAGTCCACGGCTTTAGGAGAAATCAAGACATATTTGTTTGGGCTGTTTCCCGAGGGCCTCTCAAGCAAGAATGCTTTGTGGAAGGCATTGCCGCTGGCTTGTGTAGCCCTGCCTCCTCTCAAGGTGACTTGTGGTGGCAGCGGTTCATCTCCTCACAAGATCTACGGCCTCGTCGCCAACGGGGATAGCACGTCGACACCAATTGTCTTAACGACCCAATGAACAGCAAAAGAGGTTCCAATAGATGTTCCAATGCATTCCATCCCTATAGTAAGTACGCTTCCTTCACTCGTGCACTCAGCGATCAAACCACTTAGTATGTAGTCTCTACCACAAAGTCATGTGGTTCATTTGAATGATAGCCTTAATTCTTGATCCGTGTAATCACAGCTAAAGATCGGTGGCATATCTGTGTGCAATCAATGCGATTTTACACATCTACTTCCTCCGGGTTTAAATAGTTGACGTTGCTTAGCTCAATTTTGAGCTAAACAACATCAAACAAACAAATCTAGAGGATAACCATGTACGCTTCGAATGCTGTCGATATATATAGCTTGTGCTTAGCGAGCTAATTCAGTTCGCTCCAAACTATATATATGGGATGGATTACGTAGTGGTTTTACCTAAAGGTGGGGAAGGCATCTTTCTTCAGTCCACAAATCAGAATATTTTTTACTATTATTTCCCCACCATCGATGCAAAAAATACGATGCCGATGCATGACTTGAAACACATACATGAGAATATGAGGATGTAGGACTTGGCATAGGATCTTCTTTCTTGGAGTTGCCCCCCTCAAGGTGGGGTGGCTACTCTCCTTGACTGGCGGGGACGAAGACGAGATTGGACCTAGTTTTCACTCCTCAGGCTTTGTCCCTAACCGTGTCCCGTCATTGTCAAACTTTAGAAGATGTCCTCCGCTATCCGAGATGCAAAGGTGATGTTGCGCAAGCCAACCTGAAAGAGAGCCACGAGGGTAGTGTGGATGTGCCAGAACCATTTGGCCACTCATTTCAAGGTTGAGCAGCCAACTTTGCTTTCCTTCGTTGATGCAGGGGACGATCAGGAGGGCCACAAGCAGAAGGGGCAAGACCCGTGATACTCAGGTGAGCTAGTGCTCGTTGCGCTCCAACAATCCCTTGGTCGACACCACCCTCAGCATCCATCCTCCAAGAGAGGACGGTTACAACAACTCAGACGTTGGCTCTTGAGTGGGGGATGGAGAAAGGGAGTTCGCGTCCCGGGCGGAGTTAGGGCTGCTCAGGGCTTTGTCCTTAGTAGACCTGGATCTATTAGGGGCCACGAACCCCTAGCGCATGGCCAATTTTTTATTTCCCTTTGTCAGGTGGCCTCGACTGTCGCGCCTCCTTTGTGGTGTTATTGCCACGATTTTGCTAAATAGCTGCAATATGTTGGCAATACTGTCACAAATATCTTGCGGTACAATAATATTTTGATTTCGTTGCACTAGTTAGGTTTTATTATCATCATTGTGAGAAACTGTTGCAATATGTGTACAATACTGCCATTGATATATTTCGTTACGATAATCTTTACTTTTGTTGCCATATATATTTTGAGAAATAGATGTAATATGTCAATAATATTGTGACAAATATTTTCTGTTGCGGTAATATTGAATTTTATTGCAATAGCTAGATGCACGGATGGTGGACAAGCTTATAGTCGTGCATAGTTAAAAGAATAGTATGGAATGATTTGTTCACACGAGCTCATAGCCAAGTGGTGAGATTGTTGTTTGAAGAGAGGAAGGTCTTGGGTTTGAGTTCCATAGTCTATAAGATTGCAAAATTAGCTGAAAAATCATGGAAGCATGGCCAGTGACATTGCAACATTGCTAACGGCTTGAAAATTTCAAAATATTTCTTTTTTGCTTTTATTCATAGTTTTTTACCCGTCATGGATGACTCTCATTGGAAGTAAATTAATTGCAAATGATGTCTAATGCAACGCCTTATGCCATCGCAGGACATACTAGTACCACGACATCGGCCATTGCAACTAGCACAAAACACGACGTCTCATTGCGTGGCAATAACCATGTCCATTGCAACCAATAAAAAAGTCGTTGTCCAAACTTTATACACGCATGTACTTGTCATGGCTCACTACAACTATAATATCGTGGCATTTGATAGTTATTGTCACCATTTAGACCCTATTGCCATGTTTTTCTACCAATCTGAGTGGGCAAAAATCTAATAGTCTACATGGTTACCCTCGGACACGGATACCCACGTATGTGGAGGAAGTACTAGATTTTGCTCACATATTATCTTCAGCTGAAAATTGAATTACTAAGGTTCTTAGATATAGATTTTTTAAGTAAACATGTCTTTCCTTTCTTGATCGGAAAGCATTTTCCTAGGTGCATGTTTGTGCCACAGAGTAAACTAAACACCAGCCAATCATATGCTATTAGGTAGGGTTGATCCAAAAGCTGGCGTGCTTCTAACCTCCTTTGAACTTCCCCTTAGACTCATCCAAAGAAATGAAATATCCACATGTGAAGCGTCTTGCAAGGGTACCATAACCAACAATTTCCAGATGCCTTCCAAGCTTATTGACCTATGCTATAGAAAACCTTTGTTCCATTGCTCATTCCAATTGCACATTCTTTATTTGTTCCTTCCTAACTGGTTTGAGGATTTGGGGATGGTGATGAGATGCAGCTCGAAGCTTCCGCTCATTCTACCAAGCCGACGTCTCTTTTTTTTATTATTTAATTGTGTCAAACACATAGGTCCCAGTTATTTGGTGCTGGCACCAATGCTCCCCCTTATTATTGGTGTCGGTTTCACCGGCACTTATAAATTGTTACATGTGCTGTATTTATTTTTGGACCTAGTTAGGTTATATGGAAGATGCCCCATAGGTATCAGTATTAAATGAACTAGCACTTGTAAGGCATTTACTGTTAGGGTTTCTGTGGTATATATAGCCGTCGAAGAAAACAAAAACAGAATGATAATCATCTTTGCACCGGACAGACCAAAAAGGAAGGAGAGAAAAAATAACCCTACGTAGAGACTAGAGTGCAATGTTACTGGGACGCGACTAGTGTCCGGATGTCCATTCCGGGATGATTTATTCGACGATGTTTCACTCCACATAAAAAATGTTTAATCACTCGATAAAAAAAGTTTCAGCAAAAATGTTACCGATGTTCAGGATTCAAATAAATGTTTCATCACTTGGTAGAAAATATGTTTCAATATATTAAAATATATAACATTTCTCCCTTGCTTATGAAACGTCAGGATTCATCCTTTGAGATATCAAATGAACCCGCAAAAAATCAAAGACAAAATCTGAAAACCGTTAAAATATTCACTGAAACATTAGGGTCCAACACAAGAAACATCAACATACATTAACTAAAACATCATAAATCACAAATCATAACGATCCAGATCTAGTTGCTTCTTCTTCTCCGATTGCCTTCTCCGGCAATAACGACAAGCTCAGCCTTGTGCTGCTGCTGCTGAACTTTGCCTTCTCCAGTGATGGAGTCTCAGGCACTACCCGCACACACCGCCTCATCACGGGCCGAGAGCGATGGTCTTCGGAGTCAAAGTCCATGGCTTCTCCACCATGCCGTCCTCCATGGACACTGACAGCGATAACGACGTTACCGCTGCCGGCAAGCTCGCATGCTTCTTCAATTATAACCGAGAAAAGATAGAAAAAACGAACAAACAAACAGAAACATGACAAAATACTCATTGCAATATTTTTATCTAATAGGAAAAACATCACAACACATTGGTTGAACATAAAAAAATTCATGATTAAGCCATCTTCATTTCGGCGACCTTTTCCGGCAACGACGACGAGGTATGCCTCATGCCGCCACCGAGCTTAGCGTCTTCTACGGTGATGGCGTGTTGAGCACCGCTCCCATGTGAAGAGGGGGGTCACGATGGTGCCAGAGGTGGGCAGAGGACGAGGACAGTGCCGTCGTCGGCGTGCCGGCAGTGGGCGAAGGAGGAGAACAGCACCGTGGCGGATGATGTGTTGCCGGCTGAGTCGTCGTTGATACATGGTCGCCGCAACCCTCCACCCCACCCCCGTTAGCCTTGCTAGTCGGGTGGAGTTCACGCCGGTGAACTCGTCCTTCAAAAAACCAAAGAGGTGAGGGAGGAGATGATGAGGATGGGGAGGAGAATGGAGGGCACACGAAGGAGGAGGGCATTTACCTGTTCCCATCGTCGCCAGCTGCAGGCACCACTGCCTCCGCCGCATGTGCAGCCGCCGTCGCCGCTTGAATCTCCTGCTTCTCCCTCCTCTCTTGAGCGCTGCAGTTGGCAAAAAAGAATCAACGAGAAAAGGTGGGGAAGGGGAATGGTTGGTGCGTAGCTGTGGATGGACGGATCGGCGTTTCAGATGTGCGCGAAGAAGTGTCTGATCATTCGTCCTGTAACGGACGCTCTGATAGGAGAATTATTGAATTTGCAGTGCTCTTTGGAGTAAATTAATTAAGCTCTCAATCCATGAATGATTTTTCACAGAAGTTAGTTTTTTTTACTGAAATTCTACCATTTTTCAATCTCTGTTTGGAGATTTCTCATACAAGTTATCTTGACCTAGAAAAACGAATCAGGCATGCACCTTGGTTCTTGTATATAACCTTTAGAGTAACGTAAAATCTAAGCGACCCCTGGTCGCTAGATTGCGCTATCCAGTGACGCGAGCGCCCGCGCGACGCGTGTCCCACCCACACGACGCCATTCCCCATCCTCTTCCTCCTCCCATTTCCCATCGACACCACTCACCTCCTCCTCCGTAGATCCCCTCCGAATCCGGCGATGGCGACGGTGACCGCGTCGGCTGCACCCCTCCGCACCCGCGTATCTCCACCTGCGTGATGAGCCCCACCATCTGGTTTCTCCCCTCAAATCCATGGTGGTGGATCTGGTGCTACCTCCGGCGCGGCAAAACGCCGCTCCACCCCGTCATCGCGCTAGATCAAAGGTTGTGCCCGCTGAGTTCGTCGCGCCATCAGATAAATCCACCATCCACCACTATCTAGGGGATCTCTCACCGGTGATTTTTTGTTGCTTTTTTTCGCACAAGGGTGTGCTTTGGTTCCCCTGATTTTTTGTGGCTTGTGTTCTAGAGATTCGGTGACGAATTTGCACTGGGAATTTGCACGACGCCAACAGTGGCGGCCTCCCACATACATGATGTAATTTTAGTGTTGCAGAATGTAACTACCCACACACAAGATGTAATTCTTGTGTTGCAGGATGTAACTACCCACACACATGGATGTAATTATAGTGTTGCAGGATGTAACTACCCATTGAGCAATCATTATCATCAGAATGTAAGTTACATTCATGCCGAATTAAGTTACATCCATTGTGAACTTAAGTTACATCTATTCCGAAACTAAGTTACATCCATACCAAGACTAAGTTTTGGGTCAGGATGTAAATTAGCATCATTGGGATGTGGTTTAGTTAAATAGGGAAAGTAACTTAGTTCAGTATGGATGTAACTTAGTTCATAATGGATGTAATTTAGTTCAATAAGGGAAGTAACTTAGCTCATTATGAATGTAACTTAGTTCAGCACGGATGTAACTTAGTTCAGCATGAATGTAATTTAGTTTAATAGGAGAAGTAACTTAGCTCATTGTGGATGTAATTTAGTTCAGCATGGATGTAATTTAGTTCAATAGGTGAAGTAACTTAGGTCATTATGTATGTAATTTAGTTCAATACGGGATATAACTTTATTACAATCTGGATGTAACTTTATACAAATTGAGTTGTAACCTTAGTACAATCCGGAATGTTAGGGATGTAACTTTGGACAACTGGGGATGTAACATTGTTTTAGTCAACCTGGGAATTTCCAAGGAGAACAAATTGATGGAGACCAGGTTAGTCCCCTTCCCTCTTTTCTTCAATTTGATGTTTTTGTCTTCTTATTTTCTTATTTCTTCTTCTTCCTCGCTTGTTTCGTGTATGGCGGCGGCGGCTGTCAGGGGAAGGTGGCGGCTGCACGAGGGCACTGAGGTGGGGACAGCACGGCACAGGGGATCTTGGGATTGCGTCCGCGGATGGCGGGGTGGGGACGAAGGGGTTCCCGTTTTCGGGAGTTGCGGGAGCGCGGTCTTATTTCTTTTTTCGAGGAGGTCGTGCGGTATGACTAACAAGCGCCCGGTCTACGTTTACGTTTAGTCGGCTAAACACATCGTTTTACTTCCAGTTGAACATAAAGCATTTTACTCAGTGCATGGCTGTGCCGCAGATAGTAGATTAAACACCATATACTCCTAGTGTCATAGTGTACAAGATCAATTGAGCTCTTACCAATAGGAGAGTTAGATTCGGGAGCCAACGAAGAATACTTGGAGACGCAATGGCAAGCCACTCCGATCCACGCGCACTTGAAAATACTTGTACTCGTCTATCAGCATGACCGTGCACAATGGCAAGCCACTCCGATCCGCACTTGAAGGAAACGATCGAAGCTCATAGTGAAATACGTGATTCACCATGGGAGCTTAGGCACGCTGACGATCAACGTCATAATCTGCTGGATTTGAAACAACTCTATTTGACAACTCCGCCGTATGCACCGTAACATGATTCCGCACACCAAAAGTTCTATGAGGCGGCGAAGTTCCTGAGGCCTCCCGTCTCTAGCTAGGTGCTTTGCCATGCCAATGCCAGTATGCTGCTATGAAGATGCAGACGTTTATAGTTTGGCCGCAGAATGCTTGCGTGTTTGGACAATGGCTAAGTTGTCTTCTCAACACCTCCCACACCAGTGTAAACTCGTGCTCACGAAAAGAAGATTACTTGTCTCTGTGTACATCTTTTGTTACACGCCATGACGTTTTGGTCTCTTTACACGCTCTGCGCATCGGCCGGCTCTATATAAAGGCGAAAACACAAATTTTTTACTTGTACTTGTTCTGATATACTCTCTTCGGTTTTTAATGTTTGGCGCCGTTAACTTTTGAGTGAATGTTTGACCATTCGTCTCATTTAAAAAATTTATCGAAATGTTATTTGTTTTGTTACGAGTTGTTTGTTTTTAAGAAAGAAATTTTAAGCATGATTTATATTTATAAATATTTAGATAAATTTTTTTTAATAAGACGGATGGTCAAATATGCGCTAAAAAGTCAACGGTATCAAACATTAAAAACCGGTGGGAGTATATATCATTATGTCTTAAGAGAAACTAACACCATGCCTAGAAATTAACTCGTCATCAAGGTTGGTCAGATAAAAAAAAATTGTGCGGCCATAAAAAAAAGTGATGCTTTATTTTTGCAATGAATGAATTTGCAAATAAGAGAAAAAAAGAAGGGACCACCTATTTAACAGTTGCCTGAAAAAATGTGAATTCATCAGTCGATTCGTAGATAGTCCGATCTATCATCCAAAAGCATGCCCGTGGACTACTGACCCCCTAACGGGTCAGAAAGGGTGGTCTTAATGTGTTTGGGTCTGTAGACTGGGCCGGTTTGTATGTAAGTGCCTTTTGATGTCTGTTTTTGGTTTTTAACGTAGGCCATACTTATCAGGTGGGCATGAGTAGTTCTGTTTTGGTGGGCTTTTGAGTGGCCATGTGTTTTGCGTTGCCACTCAGCCTAAGAAGCAAATTCACGTGATAGCGATAGAGTAAAAACACAAAGGACAAACCATGTAAGA
Organism: Leersia perrieri; assembly: GCA_000325765.3. Taxonomy (NCBI): domain Eukaryota; kingdom Viridiplantae; phylum Streptophyta; class Magnoliopsida; order Poales; family Poaceae; genus Leersia; species Leersia perrieri. The sequence continues at coordinate 11,397,644 of CM002482.1, read as the reverse complement.
TCATGCCGATTAAA
>CM002482.1:11380599-11397530 GCA_000325765.3 Leersia perrieri | reverse complement strand
TACTTTTGAGTAAAATCCAGCCGACGAATTCCAACCAGTTTGTTGTGTGCTAATGATTTCTATGACACATAGAACACTCTAGCTATTATAGTATTAACGAAAATACTGATTCAAAATGACAGTTTTCATAATGAATATAAAATGACGGTGTTTGGCAATTCAATCATAAAGCAAAAACCATAAAGGAATCCAAAGAGAGTACTAACACGTAGTTGCCGTTGGCATCATATCAGTACCTAGAGTTACCTATAACTAAAAATGAACTGCCACTGATGTTGAGAGGGCATCGTTCACGTAATTAAAACTTTAACATTAATTCACAAATGCATTACAAATTAGTTTAGAAATCTAATAAAATATTCCAACAGATTAGACAACAGAACTCCAAGGCACAGAAATTTCTACAGAAAAACCAATTTTCTCCTAAACATGCTAGAACCTGCACGCTAACCGCTGGTTGCCAGTTCCGTGTTAATCCGTAACCAAAACAAATTACTGCAAGCTCCACGAAACACAACAGCAAATGGACAAGGACCTCGAAGGGATCAACTAGCAGCCGCTGAAATCACCCAACAAAATCACAATAAATAAATCTCAAAATATATGTGCCGCTGCCCTATTCCCCTGTTAGCCTGCTGCCCAAAAGCCTAAACACAAGTACAGGGATGGTAATTGGACAGAAGCGGCTGGTCCTCAAGCACCACCATTCCGTCCATTAGTCACTGCTAATCCTACTGCACTTGTGATTATCGCACGATTCAATGATCGATCACTTTGGATAACTAGCTATGCCACCCATTGTAGAGCTCTTATATTATCCAGTCTTATCTTAGCCACTCTATAGAGTAGTACACTTTTACTGCGGTCTCTGTCTCTCAAGCTAGCATAGATGTATACATCCTATATATGTCTCCTTTATAATTATATGTATGGCATACAATATATATATATATATATATGCACAACTTAACATGGGATCGAATAATGACCATTTCGAGTGTGTTAATGTTTTTTTTTTAGTGAAACGACGTCTTCTCCATTGCGTCGTTATCTTCTTCGGCGCAGGCATCTTCTCCATCGCTCTGAAGCTCCAGTACTGCCACCGAGCAAACTGCATGGATCTAGTGTGAAGAATGAGCCGTTCAAACAAGCACAAGCACGGCTGATATCTGCATCGGTTGGACCCTTTGGCTGGTTGAACACCGGAAAAGAAGCTAGGTGAAGGCGAGAGGAAGGACAAGGTCCGGTCGTCCCCTACTCGAAGGGGATGTGAGGAACGTACGGAAGAAAGGACAGCAGCCCAGGGTCATCGATCGGCCGCGAGCAGCGGCGGCGAGCCTTCTGGTTGTTCCTCCCAGCCCGAGAATGGACGGCGGCATGCCATAGTACTGGTACTCTCTCGGCCCTTAGACGTTTAATGCCGATAATATTTTTATACATGTTTAACCATTCGTTTTATTCAAAAAATTTATAAAATTATGAATTCTTTTCCTATCACTTGATTTATTGTTAAATAAATTTTTATAACACATATAGTTTTATATATTTCATAAAAGTTTTTTAATAAGACGAACGGTTAAACGCGTGTCAAAAAGTTAACGGTGTCGAACATTTAAGGACGGAGGGAGTATCTGAGATGCACGTGTGTGGGTTGCAGGCGGAAGGGCGTGCTGAGCCCACGCGTACATCGTATAATACCAGCACGTATTGACCATTCATCGGTAAAATACAAACTGAATCCCAAGACAAATCTGACAAAAATAACAGGTTAGGTGGACATCCTCTTGCGAGGATAAAAACCATGCCCCGCCGCATCCACAGCCGATGCCGGGCCCGGCTAATCCGTGAATGGATCCAGCCCACCAAACCAGCAAGCCCACAACCACCTCCGACAGCGTCCTCCATCTCCACCAAACCGGTGAGCTTCTTCGGCGATGACGCCCCTACCAAGGTCAGCTCCGCACCCCTCCTGCTCAGCCTCCACTCTCTCCCATAACCTCCGGAGGCCAGCGGCGCCGCCGCTGCCTTCCCGCACTGCCCCTGCCCTGCCACTACCCGTTGCCCCGCGGAACCTTGGGCGGCGGTCCACCACCGAACGACCCCGCCCACCGCCCTCTCTCGACCTCCTCACCCCCCACCCTTGCCCACCAGTCCGCCACCTCCCATGCATCCCTTCAAACCCAAACCCCTATCTCCGGCGTCTGCTCTCCCGCCCGAACCCTAAATACAACTCTGGCAGCGGACTCTGGCAATCTAGGAGAAAAACTTTAGATTATCTACTTCAATCCGAAAAAAAACCAGTGCAAATTAACACAATAGTAAAAAAAAAAGATAATCCAGGAATATAGGAAAAATATACGTATGTTGTTATTTTTAAAAGAAGATGATGGTGTTGGCAGTGAATTCAACCATGCTTGCCCTTTGTAAAATTTGTTAAAAAAAACTCATTGTACTTTTTAATGTTAAAAACAGTCAAATATAAATGGAAAGAGACAAATACAAATAAAATTAAGCGAATATTTCTTATAGAAAAAACATTGTTTACGTACACAGTACATGATAAATGTATTTTTATTTATTTTAAATATTATTATCTAGGATGCACGAATTGGAAGAGTTAACCATCTCATAGTGAAAAATAACTAAAAGTTAATGCCAAAAATTTGGCGCCACTTTTTTTTTTTTTGGGAGAAACAGAAAACAGTGAATAAATTTAGACTAAAAACTATTACCGGGATACACATATAAGCTAATACATGCCGAAATGCTGAATTAATGTCAAAAAAAAAGAAGAAATGCTGAATTAATACATATCACAACACAGGCATCCCCTTACGTTGTACTAGATATTCTATTTTTATTTCTTCCATACAACAAGGGGGAAATGGTTTGGATATATGACCACGACAGGTACAATAGAATATATAAAATGGAGTATCATTTTATATATTGTATTTAATTATAATCGAGCTTAAGATCTAACATTAGCTTAGTACAGCAACCAATTTCTTACATTAAGATCTGACATTAGTTTAGTATACAGCTACCAGTTTAGTACAGCTCAAGTTTCAGTTAATGCTAAATTAATCAAGCCAGTGGCCGACCAGGATCGAAATATAGATGGGACGAAAATGTTCCTAACAAAATAAATATAGATGAACGACAACCACACCATATTTAATTGTAGTCACGTAATATAGTGAAATCAATGAATTAGTTTCCACCATATTATTCATCATATACACAAACAGATAATGATAACATGTTAATTTCAAAAATAAATCAATTTATGAATAACTTAAACTTGTATACCATTAATTGATCACAAAACATTTATATGGACCCAAAGAGGTTTAATCAAATCTATTGTCCGGCGCCCCATTGCTCGAAATGTCCAAAATCAAATCCTCTAAAATCTCCTTATCAATCTAGCACAATATTATAAGTCATAGCTTTATTCATCAGGGCATCCTATTGCGCAAATTGGTCTTTATTATATTCATCACACATGTAGAATTATTGTCTCGAGTTGTTAAGATTTTTTTTAAAACAACAACGGCAAGATATTGACAATGTTAATTTCCCTTATCAAATATTAATATACCAATTAATCTAATATTTTGTATACATGCGGATCAAAAAAAATATTTTGTATACAGTAATGAGTGATTTTTTTGTACACACATAGTTAAATCAATATTCATATTTGAGAAACGAGAGAATAATACCGATGATGGAATCATGAAAAAGTCTAGGCTTTTGTTTGGCATGTACTCATCTTGTCCTCCTTGTGGAGGCAACAGCCGACGAGTTTGGTGAGGTTGTGGTGTAGTACTGCAGCTTGGCAATGAACTAGATTTTGTTCTTCAACTTCCTTCCGCCTCTGCTCTTATTTGTGTTGTCATTCTCGGCAGGAGTCGGCGATGAAGGATGGCTGGCGTGACTGTCAGCGTCGAAGACGAAGTCACCGCGTATCCCGCGTCTGCCGATTCGTCTTCGTTATTGCGCCGCCGATCAGATATGAAGCGTCGAGCGATCGTGTGGTTGCGTGCGATGCGACTGCGGCCAGCTATGCATGGAGCGATGGACATGTTATTTGCTGTTTGGGCCTTGGAGGACGACTGGAGGGCAAAAAGAGATAGCTAAATGAATTGTATGGGGCTAGTGAGGGTTGGGCCAGTCGTCCCACCCTACTCAGTGGGTAGGTCCGCCCCTGAATCAAGCCAGCGAATCAAATTCACTTGCTGGGTCAATTCTGTTGCTGACCTGGTCGATGTGGTTAGTAGTCCAATTCAGCGCGAGCATCAATGAATCAGACTAGTGTTACCAGAAGCTCTTTTCATCATACACAGCGTCGAACGGTTGGTGAGATGGCCAGAGCTAACAGCGTTGCTTTGGCAATAGCGTGGCGTCTCTCGGTAACCTCGCTGATTTTCCTCTCCACGGCTATGGATGAGCACTAGAGCCAGTGCACATGTGGATTCCTTATGCCTCTCGTTCCTACATTCTTCTTCACCCGACGAGACAATGTTCGAGTGTCATCCATGCATTATGCATACAACCAGCTACTAGCAGTGGTTGCTCGAGACTCCATCACAAGCGTGCACTACATGTCTGCACCAAGATGACTTCCCTCGCTAAAGTATATATAAAGCTTGCTCGGATGTGCCAAGGACCACAAGTTACATTACTTGCCAGTTGTTCTGACAAAACCTATATGAATTAATTCAGGCAAGTGCCATATATATGAAAACAGTAGCAGCACACGGGCCGGCCCATAGGCCCATGGCTGCTCTAATGAAGCAAAACCAGCTAAACCTGACACGTTTTTTTAATATATATTTGTACTATCATGTGTAAAGTTTGTATAATTATTAGAATAAAGTTTTATTTTTGTACGTGAATGCGTTCAAGATAGGAAATGAGAACAGGGTTTGACATTGTAAAGGTGCGAGTCAAGTTAGAGTGCATACTATGCAATTGTAAGATGAAAAAAATCGTTGATTCCGACTCCAAGTCGTGTCAGATCCCTCTGCGCAAATGCAATTTTTTTTTCTCATTTCTGAATGTTTTTAATGGGTGTCGAGAATTTAGAATCTGAGTTGAAATTCTAGGACTTGAGTTTGAGAGTTTGAATTTGAGTTGAAGGTTATGGAACTTGAGTTGAGAGTCTCGAATTTGAGTTGAAAGGTTTGGAATTTTGAATTGAAAGTTTTTTGAATTTGGGTTGAATTTTAGGGGTGGTGCATAAGGGGATGCAGCCACCTATTCTATTTGGTAGACCATTTTCCAATACTGCTAATGCTAATGCTTGTATCAATTGCAGGTCGGGAGCCATGGAAATCTCTTTTGGCGTTCATTGCTCTCTTCACTAACTCGACTGAAAATATCTTTTCTGATAAGCTCTTTTGATATGGCTAATTGTCCAATTCAGCGCGAGCATCAGCATCGATGAATCCAAGTATCCAACAATGTTGTCGGCAAAGCGGCACCAGGGGCTGATTACTCTCGCCATGCACAGAATCGAACGCGAGCCGAGATTAGCGCCGGAGCTAACAGCATTGCTTTGGCAACAGCGTGGCATCCCTCCGCAACCTCGCTGATTTTCCTCTCCACGGCCATGGATGAGCACTAGAACTAGTGCACATGTGGATTCCTTATGCCTCTCGCTCCTATTCATCACCTGACGAGACAATGGTCGAGTACCATCCATGCATTATGCATACAACCAGCTACTAGTAGTGGTTAGCTTGAGAGTTGAGACTCGAACACACGCGTGCACTACATGTGAGCACCAAGATTAATTACTTCCCTCGCTTATACTGCTATAAAGCCAGCTCGGGTGTGACAAGGACCACAAGTTACATTACTTGCCAGTTGCTCTGACAAAACCCAGATGAATTAATTCAGGCAAGTGCCATATGAAAACAGTAGCAGCACACGGACCGGGCCATAGGCCCATGGCTGCTTTGGTGAAGCAAAACCAGCTAAACCTGACATTTTTTTAATATTTGAACTTTCATGTGTAAAGTTTGTATAATTATTAGAATTAAGTTTTATTTTGGTACTAGAATGCCTTCAAGATAGGAAATGAGAACAGGGTTTGACATTGTAAAGGTGCCAGGCTAGTTAGACTGCGTGCTGTGCAATTGCAAAACGAACAAAAAAATCATTGATTCCGACTCCATCTCGTGCCAGATCCCTCTGCGCAAATGCAATTCATTTTCTCATTTCTGAATGTTTTTAATGGGTGTCGATAATTTAGAATTTGAGTTGAAATTCTAGGAATTGATTGAGAGTTTGAGTTTGAGTTGAAGATTATGGAACTTGAGTTGAGAGTTTTGAATTTGAGTTGAAAGGTTTGGAATTTTGAATTGAAAGTTTTTTGAATTTGAATTGAATTTTAATATTTTTTAACTGGAAGTTTAAACTTTTGGTAATCTTATTTGGATTTTGAATTTTTGTAAGTCTTAAAATTTAGGTTGAAAGTTGTGGAATTCAAGTTGTGAGTTTTGATTTTTGTTGAAAATTTTCAAATTTTGAATTAGAAGTTTTTGAATATTGAGTTGATTTTTTTTCAAATTTTAAATTGAATGTTTTTCGAAATTAAGCTGGTATTTTAAAATTTTGAGTTCAGAATTTTAATGCATTGGCAGTAATGTTGATAGATTTTTCAAATATAAATAAAATTTCTATCCAAATATTTTGATTTCACGTGAAACATTTTTTATCGTTAAAATTCGGACGCGGTGCCGCCCTTTACAGAAGGCGTCCCATTCTTGCGTGGGGAAGTCAGCGTGCATGATTTTTTTTCTTTTCTGCGCCGAAACAACAAGAAACTAGAATGCCTAGTATATATTCCATCCGTCCGTGAATATAAACATTTTTAGTTTGATATGACGTTTCTTCGTACTGTGAATATGAATAGAGGTTCTATTCAGATTCATAGTACTATAAAATATCACATCTAAACAAAATACTTATATTTATGGACAGTTGGTCTGGCTCAATGTTGCGGCTGTCTAGCAACATACTCCTGTTTCCATGCATATATATCTATCACCAAATGCCTTCCCTTTCAATCTAAATGCAATGCATCACAAAGTACCATGCCTATCACATATAATATAAAACGGTTTCAATCTAAATGCAACGCATCACAATGTACCATGTCCATCACATATAATATAAAACGATTGACCAAAATCAACTTATTCAAACAAGCCAACAGCATCCATAATTTGTTGAAAACCAAAAGAGAAAAATAAAGAAACCACACACTAAAGGTCCAGAACCATAAGAGTATAAAGCAAATAACAAGAAAATAAAATCCATCACCGAGCCAAAATCCTGCCAGGCTCAACCACACCACATCCAAACGGCTGTTTCTTCCATGCTAGCTGCCAGCTGCAGCTGGGGTATCATCAAACCATCAACCAACACACTTTCAGGCGCCTGGCCTCCTCCAAGGAGGCATCCTCTCCTGCCTGAAAGGTCGAAAAGGGGAGGCAGAATGAACAAGCCCATGTGGCCCATACGGAGACGAGGTGCTCCTCCTTGGGTTTGGGCCCCGGGCCAGGCTCCTCATCATCCTCGGGCTCGGCGGCTGCGAGTTGGCTGAGCTGCTCCCAACAACAAGCGTAGGGCTTGCAGGCAACAGATTGGCATTGGCACGGGCACGCTCAGCCAACATCTGACGGTAAAGGTTGGTGTTAGTGGTCATGTCGTCCAGGTTGATGATAGTCTCCAGGGTGGTGACCACTTTGCTCATGGTGGGCCTGGACTTGGGGTCAAGGTTGGTACAGTTATGGCCCAAACGGGCCAGCATCTGGGAGCCCGTAATGGAGAATTTGGACCCCAACCTGCGGTCAATCAGCTTGTGGAACCTCTCTCTGTCGATGGCGAACGGGCGAGCCCATTCTGCCAGGTTAAAAACGACTTTCTTTTTATAAGGGCTAAAAACAACTGCCCTTGGGAGTAACGCGTAAGAACCTGCCCTTAGGAGGGGAACAACAACCGGAAACAATTGCTAATACCCCGTAGGCTGAGGAGCAAAAGGAGAAATCCGCCCGAGGAGGGGCTCGCGTCTGATTAGCTAGTTGGTGAGGCAATAGTTTACCAAGGCGATGATAAGTAGCTGGTCCGAGAGGATGATCAGCCACACTGGGACTGAGACACAGCCCAGACTCCTACAGGAGGCAGGGAATTTTCCGCAATGGGCGAAAGCCTGACGGAGCAATGCCGCGTGGAGGTGGAAGGCCCACGGGTCGTCAACTTCTTTTCTCGGAGAAGAAACAATGATGTTATCTGAGGAATAAGCATCGGCTAACTCTGTGCCAGCAGCCGCGGTAAGACAGAGGATGCAAGCGTTATCCGGAATGATCTCTTCTGTTAAGTAGAGATGTGTTTGTTATCCATGAACTGATTAAGGATTCCCTGTAGTGTTCCACGGGAAGTTTGTTGCTGTTTCCTAAACCCTAGAAACTTTACAGGAAATACTATTGCATAATAGCAACAATGAGACTCAGATTTAGCTAAAGTTGAACTTTAAGTCATCATAACGCCGCAAGTAGGTCTCCCTATCATTTGGCGTGTGCGTTGTTTTGCTTTCGTGCGCGCACGCTCCAACTGAGCCTCCGATCGTAAAGAGTACATCAACATCCCCGTGCACTAATCTTATGCCATTACATTAATTAACTTTGCTATATTGAAGTATAACGGCTGCAATCACTACTTACCAGTAGTACAATATTTTTCTTAATTATACCGCTATACAGTTCCTTTGAAACATCTAAATCAAACAAGTCGATCAATATTAGCAACTTTGTCCGTTAAAAAAATATTAGCTACTTTGTCGAAAGCCCTAACGGAAAAAATGTCTATATTAACGAACCCTTGAGTTCAACATTTTTCTTGTTACAACTGAACTTGCTTGGCTGAAGTCCACAACTGGACCAGTACCGGCTGGTTACCCAATTAATTAACCCAGTGAACTAGCGCTTAATTTGCTAAAGTCAGCCATAATTCATCAACACGTGGTTCCTCTAGCGCATGAATCCTTCAAAACATACTATCTAGACTTGTTTCTTGTTCTATATATCCTAAAAGTAAGCCATTGATGCCTATCTGAGCTTTTAACGTAAACTTTCCAGATAACTCCGATTCCTACATTTCAATTGGATGTTGTTTGTGAAATTTTTTATGCCTGGCCTGCAGAAGCACTTATGCTTGATCGATCCCTTTGGATAGCTACACGCCACCAACTAGAAGAGCTCTTATCGTGTCAGGCCTATCTTATCTACCCTGTAGGAGTAATTTACCCTGGTCTCTGCTTCTATAGTGCAGCCCCATGGGATAAAAATTGTATAGCACCCAATGCGACGGAACAAGTATAAGGATCCATTTCCTCCTTTTAGGTCTCTCCACACAAATCTCAGAGCACTTCTATTTAAGTTAACTACGCTAACCACACGGAAACATATGAAAGGGCAAGGAGGCATCGGCGAGGGGCACTGCCGTTCTGGTCGGAAACGATATATCGGACATGGAAATCGGGCTCGATCGGCGTGTACCCCAAACACGCGCACAACGCGGACACGGGCTACGCAAATACACGGACGGCATGGATTAGGCAGCCGATCGCATTGATTAAAGAGAGGACAAATAATGATTCGGCCGTCGTTTGTTAACATTGGGCTAGGCACTCAGTACACTTCTAAATAAAGCACTTGAGCTTCATTGCACATGGGATCAGGTGATACGATATGAACAAGAGCTAGTTATATGGATTCTATATATAATCAACGATTCTAGAGATAGATTTCCAATACCCCCGGTTCCTAAATTTTATATATGGATGGCTGGGTTCTACGCACGACATGTTGAAGAGAAGTTTGTAGTTTTACATGGCACAAAGGATGTAGACGCACGATCGACCACACCTCGAACTGTTCTAATTAACTCTTTTATCACATAGCTACACAATTGTTTATCATCCTCCAACCACATCACTATGAAATTAAAAACGTGACTCGCGCCAGCTTTGGCCCATGTTTAAAGCATTTTCCATAAAGCTTGTTCAATTTCACTAAATATCAAGCTGATTAATGGTTAAGGTGTATGGCTAGATCTTTCGCAAAATGAATACTTAAAGGAATATCTTAGTTATTGACCGGTTTAATGAAAGTAAAGGACCATTTTCTCATGTATAGGTCCTTTCGATGTGGCAATGGGACTGAGATAAGATTTTGGAAAGACACCTGACTAGGTTCTCGTGCTCTAAATATAAATACCCTAATTTATATAATGTGGTTCAAAAGGAAACAATCTTCTCTGTCCGATGTTATGGGAACAATGCCGTTAAATATTTATTTTACATGAGCCATTGTTGGTTGAAAGTTACTCGAGTGGAATGATTCGATTTTAATACTAGCTAAAATAAATCAAACAAAAATGATCGATTAGTCTGGTCGCTTAAAATGGCCAACTTTCGATTAACTCTATGTATATCACGATCATGGACCCTAATGTTAGTGATCCGTAGAAAAATTCTACGGGAGTTAAAAACTTCCATTGAAAATTAAGTTCTCTATGTTGTTTATTCACAAAAAAGTAATCTTAATAAAAGATAACCCTGCTAAAATAAATTGGGGGAGTAGACAAATATTAGAGGTGATCAGATCAGCTAGGTGCGGCTAGCTGCAGATCCGGAATAGTCCACAAATGGATATATTGCTTTTCACTATCAAGCAGCGGCCGCTGCAGTTAGCTGAAACAGTCAACGCCATTGTTGTCTTTGTATGCATAAGAGACATTTCAATCTCTTATTTGACGTCGTTTTATTTTAGAGATGCATGCCTTTGCTACAAATATTTTTGGTAATTAGTTTAAGGGAGTGCCTAGTTCCACAAAAATAATGATTTTGATTGGAGCAAGTAATATTATGTTGGTCAATTTAACGTTGTACTGTAATGATAAAGTTTTTTATGATAAATAATTATCTAATTCTATGCAGAGTATGTTTATGTGGCTCCAATGGTCTATGATGATGCCACATGAGGGATATTATGCACAATGGAGTTATATTGCATTTTTTTAGATAATGGATTATCCGGTCTTGACTTTAAAAGAAGTTACAGCCACTTATTACAAAGTTATGAATTGAAATGACAAAACTGACGAAGCAGTAGCCTTGGCATAGTATTATTAGAACTAAATATATGTGACTCTGTTAGTGATAGTCAATAATAAGGGTATGCGAGGGTTTGTCCCATAACCTCACTCACGTTTTTTATTTTTACAACATTTATAGGTTATGTATCTTATGGCAGAAACTCGATATATATGTAAACTATTTTCTTTATATAAAAAAGAAGTAGGAATGATGACATTTCCTGGGATTATTTAAGGAGAAGCTTAGCTGAGCTCTCAACGATGTGGTGCATCGAAGGACACTGGAAAACAATTAGCTCCTATTGTGTATCGTTGCGGAGTGACGGAGCTCCTCATCCATCTCAGGCCTAACGTCCGTGCTGCAGTGCTGCATGCCCATCTAGATTGCCTTCGTGTGGTTGCATGTCAGTCAATTCCATCCTACGCATGCCATCGGGCCTGTTATTGGGTTTATCTCTTTTTATGTTGGGCTTTTGTGCATGGTTTATCGAACTCGTTATCTTTTCTCTTCTTTGTGTTTCTCCCTCCTTTTCCGAAATTTTCTCCGATTAATACGTAACACCACGTGCATATATATAGCAGTGATAAGTCTGATATCTCTACTTATATTGTGAATTACTCCCTAAATTCTAAAATAGGTACATTTAGACTTTGGCGCACGCTCTTTAAGATGATATTTGACCAACATATTTATGAAAATAGGTTATTTTAATAAAAATAGTTTCATATTTAATATTATAATATTTAAAAGATCTTTATAGTTTCCTATTATAATAGTTTCATATTTAAAACATCTTTAAGCAACCACACTCTTCGTGTAAAAGATCTTTTCAATTTTTCTCTATTCATAGTTAATATTAAAAATATTTAAACATAAAATAAAGATGAAGCTTATCGCCACAATTAATGTCCGCCACGCCATCAGAAGACAAGTCACAGAGACACACACGAACTGCACTCCAGATCATGATGCAGGCATGCATCCAGGACACATGAATCAACACAGATCGAATCATCCGATCCATCTCAGGTGGGCTCCGCAAAAGAAACAGAGCGGTCAGGTCCAAACAAACTTCTCCATGGCATCCGTGACGTGGTTCTGGTGCCGACAGGATTGCACTTAGGCAGCGTCACCGGCGGCGTGCGGCGCGCGTATAGCAAGAAAGCCAACGAGAAATCGGACAGGAAGCGGTCGCAATCTTTATGCTGTTGCTGTTCAGACTTCCCACCGTGTCCAGGTGTCCCTCGTCTTGCAGTGAAGGGTCGGTTCGGAGGTTGCTGACTATTTCCCGACGCCTCCCCTGCCTAGGCTAGGGAAAATTATTTACTCAGATCTCTACCTGCCTGTCACCCTACGTTTGAGTTGTTGGCACGATGTCTCAGCCTCTCTCGGCCGGGTGAATATCAGAATATGTAGCTCAACTTGAAAGGTCGACATTTATAAGGATGGCATGTGTCACAGAGTAATGATCTCTATCGTGCTCTCTGGTAGAAACAGTTAATTTACGTGTTTAAACTACAGTTCATTCCTTGTTTAAACTATATATATAACTCCAAATATCAGCACGCGTCACTATATAATTTTAATTTTCCTCTGAAGAAAAAATCCATTATAGCTGAAGTTTTGTCAAAACTCTAAAACAGAATTGCAATTTATCGGCGTGACTGCACAAAAATGTCAAATTTTTGACCTTAAGATTTCTTCGCGATACATGTTCTGACAACAATGTCTTAATCTTCTCCAGCTCCGGCAACCGCTTATTCTCCAACTCCAGCAGCCGACGGACAAGTTAGGTAATATATGCCTTTTTTTAGTGTTAAAAACGTCGTATATTAAAATACGGATGAAATATATGGTTTAGGTTCAAGGGGAAGGGTATGGGGTGGGAGAGGGGCAGAGGGGGTGGAGTTTGCTAAGCACAGAAGGACGCCCGTGTGATATGGCATCCCGACGGTGGGCAGTGGATGCGGGCGATCGAGGTGTCGACAACAGCGCCGGAGTCATGGGGAACGAGGAGGTGGCGCGCGGCCGCATGGAAGGCGACGGCAAGGCCGTGGAGACGAGGAGTTCCAGCTGCAGGGTGCACATCTCCAGTCTGTTGTTGCAGGAGCAAGCGGGCAAGGTGCGGCGACGATGCGAGAAGTGGCGACTGGTCGGCGACCTCGATGGGAGCTCCACCGGCCTTCGTTGGGAGCTGACGTCGCGGGACAGGTGCGGCACGAGGCGACGACAGCGACGACGGCCGGGCTCGTTGACGGCGCGGCGAGGCGACGGCAAGGCGCGACGACGGAGCGCTGTTGGCGTGACATCGTTCTGGTGATCGGCGTGCCTCCGCGGCGGACGGACGATTCCGGCGATGGAGCCGTGGGTCGGCATCGTCCTCCTGCTCCCATCTACATCAGCTGCTACTATTCAGACGTCCTTGGCTGGATTTGTTGCCTCATGCATCGGATCTGGCTGGGTGTAAGCCACATGGGCGGCGGCCATGGCCGATCCACACCTCTGCGGCAGATCTGGCCAGGGACACAATGGTGAGCACGCGTCAACTGGCGACGGTGGTCGTCGGTCTGGCGTGGTCGAATCGATTTCTTTCAACGGTGGAACATCTGGACTAATGACAGTTTACACCTTAGAAAATCTTCGGCCTTTTTGTCGTTTTGGTTCGACAATGCTTATCAATAGTGACGAGAGCTGGATTCGACCATTTCAAGATCGACAATTGGTTTTGGATATTCCATTTTTCTGGTTTGAGAAAGACAAGGACTGTATGCTCTTATAAGTCGTTAATACGATTAATGACTATGTGCATTCTAAGCCATTATAGACAGTGATATCTATTTTATGGTGGTTTTTTATTAGTCTTCTTTTTTTAATCAAACTATGTAATTTGTAATGTGTTGTTATTAGTCCTATAATCTTTGTAATAATTGGTCGTAACTTCTCTGAAGCCAAGACCGGAATTAATTCCATTATCTAAAAAAAATGGGGAAGTAGGAGGTGCTGAGCTGGTGTTGTCGGAGAGGGAAAACTGCATATCTGAAATTTATATATATTATGCATCTACATTATATTCCTAGAAGTTAGATTAGTTTTTTATTGAAACTCTCGGTCTTTTCCTACTAGGATTTCTCGATTTTTCCCTTTATATATTTCTTGTAAGCCGCATAGAAAGGGTCCAATAGATTGTTATATTTATTGTGTTTGTATCAACTCCTCAATACTGCGTGCGCTTGTTTTTTTTTCTAGCAAGTGTTTTCCACGTTAAATCTATGTCTATATTGTGCCTCGATTTTTCCTAACAATAGGAATTTTGTATGTGCTCAGTGGATCGTCTTGTTTATGGCTTTGAAAAATTGGTAAGTTTGTATTTTATTTTGTTTTTTTATTTGAAAATTTCCCTTCCCCCATTTGAAAATTCCTTTTTCTTCTATGTGAAAGTCTCCATTTCATTCTGTTTGAAAGTCTTATTGTGGTTATATTCTATTCAAAAGATCATTTTCTGATTTTTCTATTTGAAAGTTTTGTTTCTTCTTCTTCAAAGATTTGGTTCCATTTCTAGTTGAAAGTTCTATTTTCTTTCGTCGATTTTTTTCTAAGGCTGATTAATGTTAAAAGCATAACGGAAACAGAAAGAAAATATGTGAAGTGACCGAGCGCTATTTCCACATCTAGCGCTCAGATGCTAATTAGCCAGCCAGTACGTACGAGACATGCGCAATTGCGCATTGCGCAATGCTTTGTTGGGTGGCCACGGTTGTCCCGTCCTAGCACACCACCATTTTTTTAAAAACATGGAAATAACTTCCATTACTCCAATGGCTCAGCCAAATTGCTGGCCCCACAATACACTCCAAACTTGGAGGGATGCCGTCCTAGCCTAAGCTTTGGGAGGGATTAGAATTACATCCAAGAACCGCAAGCTCGTGGGCTACTTTACTACAAAATCTAGATCTAGGACAGAACAAAAACTGAAAACAACTCAAAACTAGATGGAATTACATTCTTCATCTCCCATAGAATGCTGCCCATTGTGGACCATCATTGTTTGCACTGGCTAGTCATGACGTCTGTCCCTGAGGAGCTCCACGTGGAGCCGCGGCTTGCTCAACCATGCAGAATGCCCAACCATGGTATACAGGATGTCAAATCCGTGCTGCACGATCACGGCTTGTGCGTTTAGGAGAAAAGCAAAAGAAGAAGTAGGGTGTGTTTGGTTGCAAGCCACACTTTGCCACAAATTGCCACGTCTAAGGTTAGACAAGTTTGACTAACTTGGCAACTGTTTGGTTGTTGCCACAGTTTGTGGCAAGATTCTCTTGGTCCCACGCGTCAGTAATATAAAAAAGTGTGACAAGATTTCCTTAGGCTAGCCAAAGTGTGGTGGAGAATTTGTTCACCTCAAATTAGACAAGTGTGGCAATTTTTATTGGCTGGTGGTGGCAATGTGTGGCTAGCAACCAAACACACCCGTAGTTGTTTCCTCAACGCCTGCCATGCCTATACCTAAATACTCTCGGGAGACCGATCGATCTCCCATTGCATGGATTCAAGGTGCATGTGTGTTAATCTTTGAGATACCTCAAACATTATTACTATGAGCAATTTTACTATTCTTAAAAGTGTACAAAGAGGTATCGAGAGGCAAGTCGTATATATTTTACTGTCCTGTAACATACTCAATGCACAGACAGTCCCCTTTCTTAAATCTTAAATGGACTTTTATCAATGTGTCGCATTAAGTATGTTATAGGACGATAGACATATAAACAATAAAGAACAAAAGATCAATAATAAAGGACACAAAATTTAATGTGAAAAACCCTCTTATAATGTGAGAGAAAAAACCACGGATGCTAGCCATCAAATATCCTCACTATATCGGGGTGATGTTTATAATTCCGAACGACGACTAATTCATACCACACCGGCCCAAGCCTCTGGCGACAAGCCTCTCTTGCGCTTCATCTAAAGTGGCTTTTGTAAATAAGTGTATTTGGATCACAATTCAACAGAGTAATCTATTTTTTCCGTCCCTTTTTCAAATCTTACACAAACTCTTATCAATGTGTTGCGTCGAGTAGTCTATTAATATGTCACGTTGGGTAGTCCTGCTTGTTTTAGGTTTTCTCCAACGAATATTTATAAGCCATCTTATATAATATATTTTTAAGTATATATTATATAATATTTTAATAGAGAAGAGATAAAATCTATCTCTAAATCAAGAGATAATTTCTCGCCAACACTTCAATACCAAATAAGGATGATTATAGGGTCATTTACATTATGAACTGTGTGCTAATTAAGAGTTGTACCAATGGAAAAGTTATCTTTTAAAATACTTAGAGGAGATATAATGTAGGCATCTAGATATAATAGTACGCATTAGATGGACTATAGAAATATACACGTAGAAATTTTTGGTGAGTTGGAAGAGAAAGGAGAAGTAGCGGGCGACTAATCAATACTACAGAAAGGTGTATTGGTGCCGAATGGTAACCGGTATTTATGCTGGTTATCCAACCGGCACTAGAAAAAGAAAGGAGAATAAAAGGGTAGAGTGTAATAGTACTGGTTCTATAACCGGCAAAAAAGAAAAAGGACTCATGAGCCAAAAAAAAAGTAGGTGGGCTTAAAGAATGTTGGAAATAACTCTGGCTGCTCAGATAGGATAGTTATCTCCCCGTGTGTTTAGCTAATTCTGTTTTGCTGAGTCAAGCGCATGACCTGTTTTCCCGGTTGTGCGCGGAGTGGACCT
>CM002482.1:11367510-11380499 GCA_000325765.3 Leersia perrieri | reverse complement strand
GCAGAGCAGCTCGGGGATGTCTTCACCAAGTCTCTTGGCAGAACCAGGTTTCATGAGCTTCGTTCAAAAATTGGTGTTCGTTGTCTTACAGTAGGGCAGCAAGATTTAAGGGGGTGATTTGTTGGAAATAACTCTAGCTGCTCAGATAGGATAGTTATCTCCCCGTGTGTTTAGCTAATTCTGTTTTGATGTGCGCGGAGTGGACCTGACGCACGCTGCGTTCGTGCGGAGTCCAAGTTGAGTTCGTGGTGTCGTGCGCGTCCCATCCTAGTTCGTGGGATGGCGCGAAGTGGCGAGGGGTGTGGCGCGCACAAGTCGGAGGCCATGACGGCCATTACTCGAGTCTACGTATTTAAGTTCAGAAAAACTGCCAGTTAATTTGCAGCACCAAAATTTCTCTCTTGTGCTTGTTTGTTCACTTGCATTTCATCGAACACATTGAGTTCATAGCTATCGCTAACAAAGAATCGGCTAGATTCTTTGAGCCGGCCTCATCTTCCTCAAAAATTAATCCCAGCGATTAACCAAGGACATAAATCGTCCTCATCCTAGAATCAAAATAAAAAATAACAGCAAAATCCGCTCGCCGCCCTGCCGCTGCCGCCAGCTCGCCCGCGCGGTTGCCGTCGTTGCCGCTAGGTCGCCCGCCGGCCAGCCGCTACCGCCCACCCGCCCGGTCGCCGTCGTCGCCGCTAGCTCGCCCGCCGTCGCTGCTAGCTTGTCTGCTCGCACGAGCCCACAGGCGACAGATCTGCCTCCCCCACGCCTGCCGGCGAGACGAGCCCGCAGGCGGCAGATCTGCCTCCCCTACGCCTGCCGGCGACAAATACACGGCTGCTACGCCTGACGGTGCCATATACGCCTCCGCAGTGCCTGTCAGCGACGGATCCAAGCTCGCCGACGACGGATCCGCCGCTATTGCGCCCGCCGAGAGAGAGAGAGAGAGGAGGGCGATGCTGGCGCCGGTGGGGAGGAGCCGAGGAGAGGACGGTGCCGGCGCCGGTGGGGAGGAGCCGAGGAGGACGGTGTTGGCGAGGGAACGAGAGAGTTGATGGAGAGAGCTAATGGGGAGAGGGGAGGAGACGAAAGAGTTGGGGAGGAGGAGACGAGAGGAGATAAGACGTGCAGATGGATATAAGCGACTCGATCGGCTCGTCTAACCCCGCGCTCGTCGGCTGCTCCCATTTTATATCGGTAACTCATCAGTACCGGTTTTTATTATAAACCGGTATAAATATTATTAGTGCCGGTTTTTATTATTAATATGACACTAGCTATTTATGCCGGTTTATAATAAAAACCGGCACTGGTATTTATTACTACCGGTTTAGAATATAAACCAGCACTAATGACACTTATTTGTGCCGGATTTTAGTTATACTGGGTGCACTGCCAAGATGGATGGATCTGGATCCCTATTAGTACTAGTTTTTGAACAATCGTCATAAATATGACAGCACAAATGTGTATTTTCTGTTACCGCCTGACTCTACGCTCGTTTCGAGGGTAGGTGGGGCCGCCCGTGCGACATACGCTATGCCTCCAACGCCCAAGTCTCTGCATACTGCAGTCACCGCATGTGTCCTTCGCCATTGCCTCCGCCCCACGTGGCCGTCGCATCGCCTGCCGTTGTCCTCCGCCCTCTGCGGCCGCCTCCCTCCACCGACGTCGCCTGCCATCACACGGCGTGGCCGTCCTCATCCGCCACCGTCGCAAAAAAAAAAAGAACACTTGCAGGAGAAAGACCACATTAGCATGAATAACCATGTTACAGATATAACTAATAATATTAAAAAGTTTTAGCTCAGTTTCATCGAGTTCTCCCCTCAACGTGGCAATACATGATATGAGGAGCTCCAGATAGATTATCCACAGTTCAGACTTTTGTGCAAATTCTAATAGTTCCAATAACACCTGCAGTCAGCCTTCTAATCAGAAGATAATAAGGATATCACTCAACTGTATAGATCGATATACAATTGCATGTATAAAGTGATGGGGACAAATCTGCGTGCCAAGCATCGATCAGTCTCGCCCACTTGACTCGCCTGGATTCTGTGCTCGCCCATGTACGTCCTTGTGGTTTGACCTTCCATGCAGAATCACAACGAGGGTGGATCCAAAGATGTCGATGGCTGAAAGCAGGACACTAGTTGCCCACAAAAGCTTTTGATACCCGCGTAGACGCAGCTATGTCCTCGACGCCTCCCATACCTGCATGCATGTGTAAGTCTATGATCGCCGGAAGCGTCTTGACCATCGATCGGAAGCTCTTTCTACAAAGAGGTGTTAAATTTTGCCTTTGCCGTACTTTGCTGCCCCCATCATTATTTGGCTTCTATATATTTATATATAAGATGGCTAAAGACCTCAATCATCAATGTCACAAAAACCACACAAGACATCACCTTATATATTGGGCTGCTACTTTTGTACGAGCGAGGATACCTGCATTAACTAAGACCACCGTAGTCACGAGAACAGTAGTGTGCGACAATCTAGAGTGATAATACGAACTTGCCCAACCCTTAAAGGTCTTGAACTTCCAAACAACGAAATCAATATGCTGCCAGTCATGAGCTATAGAAAATATATACGTTGCGCTTTTATAAATACTTTTATGTGGAGAAAGAGAGGACAAATTCATTTTAGTTACTATAAATAACAGTGATATAGGGTGCAGATTTACAGACTTGAATTTGCAACCAATTCAGGGCTACTTTCATGGTGCCCGTTCCAAGGGAGCGGCCAAGATTGTCCAACGGCACGGTGCCGTCGCATGGACCGACGGCAGAGGATACGAACCCGCTTGGAATGCTGTCAGCGATGCGATTATCAGGAGGAAGGACTCAGGAGACACTGCAGGGGGGGCCAGCGATCCAGACCTTTCTATCTTCCTTGACCACAGTAATCAAAATAAGCAGGACGTAACGAGCTTCTGATGCCTCTCATACCCAACTTGCATGTTGCATTGCTGCTCCTGCTGTTAATAATTTGAGAAGCGTATTGCCAGGGTTTGCTAGCCCCTGGACAGAGTCTCTTCCACGATTTTCAGGTCCACTTTAAGCAGCTAGCTCTAAGCTTCTGTCGTTGTCCTGATGTTAGTGGATGACTTTTCTGTTAGTTCATATAGGCACTACTAGTGAAAGTTGCTCTTCTGCATTAAAAAAAAAGGACCTAGCCGATTAGAACAAAATGAGCTATAACAAATGAACATGTCGGCTTGTTCAGATAATTTTTTTATAAATAAAACAGTACTAATAAAGTCACATATTTTCTACCTCATTTACAGTAAAAATTATCTTCAGAATTCAATTGCCATAATTCAGAGTCTTTTTTTTGGGCTCATTTATGGTACCAAATACTAGCGTATACTAGTCAATTATACTATAAAAGATCAAGATTAAATATATACGGGCATTTGTATGAAAATGATGGTTCTAATCGTCTGACCTCGTTATGCAAGAAACTAAACATCATGGATTCACAATGGTATACTGGTTAAAGTTGTTCGTGTGATGAGTAATTCTTTAAATTACTATAATACGGATATAGTTTAACAGATATGTTTCGTTCATAGTGTTTCTCAGCTATAATTATATTGGGTAATGTATAGGAACACTTATTTTTATACGTTCTCTCTAGTTCCATAGTAGTTTCAACAATGCAGATAGAATACAACTCAAGACAGTACAACAATCAGATCAGTCGAATTGTCGATCAGCATCTATATATGGAGACCCATATTGATTAATCAAAATCGAGGATATGAAATGACTGAAGACCTTTCAAAATGTAGCCGGCAGTATAGTTGGCTATATGGCCCGAGGCCAAAAGACCCGGCACACGGGTATTTTTGTCCGGCCTAGGCACGGGATGGCCCGACCATTGTCGGGCCCATCCCACCATAGCCTGACTACTCAGCCATGCCTAGGCCTAGATCTCAATACGGTGGGCCAGCTCGGAAGGCCCAAATGAATTCAGAAACATGAAGGGACCAAAATTAGACTTATTTATAGTTCTTGGACCACAATGGACATTCTATAGTTGAGGGACCTAAATAAATTTATTGCATATTTCTTTGGCCTAAAGTGGACTTATTTCATGCGTGAGGGACAAAAATAGAATTATTTATACCAGCTTTGGCGCATGGCATGGTGTGTTTGTCATCCCTTTAGGCCGGCACGATATGGTCCACCGTATTGTGGGCTGCGTGTGGGCTGTAGGCGCAGCTGGTGAGCTGGTCGAGCACGGCACAGACAGCCAGTCAAGTCGTGTTCATTATTTCTTGCCCTAAAAATCAAGCTGCCATGGCTGCGCATATACGTGCACACCGATGCGCCCTTCCTATCTCACCTATCTTTTAAATAAGACCGCATCATTGCACAATGTTGGATGTCATTTTGTACATGCCACATTTCAATCTTGATCGGCGTAATATATATCTGTGGGTCAGCTAGGAGGGTCACCTATTCCCTTGTTGATCTGTCCCACGTACTACCAGATTAGTTAGTTGATTATTAATTATAAGTCTCTTTAATCAAAGTCAAAGTTGATTAAATTTGACTAAGTACATATAGAAAGTAATATTTTCAATGCAAACATAGATATACTATAGAAATATATTTTTCATTATAAATTTAATGAAGCTAATTTGGTGATGCAAATGTTGGAACATTCATCTATAAATTTAATTAAAGTTAACGTAGTTTGACTTTGAACAAAGTCAAACGACTTGTTTAACCTAGCTAGCTCCGTGGCTGATATGATCTTTTAAGGAAATAAAGCTATCAACGCTAACATAAATCAAAATAGCAACACAATCATCTGAGCCAAATTTTTGTAGGTGAAAAGCGTATTAGCATTCAGCTCTTGACAATAACTAGGCTGACAATATCAGCCAGAAATAGTTTGCGACAACGTTCTGTTATTACATACAAGAATCTTCAACACTAGGTTGTTTTTTGTTTATTGGTGTCTGCCTTGCGGTGATAGACTGATAGTGCTCAAGGGCGAACATTAGCGTCTGACTGACCACGCAGGCAACTGCTTTGTGATACTTACTGTGCGACATCACCAGTAAGAGTAAGACCTCCAGTCCTCCGTGCGTAGTAACATGATGCTACAGGGGCGAAGAACGCTGCCAAAACGCTCTACAATGAAGATAGCTGCCAAAATCAACACGTACACAGGCAGCTGATCTACTCCTTACCGAGACCAGACGCCACAAGATCTCAAGTTGACGCAGTTTCTCGTGTTGATGCAGACTTTCTCGTGGCATAATTAATGGAGACATAAATTTAACGTGAAAAGTCCCTTTGAAAAAAAATCACATGAACTATCAGTATTGAGAAGTTTATACAAATGTAGAGAATAAAACAGGTTGTTGCACCAAATAGGAAAAGACTTAGAATACAGGAAACTAATCTAACTATTAAAAATATAATCAAATACATGATATATATATATATATATGGATTATCTCTAAGTGTTGCTTAACTCTAAAATCTAAAATATGTGGTATGTAAGAACAGAGGAGAAATGGCTTCTCATGATGCCAGGGTCAACCATGGTTCCCATCCTTGAGGCGTCGTCATCTACCCAGGGTTCAACTTCCCCGCGGTATCCGCGTGCCGAGGCGTGTGCTCGACATGCGAAAATTCCGGGGACCCCTTTTGGTTTAGCACAGAGGTGCGGTGTATCAAGACTTGAGTTAAGAAGAAGAAGGAGGTGGGGAGGAAGGTGAAGCGATCAATCAATATATAGACACGGGGGTTTATACATTTTCGGGCCACCGGGGAGGCGTAATACCCTACTCATGTCCTTGTTCTTGATATAATGGATGAACTACAAGGTTTGGTATGATGATTCTTCTATGCAACAATTAGAGTATTATCTAACTCTTCTGCTTATCCCTTTTCCAACTACTAGAATGGAATTTTTTCCTGAGGGTTAGAGTGGATGACTGAACTGAGTGATGGTCTACCAAGAGTCGAACCTTCTCTACAATGGACTTGGGCCCCCTTTTATAAGGCAAGGGGACACCACAGTAGTCCTAAATCTTCTCACTCCCACAGCGGTGGCATGGAGTGGTTTCTGCTTTGTCTTGTCAGGGGTCACGCCCGGTTCCTACTCCTGTCGCCACGTCGCGGGGGTTGATGAAGAAAAAATGGGACGGCAAGGCCATCATGCTGCTGACGGGGAGGTGCGGTCAACCTACCTACTTCCAGTGGGGCCTACCTGCCAGCGGGCCACCAACTAGGTTAGGGGTGACGTCAAGCCGCCAGCCTTTGCACACTCTCTCTCATGCGGCCACCCAAAGCATTAAATGCGACGACGACTGGCTATGGAGCGGGGCGTGAGCGGACTGACCGTGCGGTCAGCTCACGGTCACTTTTGATGACTTTCTCAACCCCTGTCCTCAAAACGGGCAAGGGGGTGATGATGGGCTATCTGCCGCGTCTCACATCACATTAAATGCGAGGGGGCGGTGTCAGGCCACTCCTATTACATTAAATGGGGTGGTTGGCAGCTGAATGCATTCCTGCGCACTTCTCGCCCAAGAGAGGTGCGGGTTAGGGGAGCAGTGGTCCGGGTACCCCCGAACCCCTGCGCTATGGAGGGGGGTCCTCCGGGCAGCCCCTGGGTCATGTCCCCTCGGGTGGCCATGTGGCCATCCGTGACCCGGACCTCTTTGGCCTTGTCATGGCGTGTTTTTCGTGCACGGTATAACGATGGAGGTGCACTCCTCTGCCCATATATCATGTCTTCGCTATACCCCCGGATCCATATCACCGACACCGTGCATCACTGGGTAGCGGTAAGGGGAAGCGGCGGTATGGTTTGGATGAATTTCGCTGAGATAAAAAATTTCAAAAAAAATAATGAAAAAATTTCAAAAAAAATCTCATAAACAGTACATGATTTATAGACAATAATTGTGAAAAAATATACAAGTTGATGAAGTTTGTTACAAATTAAGCATGTAAATATTATAAATTTGGGTTAAAAAAAATCCATGGTCATGGGCTATTATGGCCGGCTCTTTAAATAAATGAGGAAGAAAAATACTTTACATTACAAACATTGATATCACTTCTTACACCATGTTTTCAATTCTTTAAAAAAATTTCCATCGCTTTTCATCGAAAAATTAGCTTACTGCGGTTACCGCAGTTACCACGCGGTTACCGCGGCTTACCCCGCGATAACTGCGATCATACCTTGGTTTGAATTCAAATTTTTTGAATTTACATTCATAGCGGCAAGCTGCAGTAACCGCGCTACCGCTCGCGAGCGGGAAAGGGAGAGCCAAGGGAAAGGTAAACCTTGCATTTACCTGGCGAGTACCTAGTTAGGCTCCCAACATGATATTTTTCCAGCTATAACTTGCATCCGAGACCATGGAAGATAGTAACAAAAAGCAGGGGACAATGGAGTTCACGATGCCTCTCAATCCAAACAAGCAAACTAGCTCCATTGGTGCCCATGTTAGTCATGAGGATCAAATTGCTGTGTGATTGCCAGGCATATAAGCTTCTACCTCTAGTTGTTTTTCCGCGTGTTGGTCACTCTTTTTATGTTGGTTCGTGCTGTTGCTCAGGTGCATAGTATAGTGCGTTGTACAATTCATTAGCCTTCGCTTTTCTGTTTTTCTTATTTCCATTTGGAAACGAGCTCGATCCTATTGAAGTCTATTTCTAGCACCACATAGTAGTGATCAATTCAAAAGTTTTGTATTATGATGTATTAATTCTATTGGTTCTGTGCATCATCACCAAGATTGTAAGACATTCCACTAGAGAGAGATAGGACGCCTTACAATCTAAAACGGAGGGAGTACTATTTTGCTACCAGTGCTATCATTGATAGATTCGACATTTACCATTGATTTATTAATCTACTGCCAGTAGTTTGAGGGGGTCTATTGATAGTAGAATCATCTAAACCTTTCATGTTGTCACATACAATGGATCATATATACTTATATTACTCCATCAATAACCAATAGTAGAATATTTAATTCTACTGATAGTAGAACAAAAAAAATCAATTGTCAAAATCGATTCAAATCGTATTCTACTACCGGAGAACCGAATCGAAGCTCTTGACCTGAACTCATCATTCTGGTGTTCAATGCGTATTATATTGAAATGGTGTACTAACATAACAAACTTATATCCAAAATTTCTTTGGAGCCTAACATTAACATCAAGTTGAGCAATGAATCAATCTCGATCCAGAAACAACCGATCAGAATTATTTGCGCAGCAGCTGCACTTCCGGCCGGAATATACCTGATCTTCCATCTGGACCTGCAAGCCTAGCCAGACTGGTTATCTCGCGTTATCAGCGTCTATTAATGGTTGCTGAGCTCTCCGGAATGATTGGTTCGCAGAAACACTGGTGCAGCACGGCGGCTGCAGCGTGCGGCACGTGCAGACGTGCAGTACGTGAGCGGGGAAGCTGCCTCTGTGATGGTATTTGTTTCGTTAGACAAGCAGCGCAACACACCGCCGTGAGAAGTCTTCGGTGTCTGAAACATTCACGATGCCTCCCATGTCTAAGAGTTTTCAACTTCAAGTTTTCTCCAAAAGATCAAACAAGAGAGCCCCTGCCCCTCTGCGCGGCTGCAGCAGTTGCGCACCGGTCCTATATACACAGCTCTTAGCTCTACGTCATTACGTAACATTAGAATATTCTTCTATTTTTTTTAATTTGCGGGGAATATTGTCTTCTATATTGATTCCACATTGACACAAATGTGCATATTTATGACTGAGTGTTTTGCGCTTCTTTGAATCTTTGTGTCACATATCTATAAAGTTTGTTTCTTTGACTCCAGCTGTCCTATCTCCTTGGATACCATTTTCCTCTATATCTACATCATATAATCACTCCGTCCCAAATTATGATGTTTTGAGTGTAAGTATAAACAATACAATTCATGCTTATTTTGATAATGAAGCAAATCATTAAAATAATAAATGATATTTTTATAATTTTTCAAATAAGACGAATGGCCAGACGTTATATGATAATCGACTACTAGTATGCGAAACACCGAATAGGTCATATAACTATATACGTTGATTCGCTTCATATTAATGGCACATATGATGCATTTTTCAACCAACCGATGATGTGCGAACGTACATCAAGAACCAGCAACTATATACCCACATATAACTGGTTCTTCTATATACGTAACGCTGATTTTAGTTAGTCACATACATACATTATATCTGTGTTTTCCTAGAACATTACATATGACGCATATATTATGTGGCAAGTTTTATCAAAACCGTTACATATGGGCGTCAATATGCATCGATTTTCAAAATTTCGATACACTCGTGAATGCAACATCATCTTGATTTTTATTACTGTAAAATGGAATATATTGGCGTCGCATATGTGTTGGTCCTTAATAAAACCAGCACATATGAGTTCTATATCTATTATATTCAAATTTTAAGCTTATGATAATTTGGAGCTCAGCAATGTAATTGAGATCAATCCTGACACGACTTTATCAGAAAATTAAATCACAACAACTGTACTCTAGCTGCATTAGAGAAGCTACTGCAGGCGGTGACAATATCAGTATAAACTGCAGAGGATGTAGCTTCTTATGGGATATATTTGTTGGGACAGATCAAACTGTACAACTTGACAGGGCAAAACATGACCCTGTTTGAGGGAGCTTCTAGCAGCTACAGCTTCTTCTAAAATCTTCAATTACCGGAAGCTCTAAGAAACAATCCAAATTGGCATAGCTTCTAAGAATCTATTGTTTTGTATTCTTAAAAAATGAACTAAGTAGTTAGAATACAGAGAAGCATTGTTTTTTTTTCTTCCAAATTCTTAGAAGATGACTACGAAACAACTTCTTAAAATGTTTCCAAACAGACCCAAAAGATGATCTCTGGCCTCTCCACAGAATCCATAAGGTGTGCTTGACATCTTGCTGCCGGCAGCATGCGTGTGGTACGTATGAGTAGGAAGACGCACAGAAAAAGGTAGTGATCGCACAGGAGTGTGGACCTCAGAATCTTCTAGAATGTATCTGCGAAGTCCCTCGCCGGCCCTCGCCCACTCGGCACACGGTCGCGGAAGCCGCAAACAAACGTTGGGAGATCGACCTGCCATGCAGATAAAAGCCACACAGGTACTTCTCTTCCTGCTGCCGGCTGAATTTCTGACACATCCCATGCCCATGCCCAAGTGTGCAAGAAAGTTGAACAGATTTCGCCTAGAGAGAGCAAGCCGCTGCTGCGTTGTCGCCAGTACAAGCAGAAGAGAGAGAAGCAAAAATTTGCTTTTGTCAGGCCCCCATGAACTGCACAGTAAGACGAAAACTGTTATATCCTAGCGTTTGTGCAAGCGCTAGCGTTTTGTCTTTTTCACTATTCATCGAGTAAAGTAATCCTTCAGCTGACGATATCGGCCTCCGTTGGAGGAGGCCTAAGTAGCGATGTGCCACATCACCGCACACTGGGTGGCCTTGCTAACATGCGTATCAACGTTTGCATAATATATCGCATGCATATGCACTACTGCTGCTTTTTATGGACGGTATGGTTGAGCTTTTCCTTTTCTAGGTATTTCTCTGTTGAAAATATATAGCTAACCCAGCAGTCCAGCACATTGTTCTCTATTTGTTTGCTGTTCTAACTATGACTCGAGTAATATGGCCTGCAGGCATACAGTCAAGCAACAGATATAACTCGACTCCTTTGATGCATGACTTCAGTCCCTTAGTTGATAGCATGAATATATAAACTTAATTTAGTTAAAAGAAAAAATAGAATGAATTCTTGTTATCGCTTCTCAACGTGCCGACAGGGAGGTCAATTGCTCAGCACAAACAAAAGCTTAATATCTAAGCCTCAAACTGCCAGATGGTACCATTGAATCTCTCAACAAAATAAGAAGAAAGTTACTCTAGGCAAGAAGGGAAGATTTGTCAAGAGGGAACTAACACCCATAGTTTATGACGCTTCCAAAAGTAAAAAAACAAAATGGTTAGCGAGGCCCTGCATGAAACAACTGAATACGGGCCATCCAACCAGAAAAGATGACTACTAGAAAAGATGAAAACAATTTGGAATTGTTGGGCCTCCAAAGTTCAAATTTCTTTTCATAGTTGATTATATGAAACAGAATCTAGACGGCAGGAGGACTACAAAGAAGATGTTGGCAAAACCAAACTTTATGCCCACTGTGACACCTTGCGAGAAAACGACGATCAACTGTTTGGCTAAATGCAGAATCAAAAAGAGAGTCTGGACAGAGATACAAAGATGGTCTGATCTCGATCTATACATACATCAATGGACGACTACCATTCGGTGCAAGAGTGGTAAGATAGAGTAACAATGACTCCTAACAACCCGCGTGTTTGACTAAAGTTGCTTATTATCTTGGTTGCTTGGGAGCTCCAATGTGAGCGCAATGTGAGAATTTTCAGGAACAAAGCAACCAATGCCTTCAAGTCAAATGAGTTTAATCATTTGAGATATCACTAAGTAGCCTCTTCTTGCAAGCGGTTTTGTTTTTTATGACAACGCTATGTAATTAAGCCTTTTCTCTTCCTTTATTAATATATATGAGGCAAATCTTTTGTCCCCGTTAAAAAAAATGCAGTTTAGCACTCTTTGTCACGTCAATGGACTAAACAACGGTAGCTGTCCAAAGTTGGCAAAACCATTGCTTGGGTTGCCCCGGTCCGTACCATCGCTTGCCCCATTCTTCGGAAGAGAAATGCCACGCCACAATTCCTTGGAGCTTAGCCGCCTGAATTCCTGACGTATCTTATGTCTAATACAGGAGTGCATAATAAACAGGAAGGTGCCCTCTGGCACAACCGTTCTAACATGATTCCTATTGGTATTGGAATGCTGCATTTTTCACTACAGTAAAACTGAATAAATTTATAGATGGAAGGCCCACCCAGAATTATATAGATGTAGTCTAAAAAATACTTGAAACAGCGCAGAAGAACTTCCAAAATATCAACTCAAAATATCCTCCCATTCTTCTTAGTATTTTAGGAAGGAAAAAAAGCAATACCACGAGATTCCCCAGACACGAACGCTGTCGTTACTTGTCACCGACGAGGCATCGGCAGCTTTCCTCATCATCGACAGGGCTAATCCCCAACTTGTCACAGCTTTCCTCATCATCGACAGGGCTAATCCCCAACTTGTCACCGATCAATATACACAATCAATTTGCACTAGCTGCCCTGCCTCGTCTTGTTTGATTATGCATTTTGTTTGCCGCACTGCTATCACATGAACACTTGTGCTCAGTTTACTTTGTATCTGCCAATTCAGTTTAACATGTGACGAAACTTGTAGGTTATCTAGGTTAATGACTCGCAAAAACAATACAAATGGCCTTTCTTCTACGGGTGAGAATGCTGAGATTAACTGAACATTAGCTGACGCAGAAGCACAATTAATCTTTTCGGTGATATAGAATAATAAGATTGTGTGCTACTGTCTCGTCCACGAGCCGACAAGAAGTTCAATTGCTTGCACAAGTGGAAGTATTGCTGCTTAGTAACCAAAGGCTCTCCAAAATGTGACATGTCAGAAGACAGAGGAAAGAGGCCCCCGTTGGACAAGCTCTCTAGCTAGCTTTCTCTTGGTTTTATGATAACGACTTCCTGAACTATGAAGATGTGGTGTAGATCCTGATGCTTCTCAAACCTAAGCATATGCGTGCGCTCTGCTTGTAATCTTGATGCTGCCTGTAATACTGATGCTTCTATAGCACTCTCTTGGTTCTCTGGCAACGACTCTCTGAGCAACAAAGACGTGGTGTAGATCATCCTGATGCTGTAAAATCAAGGTTTTGATTTGTAATTTTGTGATGAATAATTGGCACTTGAATTTTGAATTGATTTTGAGTTGATTTGGTGAAGAGGTGTGGCCTCGGGATGAGGCCGGTCAGACCGGTCAGTGACCTGCGGTCTGACC
>CM002482.1:11331327-11367410 GCA_000325765.3 Leersia perrieri | reverse complement strand
CTAAATATTTGTTGAAAAAATATCAAAGTTGCTTTTCGGTCCAGCTTGATGTTTAATTTGATTTGTACAAAAAGGTTAAAACAATTTCATGGTGATTCTAATGCTAAAAATTGCACAACTT
The DNA here is from genome assembly GCA_000325765.3 of Leersia perrieri. Classification (NCBI taxonomy): domain Eukaryota; kingdom Viridiplantae; phylum Streptophyta; class Magnoliopsida; order Poales; family Poaceae; genus Leersia; species Leersia perrieri. The sequence goes on along the minus strand of CM002482.1, from coordinate 11,367,289 downwards.
GTGTTGCTAATAAAGCTAAGATGGATAATGCATTAGGTCGTGTTAAGCACATGGAAGATCTTGTTAAAAATCATGTAGTGCTTTCTTGTTTAACTTGTCGCAAAGCTAAAGCTGCTTTGGTTGATTGTAATAATTGTGCTAAGTTGTCTAGTGAAGTTTCTTATTTGAAAAATTCTTTGTAAAGATTTTCTGATGGAAAAAAGAAACTTAACATGATTTTGGATCAATCAAAAGTTAGTATTTTTAACAAGGGTTTAGGTTTTGATGCTATAAAACATTTTGCTAATCATCCTCCTGTTGTTTTAAGTATAATTGATAAGGGTGAAATTTTGACTAAACCTGAATCTAAGAAAACTGTCTTTTAAGTCTGCTGGAATCATGAGTTCTCTTGGTGCATCTACTTCTAATTCAAAACCTGTGTCTGCTAAGACTGTGTTTGCAAAACCCATTGTTGGTTTAAAAATATTCAAAACCATCTTGCCGTGAAAAATATACTTGTTCTTTTTTGGAAAAGATGGACATTTGGTTGGTTTTTGTTTTAGACTTGCCTGTAAACAGAAAAAGGACAGAGAAATTGCTTTTGCGAAAAAGAGATGGCAAAATACGGGTTTTCGAGGCCCGGTAAGACCGCAAGCCGATCGGCGGTCAGACCGGAAGCCGGTCAGACCGCAGGTCTTTGCCTGGTCAGACCGGTCACGGGTGATTTTTTCTAAAAAGGATCAAAATATTTTGATATTGTGTGCTTGGCGGCGGTTCCAGGGCCCCGACGGTTAGACCGCCGGCGTCGGCGCGGTCAGACCGGAGGTATAGGCACGGTCAGACCGGCCTAGACACTGCGGTCAAACCGGCTTGCGACAGAAGGAAGCTAATTTTTTATTTCGCGAAAATTTACTGGTTTTAGCTGTTCCAACTATTCACCACCCTCTAGTTGGTTTGTCTTCTTATTTTTGATCCTAGGGATGCTTCTCAAACCAAAGCTTAAAAGCTTATGCTTCTCTGAGCAACGACTCTGCATGCTGCCTGTAATCTTGTACTGCATTCAAGCCCATGCTGATTTGAGGACCAAATCACCAGTTCTGCTTGCCTCTAACTGGCTATTCCATGCCTTTGTGAACCAATTTACTTAAGCTGCTAGTTGTGAGACACTCGTTGTCTTCGTGTTCGTGCGGTTCTCTGCTTTATGGCAGTTGATAACTTCATATAGGCCATATATATACATGTTTGCCAGAACCTTTAAAGGAGCACGAGAGGTATTTTCATGGATGGTTCAGTGGGTTCAAACACAGGCCGACGGGATTCACCACCGCAGAACCCACCAACTGCGCTACCCGCAATCCTGTTCTGCCAGAACCTTTGAACTTGTCGTCTTGGCTCATTTTAACAACCATTCATGCTTGTCTACTGGACCGCTGAATAGTGGGTGAACAGCACAGTTTGACGTGAAATAGTTATACCAGAGTGGTTTGTCAAATTCATTTGCATGTTTCTGCTCTGCTTTTTTTTCCCCTTTTGGATATAGCCTTTGTTTGGCTTGTAGCATTATACCAGTTGTACTATCGGTGCTGAGTGCTGACCTCAAGGCAATTGAACTTAGGTTCGCTTGCTTGGACTGATATCAATTTTGAAATGGTGCATGGATCATCGACATGCAATTGCCTAACTAAGAGGGAGGTCTTCCGCAGTTGAAAGCAATGCTATCACTCTTGCTGTCCAGCCAGCGGTAAAACCAAGACTTAATAATAGGGGTGCCAGTCACGAGAACAATGTATTCATGACACCTTAGTAGATAATAGTGTAAACATGTAGTCAACTACAAGAGCAAAGAACAATAGCCCGTCTTGGCCTCGTTTAATCATCCTTATATTTTTTTTACGAACTATGTGATAATTTTCGATATGGTTTTGCAACATTTTACTATATTTTATTATTTATACATGTTTATATGGACACTGATATTATATAATATAAAGCACCAAATTAAATTAGGAAGAATTCATCCTATACCACTGAGTTTGTCTCTGTTCAACAATATACTATTGACTTTGTCACTTTCCATAATATACCGGCCACTTTACGTATTGTTCTACAATATATCATTGGGTTAAGCATATTTTTCAAAAATACCTAAAGTACCCTTTAAAATATACAATGTTTATAGTTGATTTGTTCCTTTAGAAGTATCCAAAAATTATAAAAATTTTACTGTAGTCTCCTTACACAATATGGAAGTCTATGTATAAGTTTCAAAAAATACATATGTAACATACCCAAGCCTGTAAACCTGTTAACAAGTTTAATTTAAATGTATCATGTGGTTGTGAAGTGATTTAAATTGTTTTTGGATCTTATGCATATCATCATCACGTGCAAGGATAGGCCTAGAGTCACAAAACAATTAATCTGGTAAATGTGTGCATCCAAAAAATCCACAAAAATTCTCAAAAATACTTTGATATGTCAGATAACACTCCACAAATTTTCAGAATTTTTCAACAAGGTTTGCTAACTCGTTTATCTAATTTAATCTCTTCAAAATCCTGAAAAAACAGATTATCAGCTTCAAAATTGGGCCCTTTGTAAAATTTGTTTCAAAACATTTTTCTGAGATTTGGTTTCAGCCAAAACCTTGTACTAACATTCTTCTAACACCCTGAGGAGTGGCATACCCTGGATATCCCTCTAACCCTTTCATTTCTCCCTCTCAAAATCCAATCAGACACTAACTACACTGTCAACTGCTGCTAACCAATGCTGTCAACACTTGTTTAACACCCTATCAAGCCTAAACAAGACACTTCCAACCTAATCCACTTCAGCACAATTACTCTCCACATCACCCACGACCAAGAGGATCCATAGCCCAAGATTTTTGCTGCACAAAATCTACCAGGAATCAATTCCAAAGATCCCTCAAGACCACTCCTAGGGCTGTTTTACAATTTCTCTCTATGACAGTGGGCCCCACACCCCCGGGGACCCACAAGACACTCTCCCTCTCTCCCCCAGCAGCATCCACCGCCCTCTTGCCCAACCCATGGCCGAGAAACACCATGAGTGCTCCAGCCACCCCTCTCTCTCTCACTCCCCCACTCCACCCTTCCTTATTTCCAAAGACAAGCCACCAGTGGCAACGGCATCCCCCACAATTCGCGTTCCAAAACCGAGAGAGCTCCTCCCTCCCACAGGATGCCGAGAAACCAACCCTCTTCCCTGGTTCCGGCGACTTAGCCGCCGTCGCTGAAGCAACTCCGGTGAGCATCCCCTCTTCCTTTTCTCTGGAACGCGTTCTCCTCAACGTGCCTAGCTCATCCGTACTCTTCTTTCTTCCAGGTTCGCCGGTCGAGCACGTGCCGTTCATCGTCACGCTCGCCGCCGGCTAGCCAAAGCACCGCCGAAGCTCCGGCCACCGTTCCTCACCGCCGAAGCCTTCTCCCGCCGTCATGCTTAGCCTGCAAGTTCGCCTCGTCCCCGGCGAGGTTTGGCTGCAACGAATCGAGCCGCCGTCCTCCGCTTCGTCAGAACAGCACCGTTCCTCTTTTTCGGGCGCCGTCACCGCCATCGTTGACCTCCCTCTCCGGTGAGCCTCTGGCTGTTTCCTCTCGCCCTCACCGTCCTTAGGACCTCCCTAACCTCTGCATGCAACGGATTCTGCTTCCCCAGGACTGAGACGAGCTGCCGACGCTGAGCCGCATCTTCTCCGCCGCCGCTGTTCCCCTTCACCGTCGCCGACGCCGTCCAAGCCTCGCCGCCGCCCGTATTTACCTCGGTGAGCATCGCACGAACCCCTGGAGCAACATACACGTCCAACCCCACACTAAAACCCCTCCAAAACCCACATGCATGGGCATACCGAGACACACCGCCGCTGTAGCTCATGTTCCATGGGCTACAGGCCACCATTTCCCTCACCACCACCGCTCACGGATGCGCAAGAACGTTCTCTACATTTTCCTATTTTGTGCTCAAACCAATTCGATCCACCGTTCGCCGCCGGCGAGCCGTAGACCGAGCTCAGCCATGGCTGCTCACGATCTGTGATAGCTGGGGACTTCATTTCAGAATTAGATCTACTCTAGGGTCCAATCTGGAAAACTACCAAATACTCATATTACTGTACCAGGACTTTGTTGGAAATAATCAAAAGAATAGGGACTCTTAATGAAGTTTGCTGTTCAGGTGGCAGCTGGAGTGCGGGTTGATTCCTTGAACTTCCGAGGGCCTTTCTACAAATCGCCTTTCACTGACCTGTGAACCCGGCTGGAATTTAATTTCAAAAATTGATTTATATTTTGTTTTAATGCAGAGAATGAGCAGAATTTCAAAAAGGTGTAGAAAATTCATTTTAACTCCAAAATTTGTGAAACTAGTTTTTTTAAGTTTGTAAAACTGTGAACTATTTTAAAAAAATATAAAACTTGGTACCTCCTGTACAAAACTTTCCTTTAATTTTATTTTGCCACAATTGTTGCCTAGAACTTGTAAAATCCATAACAATTGGAATATAGCTATAAAAATTGTGAAACCACTTCTTTTAATTTTCTAAAATCATGCTCTATAACTTTGTAAAAGTAATCTTGTTCACTTTCTGTACAAAATGTTGCTCACTAAAACATTGCCCTTTTTAAACCCTTTTATTTGTAAAATGGATATCTCTGTTGATAAAATAAAAATTCCTTCACCACAGACCCCCTAATACCAGCACACACTCACTGCATAAGACCCCCTAATACCAGCACACACTCACTGCATAAGTTTCATGCATTTTTATGCATTTTGGTTTTTATGCATTTTTGTATTTATCGTATACGCATATAATTGTATAGATGAAGAATACGTCGAAGAAGCGGAGGGTGAGTTTGTTGACGACCAGACCCAGGTGTTTGCTGACGAAGGCAAGTTTTGCCCCCCTTTGAACAACTTGATCCTATGCTTTTACTTGGGATAAATGTTTTGTTTCTAAATATGGATGTGATAGTTAGTATTATGTTGTTTTTAAATTATTTGAACGTGGGATTGGTAATTATGTCCTATCTTGCTTTATAATCCACCTTGAGATATTCAATGCCTACTGTTTGTAACCTTAGGAAATGCTTTTGAGCACAATTATAAAATGCTAAGGGTTGATAATCTAATTGCCGCTATATGCTTGCTTATGGTACCGCCTTATTAATACTTCTTTATAAACTGTTTATGAACTTGGTAAAATAGGATATTTTGATGCCTTGGGCTGAGGTTGAAATGTGTGAGTTTTGTGAACTGAAAATGGAGATAACTTGTTTTTAGACTTGGGCGGCGAGTGGTACACATATGGTGGTAGTTGTGTACCGATAGGGGGAGCGTTCGCCCGGGTCGATTAAGGACCTCACTTTATGACACAACTAATGAAAACAGTACAAACCACATGTGCTATGTATGGGCTGGCCTTAACCACATGTGCTATGTATGGGCTGGCCTTAACCACATGTGCTAAGTATGTACAAACCACATCTTGGTAGGCCGAAGAGTATGGGTTACCGGGTTTTGGTAGCTTATCGGAATTTCCTATGGTTTGTGATATGATGAATTTGTTTAATGATAATGTGATATGTGATGATTTGAGCGGGTATATGTCCAATACAACGGTGTTGTGCCCCGTTAGGAATTCCGGGTTGGGTTCCTTACGGCCCTAGGTTAAAGCGTGGGCCTGCTACCTAGCGGCGTTACCTTGCAAGTAACGCGGGTTAACACGCATCGTGCTGGTGCAAGGCTAGACAATAAATAATGTAACGGTTCCGTTATGGCCTCTAGATCACACTCAACGTGTAGAGTGTGGTGATACCGACGGGTATCGGACAAACTAGAGCGATCCATATCATGTGGGATTAAAGGTTGTACAAACTCTGCAGAGTCTAAAACTAATCGATTAGCCGTGCTCACGGTCATGAGCGGCATGGTGAAGTGTCATGAGTATAGTCTTATGATTTTGATAAACCCTTGTGAACTTGGGAAATGTTTTATTTGAGAACTTTGGTAAAGTTCGGTGTTGGATGATGAGATGACGGTGAATGGTGATGATTTACCTCGAGGGGTAGACTTGTGTTATTTATTCAATTACTTTACATATATGTTTTACTTACTCTATATTATTGTTTATAAATTCCATTGTGAAACATGTTGTGAACTAAAATTGGCATTTATGCAAATGTACCTATACACGGCTTATCCTTGATATTGGCCAACATGTAGTATGCTAGGGTTGTCTCCGACTTGCCAGTACATTAATTTGATTAATTTACTGATTTCGTGCTTTTTCTTTTACTTGTTTTTGCTCAGACCCCGCTGCAGGTAATGACTGTTTGGATGAGGAGTTTGATGCAGCTTGTGATGTTACGGATTTCCAGGATGGTTCTAACTAGGGATTTATCCTAGTCGGTTTGCCTATGGGCTTTCGGGTAGCATGCTTACCGCATGAACCTTATTTATGGCTTGACGCCAAGTCTGTTAGAACTTATTAAGACTACTTATGCATTATGCTTAGAACACCCTTATTATTATTTTCGATGTCATTGCTTTAATGAATGTGTGGAGCTAGTCACTAACTCCTGGGGACTAGCATCACATGAGTATGGGTATGAAACAATTGGGATGGTTGAAATGATAGCGCTTGATATCGAGGCCTACGAGACGTGTATCATGTTTGGTCGCTGCCTTCGTGTGGTGGACGGGGATACCTCGTGAGGATTGGCAAGCTATCGGCCTTCTATCTCATTTGTTCCATTCACGGTGTCGTGTTTATTATATGAGTCACTCGGTTCGCCGTCATGTCCATCTCTTTATACGTAGAATATGAATGTAAAAAACATATAAAAATTAAAAAATTGAAACATATAAAAAAAAACTCCATATTATGTAAGGATGCTACGGTAAAAAATTTATAATTTTATTCATACTTCTAAAGGGGCAAATCAATGATTAACTTTGTATGTTTGTAAGGGTATTTTGGGTATTTTTGAAAAATATGCTCAGCCCAATGGTATATCGTAGAACAATATGCAAAATGGCCGGTATATAATGGAGAGTGACAAAGTCGATGGTATATTGTTGAATCGGAACAAATTCGGTGGTATTGGCTGGATTCTATCGTTACATTAAGTCAAACAATTTGTGATCATGCTTCATCATCTTGTTCATTTATCCTTCTAACAGTAATTGTAGCAATTATGTTGAGATAGAAACGTATTAAATTAACCAAGTTAGCTAATTACTCATTAGTAAACTAATATGGTGATTAAGGGTTAGTTTGGCCATGGGGTGCCAGACACCCTCCGGCACCCCGTATAGCTTCACCACTGGTCACCAGCGACTGAAGGATCGAAGGTGTTGTGATTGCGTGTCCACGTCCGTACGCCTGAAAACCCGCATGGCTTCTTCTTATCACCAGTCACCAGCTGCATCTTTAGATCTTCTATAGTCAACAAGGACAATCTGCTGTGAGTTCTCGATGCTTCCTAAACCTAACTAATAACATAATACTGCTCTTATTTCTGTTCGGCTGGCTAGACTAGGCTGAAAATGGCTGGGCTGAATGATTTTTTATAGGAGTTGGCTAGGCTGAATGGATTTTTCTTAAGAGCCGGCTGAGCTGGCTGGAGCCAGCCAGCCAAACAGGACCAATATCGGCATCTCTTTTTGGACTATTTTCAGCCATGAACAACATAAGTTTGTAGCTTCAACACACTATCAGTATGTACCAGAAATCAAAATTACCTTGGAGGCCGTATAGTTTTCTTGATTGCCAACATCAAGCCAACAATAAAACCTCAACTAACTTGGTGGTTCAACTAAACCGCCATTAAAATATTATTTCTTGCTGATCCTTCAAAACCATCAAGCACTATTACATATCCTGCCATGGAGGACACCACATCAGTAATGGAGAACGGCAACCGTGATAGAAATCAAAACATGTCACGGTCCGAGATAAAAAACCAACAACCTGGGTCATCATGGCCCGTGATAGATAGAAAGACCCTTGTCACGGTTCTACCCAAAAAAATAATACTAACACATCGGTAATGGTTATTAATTACAAACCGTGACCGATGTGGACTCATCGGTCATGGTTCATAATTCAACAACCATTACCGGTGTCGTGAATATCAATTACAGTCGTAGTATCACTTATGTGGTGCCCAAAGTTACAGTTTTCCGAATATAAACTGTGACATATATTGGAAACAATCTGTTATGGTTTTTAAATTGAGTACCGCTACCGATGATAGATGACTATATATATCACTGCCATGTGAAAATTTTGGTATCCCAACCCACTTGATTGTTCATAATTTGGTGGTAAGCCTAGGACGGAAAATTTTTGCCAAAAAATTAAGAAAAAATCACATTCAAATTGAAGGTAATTTACACAGTATTTGTATAATTGTCTTGATGATCAGCGTAAATATGTACTATTTTTTTTTAATTTTAATGTAGATGGAGCAAAGTTGAATGTACATGAAGAATCAGCTGAGCGAGGTTATCAAAGAGGTGCTGCAGATTTTTTTGACCACTATTGAGAACAATATCCGTACGTGCTTGACTCTCCGCCAGGACAAGAAAGCTCTATTATTGCCGCACAGATCAATAGCACGTTCCTCATCATGTTAAGAAATTTGTAATCTAGGATAATACATCAAACTCTTCATTTCTACATCTATAGGGACCAATGGATTCTCATATGTATATGTCCAATATAGAACACGATCTATTACTTCAAATTCATCTGTGAATCCAATTTACAAATGGGACATCATTACAGAAGCACTAAATGGGAGGAGTATGTGCAGAGGAAGGGAAGTGTCATCAAAAAATGGTTGGCCTTATCCACAAGTGTGATTTCCCCATCCCTCAGCAGGCCGGGCTTACGTGTGGATTCCATGTGTCACCATATGAGCAACTTGTCTCAACAAGTGAACATGACAGGCATTGAGGTCTATCCATACCATATCCTACAAGTTCTTCAGGACTCTAAGTGGAGAGCACCACCTATTAATCTAGCAAGAATCTATGTAGAACTTGCCGCTTTTTTATGCACTAGACCCCAAGGCTAATTTAACAAGAGGCTATTTAGGCCCTAAAGTTATAATTTAAATTTTCATTACAATTTGGACGGCTAAGTTTGTAATATTAACTTTGCTTATAATCTAGGACAAATTGAATTGCTCGATGGACGGATATTGTGGATTTACGCTTGTTTCATATATCTCTTTTTATATGCAATATAATGAATTATCTATATATCTTTTTAAAAGTAACAACTACTTTCTTGTATGCATATAATTGATTACACAGCTTCTCAGGCATTCTCCAAAATTGCCTCCTAACTTTAAGGTAATAAATTGATTAAATGCATTTTCTTAATTGGCTATAGCTTCTCTGAAGTAAAGGCCAGAATTAATTCCATTATCTAAAAAAATGCATTTTCTTAATTTATGTACTTATGTGATGTGAATGTGTTTGGTGATTGTGAGATGTAAATGGATTTGGTGAATGTAAGATGTGAATGGATTGTGATTGTGAGATGTGAATGGATATGGTGATTGTTTATGACTTGAGAATGTAGTTAGTATATTTGTGATATAAGTGGGTGAAATGAGATTTAGGGTGGGGGTAAAAATCTGGTAATATTACTGCTATTTTTCAGAGGACGTGGTTGGCATTTTCTTAAGCCAGTCGATTTTTCCTATTTATTTTTTAATAAATTACATATCGGTAACGATCCTACGTATAAAACTGATACCGATATGCTATCATCGATCACGGTTGTACATACACCAATTGTGGCAGGTCTCTACTGTCACGATCGGTGAAGCATGGATCGTGACTGATGTATTATAGGTAACGGTTCCATATGCAAAACTGGTACAGATGTTCATCAGACACGGTACACAATTCCTAAATCCGTTCTAGGCGAGGGGTTATTTGTCATGGTTCATTCGTGGATCTGAGCCGTCATTGATGTGCACAATCAGCAATGGTTGGCTCGCCCGTGGCTGATGTCTTTTTAACAGTTTTTTACATGCAAAGTGAGCCTAGCTTAACTGGTTAGGTACCCAATGGGGGAACCTATCTACCCGGGTTCAAATCCTAGATTTGATATGGGTGCTCGTATTTATGGCTAATATTCTTTTAGCGGTAGGCAACGTATCCGTCGACAGCAAGACGTCTGTGATGATTTCATCAATCTCAAAATATGCCGTGCTTATAAGAGTAGGGTGTGCACGTGTGTGTTTATAGGGGTGAGTGTGCGTGCGTGTGTCCGCGTTTGCATTTGTACCGTGTTTTTTTTAAAAAAAAAGTATTTTACATAAAGTAAATAAAAAAATAAAAAAAAACAGCACAGGGGGCACACAAGGCTGGGGACGCCAGCTTGCCAACATAAGCATACAGAAGATCTAAAAAGTAAAATAGACACCAGTCGAAATGTTTCATGGGCTGATGAGCGTCATATTGTCTGGCACGATATGCGTTGATATGTTGTGCCGCTGAAGATACTTATGGAAATGTTTCACTGCTGACCCAGGTTAAGACCTATTCGGGAAATATCAGATACTAGAAGCACCGTGGTGTTTTTTTTATCGAATTATACTGTAAGAGCGTTCAAATTTTTCATTATTTTGTTATAGATAAAATACAATTTTTAATATGAAATTTTACTAAAACGACGGTAAGTACAACATATTTTTGAAGATATTTATTAGTAGGTAGTGTGTACGATATGTGGACCGAAGCTTGTGTGGCAGAACATGTTTCCTTAATTAGCTTACAAGATACTCTTCCTGACGCGCCCCTCTCAACCGTCAGATCAAACATAAAATCAAGAGAAAGATTGGCTTCTTATATTAAATTTGTAAATGGCCACCCACTATGAAGGCTTTGTTTAGTTTGATTGTTTTTGGAAGTTTGGTTATAAAATTGGAATGATGTGATTGAAAGGTTGTGTGTATGATAGGTTGATGTGATGGAAAAGTTGAAAGTTTGAAAAAAAAAAATTAGGAACTAAACACACCCGAAAACATAAATTTTGTTACAACGCTCAGCTTTCTTGCCCCTTTAGCATTAGCAACTAGAAACGGGAACACAATCATTGCAGTGATCTGGATGAATCAGTTTACGAGCCGAAAGATGAATCGTTTGACACAAGAGGAATGTTAGCTGCTTAACACCTTAATCTTGTCCAAAATACAGTTCATCATTGTAAGCATCATTCTAAGCGGGGAGTGTAGCTAAGTACATCATCATTGAGGTCAAATGACCCTAACAACCTCCAGTAAAATCCATGATTAGATTGTTTAGTTAATAGATATGACATTATATCAAGCAAGACAACACCATCTAGACACTAATAATCCGTTGATTTAATTTTCTAGCTTTGCCTCTGTTCTAATCTTATGCTGAAAGCTTGTCAAACAGAGCATGGAGACCCCTGTCGGACAAGACTTGTGGCACTCTCTTGTTCCAGATAACGGGCTATATGATGATCGAGGCAATCGAGGCAAGTGTAGCTCCTGATACTTCTCAAGCCTATGCATACATTAGCTCCTGATACTACTCACGCCTATGCATACACGGCATTGCTAGCATCTGCTTGGCATTGACCGGCTATTCCAAGCTGCTAGCTGTGAGCGCACTCATTGTCTTCATGTTGGTGTGGCTCCCTTTATATCCGTTCATGTAGGTCGCATATGTACATGTCTACATGGCTGCATGTGTGCAATTGTGCATAGTACCGTTAGGAGGACGGCTAGTACCATAACATTAAGCTTCGGTGCTTTCAATATGGTGCATGTTAGGAGGACGGCTAATACCGTTGCGCACATGTGTGCCAAGTTTGCGTCCCCGGATAGTAGAAGTGCTTGCTGCGTTGGACAGGCCCCTAGCTTCTTGCTTAGATGCTTGCAAGCTGATTGTAACCATGTTACATGATGAATGAAGAAGCTCCGTTTCCCCAAAAAGAAAAAGTCTATTCGATCTGATAGAAAAGTTAATTGAGAAAATAGTAGAAATGCATCCTGGTCGTTATGTTCTTGTTACAGTTTCTTGCAGTAAGATGCACGATCTTCAGCCCAGATATATGTTAAAAGCAGAATGTAGTCATCAAGTTCTCGGCGTATTACGTGCTTTTAGAGGGATACAAATTTAGCAATCTTTTTCCAGCTAAAAGCAGAAATTGAGTATGAACTATGCTCTAAACCAAAGCCTCCAACATAGTGTAAAACTCTTGCTTTAGCCTCATACAGTTTTAGCTCAAAGATTTCAAAAAGTTGGTCTGTTTGAATTCTTGACACATCCCAAGCCCACCAATTCATGTAAGTCAAGAATTTAAACCAATGCGTACTCTTGTAGTATTGTGCAGCTCTTTTTCTTGTTCTGAACTCCAATTTTACTATGTCGTTGCTGCACCATTAGTTAGGTCCTCGGAGCACTATATTCTGCTTCCAGTTAAAGGCGAGTGAATTGCACTTTGGACTATGTTTTATTACCCTAGTTACATATTGGACCAGCTATGAGCAAACCTTTTCACTTTGGACTAGGTTTTATTACCAAACTTTTGCATTTTGGACTTGCGGCCCACATGTCAATTCCAAGGAGAGTTCTTCCTCTTCAATTCCAAATCGATAAGAAGACACCACCAGCCTCGCTGCTCCCACAACACTAGCGATCTCTCCTCTCCTTTCTACTGCTGGCTGCCTCAAACTACTACACCGACAAGGTATGCAAGCTAGCCGACCGGGGCTATGCAAGCGAAGACAGCCAATCGCCGAGTTCAATCATGTGCAGAGCCGAGTTCAAGCTCATCAGTGTGAGAAGAACTACACACAATACAAGACGAGGAGGGAGCAAGAGGTGTCATGGTGGACTGCACAGGGGAGTGAAGTCTGGTTTGTGGATTCCATGGCGTCACAGCTAGCTCGACAATCTCATCACCGCCAAGATACACTTCCTCCATCCCCTCCTCCTGATTTGAAGCTTGACGACCTCCTAGGATACTCGTAGCTTAATCTTGTTCCAGCAATTAACAAAAGCATTGAAGGGGCAGATCCATTTAATCCTGTTTTTGATATTCAGCATTCAGTAGCATGTTGCACGGTTGCTGCCTTCATGGTCTCACCATGTTTGGCTAAATGGTGAAGAAGGAAAGGAGGGGGAAAACTGAAGAGAGAGGTGGTGCAAAGTGAAACATTATGCCTACTTATATAGTCCAAAGTGAAAATCTTGTCCTCTACCTAGTTCAAGTTACAACCCTGGTAAAAATAAGTGGCACATTGTGCAATTCACTCTTCCTAATATTTAGAAGACTACATTGCAAATACTTGCAAATTCCAGAACGTTGCAACTTTCTTCGAAGACTACATTGCAGATTTAGAAGGGCCTGGAAGAAACCAGAAGTTAGAAAGAAGAGAATCTGCACTGCACCACCACCCACTGGCAAACAAGATCGACCCAATGCATAAAGGAGCAGGTATATAGGAGCATCGACCCAATGCATATAGGAGCAGGTATGGGAGCTTCACTTGGGAGCGAGGAAACCACGTCTATAGTTTCATTATAGACGCACCGCACCTCAAAAGAGGCCACGCGTATTTGTGTTCTTGATACCACCTAAACCCAATATAGCCACCTTTCTGTTCTTCCCTCCCGCGTGTTGCGTATCCTTTGGCCTCTTGCTGCTCTCTATAGCCACTTCGATGAGTTTTAAGGCTATATAGTTGCAGGGATGGATGGATGCTTGTTGATTCTTTTGCAGTTACTGCTCATAACTCAAGTATCAGTAACCACATGGGATGGGAGCCCCTATGACGCAAATATGGTTATTAAATGATTGTCACAACCCTCAATTCGTTACTGTGGTACATCCTTGAAACACCGCAATGATGATTTTGAAGTACTTAAAAGAGTATCAGTTACAGTGTAATCTGAAATATGCGTAAAGAACACAGAAGCACTTCCAAAATATCAATTCAAAATCTTTTGTTTTTCGTGTTTTCCTTTGTACAAGATGATGGCTGCCTATGCAAGATATCTTCTGGGCTGCATAGAACTCATTATCTACGGCTTCTACAAACACAACAGGCATTACAAAATGGAATCCCACTTAGCACCATTCTTTTCTAAGACAGCAGCATTAAGAAATCTCTCAAAATACTTAATGCCGTTACAGATACTCCTGTCTCTCCCCTATATTCCAAAAATTACATCAACCAAAATCGGATGCAGGATCGTAGGATTGTTTGGCAGCAGCTTAAATCAGTGGTTGTGCAGATACTACCTTGAAAACTGCATGAACAAGCCTATACTGTAGCAAGGTCGTACATATCTTTTGGATCAACACCTAAGAGGGTAATACAGAGAAGGACAACTAGCAGCAAGTAATGAAAAAGGTTACAACATGCTTGGCGGGTGTCCTATAGACAATAGATGGCTCCACTCAACAACATGAAGGGTGTGGGTGGTAACCGTTCTTGCTGGGTTGGATAGGAATTGCTGCTGTCATCCCTGAACTTTAGCAGGCTTGTGATTTCGGTCAACCAGCCGATTCTTCAGCTGAACATTCATGAAAGAAAAGGACATGTCAATTGATTTAAAACATCGAGTTTGTGACATGATTTAGGTTCATACAAACTTATTTTTTATATTCCAACTGATAGTAGTAGAATAAATAATTATATAGAATCTTTGATTGATTATTGTCCAATTACGAAAGAAGTTATAAACTGCCATGACCAAAATTTGAAAGCTATGCCACCTGAGGTCAGTCACAAAAACAGGAAACACAGTCCCCAGGAAGTGTTAACAGTTTTACATAGTCATCTGCAAGGCTTTTCTACTATATTAAGCATGAACAACTGCAAGAACTGGACTAGTAACTCAGCTGAAAACATAATTAAGCAGATGCATGCAGAATTTGTTGACGATTCTAACAAACAAGAACATGGTCCAGCTAATAAATTGGTTCACTAACAGAGGCATGATCAAAAGTACAATAAGAGGGACAGATTTATGATGTAGGCAGTAGGCAGATGATTTAGACAGGCTAGGTGCAGACCTAATTCCTTAAATGTTGTTTTCTTTCAAAAAATCACCGCTCATACTACTTACTCCTACTAACTCTTTCAGTTTTGTATCCACATGAAAAAACAAAAGTCGCACTTCAGTTTTCAAGTAGAAAGTAAAAGCACACATAGATGCACTAGTGGGTAGCATTAGAATTTACCAGGCTTACATACTTCAGCTGTCTTAGAACTTCATCTGTATCCAATTCCTACAGCAAACAATATAATTTTAGGATAAAAGGATTCCCAAATTTCAAACAAAAAAAATTGCATAATCCAGATGCGAATTGCAGATAACTTCAGGAAAAAGAAAGAAAGAAACTTTAGGTCAAATATATATTGCAGACTAACTTTTTATACCCGATGTGTGAGGTGAATAATTATGTGTGGTTCCTAAAAGTAACATATAATTGATGATGGAGAAACTGTCTTGGGATCAGAAATCAGAAGCAATGTGCACTGTGATATGTAAAAATATGTTGCCACTTTTTGGCGTAGCTGATACATTACTCAGCAAATCATATGCAATATTACCTGTGGAACAGCACAATCAGCATGAGCTGGATCCCAAGGTAGACAACAGGAACAATCCCAATCATCTGACTGAACAACAAATAGAGGTGCCCTGCAGGAGATCCCATGAAGCATATCTATGAGATATAACCAGAATAAATGAGATATAAACAAGGAAAGTCAAACTTAATATAAAGCAGAGGGAATGCAGGATCACAGAAATTCAATGTAAATAATTCGTGCTTCATTCTCAACAATAATAAAACACATTAGTAGTTGAACTGGACTGAAATAGGGTGGATTCAACGACTTTATTACTTATAAACACTGATGACTAGCCAGTAGATCAGTCTTGGCTAATGGAGATCACTTGGTCAACTAGTTGGTCAAAACAACAAGTCACCACTGTGTCAACTTGACTCGACTATGCATCTTAATAGCATTTGTTCAGTCCAGTACAAACAACAAGGGTCTAGAGAAGTCTAGAGATTAGCTCATCTTTACCTGTTTGAGGATTAACCTCACAAAAAAATATGAACATTTCTTAAAAATCATATATATGCATGTTATATGTTGTGCAACATCAGGCCAGAAATAGACTACATTTGACATGTCCTTCTGTTCAACATGTCCAAACAACTCTGACATTGCAGGACAAGCGAAAGTTCTTACACTCCAAACTCCAAAAATAATCCTAACATCCTTTAAGCATCTTATTGCATAAAGATTGAACCACACAGAATTTATGATGCAGTGGCCAGAAAAAGAGAGGCTGTGATGGGAATCACTGAATCAAAAATAATAATAATAATAATAATGTGAACTCGAATTAAGTTGCCACAGAACAGAATAAACATGATTTGCAATGGATACCAATCAAAATATAAATCTGGAAACACAGAAAACTAAAAAAAAAATATTTACCTTCTCCATTTGCCACAGACAACTTGCTTATCAGAATCTCCATCGCTTAAGACCTCACGGCACTGTATCCAATTACCGATTGAAGATCGATATTGATTATTAGTTTTTGACCACTGTGTAAGAAAGGAACTAGCTTAAGAAACTTTGTGAGGGAATACTGGACATCATACTAAACTGGAAGGTACAAATCTTACATTCAATTTAGTGAGGTCAGCAGGAACAAAGTCAGAGGGTTCCTCGAAATGAACATTTCCACTACAAAGAAAAAGGAATAATAAAGAAACTTGAGTAAGCTACACCTAAGCAGGTGCAAATGATGCAACAAATAATACACTCTATGGCTTCTAAGTACAGTTTATTCATTGAACTGCAAAAACTGAGAACTCTATCAATAAAAACAAAAAAAAAAAGGTAAAGCCATAACCTTTGAGGATTAAACGCTATATTAACAAGGTAGATCAGCACCCATATGTGGAGCTTATACATAGACATGAAGATTAAGCCATTTCATAAATCGCATAAGTGCAAGAAGGTGGAACATTATGGATTTTATAACATACTTAATGTTTGATATGATTTGTTAATAGTTGTCATATGCATGTCAAAGACATCTCCTAGATCAACACAGCCATTGTATAAGTTAGTTCGGAACTATGGTGTACCAAAAGTTTTGCAACATCAGCACAATCAATCTATGTCTGACCAACATGTCATGATCAAAGACAGCCACAAGTAATCCAGCCCTGCTAAACTAATGTTCTCAAAATGTTTAGTTTATTGAATATCCAAATTGTTTGCTATTTTACAAGGTTCTTCCATTTGTTCAATTATTTAAATCAGCTCCAATAATTTTTAATAGCAATGAAAACTGGTAAATATTTTGAAATGATGCATATCAAAAAGGAAAGAGCAAATTATATTCAAGATTAAAAGCACAAATAACCTTTCATCCAATGACAAGCAGAATTATCCTTTTTAAGAACAATAAACAACTAAGAAATAGATCATTACAAAATATAGTAATCGATATTTCACATAATTATGATTTAGCAATATATTTGATCCATGGATTAGGAACGCTCTATCTTACAGGCTTATAGCACTCTAAATTGTCATGACCATAAAAAAACCAAATGCTAAATCATTTTTGTTTCCACATGAAATAGCTGCTTCCAGAAATTTAAATTTTTCATAAAATGAATTGCATGTATATCTACCATCTTTCTTAATGCGAATGTCAACAATAAAAACAACCATCTTTCTTAATGCGAATGTCAACAATAAAAACAATCATACAAACACACCTAGAAGAGGGACAAGACCATTCTGGCACTTCTGCTTGAAAGTCTCCACCAATACGAACCCCAGTAACATATGGCTTGGTATCTTTTAACATATACTCTATAGCATTCATGCCAGGAGGCCTTTGGTTGATATTCCCTGAAGGCTTGACCTTTCCCTCTGACAGCTTGCCATAAAGACTCTTTGGTTTCTTCCTGAAGCATGGCAGGCAATACCATTCACCAGTTGGTACCACATGAACACGAGGGATGCAACAAGACAGATGGAATGCAGCTTCGCACGAATCACATATAAGCATCTTTAGAGGATGGTCTGATTTCCCGCAAGTATTGCATGGGAACAATAAGTTGGCATCATAACCAGTGAATTCCTCTGTCGTGATTCTAGTTCGTGTTTCAGTTATGAGTCCATCTTCCTTCAGTATGGCAATGCAAAGATCCCTTGCCGATGTGAACCCTGCCGTTGGTTCTGTAGGACCTATATTTGACGAGGAACATTCAGTAGCATTCTTTTTATCTAATATCATGAAAGGTGGCAGCATACTAGATACTGAAGATCTCTCATTCACACCAGACTTTGGCACCAGCGAAGCTCCAGTAGGCTCATCATACTCTAGGATAGGTGTCGTTGAATTTGATATTATTGCATCTGAAGTAATAGGTAGCAGTAATGAAGAGTGGACTTCAGAAATAGTGCAATTTTGAGCTGTCATTTCTTTTTCTTCTTCATTTGCTGTAAGGGAAGTTGAATCCTTATCCATCTTCCTCCTTTTATATACATTGCCATCCTTCTTTTGTGCAGATAGGGAACACATTCTGTTGACAGCTTGTGAACCAAAATAGCTTGTAGATGAAGGCACTGCTTCTGTTATGGATGATTTGCCCTCTCCATTTTCATTTGAAGATTGTGTATAACTATTTGAAAAGCATTCACTCCATTTTGGGGTCATCTGTCACCACAAGCAACATAAATTTTGGTGTCAAAGATATATATCTACACTGCAAATAAAAGGTAGCTCTCATACTTATATATTATAGCAGTGTGTTGCTAAAATTTGTTTAAGGAGCTGACCCTCAACCCTAGTGTAGTAATCCTATATGCCAATTCCTGTTAGTAAGTTCCTGGATAATAAACTATAAATACCAATGCAAATAAGAACTGGTAAATTATCTAATCTAGAAAAAGTATGGCCCAGAAAATAAGGATCAGTACTAGTAGGATAGTAGTAACCAGTGGTGGAGACGGGGGCGAGGGATAGCTTGGCCTCCCCCAAGAATTTTGCCTGGTCAGTTACACTTAGTACCAAATTATAGCTTTCATATTTGTATTAGCCCCTTGTAATTTAACATGGTTAACTGTATTAGCCAATCCTGTAATTTAACTTGATTGGCTATGAATTGAGTTATCCATAAATGATTTGTCTCTTCGTGTGAGTCTGCTACCGTACAGCGCCAGGATTCTTTAGTTTCTCTGCTCAATATATGGCCATCACATACCTGTATGCTGCCTGCTGACCGCAGTGAGTAACGAGGGAAGCTACATATGTGCAGAAGAACAGAGCTATATTTTAAAAAGTATCTTACCTTTTTAGTGACAAACATGCGCAGTAGACATTGTTACATTTGTTCAGCTAGGAAAATTTGATACTAAGCATGTAAACATTCTTGTATACAGTGTTAAATATTGTGGAATCAATAACATTTTGAGGGGTCCGATATAACTAAAATTTTGGAAACCAAAATCAAAATATGGACAACTTTTAGCTAATTTAAATGAAGACAAATTGTGTAGCTGAAAGACAATCCTACTAGGGGACTGGTACGCTAGAAATTTTGATAAGTCCAGCTTGAAATATAGAGCCCTGTTTATATTGCCGAATCAGCGATACATTTGTCATACTATTGTTGCCATGTTTTACTATCTACAGAATGTTTGAAATCTATGAATTATGTTTACTGTTCACAAAAGGTTTCACATCCTGGCTCCACCTCTTGTAGTAACGGTTTAGCACCAAGTGAATGCAAACAGATCTGATCTATCAAATAACTTGACTTCTAACAATTACAACAATTTCTGAAATTTTCAAGAAATCAAATGATGCTTTGATCCAAATGCTACAAAAGTTTTGCTGAAAATTTCAAAGGACCCTATTGCATAATATAGCACAAGGTATAAACTATCACATATTCAGGATTTCAGGTGCTAATATGGGAGCCAGAGACAAGGAACGGGTTCATATTTCATTCATGCATAGAATTCAAAATAATTTTACTGTGATCTTGTGCAAATCAAATAATTTTCAATGCCCACACCAACACTAGCAATCCAAGAAAAATGAGTGTAGATTCAAAATACCACCATCTCAGTCCCTCTGGCCTCCACAGAACAAAAAAACCATAGCCATACAATATTACATGCTAATGATTTCATGACTATAACTATTTTATGCCACGCTGTACATGAATAGTTGACAGTCTCATAAACAGATCAAAAGAAAATTGGTCCGTATGCTGCTCAGAACCAAGTCAAGGTGGAAGTCATAGGCAGATGTCAAAATTAGATAATTGAGTCTAACTGCTGGATTTTTGGGCTAGCAAATGGGCAAATCGTCGTTCTGTAATTGATTTTACTCTGTACTTTCTGCTGGCTAGTGGGATAGACCTTAGTATATTGAATGGATCATGTACACCCAGGTACACAGCGATCCAACAAGGAAAACCTATATTTCCCCCCATTTCCATGTCAATTTTCATGCTATCATCCAACCCTGATCCATCGCTGGTGATTGTCCAATGGGTATATTAGTAGCCATAGCCCATATATCCATCACAAAATTCACATAGCAAAATGTGAACACAATATGCATAAATATTTGAAACATAGCAAAGAGAAGAAATAGGCAGATGCAAAAAGAAACTGTGCACGACAGGTAGATCTACATGTGGCATTATTAATAATAGATTCACCTGGGACAGATCTCGAGAGGATTAAGGGGAGATTCATCTAAATGATACTCCCAATGTTTCAGAATTTTTTCCTAGAACAGATCTCTAATTGGTTTAGATAAGCAAAGTGGTTAGGTGTAGTACAAGAGGGCCTGTATGGAATATTACAAAGTAGGGCAAGGACAGAGGATAAAGAAGGGAAAGGAAGCGAAGAATCAAGGGGGGGAAGAGGATAGAACGATATCTACAAGAAAAGAAGATTTTAGGGCAGGTCATGTGTAGAACAAACAAACAATACTCTCACTATTTCACATATTTTGGGGTGAGTGTACTTGGCTGGTGACTGTGATGGGCCTGATTGGGTGATGCCAAGACAGAGAGGATGTCAGGATCACAGAGGGGACAATGGTGGTGCAGATCCATGGTGAGATGGAATCACCACCGCCTAGGGTTCCAGGGTGAACTCACTCCCCTTGTCTTCCTCCTCACCTCTAGTACTTATATAGGCAAGGCAGAGGCAATGCCTAGAGGGAGCACACACCTTGATCCTACAGACTTGCCACTTCTGTGATGCTACGAAAAGCATAATCAATGTTCACCATATTCTCCTCTCCATGTTTGCAGCATGCCACTAATTTTCCTAATTCAAATTAGGGTGCAAAAATTACCAAATATGAGCGCATTAAAACAAGCGGCTATCTATTCACCGGTCAACTATTTTTTTTGTTATATGTCAATCGCTTTCCGGTGGCCAGTATTGCTCGAACATTCATCCCTCTTGCCCCCTCATCGCCCCTATCACCACCTCCTCCACGCCACCACACCGTACCCACCCATCAACCATCAGTCTTGCTAGTTGCTACCCTCTGCCTCACTGGCCACATCCTCCCCGCACCTTCCCTCATCCACAACTTCAGCCACCACCCTCTCGTACTCTCAACTCCGGTGAGAATCCTCCACCCCATCTCCTGCAGCTCAAACCTCTGAATCCACCATCACCCACTGCCAACACCGGCGTACCGCCCTCGTCCTCTTCCTCAGCCGAGGCACCACCACCTCACCCCCATCCTCAGATCTCCCAACATCCCAACCGCGCACACAAACCCTAATCCGGCGCCGGCGCCGCCACCACCATCCCCCGGCGCCGGATAAATAACACGTTGCCGCCAAAGAGGACAACTAGAGCACAAATCTCACACATGGATTCGTCAGCAAGTAAATTTGACTAAAACTTTTCAAGTTCTCAGTCACCTAATGAACAGCAAAACTGCTAAAACAATGCCATTAACATACACACAAAGCAAGCCAGGGGCTGACCTAAAAACATGGAGGAACCACCCATGTTGAAACCCCCAAACTTATTGAGGAACAAACTGAACTAGAATAACAGTAAGAACTACGGTCAAGGCGGAAGAGAAATGATTCCAGATCGATACGGGTGCTCACCGGCGGGGGATTGGCGATGCGGCGGAAGCAGCAGTAGCAGCAGGACGCCCGCGGGATGGGGGGATCGACCGGCGCCGGCGGCGGTGGAGCTCCGCGAGGATGCGGTGGAAGCAGCCGGATGCCGCGCCGCCGCTGCCCCGCGGCGGGATGGAGAGATCGGCGGAGGCGGCGGAGGCGAAGAGGAGCACGGGAGATGAGGCCGAGGTGAGGGAGGGGAACGGGAGATCGCGGGCCAATTTCGCTTGGGATTTTGGGATGTCGCAATGCGGGCTTTTGCATAGCCCGACAAACCCATGTAACGAACGACCCAATGTCGTTCAAAATCTAGTACTAAGTACACCATTCGTCGTCTTATAAAAAAAATTATAACATATCCCCTCTGTCAAAAAAAATAAAAAATTATAACATATCCCCTCTGTCAAAAAAAATGTAAGCATTTAGGAAGGGACGTGACACATCACAACGAATTTTGGACGGAGGGATATTTAGCCTGGAGCAGTCGTTTGGATTCTTAGAGCATGCATAACATGTAATACTCCCATGGGTACTAATGTGGGACCCATCTAATATGGTTAATCTTTTGAGAAGGTCTGTGCAATGTGAGGAACAAATTACAACACCATAATGGGAATTGTCATGGTTACAGATTACGCACCTTCTATCCTATGATCATGATCTACACAATATACGGATATGGTATACCTTCGCATGTATAATCTATTTTCGTATAAAATAAGAAAATCTACGTGATATTATGGAAGATAGAGATTTATGGAGTCCTACTTGAAGAGGATTGGGTCTTCCCTATGTCGTGCAGTGTTCAATGTCTCCGAGTCTTACTTAGAGACTAAGATAACTCATGGTATAAAGGGCATACCCCATGAGGGGTTCAAGGGATTGAATCCAATCGCTAAACGCGGGCAGTGTCAAACTTCTCAGATTTCACTGGTCATAGTTTACGAAGCAGGAGCACATAAAACCAATTCACTGAGAGATCATCAGATTAATCTATTTCCATTGTACTATGTGGTTTTTCATATCAATATCATATAAACTGGATTAGGATAGTCTGAACGAGTATAATCCTTGTCTCTCTGTTTGATTGATGTCATATCCTGTAGATCCTCGTGCCAATGTACCAATACCCTATTTATCCTATCTACGGGTATCTCCCATGATAGGAACCACAGCAACACTGTAGCACTAATGGTTGGCTGCCATAGTTGTAAAAGAAACATTTCTTTATTTAAAGTGTATGTTTCTATGAGAAGGGCCAATTTGCTATAGTAGTGCAAGAGACCAGATGCTTGCAATGTATGGTGCCTTTTGCCACAGTAGAAATATTTCCTTAGTATTCGTGCTCGTTCACACATTGCCTTCATTCATTTAAAAGGTAATGATGTAATATAAGGTACGATGAAAAGTAATTCAAGGTCAACTTTGAAATTAAATTTAAAAATATATTTTTGTTGCAGCCGATAAGGTTGCAAGGAAACGATGAAACTATTAATCAAATTCTTTCTTAACTCGTCCAAACCGCATCCTCAAGCCTATAAAGAAATCCGGTTCACATCGGCCAGGAGCGCTAACACCTTTAATCGTCATCGCGACCAGCACATACCATCTAAATTTGATATTGCTGACGATTTTGAGGCAGGCAGGATGGAAGATGAACATGAGTTAGCGAAGCAGGAAAACCAAATGAGCCTGCATGATGACAGTAAACAAGGTAGAGGAACGGAAGTTGCAACGAGAGTAGGGGAAAAAAGTCATCAGAGATGGAAAAGAAAAGTCATCTAAGATAGAGGAATTGTTCCGCCACATCCAAGTGAAATGATCCCGGCGATTCAAGATTTGGCGTCCAAACTGGAATCTGTCGACAAGTCATCAGGTGATGATGAGATCTCCTCGTAGTAGAAGTCGCTAGCTTATCAGGAGGATTTAGAACATATCATGGAAGAAAACCTAAGCCAAGCCATGGTGTTGATCAATAGTACGACTGAAGGAAATGTGATGAAAAGTCTAAAGAGATTTGAGAGGAATAGAGCCTTTGCATCATGTCCGAAGAGAAAGGAGAAGGCCAGAAGCAAGAATGCCGAAGCTAATGCTAAGGCTTTAGATTATCTAATGGGGTCGACGGAGCCCCGTCAAGAGCATTGAGTTGTTTAAGTTGGAATCGTTGTGGTATTGGGAATGTTGTGACAGTTCATGAGTTGTGTGCTCTTGTTAGAGCACACAACTAGATAGAAGAAGGAAAAGTTGTAGCGGTTATGTAGAAGACTAGGTGTGTTTGGTTGCAAGCCATATTTTGCCACAGATTGCCACGGCTAAGGTTAGACAAGTTTGACCAACTTGGCAACTGTTTGGTTGTTGCCACGGTTTGTGGCAAGATTCTCTTGGTCCCACGCGTCAGTGACATGAAAAAGTGTGGCAATATTTCCTTAGGCTAGCCAAAGTGTGGTGGAAATTTTGTTCACTTCAACTTAGACAAGTGTGGTAATTTTTATTGGCTAGTAGTGGCAATGTGTGGCTAGCAACCAAACACACCCTTGGTCTTAAGGGGTCTGTAGGTGTTAGGAGTGATGGTCTTAGTGGTGGTTTAGCTATGTTTTGGCATGAAAATGTATAAGTTAAGCTAAGAGATATGAATTAAAGGTATATTGGTGCATATGTGCGATTGTCTGTCAACCTTCCACTCTGGCATGCTACTCTTGTGTATGAAGAACCTACTAGGACAAAAAATAGACTTTATATGTGATTGCGACTACAAACTGTGGTCCAATCATGAGATTTGCCATCGATGTTGATTGGTGTTTTTAATGAGGCTTTGTGGCAGTTTGGGCACTTCTGGAATTTGTGAACTCCAGGACTTGGGGTTAGAAGGATCACCATATACCTATGACAATAGGAGGGACGGACACCACAATGTCCAGGTCAGATTGGATCATTGGACAGGGCAATTGCCAATGAACAACGGTGAGATATCTATAGTGACTCACGTGTTGTTCATTTAGTTTCACCTTGCTCTGATCATAACCCTATTGTGCTGAGAATGCAAAGGGGTGAACCTCATAAAAAAGGAAGGAAACCCCTACATTATGAGATCCTCTGGAGAGAGAGACCAAACTGTCGGAGGTCATTACAAATGCATGGTCAATTGCAGGTGACAAATATGATTTGGGAGTCATCAATATGGCGCTAAGCAAACTGATGTTATCACTTTACAGCTAGGGTAAGAGGAAGGTTGGAAATGTTCTTAGAAAAATAGAGAAATTGAGAGAGGAGATGAATATCTTGCTGATCAGCAATTCAGACAAAAAGGAAATAAGGATAGTAGCCCAACAAATGAATGAACAACTGTACAATGAGGAAATGTTGTGGCTACGACGATCCCATATAAGCTGGCATAGAAAAGGAGATCGAAACACAAAAAAATTTCGCAGCAATGCTGTATGGAGAGCAAAGAGGAATAAAATATCCAAAGTATAAGTAGGATGAACTTTTTTGGTTTATGCAAAGTAGAGATATGACTCCACCATAATTTTGAGATTTAAAAGATACTGACTTATAAACTATACTAAAAAAATTGATGCACCGCCCTGTTTGTAGCGTGTGCATGTAATTTTTGAAACACATGAATATTGTTTTTATGGATTTGTAATATGTAGCACGTTGTATTTAACTGAAAATCATCAAATTTTTTAATAATACATAATTTAAAAGGCATCTTAAAAAAAGCAGTATCTCAACTCTCATTCTATTTGGGTGATATATAACATTGTATCCTACCTGTTTTTGATAATATTGCTCACTAACGGGAATAATTTTGTAAAGAAGAATATGCAAATGATAAAATTAAGATGATTTCAATGCATGCTATTAAATATACTATTAGTAGCCTTTCTTTTTTTTATCTCATAGAGTTTACCATTTAGTGGTCATCTTGATTAATGTTATTTTGTTATAGTAAGTGCAATTTTGTGTTTTTTACGAAGATAAGCATTTACTTGTCGGATGTAGTTCCATGAAACTTATTTCCTTTTTTTTTAAAAAAAGATGGTCAATATATTTCATGATATATATTTTTGTTTATTCTAAGATATTATAACATATTTCACTTAGCGAAGCATAGTCATTCAACTGCTTATCAAATAATTTACTAGTATTGTTATCATGTCACAAATTTTAAAAGTTATTCATTATTTTGCTCCAATAAAATTTTAAAAAATCATTTTTTATTTCCCACAGTGTGGCTCTGCCCACCGCCGCATCTGTGGCCTACCGCCCTGGCGCCCCTACGCCGGTCGTCGGCGACGCCGTGACTGTGCTGCGCCGGCCGTGCGCAGATGAGAAGCCGTCGTCGTGCCGATCACACTTATGATTCCCCTTACCTCCCCACGCGGCTCTCCTCCCCCGCATCGGTTATCATGCCTGCGCTGCACCGGTCGTGTGCGGATGGGAAGCTATCATCTCGCAGGTTCCACTCACCTCTCCTGTGCGGTTGTCCCCTCCTCGCCGCATCGGTGGCCCCGCCGCCCTTGCGCCCTATGCCGGACGCTGACAACACCGTGCCTGCGCCGGTCGTGTGTGGATGAGGAGCGAGGCGCCGCCGGCACTCCAGGGCATGTCTTTGGTACAAGCTTTGCCTCCACCATGACGTCACATGTCACGGCGCTTAGCTTGCAGACTCACGCTCAGCAACAACAGTAGCAGCAGCAGCAGCAGAAGAGGAAGTCGAGATGGTGCTGGTCGCCGGAGCTTCACCGGCAGTTCGTCAAGCAATCACAGATATGAAAGCTAAATTCTTTAAGAAAGCTAAATTATTTCATCCTCAGCTTCTAAAAATTTAATTATCTAGTAATCACAGATATGAATTCTTTCAACAGGCAATTAGTAATTTTTGCAAGATAATTATTTTTTTAGAAGTTGAGGATTAATTTTTACTAGATAACTAAAAGTAATTTTTGCTGAATTATAATTTGACACCCAATTTAGAACAAAAGAGCACACTTTACTATTGTGGTGTAAAATAGCGTGACTGATTAAATCATTATCCTAATGCCTGGTACAAAAGTTTTTATGCATCATAGTGTCTATTATCTAGAACAATAACCTACAAGATAATTAAGTAAAGGAAGGAAGAAAAAAAGAAAGCCACTTGATCCAGCCGTTGGTCCAGTGTTGAAAGGTTGGATCAGGTTGACTGCTAAATCCTGGTCCAATTTAAGGTCACTCCTTTGGCGCCATTACATCACTCCTTTGACAGTTACATAATCACTCCTTTGGCTGTTACATTACACAATTTATGGTCAGCCGAAGGAGGCCGTGGTGTAATTTGTAACAACAATCTTCCTTTCTTAATAAAATTAGGTCGGCCGACCCGGACGTTACTGTGCATTAGGATCATTTGGATATCACGCTAGACTGATGATAAAGTTCAGCTTCAGTTCCCGTCGCCTCCCAATCCTGTCTCATGACGACACTTGTCTGTTTCTTGTCCCTGCATCTCGTGAAGGCCGAGTCCTCAGACTTCAGCACATCTGTGCAGCATTTAAATGGCCTCTTCGATCCAGCAATCGTTAATGCAAGTACGATCAATGATTCACACAATTCTTGCCATGTCAGGTGTTTCCTGTACCTCGAAAGCTTTGTTTTGCTGTTGCAACCGAATGATAATATTTTTAATATGTTTAGTAGCTAATGCAGGTAATGCGTACACTGAATGACGACTTTCCAATGGAATTCTGAAGCTATCTTGCCGTGAATGTCATCTTTGGATCGTGATTCTCTGCGGTTGAAGTCATATGTCTTTTGTCACTTACATGTTAGACCCGAACCCACATGTCAATGATAAAGACAACATGACTCACTTCTATCCAGAAATGATCTTTGCAGGCGCGAACCATCTGTATGCATAAATACGTCCATCCACGGTCTTGTCTTTATGTAAAGATGTATCTTTGTATATGGGCCGATTTTTTCAGACAAACGGCGTAACGGGCCACATGCGAAAATGAATTTTACTTACGGGCCTCTTAATGTTTCGCATATAAAAATAGTTTTTCTTTTTACTACATTTTATTGCACCATTGTGAAGTAACACACAAAAATAATTATCTTATATACACAAACACATTTTTATATGAAATATACTACATATAAGCTGTATGGTAGAAATTTAAGGAATTTTGAGAGTGTTTTATTATTTAATACATGTTACATGATTATTGAAATTAATTCAAAATTAAAATACATGTGCACCTAGTAAGATAAAAAAAATTGTAAAAAATATATATAATTATGCTGATATTTTCCATAGGTCCAATGTCTTAGAGATTGATGAAAAACATAAAGGGACAATTCAAACTTCTATGTTAAAATCACCACATAATAATTACAATAATATCTAAATTTTGATCATATGTTTGCCATAAAAAACTTAAATGTTTTCATGAAATATGACCATTTGTTGTTCACAAATGGATACATCTCTCGGATAATTTTCTACAACTCATGTCAAACTATGATATTTGAATATGTCATAGTAATTTTGAAATTGTACGCACCTCAAATTTAGATATATTCTTATGTTTATCATAATAACATAAAATATTAACTTATATTAGCAATTTTTAACAAAAATTTCTATACGCTTAGATTAAAGAAAATAAGTCATATAAAAAATATCCAAACAATAGCAATTAACGTAAAAACACTTTAAATGAAATATCGTAATATTAGATAATATTCAGAAGAAAAACATTCAATTTGGAGTTCTCACGAGAAAGAAATACTAGTTATAATTTTT
This sequence comes from Leersia perrieri, assembly GCA_000325765.3. NCBI lineage: Eukaryota > Viridiplantae > Streptophyta > Magnoliopsida > Poales > Poaceae > Leersia > Leersia perrieri. The sequence continues at coordinate 11,338,262 of CM002482.1, read as the reverse complement.
AATTCCGAATTAAAAAAGAAATATTAGCCATCCACGTGTTCTTCATCTCACTCAAATCTTCATATTACCCTCAATAATTATCGGACTCATCAAAAATCTTCATATTACTATCGATAAATATCGGACTCATCAGGACAAACCGATAATTTCTAATACACTGTAATATATCCCTCCCACCCTCTCCCTCCCTCCATTCTCAACTCCCCTCCCTCTCTCTCCCTCTAACAGCTCTCCCCTCACCCTCAGCTCACTTCTTTCTCTCGACAGACCTCTCACTTCTCTCTCGCACGCAATGGCGGAGGAAGTGCGTGGGGCGGCGGAAGCGCGTCGGGGTGCGGAGGCGGGCGGTGACCCCGTCGGCGGCACGCGCGGTGGCGGCAGAGCCCTCGCGTGCAGTGACAGGCCGCTGGCTGCTGCAAGCGGCCGGGTCGGGAGCCCTGCATGGCTGCCTGACTCCCCAAACGGCGCCACCCTCTGCGACGGCGGCGACGGCGCGGATGCGGTGGACGGCAAGAAGCGGCGGATCAGCGGAAGTCAACAAAAAAAAGTTGACACGATGTTTTCACGCTGCATAACATAAGATCCTTTTGTCTCCCAAATCCTATAGCTTGCTCTGTAAGCCTCTAACCACCAGGCCCAGGTCTCCTCGCCACTCACCATTCATCACATGGTAGTGAGCGGTGTGGTCAAATTACGCGAAGTATGAACTCCTCAAATCCTACATATATATGTGATCAAATGGTTCAAAACTCGAACGATGGTGTTGAGCTTGAGCTGAACACATCCAAGCACATCCGATGCCTTCACATCCATCCAATGCGTGACAGATCTACCTTACTAAACAGGGTAGCCCAACATAAAACCTTTTTTCTGCTAGTGATGCGTTGTCTCAAACTTCATAGACTTAAAATCCTGGTGCCTCCTCGTCCCACGTACGGGTTCATATCATCTCAAGGAAGAAATTCACAGCCGCCATTGATTCAACCATAAATTGTAAATGGGCAGCAAACACCTCTATTAATTTGTTGCCATTCTGTGTCTCCCTCTCGCATATTGCTCCTAGCATTTGAAGATATATAGTTGTTCAACGATTCCTTCTTGTGTCTCAAGCTGATCACTATAGAGGAAAGGTACGGCTTGGCTGTATATAGTAAGCCTATATTATGAGATTTTTTACAGTTCATCAAATCAAATGGTATCGGTAGTAGTACTAAACTAAATTTAACAGGGGATTAAACAACGATACGATCAGGTCCTTGTTGAATCAACGGTTGGTTTAGTTTAGTATCTGGCAGTGCTGATATTTCAATGTACTATCAGATAGACCATAAAAACTCTTATATTTATATTATATAGCTTATACCCAAGTTAAGAGTGACAATTTGCCTAGAATGTTTAACTAAATAGTTAATATTGCTGCACGATGATATGACAAGCTCAAGTAAAGCTCAAATGCTTGCAACACTTGCCCTCAACTCAAGACTTCTGATACATCGGCATAAATTTTCAATTCCGACTTGACACCCTAACAAATCCTACCACGTGACAAACATGCTGTGCAGCTGCAGCCCAAAAAAAAGCAATCAATACCGATCAGCAGTGGCGGAGCTTGACATGAAGTGTTGGGGGCAACTTAAAAAAATGGGTTCAACATAGCTGCTTTTTCAAAGAAAATTATATATGTATGAAGAAAAATAGGTTTATCTGGGCAATCTGTAGTTATATAAAAATATATATACAAATTTGAGGAAATGAAGTAAAAATGCAAACCATATTGCTATTTCTTCAGAAAAATGCATGTTACATGCACAGCAGGTTGCTATTTCTTTAGGGAAAAGAAGCATATTATGAAGAAAAAAATCATGACTCTTTATATGTGTAATAATGAGAGAAAAAGATGAGGCAAGAGGGATTCGACCTCACGACCTCAAGACTGAGGCAAGCTAGAGACACCACTAGGCTGGAAAATCCTTAACGAAAACTAATGCATAGCAATATTTTTGTTCAGATGTTGGGGGGGCCACCACCTAGGTTGGCCTCAACTAAGCTCCGCCACTGCCGATCAGGACCTATGGTGAGACTACCAGCGGTTCTGTGTGGTCTGAAGTCCCACTGCCTCCCATTCCTAGAGCCACTAAAGGAAAAAAAAAAAAAAAGAAGATATAGAACCTCTTGGCCTTAGCATGTCCGAATCACTTTTTATCTCGGGGAGATCAAAAGAACTGCACTAGGAATCCCTCCTCTTGGGCACACACACCTCAAACCTCTCTAATTGGTTTTTTATGTTCATGTGTGTAACTGTGTACTATATGTCACTGCCTCGGCAATTCGGCATGCAAGCTCTCTCACTATATACTCTTCGTTCTTATATGTATAACGCCAGTTTATTTATTTGACCTAGTCAGCATCAGTGCCATATAAAAACGAAGACATGAGGAATGACCAACACTGGCACTGTAGAACTGTAGCAGTGTGGCGCCTCTCACCTCCACAGCTGGGATGAGGGAGTATAAACTCCAGCTCATAGCAGCACATGCCCACTCAGGCAATGGATGTCTGTGGTTTGCATTTGGCTTCTACCAAGAAAACAAACGTAGGGTGGCTTGATGGCATTTTCTTTCACATGTCACATAAGAAAATACCATCAAACCGCAGCCACTTTTTAATATACATTATTGTCGTATGATTATGGGCGTGATAAATGAAAGCCAGCTCATCGCAGTTTTTAGTTCTTTTGATGCAAAGGGCTTGTATACATAATTATAATTTGAAAAGTAAAGTACATGTGCGGTCTCTAAATTTGTCCAATTGTATTATCTATCCCGGCCCAAACTCTTAAAATACATTAATTATTATTTATTGGGCTCCCTTACGGTACCTTATACTAGTGATAGGTAAAGTAGTATAGATAAAATCCAACCGTTGATTATTAAAGGTATTATAGTAATTGATCATTTAATTTGAGTAATTACCCACCATGCCATTCCCTTAACCGGCAGTCACGTACGGGAGGTACGCCGCCGCATGCACGATAGATCAGGGCGACGCTCGGAACGGTCTTTGCCGCCGGCTGCCGCGAAGGAGGAAAGTCTGGCGCCAGGGGAAAGTCGGCGCCAGGGGAAGGATCCACGCCGAACTACTCAACTGCATTCTCTCCTGGTCGAAACACGAGCTTATGCTTGTGTGTTGTCTCAAATTCTCCTTGAGCCCTTCCAAGTGCCACCAATACAAGTCATCAAGTATAGCGAAAGCTGACAAGGAAGCTGATAGGCTGATACAGAGCTGCATACTGTAAGATCCCATTGTCTCCCAGTCCTATAACTTTAGTCTTAATAGGCAGCTAGAGCTATTTTTCTCTCGACAAATTTATATGAACATCTCTCTCGTGCACTTGCCCTAGTTTCTTCATGTGAAGTATGAATCCTTCAAATCCTACAAATGATTATATAGCTTAGCCTGGCTGTTTAACTCCTACCAACGAATAGGCAATTTATCACCCCTTACCAACAAATAGGTCCACAATTTACGGCATGTCCCACATCCCAGCTCAGTGGAGGCCAATCGTCATTTCTTAGAGGAAATTACACTTGAATATACAAGTAATTGTAACTTATACTTTAATTATATAAAAACAGTAAGCTAGCAGCTCATGATTAGGATCCAATTCACACTTTGATATATTTGCAAGCTTTCTGTTCCCTCTAGGCCTCTGCGAAGGCTCCTGCTTGGCACTGCCATCCTTTCCCTTACGCTTTCCCTTCCAGCACCACTGAAAGCTCAAATGTCAAATCTTCAGATCGTCAAAACGTGAAGGGTTGTAAGACTATCCACCTCTTACTATCCAATTCCCTCTCAAATGCTACATGTGTAGCACAGCCGTCCCATAGATCTAATACCAACAGGGTGCTGGGCTGAACACATCCAAGCTCATCCCAAGCCTGAACAACCATCCAAAGTCTAATAAAACAAGCTTTCAGTTTGATGCAGCTCATAATCAAACACCTCGTCTGCTGACCCGTCCTCTTGTGCATAGCCTGAAAATCCTGGTGCCTCCCAGTCCCACAATTGAGATCAATTCAAACTAATGGTAAATGGGCAAGAAAGAACTTTTTGTTGCCACTTTGCCACTCCTCCGTGTCTATGGGTGGCAAGCAAATGCGGCGCTTATCGTGTCTGAAGTATGAACCTCCACAGCCACCCACGTTAACATGATTTTGCAAGCAGTTCTGGAGAAGTAGCTAGTTTGGTCTTGTATACATGTTCTGGAGAACTGGAATTTTAAGAGGAATAATTGGCACAAGACCATATGTGCTCTCTCTTCATGACTATATATAGTGAATGGTTGTGATCACATTTGTTCTTCTGTAAAGAACCGAAGACGATGACACACACACAGCTGCTTGAATTCTGAATGTCACAGCACTGGATTAGAACTCCTCAAACCACTAGACCTGCGTACACAGATACATACATGATCTAAAATTTCATATATGAAGATGCCATATCCTAACTTCAAAACCAATTTTAACCAAAAAAAAACAAATTTAGCCATGGTGATGCATTTTTTCTTGTAAGGGCTTCTTTACGATATCAAATACTAGTGTATACTTGTCAAACATACCGGTAAATAAACGGTTAAGATTAAATGTATACTAATAAGTAGTCAGCACACGGTAGCATACACATCTAGTATATGCAATAGTATAGGGGATTTTGGGAAAGAAAGAAAAAATAATGTATTTATCTGTAATTTGATTGATTATTTAGAGAAGAAGACGGTGGGATGGGTAAATAGAGAAGTCATATCGGTGTAGTTCATCGTGAGTCACGATTCGTGACGGCGGCCACCTGGGACTGGGAGGCAGCAATCGTGGCGATGAGGCCGAGGGGATTGACGTGGATGACGGCTGAGGCTGTCTCCTGGTGTTGGACAAGGGAGACACGCCGGCCGGCGGTACATATGCAAATAGGTAGAAAAATGATTTTTCATCTGGTCCTCTCTCTCCTGATTAGCTGATGTGAGATTGGTTACCTCAAAATGACAGTTATAGAAAAACAACTTTGATCTTATATGTACTGAAACAAGAACAGAACGATGGTCACAAACAAATCAAAGAGACATGATCGGCTCTTGTTGCGTTTGGCTTTTCCGATGCAACGGTGTACCCTGGTAATACGTACACAATCGAGAGGACAGCCATGGGTTAGATGTTCATCGAGGACGGGATGGGAAAGTGGGCTGCAGCCTCTTCTGGTGACTGATTGACAGGTGGCTGCACGCCGCCAAGCAGGTTACCTCACCGCGGTTACGGCGGCGCGCGATGGGCTGATTGCAACAAAACGGGCGGCGCATGGCGGCGACCCTGCATCGGAAGCTGGCGGAGACATACCAGGCCGAAGTCATGGAGATGGCAAACAACAACATTAAAAAGTATATCATACATTGTTATCCTCAATGGCTTTGTGGGTAATTTTTAAATTATTAGAATAATTACCAAGTTATCCATATAAATAAAGAGTTGGATTTCATCTATAATACTTTCACGTATTACTATTATGGGATAATATAAGGGAATCCTTGTTTCTCTGTGGCATTTTTTGTGTTTGGTTTGTTATCAACTTAAACAAATGGCCATATATTTCCATTTGAAGGCATGCAATGGAAACATTAACAAATATATACTAGTATAAACAATATTAGAAAGGATTTTGAAATCGGTTTTGCTATTGAACAGGCGCCTGAAATAATTTGATCTGTCAGTCAAACATGCCCACCGTCCGATGCATTAGAGATTTGTGCGTCCTATCGGGTTTCTGTTTGAAGCACAAGGGGGTCGGGGCCGTTTTATGTTTTCTTACAACCCGTTAACAAATCGGCATTGGATACCCCGTTCTCAACAAAACATCAAGGACACCAAGGCTAGTGGTAAAAAAAAAGGATAGAAGAGGAGTGACCGGATCTAGTGTTTGCTCCGATGAGCTCGGGCGCGCGGTGAATCTCTCCCGGGAGGGGTGGCGCGGTGGGCGCGGCCGCGCATTGCTTCTCCGACAAGTGCTGTCGTGCGAGTTAGCGGAGCGTCCGGCGAACTTCGGTGTGCATTTCATCCGGGGATCCAGCGGATCGGCTTGCGTCTACCCCCCACCCCGCGCCCAATTTTTGCTTGGTGTTTTACTTAGTGGAGGAGGGGAAGGTATGTGCTCAGAAATCCAACCACGCCATCTCAAATGCATGTTCCATTCACACTCCCTCAGATCTAAGGGTAGTTTTGCTTAGAAATTCACGCTAGGTTTGGTAGATTTGTGCATTGATTTGTGCTCAGATCGTTAGATTTGTGCTTCGATCCAGGGGAGGGAAGGGGGTGGGGGTTAGCAGGATTCATGCCACATAAGTGCATGCTATGATTTTTGTTTGTCCGAATGATATATCCTGCCATTTTTTTAGGGATTTTTGTTCATCTACCAGGGCGTCTAGAGCTTGCAAGATATGACCAAACTGTACTGCTACACTGGGTGGTATTTTGAGAAAACACCACAATCAGTTGCTCAGTGCAGGGCTGCAGGCCAGCGCCTCTCTTTTCTAAAAGTTTTCGGTATTTGCTAATTACAACAAGTTTCAAGGTAGTACCATTTTCTGATTACTCTGACCAAAGATGGCTAATCACTTAATTAGTCCCTATCACCAGCAGAACCAGTACTCCTAATTATTCCTAACCGAAAGCCCCAACTGTTTCCCGCATCATGTGTCATCGTCAATTTTGCTCCTGCCGTTATAAGCAGAGCATGAAGCACAGCTATCGTCTAGACATTTTTGTGAGGAATCAAAGCGGCATGTGTTTGCTTCGTCCCTGGCATCATATAACAGAAAGATATAAAGAGTAGCACTAGCAGTACTAGTACATGGGCTTTGATGTCATTAGTTAACCATCGTTGTGCCT
>CM002482.1:11245189-11321954 GCA_000325765.3 Leersia perrieri | reverse complement strand
CTTTGCCGGCGGCTGCTCAGGCAGCGGCGAGACAGAGGGGGAGGTGGGGAAGTGTTGGCGGCGGCACGCTCGTTCGCCCCCGAGCCGCCCTGGGTGGGCGACGCGAGAGCCACTCGTGTTAAATATGACCTCCAATTATTGACAGTCTCTTTGGTGTATGATGCTATCACAGAAGCAACAGGATATGCGCAATGGTGCTACATGCTTGGAATCGGTAGCCAAGGATCTTATATTCCACTTTGGGTGGCGTAGTAATTATAGGGTCACTAGATTGAATCTAAGTGATTTAACATTCTTATATCAGTTCTTTTTTTACTATAGGGAGTTGGGGATTTATCTCATCGCCTTAATTATTTTCTAGTGTGACAACTTGCTGGCTGTGTATCTAACGACAGAGGCCGGAGATGTAAAACCATTTCCATTATCTAAAAAATTATTGGCAGACTCTTGTTTCTTTGATATAAATTTGGAGTCAACAAATTTACCATCAAAATGCTTTTCTATGCTATGACTTAAACTAATGAGCAATAGCATCCCTTCTTTTCATCATGTATTGGCCAATACACCACGAATGGTAAATGGGCAGCAAACAGCGCCTCCATAGCATAGTGCAAAAAAAAATCTGCCCAACTAGGCAGTTCACCCAAAAAACCTAGAACGAGAGTACCTACACGATCTGCTTCAGTAGAAAGACTAGCAATGCAATTGAACCGCTTTGAACCGGGTGAACCGAATTGTTTGGTTGAGAACCGCATTTAAGCCGGGACGGTTGGACTGGACGGCTTACAAATGAGATGGGCTTCACGTTTATACCAGACCCAATAGTGCAAAAGTCATCTAAATGCTGCAGCTCATGGTTTTCCTACTATGCTCCATAGCACCCATGTTAAGAGGAATAATTGGCGCAGCATTATACAAGTGAATGCTAGAGATTCTGGTCATTTGTCATAGCCACCAAAGTTAAGAAGAATAATTTGTGCATGTGCTCTCTTTATTTAAGTGAATGCTAGAGATTTTGATCATATTTGTTTCGTGACACCATGCCTCCAAAATCCACATTAGTGTGCTCTCACGTTGAGCTTTTTGTACTTACTTTGTACTGCATGTATTTGTGTAAAAGGGTTAATCTAGGAATAGCATGGTCGGAGCACCAACGCTCATGAATTTTGGGCCAGTTAGAGCAAACCCAAGAACTTATCTATATTTGATATTTTATATGTCTATTTGAATGATCATAAAAAAAATATTCCTCTTCTATATCTTTATGCACTTCAAAAAATCTTCTATATTACATCATCCATACTTCAATCTCTTATATTTTAATAATATTTTTCAACAACCTCTATTCTCTTCTCCTATCATATTGCTTGCTTCAAATATAGAGTGAAGAGAGAGTTCTCTCCCCAATATGAATGATACTCTATATTTAGATGATGTGATGGAATATCTATTGGAGCAACATTTTTCTTACGCATACTCTATATTTGAGATAGAGGATGTGACAGATGAGCTGTTGGGTTTGCTTTTAGGCCTAGAACCAAAAGGGCAGATAGCACCTCTATTACATCACCACCCTCAGGCTAAACAGCACCACTATTACATGTTACATAAGGGTCAAGGTGTTGCTTTTTTCTTCCTTCGTTTTATAATGTGAGATGTTTTGACTTTTTTATTACAACGTTTGACCATTCGACTCATTTAAAAATTCAGTACATGAATACTTTTGACAATAAAGTAAGTCACAAACAAAATAAATAGTACTTTCATAATTTTTAATGACGAATGATAAAACGTTGTAAGAAAAAAAAAAGAAACGTTGAATTATGAAACGGATGGAGTACTAAAAATGAAAAAGAAAGAAGGACAATGATACACACATAGATGCTTGGAGTCTGAAATTCATTGGCACCTACGATTAGAATCCTCAAAACATGAAAATTGTTTTCGATTTTGTTCTCTCTTGTACTAAACTTGCATACATAGGTATTCCCTCCATCCTAGAAAATAGTTCGTTTTTAGAACAGTGAAAAGTCAAACTTTTTTAACTTTGACTACTAACACTTGAAATATTAAAAAAATAGATCATGTAAGAATAATGTTATTAGACTTTTTTATTAAACAAACTATCGTAATATAGAAATTTTTTTATTTAAAAGGTCTTATTTTCATAAATATTATTGATCAAAGTCTTAGATATCATATCATGGTCTAAAAATAAGCTTATTTTTTGACAAAGGGAATAGATATGGACATGGTTTAAAAAATAAGAGAGTGATTGCAAATGTTGATGTACCAAGACGCAATATATACATTCACCTTCACAACTAATTCTACAACGAAAAAGTTAGCATCTGTAAACCCCAGCCGTCACCAATGATGCCCTTGTTCTTGTCAATGTTTTAGTGTTTTTGTGCGCATTCTTTAAACAAATGGCCATTTCCATTTCATAGCATGCTTTAGAAGCATTAGCACTAAAGTAAGCTAACCAACATTTCAACAACATTGACGTCACTGATGATATGATTGACTCCCGTGTGCTGCCGTCGCCTAAGCAACTATGGTCGATACCAATCCGAACACACGATCGTCGGAGAAGTCCGAGAACTGGGGAAATAAGCAGAGTTGTGTTATTTATTCCAAATCTGCCGCTTAGCACAACGGAGTTCCCCTTTTGTACACACGCCATCACATTCTTGCAACACCAGTCGTCTCTTCAGCACGCAGGTGGCTGAGACCCTCACTGCCGTGTGCCCCGCCTCTGTAGCTGTATCGAAAACAGCAGAGCCACGGCATCCAGGCAAAAATTGCTCCATGCCCTCAAGTCCCGGTGCCTCCCAATCTTGAAGAAATAGAAATGGTGTCTTCTTGACCTTAGCATGTCCTGCTCACCTTTTGCATTGAGCATGGAAAGAAAACAGCTGCATGAGGGCACACACACGGGCACACCTCTATCTACTTGCCTACTTGGCTTCTCACTGTTGTGCGTTTCACTGTTTTGCTAACTAGATCTTTTCCTCTGCCAATGCTTTTGTAATGCCAAGGCTATCGGTCCTTGCAGCGCAGTGTCACGCAGGTAACAGCTGCAAGCTCTTGCAAATATGCCAATTAACTCGAACTTAAACGCATCACATGTGTGTGCAGCCGCTCAGGCAGTGTACTGTCTGCTGTTAATGGACTTTTTCACGAACAGCAAAATACGATTTTCAAAAGCCATGAGTGCATATAAAAGAAATGTGATAGATCACAGATTACATGAACAACCAAAAAAATGCCAGTCTCAACTGTCATGTAATTATAGGCGCAGACAGATGAATGCCAGCTCAGCAAATTAGCATTTCAGTTCTTTCTGTATACATAATTAAAACATCACATATAGCTACTGCTGCAATATTAACTCGGGCATTCAGCTACCTCTCCAAAAATAGCTAAGAATCACGGATCTGAATTTCTAGTTTGAAGGTTTCAACTAAAGGCTCTGGCTGGGGTCCAAAATCCATGTCTACCAAAAAAATGTTTGCTGTTCTATATATACTTCTCTATGGTAGTAGTAGTGAGCGGTTAGTCATCACCGCCACCATCATCAACCTCCAAGGGATCATCATCATACCCTTGATCCTCTTGGTCGCCAGCATCATCGACATCCATGAGTTCTTGCCCTACAACTGCTTCATTTATTGCTTCCAGTGCTTGAACATTCCTCAGCTCTGGAGGAGCTCTCTCCACTTTCATGGTTTTTAGCTTATCCTCCACAAAGAATGCGGTGAACGGCTTTGGAACCTGCATGATGCTCGTAATTAGATTCATTCAAATGTTTACTTCCTATGCTTTGAACAGAAGGAAAAGACAGCAGCAATGAAACCTGAAAATAGCGACCCCGCTCTTTGGCACTTTCAACAAGATTGTTCCAGTGTTTATCTTCCTTCAATGTCGAAGCAGAACCTACAACCTGTGGCATGCCGATTATTATTTGGATTGACAGTTAAACCAACAAGTTAATTATATAAACGACTAATTGACTACATAGCTTTAAGCAAATAGTGATATAGCCAGAGCTGACCCTAGCCAAATGGATGGACTGCATGAACTTAAAAGTTCCATATGGCACAGCTCACTGATCTCATTAAAGGACATTAAGTTATGAACATAAAGTTGCAACGTAACATGGGCAGAACAAAAATTACAGCAGCCACCTAGAACTAGCGCCTTGCGGTAATGTATGAGAGAGATAAATTCCTCATTTGCTCTGTATACATTTCACTAGGATGCAAAACTCTTCAATTATCGAGTTAAAAACATATCTCTGTACTCATTAGAGCGCATACTCAATGTGTATAACATAAAAGATAGTACTGACTGAATCCAAATCATGCAGAAATATGCATTGCATGTAAAAATTTGAGTTTGCATAAAGATTACTTACCAGTACAGCAGACCTAGCTCTGGTGATGGCAACATTCATTCGTCGAAAATCAGAAACAAACCCAATCTTTTGCTCCTTATTGCACCGAACACATGAAAAAATGACTACTTCCTTTTCACGACCCTATATATGAGCATCAAGAAGCATGCATTACAAAAGTTATAATCACTGCGATTTGCTACAAATCTACAATACAAAGAGAAGACTGCAAATGAATGAAAAAACACAAACCTGGAATCCATCAACTGTATTTACGTCTATCACTTCCTTAGACTGATCACCAAAGGTCGACCGAAAATGGTCCTTCAAGAGCTTCACCTGATGCCTGTATGGTGATATGACAGCCACCTGGGAACTAGATTTGAGCTCTGGATAGTGCATGGCCATTTGGTGATATAAGAGGATTATGAATTCCACTTCGTCCTCATTTACCCATGAACCACTTCCAGATGGTTGGGACTCAATCCCATCAATGTCAAAGAAACAGAATGGCCCAAAACAGCTGTAGGAATGCCATGGACGTTTCTTGCTGAGTCCCTCCCCGTCTTCTAGGACCCCTTCGTAGAATTCTTTTGAGGGGAATATACTTATCTGTTTTTGAGTGGATTGATAAAATAAGAAAACAATTCTAGTCTCCATCTTTAGATGAATCTAGGAGATATTACCTCTGGGTGCATGCGATACTGAATTTTGAGCATTTGCACAGGAAAACCCGCAGCCTGAAATCTCTTGAACAAACTAGTTCCATACCTAATAGTTTCATTAGCATTATTTAGAATATCGCAAAACCTTACATCAAGAGTAATATAGAGGAGGGGGGAAAAGAGAAATTTTACCCTAACTTCTGGGCAGTAGATGAAATTACAGTTGCAGGCAACTGAACTGGGTCACCAACCTGATGAGATATTACAGAACAGTTAAGGTATGATACCACAATAAGCTCAGGTGAAGTCATGTATCAAACAGTGGGTGATCTGTTTGCTAAGCAAATTAACAAGGTATTATAATGATAAAATATTAATGCACAAAGATAAGGCCCAAAATTGAAGGGCGATGTAAATCATGAGATAGGTGAATGTCATACAAGAAAAACTTGTTTGCACCCATGGATCAAGGGCACAAGTGTTGCTGGTTCTACCTGAAAAAGAAGAGGATATGCCAAACTTCAGAAATTTAACATAACAGAAGCACATAATTATCCAAATCTAAGTGACAAAATGCTCCATGGTGTAACACTCTGTATAAAACAAACACTCACAGCTTGTGCAGCTTCATCAATTATAACAACATCAAAAGCACGGGTCATCCTGCTGAAAATGGATGATCCGCTAAAACTTAGTGTAGAAAATACCTGCAAGTTTTGCTCGAGAGTCAGAATGAAATATTAAATTATCTCTAGAATACTGAAAATAAGCAAAGAAATGTACAATGGCTGCTTCATCAAGAATTGATGCTCTAATTCGATCATATTCACCAGCTCCTCGTCGCCCACCATCTGATGAGCGATCCACACCAGAAAGTTTTTGTTGTATCTGCAAAGATACGAACTCACTGTGATTTAGTTACACAAAAAATGCTTAGCAACTAATATCACGTACAAGGTAATCCATGGAAACTGCTTTAACAGAGTGGTGCGCCTTCAGTCCAATGCGCACAATCTTAGGATTATAGGTGTTGTTATTTTCATCACGTATTCCTGAAAAGAAGAATAATTAGATGATTGATTTTCTCGTCATTAAATTAGTGATTAGATGAAGCGAACAAAATTTGTTTAGTTTGAAATGCATGATGCAATTGTAAGAGTGTTCATGTTGTCAGAAATTTTTTCTGCATTAATTCAGTAGCAAAACCCATTCACCTGTCTGAAGAACACGTAGCACAATCTCATCAAGTGCTGAGTTGGATGGAGCACAGACCAAGACATGGGCCCGATACTTGCGATTGGAACTTACGACCTCAGGTTTCTATGAATACAGGTGTTTACCATGTCAGGAAATTCATACAAGCATCATGGCAAGATGTAGCAAAGTGCGGAGTGCAGAAGCATACTAGCTCATTCCCAGTAGGATAAAAACCATCATCACCATCTACAGGCATAATTAAATCTCGAGGATTTACACCAAGCAGCCAAGGAGACGCTTTCATCCAGTGTGCATACCTATCATTTGAGCTCTGCAGTAAGATTGAGGCAACAAATATTTGCAGCAGTATCATGTAGCAAATAGAAGAACTGCAGAATTCAACAAAAGAAGAAAAATGCCAAATTACACTGAAAAGAGCTTCTTTATCAATTCCCACACCACAAATAAAAGCTATATGATGACTGATCACTATATAGGATAGTACACATGTAAAAATAGTTACAACATTCTCCCTCCGACAAACCCTAGGAAAGTATCAATAAGGGAGGTGAATTTATTATTTCCTAACACCATAAAGAACATGTTTCAAAATTTAAATTGGTAAGAAAACAAGCAGAAGAATATAAGGAAATTAGTGAAAGGTGGAGCAATTGAAAAGAGCATACTTATCAACATACTTGCCCTCAGTGTCCAACTCTGGCCCATGTTTTTGAACATCAAAACCACCCCTGCATTACAGGAACATAAAGTATATAAGATACATGCATCCTTCGTATAAGAAACATTATTGTGGCAAAAGAGGGATAGATGCTTCTGAAAACTGTATTTATTGTGGCTACATCTGTAGTTCTGTATTACAACTCCTTAAATCTCAATAATTTTATCAAGGCTTCTCCTCTTCGTAATGGGAAATACTAGTCAATTCAATAATACATAATACACAGGTGAAGATATTACTTGGTTTGCATTCTTGCAGGAGCAGAATGGAGAACAGCACTGAGGAGTCCAAGGATGGTTTGTGTTTTTCCAGTTCCTGGGGGGCCCTACAATACAGTTGAGTTCTACGTAAATGCTGCATGACACCAATTAGAGCACATGTAGCTTTGCATATACTCTAGTTCTCAAGAAAAAGCATACTAATAAAACAGCTTCAACACTAGCATTTTTTTCAATAGGTTTGATAATAATACTGAAAACATAAACAAATATAAGTGGAAATAAGTAAGCAAACCTGGATAAGAACAAAGGACCTGCGAGAAAGACCAGCCTACAAGAGATAATGCATTGGTCAATCAGACATGTGATTTTTCTTTAAAGTACTTTACCAACAAAATAGAATACTAAGAATAATGCTCACATTGACTGCATCTAGTTGTGAATCATTAAGATTTGTTTTAAGATAATCCATAAGGGGCTCAGGGACATTCCAAGCACGGTTTTGATCATTTCCATCTCTCTGCTTCTCACTAGCTGACAGAATCAGATCCTTAAAAGGAAGTGATGCTACAGAGTGCATGCCCGAGAATTCTCGCATTATGGTAGACAAGCTGCAAATCTGAGAATTTTAACCATGAAAAAAGGATATCAAGTTCATGTGTGTTGTCAATAAATGACGCCAGCATGAAAACACGGGCATTCTTCAGTAGCAATTGAAACTCACCTTTAAAATCCAGAGGAAACTCTCTGCGGTTGAAAAAATGGAAGCCATACGCTGCAGCCTGGAACAGCTCACAGGCTTTGCTACATTCAAATTTTTTATTTCACCTGCTACAAATGTCCTAAGAGAAATCGTTTCTCTACCACCCCGCTGTTCCACTAAAGCAAAGGCATATGCACTAGGAGTTACTCCCTCTTCAAACTGCAAATGTGCAGTGCAGGTATATCAAAATTGTCAATTCAACATGATAGCAAATTCGTATTAACATCATGAATTTTAAGTATAACTCTTTTCTTCAGATACAGATTAGAACCGATGAATCATTTTTCTTTTGCCTGGAGTATTATCTAGAACAAGGAGCTTTTTGCTGGTCTAGTTCTGTCTCAAGCTCTCAACACATTTTCAAATATAGGAATGCGCATAAGTAACTAACAATACCTTGACAGACTATAGGCTCCACTAAATTGTCCGGCGATTTATACCTTCTACACTTTCCTATCACAGCAACTAAGCTACCAAATTTACCAGCGTAGCACTTACTTTCTCTTTGGAGAGCAGCAAGAGGTCATTCTCCGACAACATCTCCCGGAAATCATCGAGCACCGCCATGGACACCTTGTGGAACCCCTCCGACTCAGTGCACGACGCCACAATCCCCTTCTGCCAGTCCTGCCCAGCCTCTGCCACATACCACACAGAAACGCAAATCAAATAGCATATCGTCAAATAAACCGGCAGCAATTGGGACAATACAGATGCCGCGAGCCGGGCGCCCACCTTCCTCCTCGTCGCTGCGCCCCTGCACAATCTGCGCCTTGACCTCCTCGAACAGCAGCGGCTCGAAGACCGCGAGGTACTCCGCCACCGACGCGTACGTGTTCTTCACGCGCTTCAGCCCCTTCGCCTGCTCCCCTCCCTGCCCCCACAAAATTCCCAAAAAAAAAATCAAGGTCTCGCTCGACGTGATTGCAAGCGCTGGGTTGGCGTGGCGGCGGGCGGGAAGGCGCGTACCTTGGAGTCCGCGGCGAGGCGGACGTAGTCCCAACTAAGGACGATCTTGTGGAAGCGGTCGAGGGTGGAGGTGGCGGCGCCGGAGGAGGAGGAGGAGGCGCCGCCGCCGCCGCCGGATTTCTCCACGGCCATGGGGGCGGCGCCGCGGCGAGGTTCTGGGGTTTAGGGGTGTGAGCTTGCCGGCGCTGGAAAGAGGAGTAAACGAGACGAGCGAGAACACAGAGAAGGGGAATGGATGGTAATGCTTATGGGCCTAACTGGGCCTATGTGGGCCTGAGCCCATTTGCAAAAGACGCACGTCGTTAAGTATACTTTATATCCCTACGCTGGAATAAGACCCACAAGCATTTGACATTGTGAAATTCTTCGGACAGAAACAAATTGATGTACACTTTTATTGGACCATTTCTTGGTACATTTGCATAAACTTACACACATGAAAAAGACCATATGAACAATTAAATGAGCAGAATAAAAGCAAAACACAATCCCAACCATTTACCGCACAAGCTTAATTCGCCAAAACGCAACCACACATAAACACAAAAGCAGAAAACCAACATGAAAGATCGAACAAAGAAGCAAAACGGCACAATCTCCACATCATCTTCCTCTCCTCCTAGAAGTGGTTGACCCTCCTGCAGTTCTTCCTGATCTCGCCGTTATGACCAGTCAACGGCGAGATGTTCCCCATCTTGACCATCGACTTGGCGAACTGCTCGAAGAAGAGCTCGTTGCTAGCAGCATAACGGTGGACGAGCTCCATCGTCTCATGGCTCTGCGTGAGCAGCACCTCGTCGGAGCTCAGCAACCCATTCATGGCCAGTATATTGTGATAATACTGGTTGTCGAACCGGAACTGGCTGACCGGGTCAAGCGCGAACAGGACCTGGTCCCCACCCGACTTTGGGCACCGTCCCCTCAACTCCGCCGCGTAAGCCGGGTTCAACGTGAAGTCAACCCTCCCGTCGTTGTTCTGCCCGTACAGCCTCTGCCTGAAGCTGACGCAGCGAGAATCGCCGATGGTGTGTCCCCCGGAGAGCGCGACGAGGTCGACGACGTCGAGCCCCTGGTTGCGGAACTTGGCGATGATGGTTGGGAGTGTGTCGTTGGGCGCCGGGATGAGGTTGTTGGACCCGGAAAGGCTCGCGGTGAGCGAGTCGCGGCGGCCGAGCGGGACGTCCCACCCGGGCCCGCCTGTCAGGACGGTGGAGTCGCGCGCGGCGACGGCCACGATGTCGGCGCAGGAGACGGTGTGCGGGCAGGCGTGCTCGAGCGCCGCCTTGATCTCGTCGATCACCTCGTAGCCGCGGAGCGAGTCGCGGTTGGGGTTGGAGCGCTTTTCTGTGGCGAAGCGGCCGCTGCCGTCGGCGTCGAGGAGGACGGAGGCGTCGCAGCCCTGGACGAAGCAGTCGTGGAAGTGCATCCGAAGAAGGGACGCCGCCATGCGCGGGTCCTCGGCGTGGGCCTTGGCAACGATCGCGCCCACCACCGCCTCCATCTGCGGGCACGTGTGCTGGTAGAAGTGCGGCAGCAGCATCCCGCCGCCGCCCCAGGGGTTCGCCGCGACGCCGCCGAGGGCGCCGGAGAGCACCGCGAGCGCCGCCACCACAACCACGGCGAGCGCGACGCCGCCGCCTCCCCAACGCAATGTCGCCGCCGCCATTGATTGATGCTAGCTCTCAAAGCTCACTCACAAGAGGGAATCAGTACACTACGTACTAGCTTGATTAGCTAGTGCTTTGTGTTGTTTTGATGTGAGGAATCAAGGAGAGGGGATTAGCATTTTATAGGACGCGAACATGGCAGGACGGAATGATAAGAGAGGTGGTCATGAGTGAGATCACGAGATGATAATGGTAGATTATGGAGTTTGATGGAGCCGGTAATGGCCTTTCCAGCTCCCTTCGTACTTACCTCCTCCATTAGGGCCTTTTTTGCAGGGGCAAGTACAACGTCTGCACTTGGCATCATGGCATGTTAGTCTCAGCGGCTCGATCGGGTACACGTACAGAAGCAAACAGCGTTAGTTAATTAAAGGCACTCGGCTAATCGAAAATGCCTGCATCTGCTTAGCTTAATTAGTACCTAAAAGTTAGCTAGCTTAGCTAGGGAACCTTCGATTAAAAATTTTTTATTATTTAAAGTGCTTAAAAACATTTAAACTCCTTTACCTTTTTATTTTTTAGAAACCCGCACAAGACCGAGTTTCATGTATCGATAAATCACAAGAAAGAAAGATATAAGTCTATAGCGTTAAAAAACAAGAAAAAATTAGAGTCACGTCATTATTATTTCTAAGATATGTTATTCTGTACCACATGTCATTGACTCACGTGGCCCCACATGTTATTGACTAACGGATGGTATATCTTTAACTTTAAAAATTGCAATGGCATGAATCCAATTAGCCTAATAAACAAACCCACCACACTACGAGTTTGCAATTGAATCCATAAGACGCCATTTTCTCTCGTTAGAGGCGTCATTTAGAAATTCCATTGCCTTTAGCAAAATTAAAGAAAAAAAAGGAACGCAACACTCCAAAGGCAATGGAATTTCTAAACAACGCATCCAACAAAGAAATGATGAAGAGAACGTCATCGCTACCCGTCCCGGGGAGATAGGATGTGGTTTTCTCCTGAAAAACCAAAGGGCTACCGGGAGTAACACAACAACACCCACAACAAGAGAGCGGCACTCACAAACATCGTTGTTGCCGATGCCCCGAAGGTAGACCTTTTGCCCTAACCTCCCGCCCTCGTGTGTCATGGGACCCCTAGATGGTCAATAGCCACCACCATCCAAAGATCTTCAACACACAGCCACCGCGCGCACTTCTCCGCCAATTGGCCATCAAGAAGGAACTCAACATCCTGGCGTGCCTTTGATCCATCCATGCAATTGGGTTAGATGGAACAGGGTGAGAGAGAATAATGGATCCCCTCACCCTCATGCTACCCTCCCTATCCCCGATGTAGCCATCTTGAGACAGCAAAGGCATCACCACAAGAAGACAAACTCTGGAAAGGGGCCCCGCCAAATGCCTACACACCCACCTCACAATGGAACCGTCGTCTCTACCTACGACGCTGCCATCTCAGGCTGCCTTGACATTGCCACATTGCCATCATCCACGCCATGCCACCCCTCCCTCTGCCCGTTGGCCATGCTACAACACCGTCGTTGCCCGGCCAGTCGAGAGCCTCCGTGCCTAGCTATCCAGCCAGTCGCCACTGACGATAGCCCAAGCCAAAGCCTCCGCATGCTCGTGCCGTTGCTAGAGATCTCCTACAAGATGTGAATTGTTACCCACCAACACTTGTAGTCGTCGTTGTCATCGGTCGTAACATGGCAGCTCCTGGTCCACCGAGGATATATAGCCCGAGCCGACGCATCCGCGCCAGACCCCAACCAACAAACATACCAAACCAACACCTCCACACCATCTAGTCTAGATCTAGCACGTCACCTACATCACCGAAGCCAAAAACTCCCACCTCTGCAACCGATGTCCACCCTGTTGCTACCTCCACTTTGGCTCAACGCCACCGCACAAGCGCCGACACAACTAGAGCCAACGCCACCTACCTCTAGCTAGCCTCCTCACCACTGGCGTTGGGTCATGGCTCGGCCAAAACCGCACCACCGCCCATGCCGCAGTCGTCACCATCCTCCAAAGTTGTTGCCGTCGCCTGCAATACCGTCATCGCCACTCCATGGGCAGCCCCGAACTCACACCCCCTCGCCAGAGTTGCCATCCACTGTTACCGGCGCCCACGCCGTCTCGTTGCTTCCCCGACCGGATCTACCCCGAGGGGCACAAGATCCTCCAAGGGGAACTAGATCTACGCCACCGTAGCGTCGCCTTGATGCCCCCCTCCCCGCTCGTGACGCGCCGTCTCCCAGCACCACATCACACCTGCCCCGCCTCGCTCCGCCCGCACGCCCCTAGATGAACCGCATCGTCGCCCCCGCGTTTTAACCACAACCCCTTGCCAAATCCAGCCAAGAGGCACACGGATCTGACACCGGTGGCGCCAGATTTGGCCTTTGCCGACGCTAGCTGCCTCACTAGTGCTCTAACCAACGAGGCACGAGCGAAGAAAGGAGAGCTTTGCCGCTGCCGTCCTATGGCCGCCTGGCTTTGCTGGGTTGCTTTGGCGGCGGCGAGGCGGTGGAGAGAGGAAGGGAGAGGACGAGGCGGCACCCGTGCCGCTCGGGAGCCAATCGACACAAGCTTCTTTTTTGGCTACTATTTGATAGAGCTCAAATGCAGGACACTCATTTTACTTTAACTGTAACGCTCAATAAAACATCATTTCTACAATGCATTTGACACGTTGCATGAATATTCAGCACACATATTTTCATTCACCCTCTATTTAATAATAAAATACATGGTCAAACTCGCCATAGTCTCCTAAACCAATTTGTGATCTTTAATTTCTTATATACCATAATGTTTGTGACAACAAAATTATAGTCATAAAACTAAATTCAGGTGTCAATTCAATTATATTATTTTCATGAAATAAAATTTAAATAATATTAGGCTAATTGTTGGACAAATATTTGAAAAGTTAAATCTTCAAAGGTGTTTACGTCTAATATTGTGAAATGGGAAAGGCTAAAAAATTTAAAGTTCTTGGATGGAGGCTAATCATTTGGTGGCTCGTTCAACCGAGTTGACCGAACAGACCGAATCATCTCCATAGCCCATGAAAAGAAGACTAAACAGTAAAATCGCAATTCTCCCGAGGACATGAGAGCCCGGTATGGGAAATATGAGATGGCCCATATTGTGCCCTCTATTGGGCCTGATCCTCCCGACCGAGATGACGGTGCCTCACCCATCATCCAGACCGTTGATTCCCGATCGTACGGCCCAAACATCATCTTCATCCTACCTAGGCCGAGGTGTCCCCCGGATCCAAGCTTCCTCGAGCTGACGTCACTTCTGTTCCCATTTCACAGTCCACAACCAAAGTGACCACCAAACAAGCTCTCGCTCTCGCAGGCCATGGCGAAGGCGGCGAGGGGGAAGGCGACGCCGAGGCCCAGGCCGAGGCCGTCGTCGCGGGGGCTGTCGGCGGCGGCCCGGCGGCTCCTCCTGGGCGGCGGGGGGCTGGGCGTCGCGGCGGCGGCGTACGTCGGGGTGGACTACCTGCGGTACACCTCCCCGGAGTGGCACGCGCGGCTGATGCCGGCGCTCTGGGCGGCGCTGGCGCTCGCCGCCGCGGCGCGGGCGCCGTTCTACCGCCACTGGTCCGCCGAGCTCCGCGCCGCGCTGCCCTTCCTCGGCTCCATCGCCTTCATGCTCGGGGCCTTCCTCTGCGAGGCCGTCTCCGTCCGATTCGTCTCCGCCGTGATGGGGCTCCAGTGGCACAGGTCAGTGTTGCTTCTTCATTCTGGGGTTGTTTTGTGCCCATGGGGCAAAGGTGCCTGGATCTTAGGTGGATTTTAGCTATTTGATTGCAATGTATTGCGTTTGTTCAGTTGGATCTCCCTCGAAGGTAATAATAGCTTTGATTTTAGTGTGGAAGGATTCTTCCGTGTGGTCTTGCAGAGATTTTGCTAGTAGAGGTTCAGATCACTATTAGCGAATTTTATTGTTTACCTCTTACTAGTTTGGGTAATGGTTGAAGCTTAGAAGGTGAAATTTGAGCATAGAAGAGAGTTTTAAAAGTTTCTGTATATTACGCGTTGGGGAACCTTAAATATAGTAACTAAAAAATTTTAGGTAGGAGGGTTGAAGGAAATATCATGCAGTTTAAAAAGCAGAAATCTGAGTTGAGAGAGAGAGAGATCATAAATCGACATCCTTGGAGTTGGAGAAGCATATGTGTAATTGGTTAGAAACTTGGGTGATCTTTGTTTTCTGGCGTAGACAGATTATTTTTTGGTTAGATGATATTGTAAAAATTCTGGTTTGTGACACAAACACTTCATTTTGGTTTACAGTACTTTATTGTTCTTTCAAGAGTTCAGCTTCTCCATAGTCCAGTGGCTTGCTTCTTGTGTCCTTGCTATTATTCTGTCTGGCTGTAACGTCTTGTTTTTTCAACTTTGAAACAAACATCAAGTTTGCAGTAATTGTTAGCGGAGTTGAATAAAATAGTGATTTCCATTTGAAAGATTGCAGTATAAGTAAGGAAGCAATTGCCTTTTGGAATAAAGGGCCATTTGGAAGTAGTGGGCAAGAAAGGCATATTCCTGGTCTGTTGGTGCTTCCTCTCTCGACTTGATTGAGAAATCTAACATTTGATTGCATTTAGTCTTATGGTCAAATTGACAATAAGTTCATAATTTCTGTTGACTTCAGCTGTCTATAAGCCTACATTATTTTATATCTGCATAAATGATTTTGGCTCATTATGTGTTTGAATTTTCACTTTCAATTACGATAGTACCCTTCTGGTTTTGATTACTCTTACACATAACCACTTACCATGTACCTTTCTCAAGTAATTTATCTGCATACACTCACATCGGTTCTCAGATAAGATTCACATGTCGAAGCATCAAATCTTCACAAATAATTACTTATAAACATAAGTATGTTTGTACTGTTTCAACAGATCTGCTGCTCCACTTCCTGACACTGGCCAATGGCTGCTTCTAGCATTGAATGAGAAGCTTCCTCAAAGTGTGGTTGATCTACTGAGAGCTCATATTATCACTCTTCACCATTACTTGATGCTGTTTATTATGCTGGGTTTCTCAGTGCTCTTTGACTGCATCAAAGCTCCTGGTCTTGGAATAGCCACAAGATATATGTTCACTATGGCAATTGGTCGTTTGCTTCGGACGATAACGTTTGTTGCTACTATTCTTCCATCTGCAAGACCTTGGTGTGCTGCAGCTCGTTATCAAATACCTGGGCATCCTCATCCTTGGGCACAAAAATATTATGTTCCATATGCTTCAGACTCAGATGCAATCCGTATGGTCATACGAGATGATGTGGCCTATGGTTAGTGAATTTGGCTTATCATCCAATTGATATGTCAATTTTGGGAAATTGAGAAAACTAAATTGTCATCCTTTACTTTACAGCTGATGTTCAATCTTACCCTGGTGAGCATAGGCCTGACTGGGGTCGGATGAGCTTTCTAGTAGACATTTTGAGGCCGACTTCTGGAGAGGGACCTTCATGGTACCATCTACTGAAGAAAGCTAGTGGCGGTTGCAATGATCTTATGTACAGTGGGCACATGCTTGTTGCTGTCCTTACTGCAATGGCATGGACGGTATGCTATACTTTTCCCTGTTACAACATCAAATTCTCTGTATGTCCTGTTTTATTGGAAGCTGGACCTGAGTTACTCATACAGTCATACTTACAGCTCTGTGTACTGTTTGCAGTCACATTATTTTAGAGATACTTGCAGTTGATGTCAGCTTATTTGAATTTGTTTCATGCTCATAGGAAGCATATGGGGGCTGGATCTCTGCCGCAATATGGCTTCTTGTCCTGCATAGTGCACAAAGGGAGATACGTGAACGGCATCATTACACTGTGGACTGTGTTGTGGCCATCTATGTCGGTATACTCCTATGGAGGATGACGAAGTTCATCTGGTCTGCTAGAGACGCCAGCCGAGCTAAAAGGCTCGCCAAACTTGATGAGGTTCAGAACAGGCTAATACATGCAGCGAAGGACTCAGACATGGATGAGATCAGAGGTCTGCTGAAACAGGTTGAGCTGGCTGGACAAGAAAAGCAAGGCGTCTCGCAGAGAGCTATCCTGGCCTTCGCTGCAGCGACGATTATTTTCACCCTGACTTGTGTCGTCCTTGCCTTAACATTGACCAGTGATGGTTGATTTCAGCTAGCTTTCCTGGAATCCCCTAAATTTTAGCTCATTTATGGGGTTGTAGACTTATAGTGTTGTTTCTAGATGATCACCGAGTGTTGGTTTCTTACAGGAAACATAGTTTCTACAGAGATGTAATTTGAGCCTGCCAGTGTGCCACTAAAGTGTTCAATTTCAGACTAATGTATGTTTTGGGAAAAAGTTGCCTTGCAGCTGAATGGAAAATCTGGTTATTTTATCATGTTGCTTTGAAATGTGACCATCCTTTCTTGCTCTTCTCTCAATCAACTTGCTCTGTAATCTGGTTATTCTATTATGACAGACAAACTAAACGAAAAACAGAAGGAAAAAAAGAAGAGGAAAAGAAGGAAAGAATCCCAAACACATTTTTTGAGTTGCTTATCAAGAGTTTTTTTTTTTCTTGCCAGGCATGGTTTTTCCTTGCAGAGCATGGCTTACAATATCATGGATTTTGGCACGTTTCCAGTTTGATCTCACGAAGCATGCATCCGGCAGCCATGGCAATCTAGGGGTTTCTTTGCAAATATAGCTAGCACCAATAGCCCGTAGGCCGTACCGATGCTGTGGCGGTAAGTAAATGACAATATTATTTGACTCGAGGGTTTCTTAGTAAATGTTACTCCCACCTCTATCTCCACCGCGCATCTCGCATCGGACGGTCGTCGTTTCCAGTCAAAGGATGGCGGACAGGTGGCCACTGACTTGTAGGGTCCATCAAACTCTTGTCTTCTAGTACGTCTCCGGGGAGGTCGGGGCGCACCACGCCCGCCGCCGCCGCCGCCTTTCCCCCTCTCCTCTCCGCCTCGATTGCCGGGTTACCGCCAGAAAGCCACTCCACTGCGGGCACGCGGCTTGCCGGATTCTTCGTTCTTAGGAAGTTTTGTCGATCTCAAGGTGAGATAACCCTACCTCGCCAGAGATGCTAGAATGGCTGTGTTCGCTTTAAAGTTCATTTTAATGCGTTTTTTTCCTTTTATGAATCAAATGGAATGGTTATGCTGGGGTGTTGTAGAGAGGATTGGCCAGATTTGTCGAGGAGTTGATATGGTTGTAAGGTCAGTTTGGGGCCAAAGAGTAGGTAGTAGTAGTCAGAATGTTGAAGTTCGTCTTATAGCCAGATGTTCAATTTAGGCCTCTAGAGCTTGATAGGTTATGCTGAGGAAAAATCCATGTTCAATTTTGATTAGAATTGGATAGTTTCTATTTTTTTAGTCCTGATTTTAATTTTGTTAGAAGAAAACACCTCCGCAGGAGGTCTCGCAAAATGGCAATGGGGATGACAGCCTGGAGATCTGTGAACATGTCGGAGGACCTAACCCAGGAGATTGCGCCTTTTGCTACTGCCCTTCACGAAGCATTACTCTACTCCCATTGCTCCTCATGTTTCCGCAACATACCAACTCGGTCCCCCTGTGCTGTGTCTTGCACGACATGCAGTTCTGTTCGATACTGCTGCTCAGACTGCTTAATCTCAGACTGTGGAGTGCATTCATCTTCTGGTGAATGTTGCTTCTTTGTAAACCATCTCAAGGAAGCCTCCCCATCCAGTCTTTCTGAAGAAACAACCGATATCCGTGCTGCCCTGCGCCTTCTTTATTCACTTGAGGCGCGTGGTCTTGTTTCATCTGATTCAGTCGGCAGCTCCAATAGAATCGGTGGACTTTCATTAAGTGGAATCGAGCAAGCTATGGTGGAAGGTGGGGAGATTGCCGAGAGGATGCTGAAGGGAAGTTTGTTAATGTCATCTGCCAGGAAATTGCGGATGCAGACTTCTTTTGGTCTCTCCAATGGGCTGACAATAGAGAAGGTAGCATTGTGGGCAGTGATGACAAATAGTGTTGAGGTGCAGATTAATGAAGGGCAGGCTCTCGGGATTGCTGTTTATGGCCCTAGATTCTCATGGTTCAATCATAGTTGCTGTCCCAATGCTTGTTACCGTTTTGTTTTGGCTCCACGAAATGAAGACTCTACTTCAGACAGACCAAAATCATGTGTAGTCCCTGTTAGCAAAGGAGCTGCGCCAGATGCGGTAATGGAGTTTAATTGATCGTTTTATTAGTATCCACTAAACTTTTGCTTTCATCATTTGGAGATATCTATTACACACTGTAGAGTGAGTTACTGGACTCCGTATTGGTTGCAGTGGCATGCTTGGCAGTGCGAAGAATATGGTTCTGCTCATGGTACTTCTTTACATGTTAATTTAATTCTGGATCTTCGAAAAGTATCATTTTAATCTTGTCCTGTTGCTTCCTTTAGCTCAATGCAAATATGGTCCACGAGTTGCTGTTCGGTGCACAAAACCGATCAAGAAGGGGGATGAAATTTTTATAACATACATTGATCTTCTTCAGACCAGGGTACTATTTTTCTTTTGTTGCACCCAAAATTGCAGAAGTTTCACAATTTGTGTGTAAATGCTGGATAATCAAACCAAAGGTTTACTTGTTCCATGCATTTGTACTTTGTTTGCTACTTCAATACCTGGAACTGTGACATCAAATATTTAGTTTTTACATAACAAAATTTTCCTTTAAAAGTTTTAGATACTGTAGAATATGTAACTTTTATGTGCACCTACTTTATTTTGAATTTGCAGATTGTATTTTCTGACCTTTTCCCTATTGTGATACTGTCGTCATGCTCATAACTAACCTTTCCAGGAAGCAAGGAATTCAGATCTGTGGTCAAAGTACAAATTCATTTGTTCTTGTGAGCGTTGTACTACACTACCAAAACCATATGTGGATCTTATTCTGAATGTAAGTCAAACTCTGAAGAAACGATGCCATTGCTGTTTGAATTTTCCATGCATTTATTTCTCAATTTTTATCATCATGCATTTTTTCGAACACGCAGGAGATCTGCGTATCATCTCATTAAGCAAGAGTAGAAAGAAGCAGAGAGCGTAGATAGAACCCAACACCCTCCCCCTGAAACTGAAAGGTTTACAAAGAACATACCCATGAAAGAAGCCGAAGAAGGAAAAAAAAAACATGGAACCACGCCCATACCAACTGAAGGCGCAACAGCTACTGCATTAGCCATAAGCTCCTGGACTTTTGTGTCTCCTGCTACACACCAAAGCATGCTTTGCTAGCCACCGCTTAAAGCACCTCGGCCATGCTAGGGGTAGCACCATTGGAAACACAGTTGTTTCTATGTTTCCAAATTAGTTTTATCATTACGCATTTACGCACCTGCCTGTACAATGTCCTGAGAATTGTCACGGAAGTTTCACTAATTTGCTACTCTGTCATGAAGATCGCCCTAGCCATTAAGAATCTTTTGAATTGCAGTCTCTTTTGTACCATGCTTTTGGATTGAACTTATGCCTTTAAACTTATAGATTAATCTCACCCAACTTTAGTTGAACGAATAAGCCATATATTCACCAGTCAATAATATCAACATTTTAAATTTTGCACCAGTATATCAATTCTCCCATCGTCACTTTTGCTTATCCTCCGCAGCCAAAATTTGAATTTTCAACCTTAATTTTGAAGTTGATTTTAAGGTTTATTCATCGTAATCTCTTTTTCAGCCTTGGATTTTAAACCGTGAATAATACAGATATAAAAGTTTTATCCATAAATTATTTTTTATCGCTTCATTCATGTGTCAACCACTTATTTAAAAAAGCGAAACAATCACAGCCCAATAATAAACCATTTCAAATAATATCAACGATTTCTGGTCAATAATATATGGTTTCTTGTGCATTCATGCTAGCAAAATGTTTTCTCTTATAAAGCATGTATTTAAAATAGCAAATTATTCTTTCAAAATAAAAACAAGTTAATTGTTTCTTCGTGCTAACTGTTTACCCTGATCAGTGTGATGCTAGGAACCTGAAATCACCAGATGATGCGGCAACAGATCCAGCAATTGAGGATTTGGACAATATCTTACAACAGGCAATATCTGAATACTCATTTATTGATGACCCTAAGGCTTGTTGTGATGTAATTGAAAGGATGCTTTCAGAAAACTTGACAAGTGATTTGCAGCAAGAGGAACTTTCGCCAAGGAAATACGCACTCCACCCTCTGCACCATATCAGTATCAGCAGTTTCATGATACTTGCCTCTACATACCGGTGTAGTGCCTTGAAATCAAGCACTGATAATTTGAATGGAGAAAATTGTGATGCAGTTTTCAGAATGACCAAAGCTGCAGCAGCTTATTCATTAGTTCTTGCAGGGGCTACACATCACTTGTTTTTATCTGAATGTTCTATTATGACCGTGCTGTCGCATTTTTTGCTAAGCACTGGACAAACCATGTTAGATTTTGCTCAATGTATTAAGGGGGGAACAAGGAAAAACGTGTCTGAAGCCATCTTCAGCTTTTGTTCATGTTCATCAAATTCAGCAAAACGTGATTCTGTGCACTACAGTCAATTCAGATCAACTTGTGAAAAGTTTGCCAAGCACATCTTATCTTTATCATTTCAGTGCTGGCCATTTTTAGCCCAAGGCTTACCCTGCCTGGAAAGGATAAAGAACCCCATAGACTTCAGTTGGCTTGGTCCAGCAATATTTCAGTCTTTTCAGTTTTCTGAGGAAGATTCTCCTGACCTTTCTTGTAAACATGGGCCAGCAACTTTTGTCAAGGAACAGAAAGAGTACATTCTGAGGTTAGCTGTTTGCTGCATCACCTACAGCAAATATCTTGTGGGTATATGCTATGGTTCAAAGCATTATTTGGCAGATCGTGCTAAAGATATGCTTGAATGTATCAATCTTGTACAGTGAACTCTCTATGGTAGCTTAGGTATGTGTTTATAAGATATATCCCTGGAATTGACATTTGATGCCCTCTATTGTCTTTATCGTGATAAGCATCTTACCTTCAAGATTGGTAATTTCTTTTACAAGCAGAAGTTATCAACATTTTTGTCAAGAGGAACTTACATTCATGCTATTATTATTTTATGTTTTTCTGTGATTAACAAAAGCTAATACAGATTAACAGTGACTCATTGGGTTTATGGGAGCAGTCTGTGGCATGCTTCTATGGTTTTGGTTCACTTACCATTGTTATGTAACACTGTAACAGAATTCTCTTGAAATGTTGTTAATTGGATTTGAGGAGCTCTGCCCAGTCATTTCAGGTGGTTTTAGCTTTGTGGGAACAGTGACTCAGTGAGTTTATGGAAACAGTCTGTGGCATGCTTCTGTGGTTTTGGTTCACTTACGATTATTCGTAACACTGCAACTGAGTTGTCTTGAAATGTTGTTGAAATGGATTTGAGGAGCTCTGCCCAATTATTTCAGGTAAGAGAGGAGCTTGGAGTTCCAAACCTCTGTATATGAAGTTAATCACTGTATATGTCATAATCGTTGTTCATTGGCCTGTTTATAACATTTTTCTGGTCAGGATACAAATATTTCTTGTTAGTTAGTCATGGAAGATTTGAAGAATCATCATCTGATGGGGCTGCAAAGATCTTCGGTTTGAATAACAGGGCAAAAGTTTACTCAAGGATAAAGGTACAAACATTATCTTTATTATATTCTAGTCAGAATCAGCTATTTGTGATTGGAAGATACTCTCAGTTCATTGGTACAATATGCATGTGGTCAGAAGCTCATGGAAAAATCATGCAATCTAGCAATAATTCAAGATATTGCAATATTTAATTGAGAAAACAATACACTTTTAAGGGAAATAAAGAAGAATAACATTGCTTTTGTTTCACAAGTATGTCTTGGTTCAATGAACCGATTATTTCAGTTTTCTGATGTGCAAAATTTGTTCTTATGGGAAATACTCCTGCAACTGTTCAGATTTTGAAGACAATGTGGCAGCTGGTTGGTATGCATACAACAGAGTGTCTCATTCAATACAGTTGGACAAAATTACCCACTCTGAAGCTATTGGAAGCAACATTGACTTGTAACAGCTTCAGATCCTTACAAATGGACAGCAATCATGTATTCCTGACAGGCAATCATGTTCTCTTTATTTCCTTTGGTTTTCTGTCTTTGAATCTTAGAGTGAAGATGAACTTGCTAGTGCAGTGGCAAGGGAGTATGGTTTCAACCCTGAGATCCCGTGTTCAACTCCTGACACACTCATATTTCTCTCTTAATTAAATTGACAGTGGATTCCTTCCAACTGTCCAACCTTTTTAAAAAAATCTTAGAGTGACCAATAGATATTTCTGCGTCTGTATAATTAGTTAAATTTTATCAAATTTAACCATATATGCACTTCTGCAGGGATCTGATCTTCATTTTGCCAAATGAATGCTTATCAGTACCAGTTCATTCTGGTATCGATATGAACATAGTTTGATGCAACTACAAGTCTACAACTACTAGTTTGTGTTCGTTAGTTGCTCATTCTAACATCAATGAACTTCTTCAGAGTAAGTGAAGGTAACTTGTAGCTGAACTATACAACTGTAAGCTTCAATACTTTTCAGTAGAGATATTCTAAATATTACTGAGGTGCATGTTTAAGGTAACTTGTTTTAACCGCAGCCTGCAACCACAATAGGAAAAATATGGCTCCTGGTAAACAGATAACACTGATAGCTAGTTGAATTAATGATAATGCCATAATTTTCTAAACAGCATTGCTGATTATAGTGACAAATAATTGTTGGAATATGCTTTCGCATTTTCCTTTGCCTGTAATGAGTGGGGAGTTAATCTGTCTCCATTAATGGGCCAGCTTGTCTTTTCCCAGTATGGACCTGTCTACTTTAAGTTACCGTTGTTGATAAAATCTGAAATTGCTCGTATATGTCTTAGAAATCCCCTGTTCTTTATTGTCAAAAAATCCCCTGTTCTTAAAATATCACAACTTGCATGGCAATGTCTCTGATGTGCCGTGTACATGTAACTTGATATATGGGTTGGGTTGGTTTGTGTTGAAATATGACTTGTGTATGGTATTTTTTCTTTGCTATTATGGTTTAAGCTTTTGTAGTACTTTAGTACATAGAAAGGTGACTCCATGTATGGAGAGATGTCATGATTTTGAGACCTGTCAGCATTTTATTCCATTTATTATTAGTATGAAACTATGAAAGCCTGATCAACAGTATGAATTCAACATTGTATTTTTTTTTCCCATTGATCAGGCAATTTCTGCATCAACTTGTGCAAGATGTGACTATGCATGGGTAGACGTACGTAATTTTCATTTTTATATTATTGATGGATATAGGACCCATGTATAGATTGAATAAAAAATCACTTCCAACATGTGAACAAGAGAAGTCATTCTCAACATTTGTTTACATCGATAAAATAATATGCAGTACATCAGAAAATTTTCTGGACTGAAGCATCTATTTTTGTGGTCATGTGAATTGCTCCAATTTCAATTGCCCCCTTGGTTCCAAATATCACATAAAAAATCCTCACCTAGACTACAAACAAACTGCTTTCAGTTATTAATTGTGCACCATATGAGTCACCCGTAGTTCAGATTGCTGGAGCCTGCTCGGATGGAATAATTTATTTCTCAAAATTGCGTAAATATAGCTAGTTAGCTGCTATAAATACCTCCTATTGTATCCTTCTTGCAAGCATATTGCAACTAAGCATCTCCCTCTGTTTTGCGCGATCTCTTTCATTTCAAAATGGCAGATGATGAGTATGATCGCAGCAGCTACAGAAGGTCTGGTGCCGATGACGAGGAAGGTGGATACAACAAGACCAACACTGGAGACTATGGTCGCAGCGTTGACGACTACGGCCGTGACACCGGCCGCTTCAACAAGTCCAGCAACGACAACACTAATGAGAGTGGCTACAAGAACACCAACACTGACGAATATGGCAGCAGCTACAACAAGTCCAACACCGACTTAACTGGCGGCTACAACAAATCTGGCACTGGCACTGATGACTACAGCGGCAGCGGTGGCTACAAAAATTCCAGCACCGATGAGTATAGCGGCAGCGGTGGCTACAAGAACTCCGGCACCGGCGACTATGGTCCTGGTGATGATGAATACAAAAAGTCAGGCTCAAACGACTATGAAGGTGGCTACAAGAAGTCCAGCAGCAACAATGATGGCTATGGCGGAAGCGGCTACAAAAAGTCGAGCACCGACGACTACGACAGTGGTAAGAACACCTCCAACACTGATGAATTTGGTGGTAGTGGCTACAACAAGTCAAGCACGGACAACTATGACAGTGGTTACAACAAGTCTGGCACCGGCGACTACAAGTCAAGCACGGGCAACTATGATAGTGGCTACAACAAATCCAGCACCGGTGACTATGGCAGCGGTGGGTACAACAAATCTGACGCCGGTGGGTACACTGATGGCTACAAGAAGTCAAGCACTGGTGAGTATGCCACTGGAACTGGAAGAGACCAGACCGGTTCTGATGACTAGATAATTATCCTGATGCTGAAAAACCATATATGTCCGAATACTGTTGTCCTTGCCTCCTTGGTAATGAATTTATATGTATTCCCTCTTATATACAGCATGGGTTAATTTCTCTCTGATATAGTGGTATGTATGGTTGATCCCATATGAGGTGACTTTCGGTCTTTCAGAGGATGTCATGTGTGTAATGTTATGATTTGTATGTGTGTGTGGCAATGTATCCTGATAAGTTTGTAGATATGCACAAAAATGTAATGCTTTGCTATGTGTTCCAAATGAATAAAACGTGATATTTGGAGAAGTATCAAGCAATCTTCGTTATATATCCACGTAACCTGGAGAGGCATTCACACTTTGCTTTGGAACTTGGAAGGAGCACCGGCCTCCATCTCACTGATGCATGTAGTGTTTATTATTACACGTAATAAGCAACTGCAAGTCTCGCTCTCATCACTTGCTATTCGGGTTCAGATAAACTACTCCAATTACTCCGAGCATTGACATGGAGGATTATTTGTTCTCGCTCTGATCACTTACTGTTCGGGTTCAAGGCAACTACTCCAAAAGTCACACCAAGCATTAACATGGGGGGAATCACATAAACCATCTAATTGTCTCCCTACAAGCTAATTTATTGTTAACTTTGTTTCATAATGTAAGGGTTTTGACTATTTTACTCGTAATGTTTGACTATCTATCTTATTTAAAAAATTATATTAATTATTTTGTTTATGACTTATCAAAAGTAATTTAATCATAACTAATTTTTTAAAATTTGCATAAATTTTTTAATAATACGAATGGTCAAACATTACATGGAAAAAGTCAAAACCCTTACGTTACAAAACAGAGGAAGTACAATTTATGTGCGTCGGGACAGATGAGTGGGTGGATTTTTACATTAGATCGAGTCACTTGGGGCAATTTGAAAACCAAAGGTCCAGAACAAGTGGTTTATGCAATTTTACCTCGACACGGAGAGGAGTTTGGATCTTCCACGTGGCCAAGGCCAGTGTGGTCGCCGTCGCAGCTGTCAGATCAGCTGCCAGCGACCGCGTCCCCTCACCCCACGGCCGGTGCCTCGCGCCGCGGATATCACGCGGGATATGCCGCGCGCGCGCGCGCGTAAGTCAATCTCCCGTGGCGCCGCCCGCTTGCCGACACGACGCTAGCTGCTCTCCCCGCTCAAATCGCGTCGCGCGGGCGCTGGCACGTTACGCTACGCACGTACGTACGCCGCGAATGCCTTGGCCGACAGGGCGACTCGCGCGCGGATGCAGCGGCCAACCAACTGGAGGCCGACCGATCGACATCGCGCTCGCCGTCCACTTCTGCGCACGCGACCGCGCATGGCCCCGGCCGGGCTTGTATCGCCCTGGTTGGTGGTCGAGCTTATCTTTTCTCCGATCGGATCTTGCCCCGGCCGCCCCGTCTCGTCATCTTTTATGCTGGGAAAGATATCTTGCCTCGTTTTTTGACAAAGACGATCGAGTATTACAAGTTTTTGCAGCTTATAATTCTTTGCGATATTGTTATGCAGTTTATTTTTGTGAAATTGGAAGTCACAAATTAATTAAGCGTTGACGCTTAGAGATAGGAAGCTAGGTATAGAGGTATCATGCATATGCAGATTTAATTTCGTTGTGAATAGCAGGGAGATATATCTCTGCTGATGTGATGACTGGTGCTTAGAAGGCCATTCACTAAAGTCTACAACACACACCCCTGCCGATTTGGCCGGCGCCGTGTTGTTAGGCTCTCGGCTCTCCAGGTGCGCTGCAGCTAGTGTTCATCATATATGCATGCAAGGGGCGTTGTCGACGGGCGTTCGTTAATTTGGACAGCGAGCAACGACGACGCCATGTGGCCGGCCGGTATATAGCAGAGTACGATTACCGACAGGCGACAGCATGTACGTCACTATATAGTACATGTGACCAATACGGATCCAACACGTACGTACGTTTCGGTCATTGCTCATTGATGGATTAACAGCCAACACTGCTGAATGCTAGCTAGCTACGCACGGGGGTAGCAGTTGCCAACTATTTCAAAGGGTTCGTGTAAAAATGAGAACTATTTCAAGGGTTGCTTCATGTTAGAAAAATCAAGGCGCAACGGAGACGAAGATTTAATATGAAAAACCTTGCAAATAACCACGGGCAACTATCTGTATTAAGGAGTTGATACAAACGTAGGGAAAGAACGGTACGCTATATCTAATATCTTTCCATGTGTCTTACAAAAGATACATAAAGAAAAAAATAGATAAGTCGTAGTAGGCAAAGACTGAGAGTTCTAATAGGAAACTAATCATACTACTAGAAATATAATCCAAATATACGAGATGTATAAATTCGGATCATATCTCTAACACTTTATTTGCTTGTGTTGGTGATGAGACGTCGTCATTTCCAGCCGATTGGCTTCAATTATTACCTGATAAAGGTTGCCATGCGTACGTGAATAATTACTCCCTTCGTTTCAAATTGCTTATCGTTTTAGGTTTGTCATAAGTTAAACATTTTAATCTTTGACCACTAATTTATAACAGTTCATATAGTTTGATATTCTATTGTTGGCATTTTTAGATTCACCATGAGAAATGTTTTCATAATATATAATTAACATGGTATTAAACTACATGGAACTCTAGAAATTAATGGTCAAAGATTAACATGCTTAACTTAGAAAAAACCCAAAATGACAAGTAATTTGAAACGGATATAGTATTTATAAAAAGAAAAAAATTATCAATATATGATAGTCGCTCTAGATAGAACATGAGTTAATGTGCTTAATTTATACTCTCTCTGTACAAGAATATAAATATTTGGGGTATGCGATATCCTCATACAATGAATTTGAATTGGATTTATGTCCAAATTCGTTGCAACAGGATGTGTCACATCCCACACCAAATGTTTATATTTTTAGATGGAGAGAATAGCTCTGACTATCAATTAAATGGTAAACATAGAAAGGTAAAATTTACACATTTTAGATTCAGCTCTTATGATCATGTAGCAAACAAAGAAAAACTTTATTTGCAATTAAAAGGCTTCCTCGCAAAAAAAAGGGGGTACATTGGTAATTGCATATATCTGCCAGTAGGGATTCATGCTGCGAGAGAAGTCAAGCTCATGTGCTTTGAAGGAGTGTTCCTGATATCCTTACCCATGATGAGCTAATACGGATGGGAAAACATTTTTCAGATAATAGAATAAACGTGATCCACACAACCATTTCTACCAATATATATGTGAAAGTACCAACAAGAATGGAAAGTGTGAACAAAATCACATTTACGGTTCTGATATACGTGAGGCAAAGCTCTTTGCCTCCTTTAAGAAAAAAAAAACATTTACGGTTCGGCAAGTTTAATTACCATTGAATTTTTTCCATCAACTTAAAGCACCTTCAACATTCCCTGAAAGATGGGCTGTACGTTGAATAGGTGGCAAACCGTGAAAAAAAAAATTCTATCTGCCAAATGGAACGACAGCAATTACGTTGAATAGGGTGGCAAACCCCTACGAATTTTGCACCAATTTGTATGAAATTTTAATATATGATGTTTTGGACAGACTGGAGGTAGCTTTTTTTTTCCCCGGGACCGAAGGAGGCCATTCATTCAAATGGTATTAAGATTGGAAAAAAAAGTATTAAAAGGTGGAGGTAGTACTTAATGCTTATATACGTATGGTCCAAAACTCCAAATACAATTCAACATGATGTTGCCAGGCAAGCAAAATGGATTACTTTCCACAATTATATCCACTTGCACACGGGTGTAGGACTGGCCATTTCAGCATATGGTTGAGAATGTCAGAGCAAATCAGTCGTGTGTAAGATCCCTGATTTTGTTCTAGCAAAACAATCCCCGACTCGGTCGACATTACACATGCATATTTCGTTCTGCTCTGTTCGTACCTGGTCTTTCATTGCGCGCACTATAATGGCATCTAGAGCAAGTAATCCTTGATGCTTAGAATAAACCCCATCCAATAATAATTATTTTGTGGTCCAACCAAATGACACCGACATACAACTAAGAACCATATCTGATTCCTGTTTGCAAAAATATCAAAGGTACTAAACCGATTTATTACAATTTATTTGATTTCAGTCTTACGTGTGCAGCATATTAGCCACAATTAATTTACTATACAGCTCCCGTCAATATATCCAAGACTTAGCTCTGATCAGTGATCAGCTCGTTCCAATATACGCCCTCGCCTGCTATAAATACTTGCACGTTGGTGTGTTCTTGGAAACATATTGTGCAAGGGTGCAACAAAAACTGTGAACTTCTATTTCGTGACACGTTTCTTTCTCTGCTTTAATTTCGACTTTGAACGCCGTTATGGCTGACGAGTACGGACGCAGCGGCTACGGCAGGTCCGGCGCCGGCGCCGACGGCTATGACAGCGGGTACAACAACAAGTCCGGCACTGACAACTACGGCGGCGATGAATACGGCCGCAGCGGCGGCGGGTACAAAAATTCCGGCGGCGACGACTACGACGGCGGCTACAACAACAGGTCAGGAGAAAACGAGGAGCACGGCCGCAACAAGCCCGGCGCCGACGACGACGACGAGTACAGCGGCGGCGGGTACAAGAAATCGGCCGAAGCCGACGGCGGCGAGTACGGGTCGTCACGGGAGGATTCGGAGAAGTACAGGAAGGAGGAGAAGTCGCACAAGAACAAGGAGCATCTCGGCGAGGTCGGCGCCATCGCCGCCGGCGCCTTCGCCATGGTAAGTAGTGATCGAACCTCAATTTCGTCCTCAAACAAACCGCGTAACTGTGGCAGCCATTGACAATTTGACATGGGTGTTTTTTATGGTTGTGCAGTATGAGAGGCACCAGGCGAAGAAGGACCCGGAGAACGCGCAGAGGCACAAGATCGAGGAGGGCGTGGCGGCGGTGGCGGCGCTGGGCAGCGGAGGATTCGCGTTCCACGAGCACCACGACAAGAAGGAGGCCAAGGAGGCCGCGAAGCACGCCGAGGAGGAGGAAGAGTCCGGCCGCGGCGGCGACGGCGAGGGGAAGAAGAAGCACCACTTCTTCGGCTAGCTGATATATCTCGCGCCGTGTGCTTGCGGTTGAATAAGAGCCGAAAGTTTCTGTACGTACTACGTATGGATGGATATGTGTTACGTCTGCGTGTACCAATAACGGGACGTTGTGTTTCTCTGCCTGCACGTTTTATGAATACTGTGTACCTTGGTGTACGTACATCGGTACATGCTCTGCCATCAGCCATGCTTGTATAAATGTATAAATACAATTTGAGCGTGACTATAAGACGGGCATATGTTCACTAAATGGATCCATCTCATCAGGAGTTCAGGACAAAATAGGAGGTCGTTAGGTACGATCTGATACGTACTCGAGTTTCCAAATTTTAATATCCGAGGTAACAGAAGGTATCAGTCCCCTGATACCTCGACGTGCAGAGGTATCGTATCTGATATCTCGGCGAAGCCATACCAATGTACCTCGCCGGAGTTATTGGATACCTGTCGTATCTGTGGTCTGCATCGTCCTACATTCTCAAGCCTGGATTGCGTACCCATCGCTAGCGCCCATCAAGAGCATGCCATGGCCACACCACTAGAGCTTGCCGCCGTCATATGAGAGGACGTCGACAAATTCGGCCATCTCAAGACAGCCTGCGGCGGATCCAGTCCTTTAAGTCTATCGTCGTCGCCTCCCTAATTATCGTCCTCCTCTACAGCCTACTGTAAATGCTAGATATGCAGCTCGCGGCGTGGCGGTGAGCACTCAGGCACGAAAGGTTCGGGGAGGAGAATGGAAGCGGGGATGGGACGAGCTTGCAAGGTCAGGAGAGGAGAGAGAGCGACAGAGTATGGCAAGTAAGGTCAGGGATGATGATGGAGGATGGAGGGTGACAAAAGAAGGAGAATATGGCGATTTGGTGGAATGGATAAGGAGTAGCTGGTCTGTTAGACATGAGGGTGTCACATAGTCTTTCTCTACCATATTTTTTGTATTTCATAATTTTACTATTCTACCTTTGTTTTTTTTCCTAAGACTTTGGCCAACATATTCAGTCACTTAAGTAAGCTGATTAAACACAATATGGGTAGGCCACTACTACCATTGATCACGGGACGCGCGCGACAGAGAACAAAGATGGTCCGTCGGAGGAAGATCCCGCCGGCAGCCACATATCCACGCCGCGCCGCGAACGCGTAAATCCAGCCCAGGGGATGAGACGGTTCAGGCGGAGGCGCGCCTCGGGGAGGCTGTGTCTTGACTGACTATCTTTGTCTTGGGCTTGACCTCCAATAACGCGTCACCCTTAACGGGCCGGGCCGAACAAGCCCATGAGCCCATCTGACACCAACCCAGGATTCCCGCCACCGCCGTTCGAATCGGACTCGCTCCGACTCCAAATCGAATTCCCCCGCGAGTTTTTCCCCTTCCCGACGCGGCCATTCCATTCCACCAGCGCCATTGGTGAATTCCCGACTCCGAATCGATTTCCCATCGCTTGCATCCCACGCGGCGCCGCCGGGTATAAATCTACCCTCGATCGGCGCCCTCCTCCTGCCTCCTTCACATCCATTTCCTTGGCTCGCTCACCCCATCTTCATCTTCCTCCTCCCACGCATCGACCCAAATTGGCGAATTCCCGATCACTAGTTGCTGATCCCCTCTGATGGCGACGACGTCGGTGGTGTCCTCCTCCGCCTCCTGCCCCTCCGGCGCCGGTTCTTCTTACTCCTCGGCGGCGTTCGCCTTCTTCTGCGGCGGCGGGGTGGAGGCCGGCGACGAGGTCAGCTCCGGCTCCCCTGATTACACCCCGGCGAGCCCCTCGCCACGGTCGGCGTCGCCGGATTACACGCCAGAGAGCACTCACTTCCGCCGTGCCGCCTCGCCGGACTACACGCCGGCGACCCCTACCCGTGCGGCCTCGCCGGATTACACCCCGGCGAGCCCTACCAGCTGGGCTGCTTCGCCGGACTACACGCCGTTGACCCCTCCTCCTCGCCGGGCTGCTTCGCCGGACTACACCCCGGCGTCACCGGACTACACCCCGTCTTCGCCGGACTACACGCCATCGACGCCTCCGCCGCGTGCTGCTTCGCCGGACTACAGCCCCAGCACGCCGCCCCTGTCTCTGGTGCCGCCACGCCGCCACCATCCCTACCAGAGGAGCGGCGCCTTCTCGTCGCGCGCCGTCCGGGTCATCGGCGGCGGCCAGCATCGTCGCCGTGCCTTCCTGTACTGAGTAGTTAGACAAGTCGACTTCCTCCTGTATGTAATAGGAAATCTTGGAGTTCCTCATGTAAATTTCTGTTCTATCTATCGATGCAATAATCTATGGCAGAATTAGCTGTAAAGCTATTGTTTATTCTTGTAATATGATGTTTATGAATCAATGAATATGTGAATTCATATTTTGATATCCCTGTTCTGCTGTCCGTTCCTTTTTATGGTGCATTACTGTTCACTGACTACCTCAACAACAAGTCTGGGTTTCTGACATTCTATCAGTGCTGAACTGCCGATCAGTACATGATTATATTACATGAAACATAGGGAAACAAACTGATCAGTTAATGAAACCCGGGATTTATTGGTTACAGGCATGGTTTAATGCCTGAATCACTGATGATATTGATGATGTGTGCTAAACCTGTCAATCCAACTAATGTTGAATGAAATTCAGAGGGGATTATATTTCCCCATTCTGAAGATCTCTGATTGGCTCTGCTAGTTTGTTCATCATACTGAAGTTGTAAAGCATTGTGTTGAAAATTGTCCTCGGATACTTCTTCCGATGAATGTTAGGGACTGACTGAATGATGGGAAATCTCCAATCCTGTGAAATTTTCAATGTTGGTTTGATTGTTTGCCTCTGCTTAACTGTTTGATTCAAACTTGAATACTGAAAGTATGATTGTCTGAATCTAGGTAACTAAACAGTGCTTTGCAAACTGCATTTCAGACAATAATGGAAGGCAATAATGCATCGGCGTGTCCCCTCATGGACAATGAGATCAAACACCCAAACTCCATGATCTCTTTTAAACCCTGAATCTTCACGCGAAAAAAAAAAACTGAATCTTCAACACAATCTCTCAAAATTATTTCTAACAATGTCTCTAATTATAAATAAGACAACCAATGTATGTACATGGTATAATTCATCTACCAACTACTCCTAAATCCTAATTAAACATGAAAATCTACACTATGATTCAATTATCTAACAAGTACGTAGAGTTTCAGTTCGATCAGTTCATGCTTGCTTGGACATCTCCGAGATCACCAGAACTCGAGCCCTATGGATGGTAGCTAGGCACAAACACACGTGCTCCTCCAGCTCCTCGGCCAGCTTCCTCGAGCTCGAGCAGCTTCTCCTCAGCTCGCTCACCATCTCCCTCACCGGCAAGAACAACCTCCCCTCGCCGTCGCCGCCGCCGTCGCCGTCGCCGGCGAGCACCCTCTCGGCGCATCGCCTCGCCATGGCGTTCTCCCTCTCGATTCCGTCGGAGAGCCTCGCCACCAGGTGGCTCACCGTGTCCATTCCCCTCCCCATCACGTACGTCCCCTTCGCCGCCGTGTCCAGCTGCTCCTGCAGCCGCGCCAGCGCCGTCGACCTCGCCGCCGCCGTCGACATTTTCCGGCGACGCTTCAGCGCCATGGGGCACAGCGCCATGGCCGCCGGGCCGACGAGGAGGCCGAGGAACAGGAGGTGCGCCGGGACGGCGACCGACGCGGCCGCCGCGGCGCCGCACGCCGCGACGGCGCACGCGCGCCACGCCCTCCTCACGGCGTTCGCCACCCGCAGCCTCCTCGCCACCTTCCCGTGGCTCCGCCTGATCGCTTGGAGGATCGACGCGAACCTGTCCTGCACGCGCCGGAAGCTGCCACGTGTCGCGCCCCCGAACGGGTTGCTGCTGCTGCATCCGATCCCCATCGCCGTCGCCGTCGCCGTCGTCCTCGCCGACGTGGCGCAGTCGGAGATGCTTGCAAGGAAGGTGTCCATGGAGAGGTAGTTGCTTCGGGTGTTGGTGATGTTCGCGAGCAGCTGCCTGCAGATCTCTGAC
Organism: Leersia perrieri; assembly: GCA_000325765.3. Lineage (NCBI taxonomy): Eukaryota > Viridiplantae > Streptophyta > Magnoliopsida > Poales > Poaceae > Leersia > Leersia perrieri. The sequence continues at coordinate 11,287,708 of CM002482.1, read as the reverse complement.
GCCTCGGCGCTGGCGTCGAAGTACGCCGCCATGGCAAGCTCGATCTCTGACGAGGTTCTCTTGTGCATCATCCTCTGAACATCCGGGGTGATGACGATTTCCTCCTGCTGCTGCTGCGGATCATCGAACTGATGCTTTCTTGGTGAGAAGAAGAATCGCGCGTGGGATCGCGTGTGGAGCGTGTTGATGTATTCCTCCTCGATGGTCAGGGATTCTTGCTCGATCGCCGGTGTTTCCATGGCTGTTAAGTTAAGAGCACACAAGGATTTTCAGTATATGAAGGCTATGAACTGACAGAGGATAGAAGTGAAGAGATGAGGAAAAGTTTAAAGTTCTACTTTTCAGTCGATCTCACCTGTGGATTTGCGCATTAATTGTACTCCAAAGTTCTTGATCTTTTGGGCCAAGCACTATTGAATTGCCTCTCTTATTATTCAACTGTAGCACCAATTGCAAGCCCTGCACTAGCACCTGTGCCTTGGCTTGAAATGGACCTCAACAAGACTTTATATGCAAGCACCCTCCAGGTCCTAACAACATAAAAATCTAATGCTTTGTTTTGTACTGCCCACCCTAAAAAGCTTGCCCAAACTTGCTAACTACTATCTAGCTAGCTAGTTGCCTCCCCTGATGACACCCCCTGGATATTTGTGGCCAAATATCCATCTCCCTTGCTAACTATACTCTCTAGGCCGTTTTCTTTGTTCCTTCTCGCCGTATTTCTGTTTCCCATATGGCCAATTTCTTGCACTCCACATCGCCGCCATGTCTGCATGTCGATCCAAGCAAGTGTATCTTCTCCTGTGTCCTTTCTCCTCTATAGATTGTGTGCAAGCATTTCTTGGTGGTTTCTAGTGCGATCCAGAGGCGAGAGACCTGACAATTAAGGAGTTTAGGTACTTTCAAGCGTGTGCAAAGTTGCCTGAAACAGTTTGCTAGCTTCCTCTGGGATGGTTGGTCATGGTACTGTACCAACACACGGCCTTCTAATTTTGATTTTTGGGTAGGAGGAGTACTCGCTTAGGTGCTTGTGGTACAATTGTCTCATGTTCTGAACATGTTCAGCAACAAGCTAGGCCTAATAACCAAATAATTGGGCAATGTATGGACAAATGATCACTTTTCAGGTTGGTCTTTTGGCATGTGAGGGAGACCAAATTACAAATTAGTGACGACCAGTCAGATATATTTTCAGATCAAGAACAGAGTGTTGTCTGTCAGATGTTCAGATGATTTCTTGAATAGTATTACTGAAGGCAACATTGCCTTAAAAAAGGCAATGTTTTGTTTTAAACCACAGATAAAAGCATGCAGTTAATATGTGTACAAAATCTATGGGCTACTAGTAATTATCTGGTTTTGCAAACAACTTTAGTTAGTGCATACATCCTCTTTTTCATTGTTAGTATTTCTGGTATTTCAGGTAGCACTTTGTTGCCACATTGGAAATGCACTGCTCTTGCTTTCACAGGAGGAAGAGCATCTTCGGCTGATCTCACAAAAGTTATAAGATGCATTTTCAGATCAAGAACAGAGTTATTTTTTTTTCTAATAGTTGTATTTTTTCAGATTAAATATTGAATACTACTGAAGACAATATCGCCTTAAAAAAGGCAATATTTTGTTGTAAATCGTAGAGAAATATTTCTCTGGTTTCGTAATTTGCAAACAACCTAGCTAGTGGGTTCCATCCTCTTTTTTTTTAATTATTATCATTATCCTTTCTGGTATTTCAGGTGGCACTTTGTTGCCACATTGGAAATGCACTTCTCTTGCTTGCACAGGAGGAGGAGCATCTTTGGCTGATCTCACAAACGAACAAGCTATATCCCCAACAAATTTAAAAGCTTGTAGGTGTAGATCACCGCAATGACATCACTTCTACCCCTCATATACCTCACTTCCAAACACAACAAACTTATTCAGCACGTGTAATGCACCTGAAACGATGGCAATATCACACGGTAATTAACTTCTGCAATTAGCAACCATCATCAAACATGTCATCATCTCCACCTGCACTGCTGATGATATGATGATACCGGTTCTCCTATGTCTGACGCCCTGGCCCCACCTGCAGTGACTGTACATACAAGATCTCGGTTTCAGTGTACATGGCTCTTCTTCTTCTCCTCCTTGCCTGCTTCTGAATATTCCAGGTGGCCGCAGTCGAACCACATGGTGTCGGCGAGAAAGGGGAAGATGAACCGGTAGAAGATGAGGTCGCGGAAGAGCTTGACGGCGAGGGCACGGACGCCGCGTGGGGAGGCGTCGGTGCTCCCCTGCTGGACGTAGCCGGACAGGTACGCGCCGGCGACGATCCACGCCGCGCGGAGGCGGCGCTCGGCGACATACGCCGCCGCGCCGTCCGCCGCCCGACGGGAACGCGACAGCGCGCGGGCGAGCACGACGGCGTCCTCCAGCGCGGCGCACCCGCCCTGCGCCATGTCGGGGGTCATCGGGTGGAACGCGTCGCCGGCCACCGTCACGGGCCCGCGTGAGGCCCGGCCTGTTAGGATGGCCCATGGGGCACGGTAGAGGAGTGGGGCCCACGTGAGGTTGTCCGGGTCCGAGTGGCGGGCCACGTCCAGGAACTCGTCGGGCAGGTGCCGGCCCAGGTTGTCGGTCACCTCTCGCATAATCTTCTCCGGATCGCCGCCTGCTTCCTTCTCTGCAAACACGATAGCACAGAAAAAAAATCAGAATGTGTATGCACATTAATTTGTGACGAATTTATCGTCTCCAGCAAAGAATTTTCGCGCATTCGAAACAAATTTACCATATTTTACAAGGAATTTGCACATATTTTCCTATAAATCGATCAGTTTGTTTCGGCTAGACGGCTACTCATCGAGACGTGTGTGTGTGCGCGCACACACATTTCCGACAAATTTATGACCTTTAGACACGAATTTGCGAACGAATCCATCAAATTTTATCCTTTTTGAAGTTTCTAAAAAAAAATTATCCTTTTTATCGAGGGATTTGCACTGGCCTTGCCTGCGGGGATGGTGTTGTTGACGACGAACCAGTAGATATCAGTGTCACTAATGGGCACCATGCCGGCCCTGATGCCATGGGAGAGGAACTGCCTGAGCTCCTTCTTCACCCCATGCCCCCCGCCGGCGGCGGCGGGGAAGACGGCGAGGCCGCGGACGCAGGATCGGCCGGAGCTGGCCGGCTCCGACAGGCCGAGCCACCGCGCAACCACCGAGTTCACGCCGTCGCACCCGATCAGCACCTTGGACCGGATCGCCGTGCCGTCTTCTAGCCTCACGACGGCGAGCTCCTCGTCATCGTCTCCGGCGGCGGCGGGTTCGGTGCTGATGGAGGTCAGCTTCGAGTTGAACCGGATCGTGCCCGGCGGGAGCTCCTCCGCCATCGCCTCCAGCAACGCCTTCCGGTGGACAGGTCTCACTTTGAGACCGGCCTCGCCGCTTCTGTGATTTTTTTTTTCAGTTCAGTTGAGCCAAATTGATCACAAGTTCAGAATTCAGAAGAAGAAGAAGAATCGAGCAGAAAATTACTCCCAATCTCAAAATATAAGAACCTATACTTGATTTGACATACAAATTTAGACAGAGGTTATATCCAAATTCGTAATATATGTCACATTTGGTACTGGGTATTTATATTTTCAGACGGATAGTAAGTTGCTAGGAATTTGATGACAAAAGTTGTTACTAGGACATTCGAACCTGGTCTTGTGACCACCGAAGCGGAACACCTGCGTCGATCCGGACTCGAGGTTGGTCACCACTGATCTGCACGCAATCCAGCAGCAGAATTACTCCGTTTACAAATTACAAGTCGAGCAGTAGCATGTATGGAATTCGATTTTTTTTTTCCGTGCGTGCGTAAGTACGTTTGGTAGGAGTCGTAGCGAGAGGTGAGCTTGTGGGCGACGCCGAGCGCGCGGAGGGCGAACCAGCCGTTGGGGAAGATGGTGAGCGCGGCGCCCGTGGCGCGCAGCCCGGCGTGCCGCTCCAGCACCACCACGCCGCCGCCGCCGTCGCCGTCGGCCCGCGCCACGCCGGTTCGCCGCAGCGCCAGCGCCGTGGCGAGCCCCGCGATGCCGGCGCCCACGACCACCGCCTCCACGTCCACGACGCCCTTCTCGCCGCCCATCGCGACGTCACCCCCGACTGGCCGATCACCTCGCTGTGCCTAGCTAGCTCGTGAAAATTGGCAGATATCGTGTGCCAGATCTAGGACGAGAAGTGATTGGATATTTGGATTCCTATGTGGTGTAGTGGGAAATACGAATCGAGGTGAGGTTCGTGGACATGTGGGCGTAAACAAATCGAAAGAACAAAAGACGGCAGGATTGTGTGTTGTGTTTGAGCTGTGTGTGTCTCGCTCTCGCAGTGCGTCTCTTTGTTGTTGTTGTTGTTTTTTTTTTCTCTTTAGGTGGCAATGGCATAACGAGTGGAGTAGAAACCAAGAAGATTTACTCTCCCCTTTGGAGCGCATTGATCAATCATTGTGTGTGTCCTTGCTCTGTTGTTTGTTTTCCAGTCTGATGCTGATCAAGGCGATGGAGATGGCCGTTCATAGTGCTAGGTGGGTCCAACGACGAAGAGACGGTGGTTACCATTTTTGTGTGCCTCACTGGTCGTGTGCGGTGGTTGCCGCTTGTTTCTTATAGTAGATGACTTGCTCTGTTTTGTATCTTGTGTGTTTTTTTAGACAATGATTGTGAGGGTGTTCATCAAATTGATGCTGCGGCGGCACTGCAGCCAGCCAGCCAGCACCAACAAGGATAAACAGCAGCGGCTGTACAACCCAGCCGCTGTAACAGGCTGCCAATTTTTTTTAATGAAGTTTGTAACAATACCTGCACATTTTCCCCCAAAAAAAAAGGCCTACACATGCGTGATGCACAATTGGTTCTAACTCTAGTATGAATAAAATATAGTTACATTGTAAATGATATATAAGTATGGTGCAATAACTTATATAAGTGATTTAAGAAGTGGGGGTTGCAAGCTGACTATAAACTTATGTGAAGGAGACATGAGAAAGAGGGAAAGTGAGCTCTTTTTCAAGAGCTAGCTCTACACAAATTTTAAGATAAATATATTTGATGTATAAGATAAAAAAAGAAAATTGGAGCTAATCGTTTAGCCAATCTATTGCACATACTAGCTCTAACGAAAACATGTGTTTCGCTAATTAGTTAGTCGCGTGAGCTATTTCGAGGCACATCTGATGGTTAGAAAATGGACATTTTTTGAAGAGAAAATGTGTTCACACATACTTTCTTTGTCCCAAAATAAACCTTATGAAAGATTCATCTCTAGAATTTTGATTTATTTTGGGACGGAGAGTAGATACCAATTCCGATGGTTCTATGAGCAAAACCTCTCACAGCGAAATTCACAGCGAACTCTGGGGCAGGCATGCAGTCTTTATCCCAACAAACTACGATCATGCGAGAAAACTACGCTAACAAAATGTGAAGGCCCTCTGGTATCGCTGGAAGAATCAGTTTTTTTCTTCACAATTGAAAATTACGAAATTCTTTCAGTTTAGAACTTGTAATTTCGAAAATTGAAATTTTAATAACAAACAATTCCATTTTATTGATAAGATTTCAAATTGAGAACTTTTAAACTCAAAACTGAAACCTTTCAAATTGAAGCAACGACCGACCGTGAGTTAGGCTGTTGGGGTCTGTTGAATGGAATGGTTGATGAGCTCATTCTCTGGAGATTCCAGTTCAGGAGGAAGCCGCCCCATCGGCTGTGGTTCTGAAGTGGGCTTGTAACTGGTCTGGCCCATCACACTATGTCAAACCCAACAAAGGCCCGGGCTGCCCATGAAAAAATGGCCCGTCCTGTTATTTCGTACGAGTTACAAATGGGCCACAAAACGTAACGGAATCTGTACGATGGTACCCCATATGTACTCCTTTTTCACCAGGAAGACGATTACTGCCGGTGTTGGTGCCCTAACTCAAGTCCGTAATGAAATGGCAGAGGATACGTGCAAGCACGTCACGACGCCATCAATTCAACTTTTTCTTAGAGCCCCGTTCCTTCCAAGACGATCTTTGAACACAAGATTTCACTGTGCAGTGTGCCGTTTGTGCACAGGAGAGGAGAGGGTCAATCGGTCAAATCGAGGGGTGGAACCTGGTGGTGCAACTGCGAATGGCAACCGTTCGAGAGGCAGGCTTTGACCATTCGCAGCTTGTGTTGTGTTGAACTGTTGGTGTTGGAGGGCACGTGGTCCGGTGGCCGCGCCACCAATCGATGCTGCAATTATCGGGGATTCCTTGCCGCCACGCCCGAGAAAGGCACCCGCTTTATCCCTCGCAGGTCGCAGCCTTTTGTTTTGCACAGCGAACCCAACCTGCCAAATGGCCGGCCGCCTAGCCCTATAGCCCGTCCTCTCCCCCACTTTTCCTTCCCGTTTTTACGTCCTCTTTTACCCCCGCGCCGCAGTGCAAGTCTGCGACCTGCAGTGACCAGTGCCGTGCCCGTACTGTGTCACTGTCCACTGCACGTCTGCACACACACCAGCACAAGCAACCGCTACAAAACTCACGGGCGTGCTACTGCTGCGGTTTCGAAACGGCAGGCAGTTGCATCGGCGTCGGCGATGGGCGCGATGCGACGCCGGGTTCTGCCGCTGCTGCTGTGCTGCTCCCTCGCCGCCGTCCTGCAACCGTCGCGCGCGCTCTTCCACTCCTCACAGGTGAGTCCCGTGAGCCCAACGATCGCAATGTAACGAGTTTTGGCTGCTGTTTCTCATTGCTGATTTCCGATGTTCTCGACTAGCTTCGCGGTGGTGTCTACGGTGAGGAGGAGAAGGTGCCGATGGCTGTAGTGGTGTCGAACTACTCCCCGCGGCCGGCGCCGTTCGGGGCACCGGCTCCCGCTCCCGAGCCTTCGCCGGCGCCGGCGCTGCCGCCGTTGCCTGGCTCGGACAGCGGCGGCGGCGACATGCCGACGCTGCCGTCGGAGCGGCGTAGTGGCCGGCCGTCCGGCGGCAATGGGGGCGCCGGCGCGCCGTCGCCCGCCGCCGCTGCCGGCGAGACAAGCACGGCATTCATCAGCAGCAGCCCGGCCGTGCCGCTCCCCGCCGGCGTCACCGACTCGGCCACCGTCCTCCCCATGCCAACTCCCGGCCAACAACAGCAGGTAAAATTCCTCTGGATGCCATGCCATGCCATGCCATCGCTTCTCCATTTTCCATCACTTCTTGGAGGCACCAATCTCTGAAACTCCAAAGCAATCAGTCCATTTCTTTAAGTCTCATCTCGACCCCTTTTCGCAGAGCTTTTGCTGCATCTTTGCGAGCTCGCTTTCCCTTTCCCTTTGCATCTATTCATACTACCTTTTTCTTGCCTCGCTCTGACTGACGGCTTTTGCAATTTGCTCCATTGCCTTTTGCAGGTCGTGGGGATGGGCACCCTGCTGGTTCGAGCCAGGGCGGTGCAGCAGATTGCCGTTCCACTCGCCATGATGCTATTCTTTTCGGCTCTCTGGTAGGAGTAGAGTGCAACTAGTTAGTACTGTAATAGTAATAGTACTTCTTTTACTACTGTAATCACTAGTGCTTTATCTCTGTAGATTGCTCGAAGTCCTAACCACGCATTTGTAAAACAGTCACCCCATGCATTCTGTCAGACTAGTGTTCTTCTCTGTACTCCTTTCTGATTGCTGAAATGCAAGTATTCATCACTGAACTCCTTTCTGATTGCTGAAATGCAAGTGATCGCCACTTGAATATACTTTATGAGGAGCAATTTCCTACTACAAAACATGCCATTAGCAGCTGTAGGATTAAGGCGTACTAAAGGCACATCTGGTAATAGCAGCAAATCAACAGCACAAGCAGTATCAGACTATCAGAGCATATGTCCCACAAACAGATTATTCATGGAAAATTACAATACATGGAGATGAGCTAATCCAAACCAAACATTCTATATGATTCTATCATTAATGCCTAATCCAAACAGATCGAACATCCTATCTTAATTCAGAATCATATTTCCTTCGTTTCTGTCATATGCTAGCTATCTGTAGGCCCAATCTCCTACTCCCCTCACTTTACTTCATTCTCACTATTAGTAGTCACAGGGATGGATTCCTTGCCGGAATTTTCATCTTGAGACAGATCAGTTGCCTCTTTCGCTTTGCCCCACAGCACCACGTACAGGCCACCCACAATCAGGACAGAACCAAGCACACTGCACAGCAGAAACAACACAAAGAACCCACCATAAGAAAAACGGTGTCCATGAACACATTGAAATGCATGCATCAATCCAGGAATGGTCATCACCTTCCGAGGTACAAAGCCTCATCAAGAAGAATCGAGCTAAGCACCGCGACGAAGATTAACATCAATGGACTGAACACAGAGATGAAGAGGGGGCCTTTCTTTCGCAGGCACCACGACAGTAGAGGGAATGCGGAGCCTGATGCTATGAGTCCCTGGTTGAATCAAGAAAAATGTTTACCTCATTAGACTGAGGATTAATATAAGAACCAGTCATGTTCAATGAAAATATGAAATGCAGAATGGACCATTTACCGCATAAGCTGATGAGTAGAGCCTGATGTTAAGTCCTAACCTCCAATGCTCCATGTCCCTGTGAACACAAACTGCAATTACAGTGGACTGGAATGCACCGAAGAGGCACACCATTGCAGCAATTGAGTAGTGGCACGGGTAAACTTTGCTCACTTTCGCCTGCAGATGACAAGAAACATCAATACCAAACAACTGCTAGCAATGCAACAGCTGAGTGACTACAATGTTAAAGCAAGAAACTAAGCATAAGATCATTACCTGGATGACTAGCCATGTTGCATAGGTGAAACAGCTGATGATCCCAAGAAATGAGCCTATAATTTGATTGCCCCTTGGTATTGGGTGCGACTGGTGATTTTCGGTGATGTGGGCAAGTTTGGGACGGGGAAGTCCTCGGAGCAGTGTGATTTCTGGTCCCTTGTAGAATGTAAGCAACATTGCACCACCCATGCCTACAAGTGTTCCTAGAAGTTTTGCTTGTCCAGCAGGCTTCTTAAGTTTTAAGGTTTCGAGCCTGTTGTTTTGTTCAGTATGGAAACTAATGTTAACTTTTTTCATGTTTTTTTTAAAGAAGATGGGAAAAAGAACTGTTCCAGCTCCTAAAAAATAGATAACTGTTGTAAATTATATTCAACCTACTTTTTCAGCCAGTTCGTTAAGTAATATTATTCACATGATGATACTAGTATACAGAAATAAGAAGATATAAGCTAGTATCTTAGTATGTCTCGAAATAATAAAAGAAAAACTGTAAACGGCAAATTTATAACCTGGTCAATATAGCAAGAAGGAAGGTGGTTGCTGGTGTCAGGTTGCTGATAGCAGTAACAAATGTTGCTGAAGTCAACTTTATGGCAAGCACATATAGATTCTGGTTTATAGAAAATCTGCAAAGTACGCAAACAGTAAAACAGCAAGTAGCACATATTAGTGACTTTTACATCCATGTAAGCGTAAAAAAATTCACTCCCACACGATATAGCTACAACAATTCATTCTGATTCAAATCAACATGGACTATTTTGAATTGATGAAGTCTTTTTCTGCGACAGGTGAAAAAAAGAAACAATTTCGCCTTGGGCCAAGATTATAACTGACTATGCCAATCCCAATCAGGAATCTATTCAGGTTTTCAAGCCAAGCTTAGACCAGATCTCGAGTCCTTTTTTGTCGAATTAGGCCTTCTATAATTTTTTGTACTTTATTATGTGCTCCAGCTTTATGAAGGTTTACTGGGCCTGGCTATGGCTGTAGTTTCTGTTGAAGCAAAGGCTGAGATTTCTCATTATCTAAAAAAAGGGAAGGTCTATTGGGCCATACTAGACATGCCAAAACTGGCTTAAGCTTGTTTCGCTTCAATATAGCTTCCCAAGTGTAAGCAAGTGATGTCTTGTTTGGCAAAATGGTGTTGCTTGTGCAACTATACGCTATTATAGGCAATGATAAGGAGGATTATTTCTAGTGGCCGTGTGTGTGTATGGGTGGGTGTGGGTGTGTGTGTGGGTGGATGTCGGGGAGGGGGGTATTAAGTATTAACTTGTCTGGTAGAAACATGAATGTGTATCCAACCATAAAAAACCTAAATTTCCTCGTTGGACACCTGTACCATCCTTTTCCAAAATCTACGGTTAGCAGAGCAAGCTATGCCCCCTAAATTGATGAGTGTGTCCAACAATTACCATCTTCTTTGCTCAAAAAAACAATTATCATCTTCATGACAACCCTTGTACCATGTGAATTGCTAATTCAACATGATGCATGTGTAGTCAGGCAATTCCTATGGAATATAGAAGGTTAGAGTGTTGTGATTGCCCAATGATCCTATCCTTGGTAACTATACTCTAACAACCTGAGACCAAATATGCTAGGTACTTATATCTTCAAGACTAGCTAGCTCCGAGGGGGCGATGATCCTCGTGGTATATAGTTGGGCACATGAATATCCATTTTTTTACATAGCATTCTCGTTTAAAATTTGAACCAAGGTCAGCATCTCAAACAATGCCAAATTATGATACTAAGTAGCGGCGGTCTAATGGTATCCAAAAAGGTTGCGCATTAAGACCAACTTTAAAAATAACAACGGTGATGGTAAAAAAATAAATGGTAGCTGCAGGAATAGGGATATCATTTCAATAGTGTAGAAGAGGTTTCAACTTTTGTTTTCTTTTGTCTACTTTATAAATTTGTTTCAAGATTTTACATCTGAGTAATATTGTTGAGCCAACTCGTGTCTCTCCACACTGCCAATCTCTGACAATACTGAATATATCTCTAAGATCTCCATCTGGCGCTGGTCAAAGAGATAATGAATACCAAAGGAAATATGAACAACAAAGAGCTTGAACCCCATTATTAATATAGGCTTTTTGCACAACTTTGATTATTGGAATCACAGGAAAAATATTCAGAGACAGCAAGAAATATTACAGAACTTACATATGAATCTAAACCATTAGGCAATTTTATGGTGAATTAGGGACACAGTGCTGTCAAATGATAAACTTGAACCTATATTTTTTCACCAATACACAAGACATAATTTATTTATTTATAGCAGTGAAGCATAAAAAGAAACACAAGTAGTCATCCATATATATTTGAATGTGGTTCTGATCAATCAACATGGCTTTTTGTACCTTAAGCTACATAACAAAATACAGAGGTACTAGTGTTGACAGAAGGTTTCTTATAGAGAAGCTTTAAATTAACCTGTAGTTGTCTTGAAAAACACCAGTTAGATAGAGGCTATTATAAGGAAAAAACATTTTACAGGGATACTGATCAATTGTTAACGAGAAAAAACTTCTGAGATAGTTTAACTTAGGATTTCCAATACTTACCCAAACAACCCACACAAGAATAGTTGCAGCACCACCTTCATGGTCAGTGGCGGTCGTTTCTTCCTGAAAAACAGAACAATTATTAATAAACAAGAAATTAAATCATTAGCCACGACATACATATAGCTCACCATACAAAATTCAAATATATAATTCTCAACGATCTATTCATGGAATAGTCTATAGATCACAACTACAATTACTAAAAAAAAATTGTTCATTTTTTCTCTTCCACAGGATGATTTTACTTTAGCATTGCCACATGGGTTGTCTAGTCGTACATACCTGGCTGTTTCAACTATTTTACCTTTTTCAAGTACTACGTTAACTGCCCACAATTCAGATGCTATATATGCTTGCTAGCTAGTGATGAAATGAACAACAACTCTATATTAGGAAAGAAAGCCTAGTTGGATCTCTTTGGGTACAAACTAGTAAATTTGCAACGACGACCTCCTAAAAGTTCATACTACTCAATCAGCAACACAACTTAAGGATAAGTGATGTGCAATATTAGATGGTAGAAAGATAAGAAATTGCAGATGACTATAAATTGCAACACGGTTGGTACAGAACTCTTAAGTATACAAGGAAATTAATACAATTAGACTTTTACATGGAGAGGTTCATTCAGACTTCAGAATAACCTGTCATGGTTTCTTTGTCAGCATGGTCGTCTTATCTCGTTCAGAAATGTCTAAGAGTCTTTTTTAGGAACTACAGCATAATACGTAACTCATATAGAAAGAATTCAGAAAACTTTTCAGTAAGAAAGAAGAAAGCTTTAACAAACGATTGATCATTAACTAAAGTAGTAAACTACTAATACTGGTCTATGAGGAGATGTTTTACAATGGTCTCTGCTCGCAGTAAAATCAATCAAGGCTGTTCTCGTATGTATTGATTTTTTACTAGAGTCTTAACTACTTCAATCACTGGTAGTAACTCAAATAAAACGGTAGAAATAACTTTTAGGGATGATATCCGCTAGAACATTATAGACGAGATTAACAACCACCATCAAGTGCAACATAAACAAACAAATATATAAGGCCATCCATGATCATCAAGTTAAACCAAAGCACAGTCATATATAACCATCTCTGATCTGAGACATGCATCGGTCTTTAATTAATCCCCCGGGACCAAACAGAAACAGTCATCGTCAAGTACATAGCGATACGAAAACACACGCACGCATTTCGATCGGTATTTGGAGCCCCAAGAAGGATGGATCGATGGAAAAAGAGGGAAGGAATTGAAGGTAGGCAGGTACCTCTCGAGGAGGAAGGCGATGGGGCAGAGGAAGGTGGCGGCGAACATGAAGCGATAGGCGACGAGGACACGCGCGTCCATTCCGTCGTTCATCGCCAGCTTGATGAAGATCTGCAGCACCGAGAAGAGGAACTGCAGCAGCACCATCGCCGCCACCGGCCTTATCGCCGCCTCCCCCGCGCCGCCCCCCATCTCTCTCTCTCTCGCACGCAACCCAACACCGAGAGGCAGAGAGCGAGAGAGGCTGGCTACTGCCTACTACTGGGTTGGCACGTACGCTGCTGCTGCTGCCGCCGCTCGCGACGGCAGATTTTGCAGTAGTAACAGGCTAACAGCTATAGCCAGGGAGCGGAGAGGCGGAGACGCGCGAAGCTGTGCGTTTCCGTCTCTCAGGTTCGGTTCACGTGTGCAGCGTCCGCCGCGGGCTGCGGTGAAATCTCCGTTTTTTTGCTTGCCTTGCGTGCGTGTGCGAGACAGGTGGCGCGGCGACCAGGCGGCGGTACAGGTGGCGGGCGAGCGGGTGGATCCGTTGGCTGGCTGGCTAGCTGTCGACCGATCGACCCGTTGCTGCTGCCTCGCTCGGCGCCCTGCAAACATGGGGTGGTACACGACAATCGATTAGATTAGCATGCGCACACTAGCGAGCGGCGAGTACGTACGTTTCTCGCGGTGGTCGGAGATCACTCGTTAACGTACGTACGTTACGTACATGGCAGGCTAGATAGCTTCTCTCTGCACGCACAACTGCACGTATACGGTACAAGAATTCGGTGATCGATCACTTCTGGGCTTCTACGGATGTACAAAATTTACTCCTATAGCATTACACTCGATTTCCTTTCGTCACCGCACGACCAACATTGAATGGATCAACAAGTGTGCATCTACTTAGCCCTTTCTTTTTCTGCCGAGAGGAAATGTACTGTCTGTAGATTCAGAAACAATGGCTAGAGGAATTTAAATCACCCGTTGGGACAAATGAGATAAACTACAACTAGAAAAATTAAATCACCCATCGGCGGTGCCCTTGGCGTCGCCGATGGTCAGCAGTGGGAGCCGCTTTTTTTTCCTTTTTTTTTTTCCAGGTATAGGTTTCGGTGGTGGCCGGCGCCGACTGTTCATGTGCGTCTCTGGTGCCGCTGAAACTCAGGGGAGAAGGGCTCGACACGGAGACCGTTTAGCGGTTTTGTCGGCCCTTCTCTTCCTAGTTGTCTCGGCGGAGAGTGACGGTATGTTTTGGTTGTTTTGGATCTTGCTGCTTGACGTTGTTTATTGCTCAGTACTTCTTGCGATAGTGCTCCCCCTCCTCCTGTGGGGTGTTCTATGCTTGAAGTTTGTCATGTGGCAATGTTCAATGGCGAGCGTCAGGGTCTTTGTGGTGGGCACGTTTTCATTTTGCAGGTACTGGTGCTAATAACTTCGAGTGTCTATTCACATAGATGGAGTAGTGTGATTGATCTTGGGGTTTGGGGTGTAAACCTTATCTGGTTTGTCGGCGCTAGCAACGATGACGCCTTTAGGCGTCATAGATCTTGTTGGAGGTGTTGTTATAAGATTCTGTCTCCTACTGTTTTGGAAACTTCTTCGGGTGAAAACCTTAGATTCTTTTGGATTGGGCGATGACGCTGTTCTGTAGACATGACTTTCTTGAAGGCTTTGTCATAGGAGTTGTTTTTCCCTTTTTTGGTTCGCTATTATGGTGGCCATATCCGTGTTGTTAGTGCTCTTTGTTTGTCAGGTTTTTTGCCGGTTTCCCTTATAAACCATATGGTTATAAGTTTTTTTTATCCGGTTTTTGTTATAAACTGGATTAATTCTTTTTCTCCTATAAGAAATTGCAGAAGCTTCGTGCTCACTTTAAGGTTCCTCGAGAAAAAATACAACTAGAAAAATTAGCGGAGCAAGCATGATGGCTAGTAGTACAAAATATCAGTGATCAATCGTCGATTCGTCATCCACACTACCAATCCATGGCGACAAAAAGCAGGGTTGGTCGGGCTGCATTGCTACAAAGCCATCGCCTTAAATCGTCAGGCAACAAACACCGGTACAACATCCACATGACTAGCTACGACTCATCAATCGATCTTTAGCTAGGCCAGAGACAAAACGAGAGACTCCTTGTCTGCACGAATTGACTGAACCTCATAAATAGAAACGGCTATCTAGCTAGCGGAGAATGAAGGAACCAAATGTGCGTTGATATGTTTGTTGCGTGCCATGTACGCCATTGTAGATGAATTGCCATTTTCAGCTCTGAAAACGGCTAGTACGTGAAGCCGTCTGCAGTGTATATATAGAGAGATAGCGACAAAATTAGCTGTGTGCTCACAGCAAAATGTTGCAAAACGATCGAGATGACGGTGTAAATTGGTTGACAACTGTCCCTTTACTGATGAATTTGAGGGAAGAAAAATCAAAAATAAAGTAAAAGCCCATAGTGGCAGCCGGATGAAGGAGATGCCCTTGTGAGTGATGTTGAGAACGGAGTAAATATCCAATACCTTTAATTTCGGACTAAATTGAGACCGGGACTAAATCTTTTTAGTCTCGGTTCGTAATACCAACTGAGACTAAAATTCACTGTTCGATAAAAAAAGCACATTAGTCCCGGTTCAGAAATATACAAGACTCCTATTATCATTTTAGCCTCGGTTGGAATAACCAACTGGGACTAAAAATAAATTAGTTTCTAGTCCCGGTTGGTTATAAAGAAATTACAGCCAACGATATCCTCTCTCTCCTCTCCTTTTTAATTCAACCCTTATCCTCTATCCCTTCCTGCCTTATCTTATTCCATTTCTTTCCTTCTCCTCTTCTCCTCTCTAATCCTTCTCCTCTCTTTCCTTTTTGCAGGCGGCGGCCAGGGCAGCGGCGGCGCGCAGGCGCGCACGCGGCCAGGAAGGATCTGAGGCGCAACCGGGGAGGCGCGCGGCCATGGGGTGCGGCGGCGGCGGCCTACCGCTGGGAGGGGGACGGCCTGGCACGGAAGCAGCTGCGGCCGGCGGATTTGGGATTTTTGTGAACTATTTTGTGAATGTTGTATAATTTTTGATTGATTTGGGGATGATTTAGGATTGATCTGTGTGAATGTTGTATATCTTTTATTGATTTGTGGATGATTTGAGATTGATGCAAGGATGAGCATTATTTGGATGATTTTGCTGTGTATTTTTGTGAGGATTTGCAGAAAATAATAATGAAAAAAAATTAGAAAACAATAACTGAAACGGAGGATAGGATGCCTATTTTTTGCTATTTTTAGTCCCGGTTGGTAATACCAACCAGAACTAAAAGTGGGCTTTTAATCCCGATTTTCTAACTGGGACTAAAGGGGTTTTCCAACCGGGATTAAAACCATTTTCTCTACTTGTGGAGGAATGTGCTGGTTACTAATGGCATCATATAGGGGTGCCTTCCTTTACTAATGGCACCAGGGCAATTATCCCTATTCTCTTGTGTTACACACTTATGGTGAATACTTAACGAAATTAACATAGGTACGCTGATTAGAAATTTGAAACATATATTTCATGACTTACAATCAACAATTATCAATCGTACATCAGTACCTAGTAAACAGAAAAAATAAAACAGGGACAAGCATGGTCCATCTTTGTTTTAGGATTTATGGAGGTGATAAGCTCGCCAAACGCTTTCAGCCACCTCCAAATTTAACAGGAGGTACCTCTCGCTAGAGTTGGATCTAAGAGTTAGGATTTAGGCCGTGTTCGTACAACGTAGAAGTGGATTTTTTTTCTTCTATTCCGTTAGCACGCTTTTCAAAATGATTATCCATGTATTTTTTTAAACGAAGTTTATATAAAAGTTGTTTTAAAAAATCAGATAAATCCATTTTTCAAGTTTTTAATAGTTAATACTCAATTAATCATGTACTAATGACTTATCTCGTTTTGCGTGCACAAATAATTCAAATGGGACAAGCAGAAACGAACAGGGCCTTACTATGAGTTGAAGGCCTACCAAACATGACCCCAGTGTGTAAAAATACATTATTTGAAAGAGCTGGAAAAACTCTCGTCTCAGCTACATGCGTGCGAGCGTACTGTTACTAGTATAACCTATTTCTTGGCACCCAAATGCTCTAAAGTTGTGACGCATACATAAGGAGACGGAGGAAAGCAACCCAGCTGCATTCAACATTTCCACCACTCATCACTTAATTCAATGATAACGCCAGGTAGTCAATGAAAGGGCGCAAGGCATAGAGTAGCTTCCAATACGATGCTTCTCAAACCTAAGCTTATATAGCGTGCACTGCGTTTCAGCTCATGCACGTTGGTTTGAGGAGAAAATATTACCAGCGTCTGCTTGACCGGTTATTTCTTGCCTCTCCTGATCCATTTTAAGCTGCTAGTGTGGTGGGTTGCTCTCATTGTCCTTCATTCATCTCTACTTTTGTTGTTGGCTCTCTCTTAATTTTCTTAATTTCTATGCCAGTTAATCATATAGGTCACGGATCGTACATGCCTGATCTTCTGTGCATACTAAAAACGAATGACCATCCTGCTGGATAAAAGAAAATGCGCCGAATATAATGAATTGTTTTTTATTTAATTTAAAGACTAGGAATTTAATGGTCCTTCAGATTTACCAAGAAACAGCAAATTAATTATATCGGGTGATTCACCATCCAAAATGTACCATATTATATAGTGAAAAATGAATACATTTTGCTACATCCGCATATTAGGAGGTACCAAATTTTATGCTAGAAAAATTTGTATCTCTCAACAATATTTTAGTGCTATATATATTTTGGTACATCTCAGTAACCTAGGTATATATGAAGAGATACCAAAACATGTCATAGTTTGCACTAAAAATTACATCCCAGTATCTTTTAAGGATCAATGTCCATACAATTCAACCAACAACATTGATTTGAGTATGAACATTTGATGCGAAATAGTTGTGCTAACCACAGTCTATGCACAACCCGAATGCTGATTCTGACTTTTGAAAATATAAGCACATAATAATTTAATCTACTTTATAAGTAAATCGTGATAACAGAGGACTAAAATATCCATATCATCTAGATTCAATCTAAACATGTATAAAAAAGCTACATACGAATAGATTAAACATATTAAAAACTAGATTAAACATGATTATCATGTACCAAGGATTTTGTTAAGCAGGATTCGCAACAGCTAAAGACGTAGCACACATACAACTTGAAGACGATGGTGTGTCGTAACCGATCGATGAGGAAAACGAGTCGTGGTGGACGAACAACAAGCAATCACATAAAACGCTTTCCATAAGCATTATTCACCCTCTCTCGGCGTAGGATTTCATAAAGGTCATGGTTCCGGAGACTTGCTTTCTTGATCACCGGTGCACGCCAGCGGGGGATGTGGTAGACTATAGTAGTGACACAGTTAAGAGGAGAGACAAATCCGAGACTGTTTTTTTTTGCGTACTCTGCATGGAGGTAGTGTTCGGTATCTAAAGGACGTGTGATTAATACGCCTTTCATATCTTAACCAAACCAGAGGTCACGCGTAACCTATCCGAACCCCACACTACCTCACGCATGGAAAGATTGGTAAGTTTCCAAAACTAACACAAGAAAATCAATAAATTTTCAAAAATAACATCAAAAAATTTGTTAGGTGTAGCAAAACAAAACTGCAAAAGAAAACCGCATTTGCGCAAACACGAGAAGCAATTTTGATAGATCATTCACGCGCATGTCGTGTGTGTGCCCCCATGCCCGTGCTTGAGCCGGCAAGGCAACGAGCATGCGTGTATTCCTCTACTTTTTTTTGCTTAAGTCGCTAGAAAATACTCTTCTCCTATTTAAAGGGATCTCACTCTCTCTCCTAGAACTAGATACTAAAGGTTCACATGTGTGCTTCTTATAAGATGGGGTTTTGTGATTTTCTTAGGAATTAATTATTTATGGGTATTAGCGTATATATCAATTCCAACATCAACATGTTACTGTTGTAAGGAAACAGAGGAAAATAATCCAAATCTCTGTCAAACTTAAACATCAAAGAATGATGACAAGCTCATATTTTTGGTGGCAACTAAATACGAAGGTGTGACACCCGTGGACACCATCTTTCATTTGAGCGGTTGGTAAAAAAGAGTAGTGGTAGCAGAAACTTTAACATCAGGAGAAGTTCCTACAGTCACTAGATGAGACTATGAGAGCACCAAAGACCAGCACTTCTTATTCGGAAATGGTTGTGTCCA
This sequence comes from Leersia perrieri, assembly GCA_000325765.3. Lineage (NCBI taxonomy): Eukaryota > Viridiplantae > Streptophyta > Magnoliopsida > Poales > Poaceae > Leersia > Leersia perrieri. The sequence goes on along the minus strand of CM002482.1, from coordinate 11,268,809 downwards.
GGCGTTTGATGGTTAGACATAAAGTGTTTCAGTCATATCACGTTGAAACATTTTAATAATTTTTCTCTAGATAATGAAATATTTTTCTATATGTATTGAAACACAAATTAAAGTTTTTGATGTTTTGTCTTTCAACGGACGTCCGGGGCTTTCATCAGAGTCGTGCCATGTATATTTCTTTCACCAACCACAATCAAATCTAGACAAACAAGCAACACTTCACTGGATCCAAAACCAGCAAGCTCATACACCTCAACTTGCTCCAGTCATATGACTCGAAATCTCCTCCAGCGACCACCATGGCAGTCTCACCGAAGAAGAGGCAGACACAAATTTAGAGGAAAATAAAAAGGAAAGGGAAAAACCCAAACTGTACTTACCATTTGAGAGCATATGTTTTGGAATTATTTAAATGATATTTAAATAATGATTTGTATGTATGATTACATTTTCTCCTCACAAAAAACACAAATAGTCTCAAATTTAGCTTACACAACAGGAGATCAATATCTATCAATTTCTCCATTTTCTTGAAGTTGATCTGCTTTGCAGTTAATGTAATTTCTTAGAGCCAAGGTGACGAACTGATAGCTGGAAAACTTTTTCTGGGAATTGTCTGCCTCCTAATTATCAATGGAGTATGGAATTGCAGTCAACAAAGCAGTAAATGGGCAGATTTAATTTGCAGTGAATTTGGTTCGCCGTCTCAGGTTCTATAGTTCAAAACTATATTTTCACAGTCACGCTTGGATGGGAATTTTAGTTCAATGAGTCAATTATGTGATTATATACAGACTAAAATCTGAAATCTCCTGTATCATGGGTTCCCTGCTTGACCACATACTTTACATCAATATTACAGTGTAAATTTGGTACCTTTTACATCAGGTATTATAGGAGGTACAGGGGCGCAGCCATAGGGGGGCCGGGGGGGTGCCTGGCACCCTACATCAGCAAACCAACCCCCTAATTAGTCACTTAGTTTACTAATCGTGTGATTACCTAAATTAATTAAATGATTTTTCATCTAAGTTACAAGATGAATGGAACGATGATGTTAATCCATATATTTAATTAAGTAATTTTAAATTGGTGCCTTTATATTATATTATATTATATATTAATTAGTGTGCATATCAACATATATAAACTACTAAATACTTTAAAACCATAGCATCAATCAAATTTTCTATATATTAGTGTGAATGTCATAGTATCTTATAATTCTTACAAGCAGGCGACTGGACAAGGCCAAGGTGAGTTGTGACATACACGTTAATGTTATGCTCTTATAGTTGTTTACCGTGATACATTATAAGTCAAGCGTTTACACCGGACAACCCCATTAGTAATTCCTGGCTTCGCCCCTAAGGAGGTACTAAAATTTTATTTTAGAACTTAGGAGTATTTAATGTACCGTTTTAGAGCAAGTTTAATAAAGGGCCAAGAGCTGGGATCCTACGTGGGAGAGAGAAATTAGGAGAGAGAGTAGAGCGGGTGGCTGCTGAAGCCTCGCGGGGGTGAGCGATTAGACCTTGCGGAAACTGCGATTAGATGTTGCTTGCTGCTGCATACTAATTCTGGTGGGATCCACCACTACCGTGCTCTTCCAGCCAGCATAATGGCGTTAATCACTAAACTTGCTCTTATGCTATCGGCGCGACCCTGCAGCACCCTCATGGTCCTGTTGCCCCCTGTGCTTGAGCACCCGTGTGCACACGGTCGTCCTCTCCACGTGGCCTCCACCCGCGCATGCACATCTTCTCCCGCTCCGCGTTCTCCTCCATCCTGCTGAATGCCTCCGCCCACCGCAGCCGCGCGCCGGCTACCCAGCCCCACCATCTACTGGTAGATCGCCACCACACGTTCCTCGATCCAGCACAGGCCGCCGAAGTCATCTGAGATTCCGCCGGCGAATTACGGGACAGCGAGCGCCTCGTTGGTGACCTGGTGTCGATGGGGAGCGCTGCTGCGCGGGTGCATGGCCTCATGGGCCATCGACACGAGCCAAGACCAGAATTCGTAGGTCCTCTGCTGGTCCAAAATGGACAGACCCGAGCAGACCCTGCTTCTCGCTGTCCAATACAAGGTGCGTTGACCTTGCTATTTGGCCTGAAAGCTACAGTCTGGGTCGTGACCTGTCTCCCCTCGGTTCCTTCTCGGTAATCCTAGCGAGGCTGCCATGAGTGAGGTCCTGATGCTTCTCACACCTAGCTAACAACGTACGTACGTAGGACTCCCGTTTCAGACAAGCGGATCAAATCTATGCCTAATTAATTGGATTTCTATGCATGAACATCATTTGTACTAGCATTTTTTGACAACTGTGTAAGATGCTTGCTTTGAGGCGCCAGTCCTTCTCGTCCTGATGGTGGCTTCAGACCTATACTTTATTTATTTATACAATTGTAATGCTCCAGAAAACCACACGTCCAACAACAACAAACTAATATATACGAACTGACTAATAAAAGTTTGATAAGCTACAAACTACAACACCAATGTTTAATTATTCTATTAAGTCATCATAACAATTGTCTTATGACCACATCTTACGAAATACAAATTAAATGAGATCATTGTTTATAGAGGTGCATGGCTACTCCCATCCCTTCATGCAAACATGTAACAACAAGTACATAAAAAGACTATAAGGGAGTGAGAATAAATCTCAGCAAGTGAATCTTTAACAAGCTATTAGAATGCAATAGAATTATCATCAAAATTAATAGAAGTAAGTTAGCACTTACGAGAATATCAACATGTATAATACGCAAACAACACTTTAACATCAGCCACACATCACTTCCATATGAATGCATAGTTATGCAATATGACATGCCGTGCTCTTCCTCACCGAACCCCTTCTCGAGAACGAACGGTGGTGTACCGGTACGGTCACGATGCTACATGACATAACTTCCAATGCATAAGATGCAATACATGCTTCATGCATAATGATAGCTCACTTCCACATACCATGCTCATACACATTCTTCATCACAATACAAGGACATAAAAAATACCACAATTCAACACTCATACTACAATTCAACGGTCTCAAGATTATATACGAAACTAGTTAATGCAAGAATTGAATATCTACAATTTGAACAAGCATAGAGATCATGTTGATGCATTAAGATATCATTATGGTTCAACAGAATAATTATGGTGGAGGCAACCAATAACAAGGTAAAGGGTAGCACCACCGCTACATCCACCTGCCTTTACCGATGAAGATAACATGTCCTAGTTGTGACCACAAGTTGAACCACCTATATAATAACAAGTAATTTAGCTACAAACAATACAAAGAAATCATAAAAAATACACCACTTGCACCCTACACCGAAAACCCCCTACGAACATTATAACATGAAAACAGAGAACCTGCCCATAGGAGCAGCATGTCTTATTGATTTTGTAACTTCTAATATACTATTCAAAATATGACAAAAGATAATATTCTAGAAATCTAGAGAACAAGGTCTACAACTCTTATAAAGACATAACAACTAAATTCTGACAATAAATAAGCCAAATCTTCAATTGAAAGCAGGGCTTAGAATCTGCCAAGAAATTCAGATAGTAGATAGTAAAAACTCTATATCTCAAGTTCTACTCATCCCCTCGATGTGTACTTTACCATTCTGGAAAGCTAAAAACAAAACCCACATTTTTGTAAACATGGACCAAATCTAATTCGTCCATTTAGCCCCTCTAAAAACTGTTCAATCTACTATTGTTCAGATTTCATTAGAAATTAAACATGGCGATTTAATTAATTGGAGCATCACAACTTATCCCCTTTGATTTCCCGGCTCTAACTCGTCCAAAACATGTAAGAACACAAGGAGAAAATCACAAATGTTCTCACCTAGGGTTTCCTTGAGAAACAAAAAGGTGGCGAGGGAGAAAACTCCGATTGAACCCATCATCTTGTTCCTCTTCTCCCCCTTGTTCCGTTTTTCATCTTCGCTACTTGAATCCGTCTACAGTGTAGGAGATCCATGGTGGAGAAGGTGCTGTAGAGAGGGAGGGGGGGTGCATACTCACGTTCATGAGTAGGGCATGCCGACATTGGGGAGAGGGGGAGTCGGCGGCAATGTAGGGAGAGGGGAGGAAACCGGTCACCCTCCCTAGGGAAATAGGTGGGAAAGTGGGCTGGGTTATTGGGCCAAAACCAAGGTCGATTTGGCTCAATTCTAAACATTTTTCTCTTTAAATTCTCTTTTATTTCTTTTCCATAAGAGCCCAAACAAAAGCCGAAACTACAACTTTATATTTTTTTTGGGTTATTACAACAATATACCCTCGGATGTTTGGCCAGTACAACGCTGGAAAGTTGTTCACAGAAGCTGACAAGGCATATGCCTCTTACTTTTCCATATGTAATGAAAGGGAAAATAATATATTGTGCATTGTTATCATTCAGCAAAGTTTCATACCTCAATTTGATCAATAGTCTGGACAAAAATACAATAGCATAGATGTAGCTCGATTACAGAAAAAATAAAAACTGCATCATTACTATTTCAAATGGAATTTGATATCATCCCTCGAGTACATTGTATATACAGTTATTTGTTTATATATAACATACAGTTATTTGTTTATATATAACATAATTGTTCGTGTTACTTTGGCCAAAATAAAGACTTAGAACTGTGGTCCCAAATGTCAGAAGTTAGCGGCAACAGGTGAAGGCGGGTTTGTCATTCACCAAAGAAGTATTTGTTCCATTCAAAGAAAAAAGGTGCAGGTAGTATTCTAGCTTATAGATAGGTTTGATATAAACCCTTCTGCCTTTCATGCAAAGATGCAGCTGCACAACGTCAGACGAGAATCGAAGCAGCATGTGGCGAGCAGAACTATCAGGTCACAGGTCACAAGGAAGAAGGAACAACCTCAACAGATGACCCCATGCCATGCATGGGTGAATGGGTGATGAAATGGATTGATGGGCTATTGGCACTTCCTAATTAATATTAGCTTAATCGACTAGCTCGATAGATGCATGGATGGATGACACGATCTACCAACAACAATTTGGTCGAATTGAATTTTGAATGTTAAGATATTTATTAGGAGCTCCCCTCGCTTTCCTCTATTTTCATCCTCAACTAGTGTATTAAGTCACGTGTTCACGTGGCTTTAATTAGCTTCCTCTATTCTGTTTTCATATGATGTTCGTAATAATTAGCTTAAATTTATAATAATAATAATAATGTCATAACAACACCTTTCAATGTGTACCTAGCCGGTTATCACATTCATCACAAACATATATATATATACATATATATATATATACATACATATATATATATATACATATACATACATATATATACATACATATATATACATATATATACATACATATATATATATATATATATGCTCACCGCCAATAAACCATAAAATTTAGTCTGTATTTAAAGTTTTGAATTACAAAATTATGTCTATAATCTTATATATTCATGTCTTTTATTTTTTGGCTGATGAATCTTTCCAATATAAGCCAATGACATGTTTTTATATGTCTTTTTCCGAAAGGAATGTTATGCAGCTAGAGTACGAAGGTCTATTTGCTATATAGTTTTAACTGGAGGTGCACAACATGAAATTTTATGTACATATTTTCTTCTGTTCTTAACATCTTAGAAGTTTTCGAGAGAAAGTCTACTCTTAACTTTTTGCTTTTTACCGCTCTCTATATCCAACGGTTGAGATTTCTTCTTGTTATTTTGTCTTCATGTGAATCTAAAGGCCATTATTTTCTTGATGATGTGGCACATTTTAGGAGCTTCTTTGGTTTCACTTTTCACTTAGAGAAGAAGATTCGCCACTAGACGGAGGTCAGCAGAGAAGAAGCAGAACGTGATACGGTTACCAGTCGACACCAGCTTGGGCACCTGGAGCTCGCCAGCCCGGTGTCCTCCGGCGCTGGCAGTAGGGATATATCTACCGGAGCCATGCCGTGCGTATTAAGCGCCAACAAGGTGATCCGTAAAATGTTTGCTGCATGTAATTTGGCATCGGAATGGAATTCTCGCCGAACGGTACAATGCTCCTCTGCTCCTCAAAACTAGCATGTCTTCTCTTCTGGCCTATCCGACAATTCCTTCATTTGCTGCTCGCTAGTCCTAAAGAACATGCCACAGGTGAGCTCCCGATGCTTCTTAGACCTAGTAGCTAATAACGTGCGTACCCCCATTTCAAACAAACAGATCTAACGTTCATTGAGAAATGACAACGTACTTGGGTTTTCATTGTTCTGAGCTAGCCTTTGTTTTTCTCATGGTGCCTTCAGTTTATATACATCCTAAAAGGCTAAAATGCTTGGTCAGTACAACCCTATAGAAACAAGATTTCGCTCAGACAAGGCATATGCCTCTAGTGTACTACTGACAGGCTCAGACAAGGCGCATATGCCTCTTACTTTTCATTTAATTTTTCTATATGTAATGCAAGGGCAGAAACAAGATATCGTTCATTGAGAAATGGCAACGTATGCGTATCTCTACATAAAGTTAGTAACATTGGTATCATCTGGAAAAGTTTCACCACAATTATTTTGATCAAAAAAGTGTGAAAAAGAGCATCGCTAAGACGCTCTTTACTGCTAGTTTCATACTGCGTGGAAGCAATCTTAATCGTTGATTTATTAGTTCTACAAATAGTTAAAATGGTGTACTGGTAGTAGAATAAATATAAACCATTCATGCTTTCTAATCTGATGGATCATATCTATTTATACTAACACCTCAACAGTAGAATAATTTCTTCTATTGATCGTACAACTAATAAAAACCAACGGATGGGATCATTCCTATTTGTAACTACCAGCTGTAACAGCACTAGAGAGCATCGTACGAAGCTCACATTCTACTTTCCAATAATGTCACTCCTAAACCTTAAAAAAAAATGAATTGCGTAGCACAAAACAGCCACACTTGCAGTGCACCAGAGCCAGAGAAGATGAGGGTTGGATTGGTTAGGACTTAGGAGCGATGGGAGGTGCCACCAGATCTGATGATAGGAGCCATTGGAAACAGACGAGAACGTCGGTGTGAGGGCATCTGAATCAGAGAAGATGGATGCAAGCGGTGGAAGCAGAGGTTGAGAGAATAAACTGGAGTAGCGCCTAACATCTAAGACTATATTTACGAGGTGAAGGCAGGAGAAAAATAGTGTGATTTGCGGAGAGGATACTCACGTGATGGATAGATAGTCCTTTGTATTTAAATTAATTTCAGACGTCTTTCCAAGAAATACACAAAGAAAAGAAAACAAAAGGAAAAGAAGAGAGAGAAAAAACATAACACTACACTAAACTCTTCCCTTCTCGCAGTCTCCCACTCCATCTCTGTTGCGTCACCACCATCACGATTTTGCTCCTCTTTGTCTTCGACCTGAGGCCGAGCTCTCGTTTCCTACGTTTGAGCAATCGCGTCCAAAGCCGGTAGTTCTCCGCCCTCATCCTGCAATTCTCCACCTGCGTCCTCTCCGCGCCCTCTTCCTCCTTCCTGCAACACACTCTGCCACCCACCTCAGTCATAGTTGTTAGAGATAGATATTAAATTAGATTATTTAGAGATAAAGATAAAATATTTAGAGATAAATCTTTTATAACTTGTCTTATACTCCAATGACTCTATCATATCTATATCTATAGATATCATGTATAGATATCATGGAGGTCCGCTCCGGTGCTCTGTACTGGCAATATAAAGTAATATTGACCGTTGGATCTATGTACTTATACTGCCAAATATTTTGGGACTGTAGAAATTTGAGGGTATGATCGTTCGAGAGAAAAAAACTGTGAAGTGGTAAATGACGTGGGAGCGATGGAATGAGGGGTGTCGGAGTGATGGCGTGGGAACCGTCGGTATGTTGGAGTCGATCCGGATCTGATGACTTCTATCTTTCAGGAAGGAGATAAACATGAAATGGTAAACGAATGGTTGAAATCATTTCTACTGGAAGTATAATACTACCAGTAGAGGGTGCCGGAACGTTTCTAATACCCATGAGGGTCAGTGCAATAAATACCAAAATACACTAGATCAATGTTTTTTACAATCGTCGATCTAGTGCCACCATCCGCTCCTCAATCTCCATGACTCCACCACATATTTTTCGTTCTCCATCAGATGCCGCTGCCGCAATCTCGCCGGAGCATCCCCGTCACCGTGATTGTCTTCTTTCGCACCTGCTCGCTTTCCCTCTTCAGAGATCACGGCCTTCTGAACATTTTGTTGATAGGCGTTCACCGCCATGCTCTGCTGCTCGCCATTCGGATTGAAGTCGCCGTCATTCGCTGAGAATTTCACAGCGAAGCCGGAGTACGGCGGCGCCGTGTCTGTGTCGATGACCAGAGGCATGTCTATCGAATTTAGCACCAATAAGGTGATCGAAAAGGTTGTAGCTGTGGTACAAATTAGCACCGGAATTAAATTGGGTGGTGCAGCTTTCTTTATTTTGTGTTCCTGTTGGCTTCACTAAAATTAAAAAACAGACATTTTCTGGTTTTCTTTACATGAACTGCACCTGAAAAACGCAAGCTTTTATCAAATGCTGACAAATATTCAGCTTTCTTTATAGCCACATATGTGCAGGGCTAACCAGGGGGGTGTGCAGGGGGCCTGGCCTCCCCCAACAGCAAGCCACCCCTGAACACCCCACCCCCAATCACAAAGCTAGTAGAACAACAACGCATACACCATATACGTCAAGTTAATTAATTGATCAATTTAGCAGGACATGTACTTAGTACCACTTAATACTAGTAGTATGATTTAACCTTTTTTTAATTACTTCAATTTGATTTTGCCGCTGCATGCCTAAACTACCTCTGTGGTTGTGTCCATGTGTTCGAGACCAAAGAAAAAATCACCAACGTAAAACCCAATATCCAACCAGACCAAGAGAATCATCTTTTCTCTTTACTCCTAAAATACTACAGGTATATTTTATTTATTAATGTATAAGTATCCAAAGATCATATATATTCTTAGCAATATTAACAATATTCAATATTAGCAATATTAACATCTGAGATGTCTAATTTACATACTTTGGTATGTAGTATAACATTTCAAAAATGAACTGGGCTTAATTCCTCTGATATATATAATTGACCATCAATTTTCACGTCTAAAATATAAGTTTTATATAGTTTGTTGCTTATTTTGACAAGATTAGTCTTTTTTTTTGTTGTTTGCCTATTTATCAAGACTTTTTTTTTAATCTTAGTTGATATCATCATCACTTATATTTATCTACCCAAACACTCATAAGGCAAAATGAAATAAACAAGTATATGATGTATACTTACTGTGATCCAGCTTGTTGTCCGTCTGTCTGTCCCCTTTCTGCACGAATTCTGGTATCGCCAACATAATCCATTTCTGATACTAGTGTAACCTATTTCTTGCACCCAAATGCTCTCTTAAGCCGCGACCCATAAGGAGACCAAGGAAGGCACACCAGCTGCATTCAAAGTTTCCTCCACTGATCGCTTGCTCCCATGATAGTGGCAGCTAGCAAAGGGATGGACAGAAGGCGAAGAGCAGCTCCCAATGCATCTCAAACCTAAGCATGCATGCTGCTGGCCTGCACTGCGCTCCAGGCGATGCAACTTGGTTTGAGGAGATAATATATATTACCAGCGTCTGCTTGGCAGGCTATTCCTCGCCTCTCCTGATCCATTTTAAGCTGCTAGCTGCGAGTTGCTCTCATCGTCCTTCATCAGTCACTTCTTATGTTTGTGGCTCTTTTAATTCTTATGGCAATTCATATAGGTCACAACCATACATGTTTTGCTCTTGTGCATAGTACAAAAGTAAGGATAATACCGCTCAATAGAAAATGAGCCGGCAACAATAATGAAATTGTCAACTTGGTACATTACGAAGACAATAAATCTTATGGTCCATCATATCACCAAGATATCGGAATTATTAAAGTGATTTTATAGCATTTGAAGAGGTAGTGCATCAATTATCTAGAGATACCAAAATTTACCTTATGAGATTTGCTACCTTTCAATATTCCTATTAATGACTATTAAATTTTATAAATCATTTAGTGTAATTTTTGATACATCATTATTCTTAAAGGTACCGAGTGATTGACGCCACAACTGTGTTACATCACAGTACCACCTCAAACACTATCAAACCATTTTTTAATTAAAAATAACCGTTTTTACGAAATATTGTAATGGAGTGAGTTTGTCAAATTTGTTTGCATGTTCCTTCTCTGTTTTGTTGTTTCTCGTTTGGAATGGCCTCTGTTGCTTGCTTGATCTCATAGCATTGCAGTAGTGATTGTCGACTGGTCGGTACTTGCCTCCCTGAAGGCAAACTGAATAACATTCACGCTTGCTTCAGTTGAATTGAATTTATTTTGAAATTAAAAATAGGCCATCTACACGGAAAACAATTTGTTGAGACCGTATGCTATTGCTAACCCGCTGCGGTGCAACCCTGGCCATGACGAATGTCGCGTTTGCAACGTAGTGATCGGATGGCTCGGGGCTCCACGCGCATGACTAGTAACACTTTTGTTTCCACTTAGAACATTTTAGTAATATTGAAGAAAAAAAGTTATTATTTCAACTTATTATAATATACAGTCCCGGTTATATAATCTGATAAGCTCTTCTATGTGAGCCTTTTTATATTATTTGATAGCTAATTATCAATCTTACCACCTCACTCCCCTTTTAGACCTTTAGACTTACAAACTCAGATATTCAGGATCATTTTGGTTTAAAGCCAAAATATGTCCTATCAATGTTTTGGCTATTTCAATCGTGCCATATGTATGTTTGGTTTACTACCAATTCTTACCCATATTAGTACAAGTTCTATACAAATAAATTTGGTAGTGTCAAAAGTTACCAATGTTTTGACACTATCAAAATTTAGTAGGGCAATAATTGGTAGCAATCCAAACAAGCCCTCAGCCTCTGATGAAGACAAACATTAATTGTTCTCATGGCTCAGCTTCGAGGATCGTCAGCTTGGCATAGATTCAAAATTTCTCTCATTCGTCGCCCCTTCTCGCGCCTATCTTCGCCGCCTCTCTCCACCGTGTCCCCCTCTTTGCTATATACCCCCGTGTCGAGCGCGGACATCCCCATTATGTATCAATCTCGGCGAGCCAATTCCATGCCCGAGATGCATCTTCGTTCTCATGCTGTCACCTAATACAGCCTTGGTAGGAGAGCACCCATGAACCAGCGTGGTCACGCAAGCTTGTGCTCACAGCGCATGGCAGTTATCGGCATCCTGCTGTGGCCATGACGAATCGATCTGAAAGATCGGGAGGATCTACAAGAGCCAAGACAAGACTCACAGGTCTTCTGCTGGTCCAAAATGGACAGACCGGTGTGCACACAACTTCTTGCTATCCAATACAAGGTGCGTTGACCTCTGTCGTAGGACGGAAAACTATGATCATCGTTCTTTCATGTCTCTCCTCGGGTGCTACTGGTTAGTATTGAAGAAGCATCCATGAGTGAGCTCCCGATGCTTCTCAAACCTAGCTACTGCTAGCTAATTCTCCATAAGTACGCAGCAGTAGTCCCGTTTCAGACAAACAGATCAAATCGACGTGTCATTCATAGTTGGATCTTTTTTTCATTGACAGCATTAGTTTGTATTAGCCTCTTGACACAACTGTGTGAAATGTATGTCTGAGCCAGCCCTTGGTGTTGTAATGGTGGCTTCAGACCTCAGTTTATATATACCCCTGGCCCTGGGAAGTTTAGTTACTACAACCCTGGAAACTGCTATTAATACTGACACAGGTTGAGAAGCTGACAAGACATATGCCTTTTATTTTTCATTGAATTTTTCTCTAACTAGTTAAATATCTATTCTTTGCTACAATATATTAAATATTATATAAAATAAAAATAAATAAAAATGTGTTATTATTATTTTATATATGGCTACCATTTATATTTGAACGTTTTCTGATATTAAGAATACAAGTAGTCTTATGCAAAATTTATGATGGGGGCAGAGGATGGGTGGCGGATTCGTTGTCATCACGCACCACCACTCCTATTATAAGGAATATAGATGAAAGGGAAAAAATAATATATCGTGCATTGATATCATCTAGCAATTTTCATAGCCAATTTGATCAACAGACGGGAGAAAAAAATATAATAGCATATAGCCCATGTACCTCAATACCAGGAAAATTAAAAAAAAAAGGAACTGCATCATTACTACCATGATCCATCTCAAAATACAAATGTAGACTCATAATAGTATGATAAGTTATATCCAGTATAGGTTTTTATATTTTGAGACAGAGGAAGTATTTCAAATGTCATAATACTCTAGCCATATATGTGGCTTGAAGGAAGGGGTTTGGTTGAATCTAGCTCCATTCAATCGATCTCATCTATTATATTATTACTACCGCTAGCTGTTTCTTGTCAAAAAAAAATCATTACAGCTATTCCATGATTCCCATCTCAAAATACAAATCTAGATTCATAATAGTATGATAAGTGCCAGTATGAATTTTTATATTTTGAGACAAAAGGAGTATTTCAAACGGAATTTGATATCTTCCCTTGAATACATTATATACAATTATTTGTTTTTACCGTTTAACTATGGTAAAAAAAAGACTCGTTATTTTGGTGGGAAATTTAATCTTTGGTCACTCTTGCGAGTAGAAAGGCATGTGAAATACGGATTTACCATTCGCCATCACTACTTTATGTCTTTCAAAAAAAAAGTATATGTTCCGTTCAAACAACAAAAAAGGAGAGGCACTATTTTACATCATAGATAGGTTTGACATGAAGCCTTGCCAAATTTTGACTTAGTTTTGAAAGTATATGTTTTAAAATTCCTTAAGTTTTTAAGGAGTGGTCAATATTTTTAAAACCAAAATCTGAAATATGTGGGCAAGTGTGTGTGACTTTTACTCACATACTTCTCTATAAATTTAGAAAGGGTTAATTAGATCTATACCATTGCAACTTTGCCGAATTGAAAAAATATCATTAGAATTCGCAAAATGCAACTTTGCTGAATTGAAAAATGTCATTACAACTCGCAAAATCGGGTGGATGCCACTGTAATTTTGTTAAAATTTGAACCATGCTACTACCGTAACATTTTTAGTTAAATTTCATGCTTATTCCCTTCACTGTCTTCTCACTGTCGGTCTCCCTGCATGCAGCTTGTCGCAGGCCTCACCACACTCCTCTTCAGTCACTCACCCTTGCAGCCATGATGGAAGTAGAAGCCGAGGCCGCCACAGCTGGGGATGGAGGCCTAAGCTCTCCTTGCTATCCTCTGTTGCCTTTAGTTATCTAGATCTGACCGTTGAGAGGAGCTCGGGGTGGCCGGATACAGAAACCGTCGTCGTCGCCGCCGCCGCCGTGGATATCATCGATTACCTCCCCTCCATGCCCTCAAACTCGCCGTCCTCCCTTCCCCTCCCTTGTCGACCACGACCGCGAACTCAGGGCCATCGTCGTTGCCGGCGTAGTTCATGGGGGGTTCGAGCCGTCGCCACTGCTGCCACAGCTCTTCGGCATCGCTCGCTCGTCCTGAACGGCATCAAGGGAGACGATGGACCGTTGGCGGCAAGGAGGGAATCCAGTCTCCTGACGGTGTGGTGGCAGTGACGACCTTGGTTGGTGTAGCAAATAGAGGCGATGGGGCTTTGATGTGGGCATCGTCAGCCTGCTTGAGCTTACCGCCGACCCACCGCAACCTCCTCACGACGACCAGATCTAGGTCGGCATGAGCTTCACCCACCCCGTCGGCACGAGCAACCACACGGCGTTCTCATCGTCATCATCCCCTCCCGCGCCATCATTCCCCTTAATGTGTTTTGCGCTCAGCTTCGATAGGGCCCTCAGTGATAGGGAAGTAGAAGGTGGCGGCTAGGTGGACCGGACAGAGTCGTCAGGGGAGGAGCCGGGGAAGAGGGCGCCGGTTGGAGGAGCTCAGGAGGCCGCCGTCATTGAGGATGGAGGCCAGAGCTTTGTCAATATGCTGGTAATGTGTGGCGTTCATCCAATTTCACAAATTGTAGTGGCATTTTTTCAATTCGGCGAAGTTGCAATGGTATGGATCTAATTAACCCATTTAGAAATGGCTACAAAACATTAAAGATCCATTTTCTCCACTCTCCTTAAGTCTCTTCCTATTCGACATTAGCAAAAGTTCAAATAACTACAATAATTTATGACTCATGACTTGTAATTTTAGAGAAAAAACATGTGAACTTGTTACCATCAAATCCGTTTCAATATTCATGCTCAACCAACGTTCTTCCTCTATAGGAGTAGGGGTTGGGGGAGGCTGGAGGTATCCTTGGCTTAAAGGGAGGGTCGTGCGGCAAGGCGTTGGTGGTATTGCCTTGGCCTTGGGAGAGAAGGGGGACGGTGGCCTGGTGTTAGTAGCATTAGAAGCTCATTATGGGAAAGGTTAAGAGTCGTCGGGGAAGAGGAGGATAACATCATAGGGAAGCCGAAACCGAAGAAGATGGAGAGTTTGAGTGGATAGGAGATGGTAGGAAATAAGGGCGGATTTGGCCATGGTACCAGCTGGATACATAGGATGATGGATGTCGGAGTGGTTACGAGCGATGTGAGATGGCAGAAGATCTAGCAATATGAGTTGCCGGAGACGGTGGAGGATGACATTGTGGAGGACGACGGTGTGGACGGATTTGAGCCGGTGAATACGGAGGAGGGGCGACGGGCCATGCCTGCAAGGCCGAGAGAGGGGACGAAGGTCATGGAAAAAATCAAGTTATTTGATTGGGAGAGAGAATCACGAGTGTGATGAGTAGATAGTCCTTTTTTTTTTGGCCAAACGTCTTTCTAAGAAACACAAGGGGAAAAAGGATGTTTCTGAGAAAAAAAAACGAAAATATGACGGTACGTATGACACTATGCTACATGCTTCTCCGAGCTCCTATTCCCTATGATTGAGCAGTCGCACCCTCATCCTGCCCTTCTCCACCTGCATCCTCTCCACCGTCGTGTCCATCCCATTCATACACTCCTCTGTCCACCTCAGCTAGCCAGCCACCACCATTTTAGCGCCACATCCACCCCTTGATCTTCATCTCTTGTTTCTTGATCTCCAATAGGACGTCGCTAAAGTCTCAGCGGTGCATCCCTGCTAAGCCACCACCAGTACCGTCGGATGCCGGGCAAGTGACGCTCTGCTTCGTTTTTCTTGGCTGTGTGGCGCCGGCGGGGATCGATGCTCCTTCTTGCGTGTCTCTGTCCACCTCAGCCGTAGTGTTTGCACTGAACGTTTCAAGGGAACCGAAATTACTTTGGTTTTGGTCCCGGATAATTTCACACTTTGAGGCGAAATAGTTTTGTTCAGGATTTTGAGAATTCGGTTCCCAAATTTCAAACCCTTCTCAGCCACGCCACTTAAGCTTCATCTTCAATCTCCACCTCGTGCACCCTGTTTCTTCTTCTCCAATAGACAGACTGAGGAAACAAGCAAAGAAGAAGCAGAATGTCATAGGCATATCAGTCGACAACAGCTTCGGCACCCTGCTCTCTCCAACCCGGCGTCCTCGGCGCTGGCGGCAGGGATGTGTTAATCGGAGCCATATCGTGTGCACCCGTAGAATGCTTGCTGGATATAAATTGGCATTAGGATGGAATTGTTGCTGCACTGCTCTTCACTTGCCTGCTTCTCAAAACCAGCAAGTCCACTCTTGTTGCCTACTCCTATCAGCCAATGCCTTGAGTTGTTTCTCGCCAGCTCTGGAAAAGAAGCCATGGGTGAGCTCCCGATGCTTCTCAGGCCTAGTACTAGCTAATAACATACATACTCCCATTTCAAACAAACAGATCAAATCGTTCATTGAGAAACGACAACGTATTTCGGTTTTCATGTGTACCTATGTACGTAAGATGCTTGTTCTCAGGTAGCCTTTATTTTTCCGATGGTGGCTTCAGTTTATACTAGAAAAGATGCCCGTGCGTTGCATCGGGACAAACTAAAGAAAAAAAAGTCCAATTTAACACCTCCAATTAACTATTTCAGCGGATTATTTACAATGTTTTAGGTAAACTATTAAAAACAGTTTACCTAAAACATTCATATCTCCCACGTTATATTCATAGCTCTAGTCTCTGTAAACCCTAAACCCCCAAAATCTTTAAGGAAGGCCATATTAGCCCATTTAATCATATGATATCTCCTTTTATCACCCAAGCCTTCCCAATAAAAATTTCCCCCAATGGAGTCAAACCTCTTATGAATCCCTTCAGACAAAGGGTACGTACCCATGGCATAAGATGGAATAGAAGACAAACAGAAGTTAAGAAGAACAGCTCTACAACTATAATAAAGGTGTCTAGTTTGCCAAGCTCCTAGCTTTTTCCCCATGTTGTTAGGAATGAAATCAAACTCTTTGCTCAACAGCTTCTCATTACTGTTAGGTAACCCTAGGTATTTAATGGGGAAACCACCCAGGGGCAATTAAGCATCTTTGCTACCTTATCAGCCTCATCTCTACTCAAACCAATAGTCATAACCTCACTTTTATAATAATTTATTTTCATTCCTGATAACAACTCAAAACAATACAAAAGAAATTTAGTAGTAATTAATTCAGTTTGCTCAAAGGGCATGAAAAGGATGGTGTCATCTGCATATTGGAGGTGTGTTAGACCTCCAGGGACTAAATGTGGAACTACCCCAGAAAGAATATGAGCAGTTTTAGCATGATCCAACATACCCCCTAAAGCATCACCCACAAAGTTAAACAGAAGAGGGGAGAGAGGATCCCCCTGCCTCAGTCCTCTGTAGGTTTTGAAAAACTCACTTCTGACTCCATTAATGTTGACACATACCCTGCCTCCTGTAATACAGGCTCTGATCCAGCCTAACCAATTAGGAGGAAACCTTTCCTTTGAAGAACTTATATGACAAAGTCCCAGCTAACTCTATCGTAAGCTTTTTTAAAATCAATTTTTAGAATCACTCCTTTTAAGTCATTAATCTCCATCTCATGAATGACCTCATGAAGTGCAATACAATCCTCTAGAATAAACCTTTTAGGAATGAAAGCGGTCTGAGTCCTAGAAATAAGGGAGTCGGCTACCTCTGTCAGCCTATTTGTAAGAACTTTAGTCAAAATTTTGAAAGATTCATTCAAGACACAAATGGGTCTGAACTGTTTGATATTAGTAGGGTCAGAGGTCTTAGGAATGAGGGAAATAACCCCATAGTTCAACCTCTTCAAGTCAAGATTGTTGTGAAACAAGGCAGTTAACGTTTCAAATAGATCCGCCTTTAAGTCCTCCCAAGATTGTTGTGAAATAAGGCAGTTAACATTTCAAATAGATCCACCTTTAAGTCCTCCCAGAAGGTTTTATAAAAAAGTATGTTAAAACCATCTGGGCCAGGGGAGGTGTTGTTTTTTGCTTCCTTAATTACCAGATCTAACTCTTTCATTGTAAAAGCTCTAGAGATGAGATCACATTCATCTATATTCAGTTTACCTCTATCCTGCCAAAAGTCTGGGTTTAAATGTACATTATAAGGGGGTTCATCCTTAAACAATTTTTTATAAAAGTCTAAAATATGGGTTGTCAACTCTCTATCATCAGTAATAGCTCTTCCTTCATGTTCCAACATGGTGATCTGACATCTCCTATGTCTACCATTGGCTATCCCATGAAAATAGGCAGTATTTATGTCTCCCTGGAGTAGCCAAGTAAGCCCACATCTCTTATGCCAATAAAGTTGCTCCATCTCATAAATATTCTCTAAAGCCTGTTCAGTTTCATATCTCTCATTCCAAGTAGAAGGATCCAGCTCACCTTGTTCAGCTAGGTTATCTATTTGATTTAACCTAGTTTTAAGTCTATTCTTATCCCTATTTTGAAGGCTTCTGTTATTAGCACTCCAACCCTTTAAAAATCTCCTCATAAGTTGGAGTTTGTTGACCCAGAAGTCTAGAATATAGGTATTATCTCTCACAGGGAATCTATCTTTTACCATCTGAACAAACCCCTTATTCTGGTGCCGAGATGATTCTGAATCTGAAGATGACAGCATCTGCTTAAGCATTCTTAGAAGAAAGTATATGAGAGCTGGTGGGGTTTTCCAAAGTAACCCTGATAAACCTTCTCTGTTCTGGCAAGGGATCATGAGAGTTAGAGAATGGGTATCTAGAGGTAGTTCCTGGAATATTGGTAATGATTCACATGTTTTCTTTTGGAAAGATGTCTGGTTAGGACAATGTCCCTTAAAACTGGAATATAGTATGCTCTATGAGATCTGCCACCAGCAAGATATCCTTTTGGCAGAGATGATTGATAGAGGTTTTTCTGCTCTAACCTTTAGAAGAACTTTCTCACCTGAAGAGATGATTTACTGGGAAGAGCTGCATGTAAGAATTTCAGAAATTTCTCTAGGGGACAACTCTGGCATCCTGAGATGGGATCTGGATAAGAAAGGGATTTTTACTTCTAACTCGATGTATAGGTTTATTACTTTTAGAGGGGTTCCAGAAACCAGATTGATGGATATTTGGAAAGCTCCCATCCCTCTCAAACTAAAACACTTTCTTTGGCAAGCTTATAAAGAAAAAATCCAATCAGCAGCTCAGCTGAAGAAAATGAACTGGGATGGTGAACCCTTCTGCAAATTGTGTGGTGCACTTGAGAATGCTGATCACATTTTATTCAAATGCCCAATTGCTAATTTTCTGTGGTGCTGTGTCAGAGATGCTTTTGATTGGCCCGCAGTTCCTATTTCCTTTGATGATTTCTTTCATACAATTGTGGGCAAAGCTGGGTCTAATAGAGCTAGAATTAGAGTTTGCTTACTTGCTGCGATCTGCTGGCAACTGTGGTTTGTTAGAAACGATTTGGTTTTTAGAGATATTGTGATTTCTTCGATCCTGACAATCCCACTTCGGGTTATTTGTCTTCTTTTACAGTGGAAATCCCTGATGAAGCCCGAGGAAGAGCGGTTAATTGCTGAATGGGTGAAAAGACTTCAAGAAACTGTCGCTCAGTTGAGACCTCCTGCAGGAATTGGTTGATGCTAATAGTAGTTGTTAGCTTTTGCTCTTGCGTCTTCGCACGCTTCTCTTTTGTAAGAGCTGCTGCATCTCTGTGATGCTTAGTTTTTACTCTTTGCCCAGATGTGGCGTCTGTGCCCATCCTGCGCGGTCGTAAACTGAACAAAACCTATGTATCCCGTATTTGCTTTCTATAAAAAGCAGCCTCGCCTTCTTTTTCTTTATATTTTGAACTACTTTCTTTTTATTAGTATTCCCCTAAAATTTTATCAATCCATCCGAAGATGCAAAGCCTTATGTGTTGCGACCAATGTTAAAAAAAACCTTCAATTTCCATAATTGAAAATTTGAATCAACTATTCTATTTTTCTAGTAAGATTTTAAATTGAAAATTTCAAATTCAAACTTAAAACATTTCAAACAAGTAAACCCGATCGCTGCAACAACCGATCGTGACTTAGACGGGCCAGATCCTCTTAACGTTATGGTCGCTACGCCAGACGGCAGTACCATCTCAATCCACAGTCGCCTATGCATCGGACGTTCGCTGGCTTTTGCTTTAGTTTATGTTGTCAAAGAGCCCAACCACACAGTTTTTCGCTCCCTACCCTAGCTTGTTGACTCGCGAAGGGAAATAAAATGAGCACCATTGCTCCCTCGCCGGCCTCATCTTGCCAACACGGCAACACCAAAGTAGTGGGTGAGCACGGAGTCCATGGACCGCGCATGGCGACTTTGCTGTAGCCAGCGGCAGGTCATGCAAGGTGCCGTCACGCATGCCGGCGGGTAGGCACACGCATGTTAGCTAAAAATGCAAAAGCAGACCAGGGTTAACACTGTCTTTTCACTTAACCATCTGTTGCAGGTTGGATTAGGTCTATGATGATTTGAGTTTCTTCTTGGCAATTTCAGTTTGATGATGATGGAAGGTTTTGTCCTGTACAGTGTGGCAGTAGCATATATAGATCATGTCTTTGTTCTTGATACCATTTATGGTTTTTAGCCTGTCAATCTAGTCAATCAAATTAGCAGTTGGTGTACTGCTTAATTCGAGCACGAGCGCAGCGTCAGCGACTCGGCGTCCACAGCAATCTTTGGTACTGAAACCGGACACCCAACGCTTGATGTTGCAAAGACGTCACCGGCGATGTCGAGAAAGAACTCTCAACCCTCGTCGTCACCTGCAGATGCTCCCCCGTATGTATATTGAGCTCAAGCCTAGCAGATGGCCCAAACCATAAACCTAGTCCAACCTGTAACAGGTGACAAAGTTAGTGGGTGTTAACTGAAAAGATAGTGTTAACCTTGGTCTATTGTGCCATTTTCGTTAATATATGTGTCCTAAAGTGAAATTAACTCTTTTTTATTATTATTGGTAATATTAGTTTGTACTGACACGAGTCGTATAAGATGCTTGTTCTAAGCCAGCCCTTGTTGTCGTGAAGGTGGCTTCGGACCTTAGTTTATATATACCCCTGGGATGTTTGGTTAGTACAATCTTGTAAACTGCTACTAATATTGACACAGGTTGAGAAGCTAAGAAGGCATATGCCTTTTATTTTTCATTGATTTTGTCTCTAGCTAATTGTCTGTTCTTTGTTATGGATAAAAAATATATTAAATATTATCTAAAACCAAGACAAGACTCATAGGTCTTCTGCTGGTCCAAAATGGACAGACCCGTGCACACATTGCCTCTCGCTGTCCAATACAAGGTGCATCAACCCGGTCGTAGGCCTGAAAACCGAACGTGCACACTGCTGTGGCACTGTGGCATGTCTCTCCTCGGTTGCTACTCGATAGTCCTGAAGAAGCTACCGCCTACCATGAGTGAGCTCCCGATGCTTCTCAAACCTACCTAGCTACCAACGTGCAGAGTGGTAGTCCTCCCGTTATAGATAAACAGGACCATCCGTAAAATGCTTGCTTGATATATAATTTGCTTCGGCACAGAATTCTTGTGTCCTTGGGTTTGGTTTGAAGCCAATCTGTGCCCATAAATTTTTGGATAACTTTAATAGTAATGGATAAATGTTTGGTTTGATGCCAATTCTTTTCCTACAAATTATGCTCTAATAAATTTGGTAGTCCAAAACTTGACAAGGTTTTAGCACTACTAAAATATTGGTAGGACATAAATTGGTTCCAAACTAAAGTAGCCCCTTGTTCTTCTCTTCTCTGCTCCTCAAAACCAGCATGTCTTCTCTTCTGGCCTATCTGCCTATTTCCTCACATGCTCCTTGGTATTTCTAAAAAAACTGTCATGGGTGAGCTCCTGATGCTTCTCAGACCTACTAGCTAATAACGTACGTGCTCTTATTTCAAACAAACAGATCCAGCGTCATTGAGAAGTGACAACGTAGGTTTTCATGTGTGTACCTATGTAAGATGCTTGTTCTGAGCTAGCCTTTGTTTTTTCATGTGTTTATATATATATATATCGTGTAGGTGGGTGCAGTTTCTATAGAAGTTGCACCCGGGTTAGTTTGTGCACCAGAAGTGGCGTGGATAGCACATATACCTACTCCTATTAAGCACGTGTACCTACTCCTATTATTAGGAAGCACATGTAGCTACTCCTATTATTAGGAAACAAGGTAATTTAAGTAATAAATCACTCACCTAATTATATTATTAGGAAACCTGCCAAATTTTAGGTGGCACCTGCGTAGTTCTTATTTTCACAATAAAAGTTTGTAGCGAAAGGATTTATTATACGTAAAATTATAAGGTGTAATATTTATAATTGTATTTTTTACAATACTAGTTTGTAGTGATACAATTTGTTATATGTAAAATTACAAGATGTAATATTTACTTTCAGTCAGATCGGAGTAGTTTAAAAAATGAATTTATGATGAGATCTGATCAGAGTATTTTTACAATACAAATTTCCAACGATACAGGTTTTAGATTTTTACAAGCTGTAATTTTTACAATTATACCTTTTAGCAAAATAGTAGATTTACCATGATTTGCCATAGTCTAAAAACTAAAAACTACAGTAATATACAACTTTTACAATCATAGAGGCCATCAAAATTGTAAATTTGCAAACATTTAGATTATAACGATCCCTGTCCACTAGGTGATGGCATGCACACACGTAATTAACGCATGTAACACACCATGCATACCAATCAATGGAATTAATCTACAATTAAGGCTTAGCAGTCAACGGAATTAGTGACAATGCAACGTGATAGCAGAACCAAGATAGGTGCAGTGCACCATGCATGGCAATCCACGGAATCAGTGGGCAATCAAATATCAACTAATTGCATTTGTTAGCGAGCAACGTTTAGGCTACAACTAAGGGGTGGAATCAATGTTTTTGCGATTGTTACGATGCATGCAAACTGATAGTAAGCTTGGGTGCAACGTCCACGCTCTCTGCACCCACCCACAGAATATAGGACCACTCTTATGTACTCCCGGGAGTACATAATCCCACCTTAATGGATACTCCATTAGAACAATTGATTTTATGTTTTTACTTTTTATTTATTTTATTGCCATAATTGCTAAACCGGGTGGGTCTCCATATTGTTTGAAATTTGAATTGCACGTTTTTTTTTAAAGAGGGCAAAAGCTTTGCCTCAAATATATTGATAGAGCAGGAGAAAACAGATATATTTACAGGGCTCCACCGAAAAGGTCGGTGCCCGCAAAAAAAAACAAAGTTCTACGCTATACCTCCCAAAGCGTTGAACTCCGAGAGGCCGTGTGCTCCCGCTTTTATCCAGGCGCGTGCCTCTTCTTTGATTTTTGCTCCAAGTGTTTGCTCTGTGGACGCTATCCGTCTAAAAATTCTGTTGTTTCTGTCGCACCAAAGCTCCCAAACAACTAGGATCACAAGGGATCTGAGAGGTTTCTTCGGTACGTGTGGGAGTTGTGTTAGGCTATACCACCAGTCCTTTACCGTTGTCAGTGTGGCCCATGCTTGATTATTGGAAGGGAGGCCTAGCCAGTTGGTTATCGCCGTCCATATCGTTTGCGAGAAGGTGCAATGCACCAAAAGGTGGATGGTTTTTTCTTGGGTTGTACGGTAGAGAGGACATACGCTCTGGTTAGCCCACCCTCTCACCTGAAGTCTATCCGCCATCCATACTCTATTTTGGATGACGAGCCATCCGAAGAACTTGCACTTGGGTGGCGCCCAACATTTCCAGATGGTGTTGTTATGAATTGTGGCGGTGGATCCGCTGAATTGCATTTTGTAGGCAGATTTTGTGCTGTATTCTCCATTTGCTGTAAGCTTCCAAGTTATGGCGTCGTGCTGCTGGTTTAGAGGTGGGGTGGACTGGATAACTTCCCAAAGGTCAATGAATTGCCTAATGTGGTCAGCCGTGGTTAACCTTGCTAACTGGATGTCCGCGATCCAGTTGTTTTCGTGCAGGGCGTCATGGACCGTCCTATTCTTCCTTTTTGAGGCCTTGTAGATGTCCGGTGCAACATTCATTGGGGTACGATCCTGCAGCCAGTGCGTGTGCCAGAAGCTCACCGTCTTTCCATTTCCAATTGTAACTGTCGTCGCTGAGGCAAAGAG
>CM002482.1:11132466-11237257 GCA_000325765.3 Leersia perrieri | reverse complement strand
ATACATGTTATATTTGATGAAATTTTGATTCTAGGTATGTACCGCATGTACATATAATTATCCTAGGTATGTGATACACTATACTCAAATATATTTGAATTTGACATATTTTATTACTATATATGAGTTTGAAATGTATTATTATAACTAGGTATATACCTACAAGTTTTAAAATTTCAAAAATTTAAACTAAATTTATATGTTTAAAACCTTGAAGGCCATACACCATGGTGTCCCATTTGGGTGTCATATATATATATACACATATATATACATATATATATATATACACATATATATACATATATATATATACACATATATATACATATACATATATATATACATATATATATACATATATATGGCCTTCATGATATGAAATACAAAAATTTAGTTTGAATTTTTGAAAATTTGAAACTTGTAGGTATATACCTAGTTATAATAATGCATTTAACATCCATTCCTAGCAAAAAAACATCTCAAATTCAAATATATTTGTGTATAATAATCACATACTCGGAATAATTATATGTATATATGTTGCATACCCAGAATCAAAATTTAATCAAATATGACATGTATATGTTCAAATTTAATTCAAACTTGGTAAACAAGTTAATATTCATACTCAAAAAATTTTAAAGCTTTTAATATTCATTTAAACATGGTTTAAAATCATTTTGAACCTTGAAGGCCATACACCATGAAGCATGGAAACACAATCAATATAAATATAACAATTTTACTTACTTTACTGCCTGATTTACTGTAGCTGAACAGATCCCATATGTGTGATCTTGCATTCAGTGGACACAATTAATGTGAATAACATGTTTACCTACTACAATAACATTTCCAAATTAAAACCACAATTAACGTGAAGGTTGTGCAGACCTCTTTCCTTCCATGGTGGTAGGACGCAAGGGGGACATGTGTGAGCAGTAACATGAACAATAAATCTCGTAAAACACATTTAGACCATATTACCTCATAATTTATCTCAATCTTCAATAAATTAAATAAATCTCGATCGTCGCTTATAATTTAATTATTGTATTTTTCGTGACAACATGAAGACTAAATTAATTTACTGTTTTTATAATGCTCGTCTGCCTATAGTACTCTTTCTAAATGAAATCTCGTAGCATACTCATTCTAGCAGTAATGTCTCGTAAATACGGTATTACCTCGTAAATATAAAAGATCGCGGATCACGATTTTTTTGGTGATATTATATTCCGAATTTCTCGTGGAATAGTCAATCATGCATGTAATTTATTTAGTTTTATTAGCCAAATATATGGAAGTGAATACATAGCGAGCCTATAATTTTTGAATGTGCTATCGCAGAAACAGTACCAGATTTACTTGATGTAGAGTTGCACATGACAAGATTTACAGGATTTAATTGATTTATCTCGTATCTATTCTTGTTTTATAGCAATATTAATCTCTTGACCGTGATTAGCACATGCACTGCATCCTGATTTTTAGTAACCATGCACACATGTCTCATGTGTTTCATTATAACCCATTTACTAGAGATAGATGAAAAATTGTATTTTCTTCTAGGGACAACTAAAACTTCTAGCTCCCAATTAACACATAATAATTATAATAATATATAAGTTTGGTCGGAAAATTCTATAAGTTAACATGACAACATAATTTTTGTCCATAAACTTGTGATAAAAAACTTAAATATTTTTAAGAAAGTGGGACCATATATTGTTCATAAATTGATATGTTACTCAAAGAGTTTCAAATAACTCAAGTCAAACTTTGAAATATGAATATCTCGTTAAATTTTAAAACTCGCATGCACCATAAAGTTCGACAAAATCTTATATTTACCATAATAACAAAGAATGTGAACTTACATCAGCAATATTTTTGAAATAAAAAATGTTTTTCTATTATCTATTTAGGTGAAAAAAACAATGCATATGAAAAAGATCCAAGAAATAGCAATTTGCATTAAAATAATGCAAGTAAAATAAAGATCACGATTTTTAAAAAAATTAGAAAAAAGAAACATCAAATTTGGAGTTATTATGATTGAGAAAAACCAATTACAAATTTTAATTCTAGATTAAAAAGAGAACGTTGAACTACACAAGTGTTCTTCATCTCAATCTATGTGGTGGGCCCCACCTGTCAATGACTATTGGGGCTCAAGCTGGGCCGGCCCAAGAGTGGGTGCTTACATGCGCGGGTTAGGCCATTGACCTGGGCCGATGGCCCAAGAGAGGGAGAGAAGTGAGGGAAAAGAAAGAAAGGTGATGGTGGACTTCGGTCCACCAGCTAGATTAGGAATGGGCCGAAAATGGCCCATTCGGGAGGGGGATAAAACAACTATTTTCTTTATATTTAATTGTTTTTAAGTGTTTTAACCAACTAAAATTAATTTAAATGCTATGAAAATTCCAGTAAAACTTTATTAAGCATTTGGAGGCATAAGGAACATTATAAAAATATTCCACGCTACAATTTATTTTGTATTGAGAGATTTTTTGTTAAATTCAGGACTTCAATAATTTCTAAATAAATTCTAAAAACACATGAAAGGATGAATTTAATTAGATTAAAAATGCAGGTATATTTTACTTAGTACATAGGTTATTTGCTAAAAATAAATCCATCCATAATTTACTTAGGAATTTTTTTTTACCTTTTTCGTTTATAAAAACATTAAAATTGGTTATTGTTGTTTAGTAATATCTTCCGTGCTATCAAATTTAATGCAACTTTTATTTAGAAATTTAGATAATTATAATTTAATAAAAATTCTTAGACAATTGTTAG
This sequence comes from Leersia perrieri, assembly GCA_000325765.3. Taxonomy (NCBI): domain Eukaryota; kingdom Viridiplantae; phylum Streptophyta; class Magnoliopsida; order Poales; family Poaceae; genus Leersia; species Leersia perrieri. The sequence continues at coordinate 11,234,449 of CM002482.1, read as the reverse complement.
CGCAAACAATGAAGCATTCCTTCTTGGGAAATATTTTGTAAGAAAGAAATATGAGAGAAAACATTGCCATGAACTTGTGACGTTTGGTAGTTGATGTTTCATGACAAAATAAAAGTTCGTCACAATCTAAGATTGGGCTAGTTTATGACGATTTCTAATTGTTCATAGTGATGAACATTTTTTTTCGTCACTAAGTTGCACTGCGCATTCTAAACGTCATAAAATAGAACAACATAATGACGAATTGCTTCAATGTCATGAGGAATTCGTCATAAAAGGCTATATTTGTTGTAGTGAGTCAAGTGTCTTGATTTTGTCTCGATACAAACATTCGTTCTGCCTTTGCAAGGTTTCCCAATCAGCAAATTAATTTATATCAATTGAGTGTTTCAATAATTCATACCACCGTCATGTCAACGGCTGGTATCCGTACACAGGGTATGTATAAGACAGGGGAACGTTGGCGTAAGGACTATAGTAATACGACATGATGCTACTCTAAGGCAACGATTTTTATATTGGTTCAGGCCCTCGGAAGGTAATACCCAACTCCAGTTTATATGGGATTGCTGAGGGGGATTCCCCGAGTATAGAGTACAATATGTGGAAGGGTGGATGTCGACGGGATCGTACTCGGAAGACCCGAAAGACGATCTCGGGGACTTTAGTGGCTAAAACTATCGGAACGGCTTCGGTTTCTTCTCCAGCTTGATTGAATTTTTTTAACCTTATGGAGGTGGCAATTCTTTTATACTGTGGGTTCCCTGCAGTCCCTGAACAGGACCCCGATTAAGAATCACTCACGATAGGAAATCCCGTGTCCCATACGAATATGATTCCGTCTTATTTCCTTAACAATGTTGTGGGCCTTCGTATTATTCCGTATACCTTGATCTCCTTTTCTTATCCGTGCAGATATGCCTATCTGTTATACTCCGTATCTCCGGGTAACGAGGGTACCCCTAATCGGTAACTCTGACACGTCATGCTAGCATTGGATCACATGATCAGTACAAGTCAATATTTGGACCTTTCAGTTAACTATTTAACCACCATAACCATATTGATCCATGCCAATTTATGTGAAAGTGAACCATTGGTGACAGGCAACAGCTTGTTTGGCCAAACTAGGGCAACCGCCTCTCACCACCGACTATGTCTAGGAGGCTGACATGTGAGCCTTTATGGTGATGCATTGTAGATTAGACCACTTTGAGTCGGTTTGGACTGACTTATGGGCCCTCCGATCCGTGTTCATGCCTGATTGGCCGGATGTGTGCTTCTTTGCATGCCAGCTCCATTTCTCCTTCACTTTGATATTGTATTCCTACATGAACAATATTCTCTAGGTACATGTGGAACTTTATTAGTCTAAAAGCAAATGCGTGCAAGAATTGGTAGTTTCCCTTTTGTTAGTTGACAGTATCGATGGTCGGAAATGTGAATTAATGACCGTCCACAAGGGATTGATAGTGGGGTCCGTGGGGATAGGGCTACATGTGCCTATTATGTTGTTATCATAGGGTCCATAATATAAATGTTTCAGTTGATTTGCAAATAGAAAATATTAAAAATGACAAAATATAATAACCAGGTCCTGAAATGCAAAGACAGTAGAGAGTGGACTCCATTGTAGATGCATTGTCTCCATGTTGTCCCATCCTACGTGGCACAACTTTTTTGGCACGTGGTGTTTCCCCGTTGTGAAAGCTTGAAGGAGCGGAGCAGTGCACCTATTTGTGGTGGACCCGCATACTCGTGAGGATAATTGATTCTACCGGCAGAGCATGCAAGCTAACTCTTTGAGCTGTAAGGTTTAGGTAGTATTCTAATGTTTACGTCCTTTTCTCTGCTTCGTTTCATAAGGCATTTCTTTTCAAATGGAAGATAGAACAGATTTGAATATTTCTTTTTTTCTTTTCAATTTGTTGTCAAACTTAAAGGGTGGTAGATTGGTAGAATCATTCCAAATAGTGGAAGAATTGTCCTGTCCAAATTTTGATACAACATGGTGTTTTTCCATTATAAATTGGGAGAGAGCTCATATAGCATCACCCAATTTTTTCTAATGGTACAGATTGAAATATTTCAAATAGCATAAGTCAAACCCATTGATTGAAATCGAGATGCCTTCACGTTCATGGCCAACTAATCTCTTTCATTCTGTTGAGGATGTTGTGTTGACCATAGCTATTTAGTGGACAAAATTAAATAGCATAATTTATTTTAAGTATAAATTGTAAAGTAGTAACATCTTCAAAAAGCACATTTTTGTCAAAGCATGTGCACAAGGTATCAATATTTAACCAATATGTTCACATTAACTTATATTTGGAATATGAGAAAACACGAAGGAAACTCCATACACAATGTACATGAAATCAATCTAAACATCAACGACAACCTTGTTATTTATCGATACTATTATTACTCATGTCAACATTGATAATTATTCATAATAATAACAGAAACACAAGTGAGGCCTTATCCTTTTATAACCAAAGCCGTCCCAATCGTCGCAGTTGCGTCTTGCGGCCTTTGTTTTGCATATTTGTTTGCACTCCGATGGGACACACGGGTCTAGATGAAATGTCTCAACATCAAACCCTGCCCATGGATTTCATCAGATTTAGTCATTTGAGCCTTTTATATAATCGAAAAAAGTTGTATGAAAAGGTTCACTAAAAAACCCCAAATATAGAAGAGTAAGAGTAGCAACATACGATGAGTTGGAGGTGCTGGCACAGGCGGTGCACGTGCACGCCTAGGCGGTGCACGTGCATGCATAGGCGGTGGGGGTGTAGATGAGGATGTAATGGCACAGGACATGAACATAAGAACCATGCAAAGAGTACCAGTAACAATCTTTATCTTGACAGGTGCCATGAGGAGAGGTTGCAGATCGATGGAGTATTATTGATACCTTTTATCCTTCATGTGGCTCACTGGCAGTCCGGCTAGCATACGGTTCTTTGCTAATGTTTATATAGAGAAGCTCACACATCAAGTAATGCATATATAATTGATATGTTCATGGATTTATTTAAATTTATGTTCTCGTCTACATTAAATAACATCGATGGATTTGCATATTGATATTATGTGGGTTGCATTTAGATATAATTGATGCCTCTTTTGTACTACAATATTCAATACTCAATTCATTGGATTTTTATTTAGTGTGGTGTTTATTGATGTGGATTTATGTATTCTCAACTCCATTAATATTTGGTATAACAATGCTAAGACCTATATCTATTAGATTTTTCAAACAAATGCAACAACAATTCACATGATCTGCTTTCTACATTTACTAGTGGACCTTTTAAGTTCAACCTAGCATTAAATTTTTTTGGATTTATATCCTTGTTGACATTAATATTGTCAGGGTTACGGATAAGGCATACCTCATACTCCGTGATCAATAGAATGTGTGGGTATGGTATACCAAAATGTATACGATTTGTTTCCGTAAACAAATGGGGAAGTCTACTAAGGGTAAAAGTAAATATTCTCCTGGGTCTGGTGATTACGGAGTTCTACTCGGAGAGGATTATGTCTTTCCGGGATATCGTACTGAGTTCTACGTCTTCGGGTCTTGCTTGGAGACACAGGTAACTTGTGGTATAAAAGGTGAACCCCTAGAGGGGTTCACGGATCGAATCATACCACTATCATATCCAACAGAATCCATGAATCCAGAGCAATCGAAGCCAAGTCACTGAGATAATTAGTCTGAATTACTCCCTGAACATCAAAACCAAACATTTCTTACCCCCAAACTTTTAAAACCGTCCAGAAAACACCCTCGAGTATTGTTTTAGACAGTTTTGACCAGATTTGACTGACGTGGCAATCCAGTCAGAACTAGAAATATAAAAAAATTGACACCCACATGTCACCCCTTATCCGCCTATCTTCCTCCTTCCTTTGCCATCTCTCTCTCTCATAGCAGGGGTGCGGGGACGAGGCGGCTGCAGTGACGGAGGGACAGGGAATGAGGCGGTTGCAACGGCTAAAGTGAGGCGGTTGTGGCATTTGCAGCAGTGGCGGGCGCCGTGGAAGCGGTTACGGCGAGGCAGCTGCAGCGAGATGGTAGGGAGGCGGCGACTAGGTGGCTGTGGTGGCGGCCGGGGGGATGGGGGAGGCAGTTGCAGTAGCTGCAGGATGATGGCAAGGGACGCGGTGTGCCCCTCCTACACTACCCGTCATGGGAGATGAGCGAGGTTGCCAAGAAGCCCAACCACCGTCATCAGATCTAATGATGGTGGGCACGGCGAGGACATGGCTGGAAGGTGGAGGAGGAGATAGTGACCAGCGGCGGTACCAGCCGCTAGTCAATGTCGGCTTCGGCCAGAGGGAGTTCGTGACCACCACCAGTGCGAGATGAAGGAGAGGAGGCGACCATCACCGCCGAACTCGTCTTCATCGGCTGCCGCCATCGCTGGACTTGTGGTTGCGGGCATTCTGCCACATGGGAGGGAGAGCGAAGAGGGGAATATAGAAACTAATGTGTGGGCCCAATATTTTTATTTTTAGTTTATTTGCTGACTGGGTTCCCACGTGTGTCAACTCTGAGTCAAAACTACCCAAAACCATGCTCGAGGGTGTTTTTTTTTATCTGATATGAAAAGTTTGGGATAAGAACGGGTTCCATAATTGAGGTGGACACTGGACAGTTCAAACATTTTTTTTTGAGAGAGAGAACAAGTGAGGGGCAGGAGAGCCAGCAAAAGATGGACGTCCTGCATTACTGTACTTGAGGAATAGAAAAACATTTCATTGCATCACACGTGTGTGCATCCTATAATTCTTGCCATATATGTGGCTTGAAGGAAGGGGTTTGGTTCAGTCTAGGAGTTGTTTGGTTGGGCCAATTTCGGCCCGTATTAATTACCAGCGTGAATAGATCCCATTACAACCGTTTGTTTAAGACGGGTCGTTATTGGGACCCTAGAATCGGATAAGGCCCCAAAAGAAAACCGATACCGCTCCTCCCCATGTGCTATCAATTAATGATACGAAGGAAACGAGAGTCAGGACTCTAACCTAGCGTCGCGGCTCCTTCAGACAGAGAGTTCGGGGGCGCAGCCGGCCGCCACTTCGCCCGCCCCGAGTGTTACTGCTCGTTGTCCCTGCCCCCGCGCCGGCACGACCACTCGTCACGTTCGTCTCCTAGGCCGTCCCTCGTCGCACCTGCCCGTGGTGCCGCCGCTGCCACGTGTGTCGCCTCGCCAGCGCCGCACTCCACGACAACGCCAGCGCCGCACTCCACGACAACGCCAGCGCCGCAGCTACTCCACCGACGACCTCCAAAGCCGCTGCCACTCCCCGACGACCCCCGAAGCTCCACCGACGACAACACAAGCTCTTCGCCGTGGTGACCGCCTCCTTGACGGTGAGCTGATTCGGTTTTCTTTGTTTATTTTATTTCTCTTCTATTTGTTTCTTTGTTTGGATGCTAATCTGGTTCGATTTGACAGTGAAGGATTCGTCACTGCTGTCTCCTGGATCTAGTGCTGCAACCCCTCCTCGGTGAGTTCGCTCATTCATCTTTATTTTGTTTGGCTGAGTATGTGCTGGTAATGTGAGCTGGAGGCTTTCTTGGCTCCATCTGTTATGAAGGATAATTTTGCATCTGTTCAGCGCTATGAAAGAAAATGCAGGAAATGTCTTGATGTCATTTGTCAGGTAGTTATCAGAGACAGCATTTTGTGTTTAACAAAACTGTAATTAAGCACATATTATTGCTTAAGTACACACTCTAATTGTACCTTTCTGTTCAAACCGCTGTGTCGTTCTTGGAGCACATCCACTTTGAGGCGGCTCAAAGGCAATGAAAAACTGTGGTACAATTTCTTTCTGACGTATGGAGGCAATTCTTGTAGGTGCCTTATTTAATTACTTAATCATGACTGGAGGATTTTTATTAGTACAGAGAATAATGCTGTTTTTTCTCAGTGTCATTGTTTACATGTTCTATCTAGGATCAGCTTTTTTAGTTGCATGATTATTAGATAATGCTACTATATTCTACATAAACCATGAAACAAAGATGCTTTGATTTTATTTGCAACAGCTAGCAGTACCCTTTTTCTTGGTATTTTTAGACTAATTAATAAGCGATATATACTCAATAGCATGTTCAAGAATATTCTAAACTTGGTATGATACAGAGTATTATGTACTTTTTTGCATGTGGCCTTCCTTTCACTAATTTCTGAAAATTCATTTTCAGATGAAGCAAAGAAAGACTGAGGTGTTGGCTTTTAGGCATTATGATCTGCAGGCACATCCCTTGGGGGATTAGAGACCTTCCCGAAAGAATTTTCTGTACTTCGGGTTTCATTTGCCTGCACTATGGCAGTTTATAACATTACATTCTGTGATTGATTAAGTGATGCCCCGTCGTTCAGAGAAAAACTAATATCACTAGCATATTTTGTTTACTGCTCTGGCAGTTTATCACTCCTGTTAATTACTCATTGAACTTCTGAATTTCTCATTCTTATCTTTGGTCAATTGTTTGTCCGCTCTTTTACTAATCATATTTTGGAAGTATTCCATTGACTGAATTCTGCTAAACATCACCTCCTGTTTTGAATTCACACAGTCAGAATTTGCATCCAAACAGGAGGTGAGTGTTTTGCATCTTATGTACTCTGCATTTGCTTGTTCGCTGCATTTGTATTCAAACAGGAGGCACCGTGTTTTTCATTTTTCGTTGTTGTGGTCTCAACATTTGATTTTCAACGGACACATCTTTATCTCAGTGGACAGTGCACCTGTTACCTGAACGCGCAACCAAACAGCGTGAACGAATTCGAATCTGTTACGGCAGCAAACCAAACACTCGCAGCGGAAGTTAGAACCTCCCGACTATCCGGTTAAAAATGTCCGGACAGTCCGGTGTCCGGACATTCCGGCAAAAGCGGCCGGATGGTCCGGATATGGAGACACGAAATTTCTCGAGGGGAATTTCCAGATGAATCTGAGTGTAATCAGAAAGCAATACAGAAAGGAGACAAAGACACGGCGAGTTTTTATCGTGGTTTGGACCCAAAGATCATACTCCACGTTGAGGCGCTCCGAAGAGCGAGATCAAACGATCTCAAACCTCACCCACATATCTCCCATAAGTTGGCCTCGATTCCTAAGGAGCTCTCGGACTAGCTACTCCCTGGACGATCCCATGATCAAGTCCCAAGCCAGGAGTCCTAGTCCCTGATAGCCTCCTTGCTCTATCGATCCCTACTTCTAGGAGATAGCAAGGTTTATACACTTACCTCGTTAGGGAGAGGAAATCTCGTACAAACTTCTCCCGGACAAACCACAAGTCGATTGGCGTTCCGAGCGATACCTAGCCGTCTAGGAGATGAGATCTCCAAGAGTAACAAATCCAACCAGCTAGATCTTACCCAAGCTCCAAGTGATCTTCAAGGATCAAATCCAAACACTCTCACAACTCACCAACTCTTCTCACCTAATTCCTAGATCAATCTAAGTTTAAGTGAGGAGAAATAAGTGCTCTAGAGTCCTATGAGTGGTAGGAAGTGAATGTGGCAGCCAACCTAGCTCAGTGGAAAAGGATGGGTTTAAATAGCCCACGCACCTACCCACTAGCCGTTGGAAACAGGGTGTCCGGACACTCCGGACCTCCTAGCCATTACACGTGACGTGTAACGGTGACGTCCACTAGCCGTTTGAACGGTGGTCCCCCTGTTCGGACACTCCAGCAGAAACTGTCGGAGGCTCTAGACAGACCATGTCCAAACACTCTGGACCAAACGTCCTGACATTTCGGACTTACTGTCCCGAACCAAACATGCAAGTGTTGTGAAGTACAAGTGTTTCTCTCAGACACTAGTCTAGAACTGATCCTTTCAGAGCATTTAGAGGTTGATCCAAGTTCTAACTAGCCGATCCCCCTTAATAGTACGGCTTTTCCTACGACTCAAAATAAATGCAACCTATTTCTATTTCTTTGAGCCGCTTCGTCGTCCCAATTAACTCCATTGATATTTTAGCATTATTAGGGGGTCACTTGTCTTCTTGCTTCGCTTCATAACTCATTCACAAACGTTAGTCCCTTAGTAATGTTGTCAATTATCACCAAAACTCACTAGGGTTTGATTAGTGCACTTTCAATCTCCCCCTTTTTGGTGATTGATGACAACACTTATTAAGGCTTACAAGAGATATATAATAATGAGTTTTGAACCCAAAGGGATAGAGATGGCTCCCCCTAAATATGTGCATATCACAAATATGAATTAGACTCATATAGCACATATTTAGGCAAAAGTTCCCCCTATCTCTTTGCATTCGTGGGGTGCGATGGTGTGAGTACAAATGCATCAAAATAGATATGACATGGCACACAAGTATATAGTTATTACATGTCCAGAACGATCGAATCAAAGAGTTGTCCAACAAACTAACACAAGAGGATAGATAGGATGGACGGGGAGCACATCTCAACCCGAGGAAAGATAGAGAACACTAGATATTTCTCCCCCTTTGGCATCAAGACACCAAAAGGGAGAGGAGAGCCAAAGGTAGTCAATCCTTGTAGTCGTCCTCGGAGTCGTTGTCGCCACCGTTGTTGTTGTCGTCGTCGCCGCCATGGCCATCTGAGTGATATCTCTCCTCCTCCTTAGAGGAACCCTCAAGAGATCCAGACTAAAGAGGAGAGCCAATGTGCGCAGGAGTCTCATAGAATGCAGGCACAACGCCAAGCTAAGCAGACGAGCTAGCTCCAGGGTCACCACCGGCAGGTGCGAAGGGGTCCACCCACTCATCATCGAAAACGTCAGAGATGTCGTCCGCAATGTTGAGGTGGTGCATGATCATCTTCTGGCGCTCCTCGGTCTTCTTCTGCCGCCTCTGAATCTTCTCGCATGCTCCAAGGAGAAGCTGCAGGGCCTTGCGAATTGGCAAACTCTGATGAGAAGACAAAGAAGGTGCTGAAGAAGAAGCAGCACGGCACTTGGCAGCGCGGCGAGAAGTCGGGGCCTCAGTCGGATCCACTGGCTTGTAGGACGGATGCTCTACATCAAGAATGATCCAGATATCTCTGCCGCAGACCTAATCTATCACTTCCTAGATGTATGGAGCATATGGCGCTGCCTTCCTGGGATCTGATGTTGTAGTCCTGATCTCTTCCCAGATATATCTCGAGACACTGAAGGTAGGGCCAGAGAGTCGACAGTACTCAAGCGAATCCAGGGCCCTAGCCTGCAGCGTCGTCGAGTCTTCACTTTTGGGACTGACTATCTGCCTGAACATGAGGTTCAGGGTATTGTAGTGTGGAAGCAGACCCTTGGTAGTTCCTAGCTGAGCTTGGTTGGTCTTCTCGTACATGGAGGCAATCTCGTGCACCCAAAACTTCCTCAAGTTGGCGTGAATGCTGGCGGCCTTCACGTCATCCAAAGAGAAACCAAGGATGCGAGCAAATTGAGGAAGGGTATAAGTGTATTGTATGCCCTCCAGCATCCATGTCATCCTCTCCACTCCAAGCGGGCTAAGATCAAAGAAAAAAGTGGTGTAGAACTGCCCCACTGCCTCCTTGTTGTAATCCTTGCCAAAGCCCATGATATTGAAAAGTCCTTTCGCCTTGCAGAGCTGAACAACACTTTGGAACATTGGGTTCGCTGACTCCTCGATTTCCGCCCATTTGGTCCATCCCATTCTGACAAACGCCTTCTCCTTTCGATGCAAGATCACGATAGAGTAGTAATCAACGTGGAAGTAGTTGTGGAACCAATAGTCTTCGATCCCCTCATCCTTCTCCTCATCCCACGGCCTCTTCTCTCTGTGGGCTGCTACCTGACCTCTGCTTCTGAGATAGTTGATGCGATGACGTCCAGAGGCTTGATCAACCAGTGAACGATAGCTTGATTGGACCAAGATATCGTCCACCTTGCTGCTGTTGCGACTGAGGCTGAGGTGGAGGTGGATTTGCGACATAGTGTGCTCCGGACCTCATTCTCTTAGCTGGTTTCTTCACACTAGGTTTCTTGAGCTTCTCTGCCACCTTAGCTTTCCCTCTCTCTGCGGTGCTAGGCTGAGAACCACTAGCACCGGCAGCTGCGTTAGATCCCTCGGCACGAGAAGAACGTGCAGGGTTGTGCCGAACTACTTCCAACGATTGTTCTTGTTCCAACTGTTCTTCCATCTCATCTCGCTCAACGTGACAGCCACGGATACCATGAACTGTCTTCACACGTGCCATCTAAACAGGGTAAACAAGAGACAATGACTGAGATTGACAGAAATCAAAAACAGAATTTACCCCGTGTCCGGACTGTCCGGACAACCCGTTCGGACACTCCGGACAGGGTAGATCGGCTCTAAATCCCCAAAATCCATCGCAAAATCTAGGGGATCGGATTCCTAAGGATATTAAAGATAGAATGCATGTGTTCTAACCAAAAGGAATCGAGAATAATGCCCTAGATTCGAGATCGGAAAGAGAAACCCTAAAATGGAGAGAACGGGCAATACCTCGAGGGAGCGGAGGAAACGATTCCTAGGCGAGTGGAGTTGCACGGGGGATTGATCCCACGGAGGGAGTAGCGAAGAACTCGCCGGGGTTGAGGTGAATCACCGCTGCGTCGCCGGTGTTGGAGAGAGAACGCGAAGAATGGGTTTTGGAGAGAGAAAAATGATTCGCGAGCATATATAGGCCAGATTGGCTGTCTGGGCACTCCGGTAGTATTTGTCGGACTGTCCAGATAGACCGAATGCTCCGGACGGGGGTCCAGACCTAGAATCAACAGGGAGAGGCCTATACAAAACGTCTTCAGCGGATAGTCCGAGTCCACCGGACAGTAGTCCGAACTATCCGGGCATGACCTCCGGTACACACTTAGCGAAAACAGCAGATGTTGCGACGATCCAGAACAGGTACAGCGGATACTCCAGGTGGTCCAGACATCGGACCGGACTGTCGGACACAATGTCCGGACAGGATCAGAGATCCAGAAGGTGTTCAGCGGATGCTCCGAACAAATGGAGCGAAAGACTCTGGGGCTGACCAGACTGTCCGAACCTATGGTCCGGACACTCCGGACAGGCAAAAGAGGTGATGCTCAAGGATTTTGGACATGTAACATATATGAATTCTTGTCATAACTAGCTAGCATTTCAACAGTACATAACAATGGCCGTAACAAGAACACTAGAGAAGATCCAAAAGGTTTGAAACAAAATAAGCACACAAATTTTTCACAATCTTTTTGCAAAAGGGTTTGGTCGCCCGTGAGGGCTTTTGTATGAGTTCAAAGTTGTGCAAAGACCACATTTACATAAAATGTGATTTCAAGGACACTAGAACTCATAGGATTGATGTTCATTTCTCTTAAACCCTAGTTGACCATGGAAAGGGTCAACTAGAGATGTCAAGAGATATTGCGAGAATCTAAGATGTTTAGCTTATTCCTCTAACTCACAAAACCGTTGCTCATCTAAGGGCTTGGTGAAGATATCGGCCAATTGTTTATCGGTTCTCACATAGGTCAAGGTGATATCTCCTTTGGCTTTATAGTCCTTAGGAAGTGATGGCGGATATCTATGTGCTTGGTCCTAAAATGTTGGACGGGATTGTTGGTTATATTGATGGCACTCTCATTGTTATATAGGAGAGGTATATGTTGAAGGTTTAAGCCAAAATACCTTAAGGTTTGCTTCATCCATAGGAGTTGGGCACAACAACTTCCGGCCGCTATGTATTCGGCTTCGGCGGTGGAAAGGGCGATAGAATTTTATTTCTTTGATGACCAAGAAACAAGACTTCTACCAAGGAATTGACATATGCTGGAGGTGCTTTTTCTATCCACTTTGCAACCGGCATAATCCGAATTGGAATAGCCGATAAGTTCAAAGGTTGAGCCTCTTGGGTACCACAACCAATGGTTTGGAGTATGAACCAAATATCTTAGGATTCTCTTGACGGCCACCAAGTGACATTCTTTGGGGGCCGCTTATAACCTAGCACACATCCATACACTAAGCATGATATCGGGGCGTGATGCACATAAGTAGAGTAGGGATCCAATCATGGAGTGATATACCTTTTGATCAATGGGTTTCCCGCCTTGGTCGAGGTTGAGGTGCCCGTTGGATTGCATTGGTGTCTTCACCGGCTTCGCTCCCGTCATGTCAAACTTCTTAAGCATATCTTGAGTGTACTTGGTTTGAGAGATGAAGGTCCCCTCCTTGAGTTGCTTCACTTGGAATCCGAGGAAGAACTTCAACTCTCCCCTCATGGACATCTCAAATCATTTAGTCATTAGCATGGCAAACTTATCATAAAAGTTCTTGTTAGTAGAACCAAATATAATGTCATTAACATATATTTGGCAAACAAAAAGATCGTTGTCAATGGACTTAGTGAAGAGGGTGGAATCGACTTTGCCGATTTTGAAGCCTTTCTTGATTAGGAAATCCCGAAGATAGTCGTACTATGCCCGAGGCACTTGCTTCAAGCCGTAGAGTGCCTTATGGAGCTTGTACACGTGATCCGGCTTCTTCGGGTCTTCAAATCCGGGAGGTTGTTCCACGAACACAAGCTCGGAGATTGGACCATTGGGAAAGGCACTCTTGACGTCCATTTGGTAGAACTTGAAGTTGTGGTGCACGACGTACGCAAGAAGGATTCGAATTGCCTCAAGTCTTGCGACCGGGGCAAATGTTTCTCTGAAATCCAACCCCTCAACTTGCGTAAAGCCTTGCGCCACCAACCTTGCCTTGTTCCTCGTCACAACTTCATGCTCATCTTGCTTGTTGCGGAACACCCACTTGGTACCGATCACATTTTGCTTAGGGCATTCCACAAGCTCCCAAACTTGATTCCAGGTGAAGTTGTTGAGTTCTTCTTGCATGGCAAGCACCCAATACGGATCGTTAAGAGCTTCATCTACCTTGAGTGGCTCCAAAGAGGAAACAAACGAGTAAAATTCACAAATATTTGCAATACGAGATCTAGTTTTACCCCTCTTTGGATATCACCCAAGATGTTGTCCACCGGATGATCTCTTTAATGCCTTGGCTTATTCATGGATGGTGCACCAAGGGGGCTTGAGCTTCATCGGCGCCTCTTTGCTCTTGAGCGCCCTCGGCATCGTCTTCATCCAAGTGTGATTGAGCTTGTCCATCTTGGTCTTCTTAATCATCGGGTCTAGGGATCGCCACATGAGGGGAGATAATCTTGTCGGTGTCTTCTTGCTCACCATCCGCTACATGTGGTCGAATGTCCCCTATCGTCTTGTCCTTGATGGCTGAAGATGGATCTTCCTCAACTACAATTAGAGGAACAACTTGCTCTTCTTGAGAGCCATTAGATTCTTCGAATGTCATGTCCCTTGTAGTCTCAACCACTCCGGTAAAGTTGTTGAAGACCCTATAGGCATGAGCATTCGCCTCGTAGCCAAGTAAGAAACCGGTGTCGACCTTTGAAGCAAACTTAGAGGAACGAGGACGTTTGTTCAAAATGAAACACTTACAACTGAACACCCGGAAGTAGGCCACGTTGGGCTTCTTCCCGATCAATAGCTCATAGGCGGTCTTCTTGAGTAGCTTGTGAAGATACAAGTGGTTAATATCGTGTGGCACGCCGTATTGACCGCTTCTGCCCAAAAGGTGTCCGGAGTCTTGTACTCATCAAGCATGGCCCTTGCAGCTTTAATGAGCGTTCGGTTCTTCCTCTCTACAATCCCATTTTAAGGGGGGCGTAGGGGTCCGAGAACTCATGCTTGATCCCTTCTTCATCAAGAAACTCCTCCATCAACAAGTTCTCGAACTCACCACCATTGTCACTTCTTACCCTCTTCAATTTGACTTCGAACTCATTTTGGGCTCTTCGAATGAAGTTCTTGAAGATCTCTACGGCTTCGCTCTTGTCATGCAAAAAAAATGCCCAAGTGAAACGGGAATAATCAACGACAATAACGAAACCGTATTTGTTACCTCCGATGCTTAGATAAGCAATGGGCCCAAATAAGTCCATATGAAGAAGCTCGAAGGGACGCTTGGTGGTCATCACATTCTTGGATCGATGGAAGGCTCCAACTTGCTTCCCCGCTTGGCAAGCACTACACACACGATCCATTTTAGAAACCACATTAGTGATACCTCGAATGTGGTCACATGTCACAAGAGTCGATAAGTTTCTCATCCCCACGTGGGCTAGCCGGCGAAGCCAAAGCCAACCCAATGAGGACTTGGCCAAGAGACACGACTCCGGAGTCACCTTATCAAGTGAAAAAATCAACTAGATAAAGATCCCCCACAAGACGTCCTCTAAAGACCTTAGACTCATCGTCTCTTCTAAACACGATGACCGCTTTCTCGGTAAAGAGACAATTGTATCCACTCTTACACAATTGAGAGATGGACAACAAGTTATAACTTAAGGAATTCACGAGCAACACGTTTTCAATGGTAGAATCATTGGAGATAACGATTTTACCGAGGCCTTCCACCTTTCCTTTGCTATCGTCTCCAAAGATGATACTTGTGTGTTGCCTGGCTCCGTCCTCAAATGACGTAAACATACCCCTCTCTCCCGTCATGTGGTTAGTGCACCCACTATCCACCACCCAACTTGATCCGCCGGAGGAGTATGCCTATAAAAGATAATCAAGCAGTAAACTTAGGAACCCAAACTTCATCAAGATTGGATTCCCTCACATGAACCACAGGTATCTTGGGTACCCAAAGTGAGGCCATCCTCCCCTCTTTCTTGGTACCCATGAACTTGGCGATCACTCTACCAAAGCGATCCTTCATAATCACATAAGAAGCATGAAATCCGAAATGAGGCATATGCTTCTTGAAGGCCGCCGTCTTTGGTGGAGTCTTTGAAGGTGCATTGGATGGACCCCTGTGTTGAGTTGATTGGGCCTTGGAATGAGCATTGGCTTGAGCCTTGGCTTGCGGCTTCGGTGGAGCACTTGCTTGAGGCTTCGGTTGAGCCTTTGATGGAGTGCTTGCTTGAGCCTTGGGAGGCGACTTCGGTGGGGTGCTTGATAAAGCCTTAGGAGAGGAAGAGGTAGGCTTGGGCTCTTTTGATTGTGAGCTCTTGGAGAAGATCACTTTAGTCTTGAGCTCCACCTTCCTCATCTTTGACTCGGGGAACTTGGATTCATTTGGAATGTATCCAAGCCCAAAGCCATGCTGGTTCGTATTGTTGTTCATCGTCTTGTACAATGCTTCCTTGGATTGAGTTGAATTCAAGCACCCAAAGTCCACCAAAGTACTGAGGCGCTTATTTTCCTTCTTGAGATCCTCCATAGCTTGCATGATAGTGGCATAAGCATTTAAATCATAGCTATAGAAAAGTGAACATCCCTTACTTGTGGAGGCATTGGTGGAATTGTTGGAAGAGGAAGTATTATTCCAAAGAATGGAACATTGCTCTTCAAGCTCCTTGTATGTCTTAGTCAATCCCACAAGGCTCTCTTTTAGAGCAACATTGTCATTCTCAAGAATAGTAGTTGAATCCTTAATGGAGTGTAAGTCCATTGTCAAGGAAGCAACCTTCCCTTTCTCTAACTCCAATTGACTCTCGAGGGCAAGGCCCTTCTCCTTCTCAAGGATTAGTAAATCCTCTTGCCTCTCAAGAGTCTTCTCCTTTGCCTTCAATGCCTTCATAAGCATGGACACATGAAGCATTGCCTTCTTGCTAAAGCCCTCAAACATGTCCTCATCATCACTAGATGAGGTGCCACTAGAATCATCATCACTAGAGGGAGGATTGGATGGGAGCATTACCTTGCGTGTCTTTGCCATGAGGCAATAGGACGTGTTGTCGTCATCATTGTCACTCAAGTCACCAAAGAGGGACTTCTTGAATGGAGAAGACTTGACGGCGAAGTTGGCAGCTCCCTTGCCCTTGCTCATGCTCTTGCTCTTGTCGGAATCACTCTCATCATCATCACTATCTTCATCATCACTCGACTCCCAAACATCTCCAATGTGAGCCTCGCCAACCTTCTTGCGAAAGTGAGGCTTCTTCTTGGTCTTGCTCTTCTTGAGGCAATCCGCCATGAAATAGCCAGGATCGCCACATTCAAAGCATGCCTTCTTAGATTGCCGCCTTTGGTCCTTTCCAAAGCCACTCTTCATGAACTTGCGGAAGTTCTTCACAAAGAGAGCAAAGTCGTCACCCTTCTTGTCTTCCTCTTCATCATCACTATCATCATCATCCTCTTCAACGGGCTTCTTCTTCTTGGTCTTGGCCTTGAGAGCAACGCCCTTGTTCTTGGTGGCAGCATTGGCCATGGTGATCTTCTTGACCTCCGTGGCTTCCTTGAACATGAGCTCATCGGAAATGATTCGACCAAGCACATCCGAGGGAGTGAATTTCTTGAAGTCCCGCCACTCACGGATGAGAGACGAGATGATGATTGACAGGGGCGTAAGCACGAAGAAGTCTCTTTACGACGAAGTGATCCGTCATCTCTTCACTTCCAAGCCCGCAGATCTTGTTCACAAGCACCATCATGCGATTGTGCATCTCTTGGGGATTTCTCCTTCTTCCATCACAAAGCGCCCAAGTTTCCCCTCCAAGAGCTCGATCCGAGACTCCCTCACATGCGAAGTACCCTCATGGGCGACGCGTAAGGTGTCCCAAATCGCCTTCGCCTCCTCAAGCCTATCCACCTTATTGCGTTCCTCCGTGCTAGGAGCACCGAGAAGCACATTCGCCGCTTGGGCATTGAGGTGGATAAGCTTGACCTCCTCGAGCGTCAGTGAAGCATCATCATTTGACAAGCCGACCCTTGTAAGTACAACATTCCACACACTAGGGTGCAACGAGATCAAATGCATCTTCATCATGTTTCTCCACGACGTGTAGAGAGTCCCATCAAAGGTGGGAGCACGTCTGGAAGGAACCGACAAAAAGTTATAAGAAGGATTGAGTTTGTCATAGTCAAAAGGAATGCTCACTCCCTTCTTCTTATTCTTGGTGGATACCTCTGCCTTCTCGCCCTCCTTCTTGCGCTTGGCCTTCTTTTCGGCCTTGGATGTTGAGGTCATGAAGGAGGCGTGGGAAGCGGTTTCCTCATCTTCACTTGAGGTGTCGGTGGGCTTGGACACAATATCTTCTTCTTCTCTAGACATTATTAAAGCCTAGAATTTCTTCAAGCGGTTAAGCCTTGTAGAATATCCTTGCTCTGATACCACTTGAACGGTCTAGAGGGGGGTGAATAGACGCAACCTGTAAAAACCCTGAAAACACTCGCAGCGGAAGTTAGAACATTCGGACTATCCGGCCAAAATGTCCGGACAGTCCATTGTCCGGAGACTCCGGCAAAAGCGGCCAGATGGTCCAGACCTAGAGACACAGAATTCCTCGAGGGGAATTTCCAGATAAACCTGAGTGTAATCAGAAAGCAATACAGAAAGGAGAAAAGACACAACAAGTTTTTACCGTGGTTCAGACCCTGTTGACGTGAATTTTGGTTCCACGTGTTTCACACCGAAGGCCTGAGAGATCTGCTTAACTCTAGTGCAGGTCCTAACAATCGGGTTCATGGTGTGCCAGTTGATTTGATCCTGCAATCAACAAGAATACAAAATTAAAAGTTAGATTCGGGGTGCCATCGGCCACTGGGCCGATGATAGGTAGCCGATGGCAAGGATTTTACAATCGGCTGTTTCAGTGAATTTAAGTGTGACTGCATCGTCTTTAAACAGAGAACCGATGAAGTTTAAGACGTAAAATTGAAAAGATAACCTATTGGTTGAAACCCCGATAGAATCATATACGTCATTAACCGATGCCTTCAAAATGATTACCGCTAATCTCAGCCCGAAGGATCGAGCCCAATCGAGACAGCTTGCGCTAAGATTGTTACTAACTGATCTGAGCGAACCGATTAATGACACACGTGATGGTGGATATATCGTATTGTGTAAGGTATTGCCCTGATATATTTTTATCAGTAGAAACCTGATTAAAATATTGGACTTAACCAAGAAAGTTCTAGTCGGCATCTTAATTAGAATATTGGACCTAACCAAGAAAGTCCTAACTAAGATGAACCAATGCAAATATACCATGGTTGATCTATAATCTAATGATATATATGATACGCGACATGAAAGCCGATGATCGTGTATATCGGACTTAATTGAGAAAGTATCGATCGTCGATTAACATGAAGTTTGACGAGACATACCTACTGCCGTAGTTCGAACCAAGTCGATGCAGCACAACCCAAAAGCACAATCTCGTTAAAACCTAGCAGAAGCTAGGGTGGCGATGCACCGAAATTGTTGTATTGAAAAAGTATTGAACCCTGTTACAGTGCCCAGGCTACAATATTTATACCCATAGGCATCCAACTCCTACTTGCATACGACATGATCGACTTAACATATGCGATCATACAAATAAGGAAACTATCTCCTAACTTTACAAACTACGACTCTGATAACTTGTTTTTATAGAAAATAACAAATTTTCCTAATCTAGATACAATCGGACTCCTCATCTGATACAACTCAACGTGGCCCAACGTGGCCCAATGAGGCCCATGCTTTTGTTGACTTAATCTTCATCGGCTCCCCGCTCCCATCGGCTTGGCTTCCATACTTCTTGACCCGATGAGAACTCCCTCAATCGGCTTCTGAGCCGATTCAAAATCTGGTGTCAACAGACCCAAAGATCCTACTCCACGTTGAGGCGCTCCGGAGAGCGAGATCAAACGATCTCAAACCTCACCCAGCTATCTCCCACAAGTTAGCCTCGATCCCTAAGGAGCTCTCGGACTAGCTACTTCTTGGACGATCCCATGATCAAGTCCCAAGCCGGGAATCCTATCCCCTAGTAGCCTCCTTGCTCTATCGATCCCTACTTCTAGGAGATAGGAAGGTTTATACTCACTTACCTCGTTGGTGAGAGGAAATCTCGTACAAACTTCTCCCGGGCAAACCACAAGTCGATTGGCGCTCCGGGTGACACCTAGCCATCTAGAAGATGAGATCTCCAAGAGTAACAAATCCAACCAGCTAGATCTTGCTCAAGCTCCAAGTGCTCTTCAAGGATCAAATCCAATCACTCTCACAACTCACCAACTCTTCTCGCCTAATCCCTGGATCAATCTAAGTCTAAGTGAGGAGAAATAAGTGCTCTAGAGTCCTAGGAGTGGTAGGAGTGAATGTGGCAGCCAACCTAGCTCAGTGGAAGAGGATGGGCTTAAATAGCTCACGCACCTACCCACTAGTCGTTGGAAACAGGGTGTCCGGACACTCCGGACCTCCTAGCCGTTACACGTGACGTGTAACGGTGACGTCCACTAGCCGTTTGAACGGTGGTCCCCTGTCCAGACACTCCGGCAGAAACATACATATGTTTGTGACTCTCTTAATTTTTATGACAATTCATATAGGTCGCAAACATACATGTTTGCTCTTGTGCATAGTACAAAACTACAAAAGGATCATACCGCTCAATAGAAGAAAATGAGCCGGCATTATTATAATGAAAATTATCATCTTGGTACATCATGACCACAGTAAATTTATGGTCCTTTGTACTACCAAGATATCTGAATTACTAAAGTGACTTTATTGTCGTTGGAGAGGTATCGGTACGTCAACTATCAAGATATGGCAAATTTTTACACTACAAGAATTGCTACCTCTCGAGATTCCTCTTAATAACTTTGTTTTTTCAAATTCTTCAGTGTAATTCTTGATACATTATCATACCTAAGGAACTGAGGAATTGACACCAAACAACTATGTTACTTCCCAATATCTCCTCAAGGACCATCAAACCACTTTCCAAATACGGTCCAACGGAATATATTTTTTTAAAAGGAGACAAAAGCTTTGCTCTCATATATATTGAAAAGCAAGGGATGCAAAAAAAAAACCATTTGTATGAAATAGTTGTAATGGAGTGATTTTGTCAAATTTATTTGCCTTCTTCTTTGTTTTGTTGATTCTAGTTTGTAATGGCCTCTCTGTTGCTTCCGTAGCATTGTAGCAGTGGTACTTGCTACCTAAAACCAAACTGAAATTTATATGCGTACGATTCCTTTCGTACTTGCCAGCTGCTTGCGCCGTGCGGACAATGATGCAGCGAGATACCGGAAGCCATCCACGGCTCGCTCTGCTCGCCGGCCTATGACGTACGTTAACGGCCCATGAACAGCTAATGTTAGATCGTACAAAGGAAGTCGTACGTATAGCAATGCTCAAAGGCAAACATAGTAACATTAGGAACGCTTGCTTGAATTGAATTGATTAATTTAATTTTGAAATAGTGCATAGGCAGGCCATCTACACGGAAAACAATTTGCTGGAGACCGTACAAGCCCGCTGCGGTGCAACCCTGGCCCCGATGAATGCCGCCTGTGCAATGTAGGGACCAGATGGTTAGGGGCTCGACACTCATGATTAAGACCATGTTTGTTAATTTTCACATGTAATCTGATTATTAGGATAATACGAAAGAAACAGATATATTATTGTGGATGCTTAATTAGTCAGATTATATAATCGGGTAAACTCCTCTAAATAAGCTTTTTTTAATCATTTGATGGTTAATTATCCATCTTGTCATCACACCCCTTTAGATTTGTAAACCCAGCAATCCGGTCCTTATGCCTAAAAAATCCAGTCCCTAATAATCTAAGAAAATAAATTTACAACTTTTTTTTTTCAATTTGTAGTAAGTTGACTCGATAATCGGATTACAACAATGTTATAAAACAACAATGACATCGGTTCGCCGTTCGCACGGCACACCCTTCGGCTTGGAGGCAGATTCAAAATCTCTCACCCGCCGCCTCTTCTCTCGCCTTGCTTCGCCGCCTTTCTCCCTGTCCTTTGCTATCCCTGTGTTCCCCGTAGAGCGCGGTCATCCCCGGTCTGTAGGAGGCCCTGGCGAACCAACTGATCCACGGCCAAGATCCACCTTCGTTTCCTTGCTGTCACCGAATACAGAAACGGTACGTAGCAGAGCACCATTGGACCAGCGTGGTCGCGCAAGCTTGTGCTCACAGCGCATGGCAGCTGTCGGCATCGTGCTGTGGATGTGACGAATCGATCTGAGCCATCGGGAGGATCTACACGAGCCAAGACGAGAATTCTACGTCTTGTGCTTGTCCAAAATGGACAGACACGTGCGCGCATTGCCTCTTGCTGTCCAATACAAGGTGCGTTGACCTCGGTCGTAGGACTGAAAACTATCGTCATGGTACTTTCATGTCTCTCCTCGGTTGCTACAGGATCGCGCTGAAGATGCTGCCATGAGTGAGCTCCCGACGCTTCTCAAACCTAGCTACCTGACACTCAGTAAGTACGCAGTACTACCGTTTCAGACAAACAAACCAACTCATCACGTATGGTTGGATTTTTTTTTCATTGACGGCATTGGTTTGTATTAGCCTCTTGACATAACTGTGTAAGATGCTTGTTCTGAGCCAGGCCTTCTGGTCGACTTGTCGTGACGGTGGCTTCAGAGCTCAGTTTATATATACACCTGGGATGTTTGGTTAGTACAATCCTGCAAACTGCTACTAATACTGACATAAGTTGAGAAGCTGACAAGGCATATGTCTTTTATTTTTTATTGAATTTTTCTCATGTAACTAGCTCAATATATATTCTTGCTACGGACAAAAATATATTACATATTATCTAAATGAACAATAAATAAAATTGTTGTTTTCATTATTTTATATATAGCTACCATTCATATTTGATCTTTTTCTGATATTAAGAATTCAAGTAGTCTTGTGCAAAATTTATGATGGGGGCACAGGACGGGTGGCAGGCTCATTGTCATCACGCACCACATACTCCTTCTGTTATAAGGAGTATAGATGAAAGGACAAAAATAATATATTGTGCATTGGTATCATCTACCAAATTTTCATAGCCCAATTGATCAACAGAATGGAAAAAAAATACAATAGCATATAGCCCATGTACCTCAAAACCAGGAAATTTTTAAAAAAATAAAGAACCGCATCATTACTACCATTAGCTATTTCTTGTAAGAAAACCATTACAGCTATCCCATGATCCATCTCAAAATACAAATCTAGATTCATAATAGAATGATAAGTTACATCCAGTATGAGTTTTATATTTTAAGACGGAGGAAGTATTTCAAATGGAATTTGATATCTTCCCTTGAATACATTATATACAGTTATTTGTTTTTATGCATAACATAAGTGCTCGTTTAACTATGGTCAAAATAAAGACTCGTTATTTTGATGGTCCCAAATGTCAGAAGTTAGTGACGATAGGTGAAGGTGGATTTACCATTCAACATCAATACTTTATGTCTTTCAGAAAAAGTATATGTTCTATTCAAACAACAAAAATGGAGAGGTACTATTTTAGCTCATACATAGGTTTGACATGAAGCCTTGCCAAATTTTGACGTAGTTTTGAAAGTATATGTTTTAGAATCACTAAATTTCTAATGTAGCTATATATATAGTTAGGTGTGGTCAATCTTTTTAAACCAAAATCTGAAGTTGGTGTGTGGGTGTGTCTGACTTTTACTCACATACTCCTCTATAAATTTAGAAATGGAAACAAAACATAAAAGATCCATTTTCTCGGCTCTCCCTAAGTCTCTTCATGTTCGACATTAGCGAAAGTTCGAAGAATTACAATAGTTTATTCATGACTCATGACTCGTGATTTTAGAAAGAAAAAACATGTGAACTTATTTCCATTAAACATATCCACTTCAATATTCATGCTCAGCCAGTAGGGGGGTGGGGGAGTAGGAGGTATTCCTTGGCATAAATGGAAGGTCATGCGACAAGGCGTTGGTGGTACTGCCTTGGCCATGGGAGAGGAGGGGAACAGGGGCGTGGTGTTAGTGGGCATTAGAAGCTCATTGTTGGAAAGGTTAGGAGTTGTCGGGGCAAAGAAGGATGACATCATGGGGACACTTGAACCAAAGAAGATGGAGAGTTTAAGTGGATAGGAGACGGTAGGAAATGGCGGTGGATTCAACCCTACCCGCCGGAGACATAGGATGATGGGGGTTGGAGTTTACGAGCGATGGGAGATGGCAGAAGGTCTGGCGATATGAGTCGCTGGAGACGGTGGAGGACGACAATGTGGAGGGATCTGAGCTGGTGGATATCGAGGAGGGGCGATCGGCCACGCCTGCAAGGCTAAGGTAGGGGGAAAAGGTCATGAAAAAATTTGAGTGATTTGGTTGGGAGAGAAAATTAGGAGCATGATGGGTAGATAGTCTTGTTTTTTTCAAGCCTCTTTCTAAGAAACAGAAGAAAAAGAAAGATGTTTCTAATTCCGAGAAAAAAATGGGTAAGATGACGCCGGAGTCGCAACACGGGTCTCTCTTCGTCTTCGACCTGACGCCGAGCTAATATTCCTTGCACATCAGTAGCCACGCCCTCATCCCACCCTTCTCCACCTGCATCCTCTCTAGCGTCGTGTCCTTCCATTTCATACACTCCTCTGTCCACCTCAACCAGCCAGTCACTGCCATTCCAGCACCACATCCACTCCTCGATCTCCACTGCTTGTTTTCTGATCTCCACCAGAGCGTCACCACAGTCTCGACGGAGTATTCCCGCTAGGCCACCACCAGTACCGTTGTACCGTCGGACGCCAAGCAAGTGATGCTCTGCTTCGTTTTTCTTGCACGTCTCCGTCCACCTCGCCAAAGTGTTTGCACTTTTATTTTGCATGTTTCAAAGCAACCGAAATTTCTTTGGTTTTGGAACCCGGATTTAACTTCACATCAAAATAATTTAAACTTTAAATAAACTTTGACTAAATTAAGAAAAAAAAAATACACTTTGAGGCGAAATAATTTTGTTCCAGATTTGGATACTTTTGTTCCAAAATTTCAAACCCTTCTCATCAACCACCACTCGAGCTCCATCCTCAATATCCACCTCGGCGACGGACTGGGGAAAACTAGCAGAGAAGAAGCAGAACGTCATAGGGCTATCCACCTCGACAGCAGCTTGGGCACCTAGCGGCTGGCGCTCGCCAGCCCGGCGTCCTCCGGCGCTGGCTTCCGAGATGTGTTCATCGGACCCATGTCGTGTGTATTAAGCGTCAACAAGGTGATCCCTGAAATGCTTGCTGGATATAAATTGGCATCAAGATGAAATTGTTGCTGGACTGCTCTTCACTTGTCTGCTCCTCAAAACCAGCAAGTCCACTCTTGTGGCCTATCAGCCTATGCCTTCAATTGTTTCTCACCAGCTCTAGAGAAGATGCCATGGGTGAGCTCCCGATGCTTCTCAGGCCTAGTACTAGCTACTACATCCGTCCTACATCCGTTCTAGAATATAGCTATTTCTGGGTGGAGGTGACATAACCCAGTAAAATGAATCTGGACAAAGGGTTGTCCAGATTCGTTGTACTAGGAAATGTCACCTCCACCCAGAAATAGCTATATTCTGGGACGGAGGTAGTAATAACGTACGTACTCACATTTCAAACAAACAGATCAAATCGTTCATCGAGAAATGACAACGTATTTGGGTTTTCATGGGTACCTATATACGTAAGACGCTTGTTCTGAGCTAGCATTTGTTTTTTCCGTTGGTGGCTTCAGTTTATATGCTACCTCCGTCCTAAAATACAAGCAGTTTTTAACTTGAGACGGTCTTCGAGATGCTACTTTGACCAATGATATTTATAAAAATATGCTATTTTAAATTAAAAGAGTTGTATATTATAATAGTTTGTTTAACGATGAATCTAATATCATTTTTACGTAATAGTTTATTTTGAGTTTTTCGCCAATTAAAGTCAAAGTTTAAAATGTTTTACTCTGACTTTCCTAAAAACCTCTTATATTTTGAGAGGGATGTAGTACATCCTAAAATGTTTGGTCAGTACAACTTTATAGAAACAGGCATTTAGTGTACTACTGACACAGGTTCAGACAAGGCATATGCCTCTTTTTTTTATTTAATTTTTCTCTATGTATGTAATGGAACAGCAAAAATAAGATATCGTTCTTTGAGAAAGGACAATGTATGGGTATCTCCAAATTAATTTAGTAACATGGGTATCATCTAGAGATGTTTCTGCACAATTTGAACAACAAAGTGTGAAAAAAGGGCATCTCTATGGCGCTCTCCACCGCTAGTTTTATACTACTCTGTCATTGATTTATTAGTTCTACAAGAAGTAGTTAAGATGGGGAAGCCAGTCGTAGAACCAGTATAAATCATTCATACTTTCTAAACTGGTTTATGATACACCAGAATAATTTCTTCTACTAGTACAACTAATAAATCAACGGTTCAGATCACTCCTACTAACTACCAGCAGTGTATAGCATTGTACGAAATCCCATGCTACTTTTGAATAATGTCACTCCTGAACCTTGAAATAAGAAATTACATAGCACAAACATAGCCACACTTGCAATGGCACCTGTGCCAGAGAAGACGAGGGTTGGATTCGTTAGGAACGATGGGAGGTGGCAATTCTCCTGCTGAGGCCGGGCCACTAGGGGCAGGCCAATTTATCCACTCGTGGGGATTGGGGGCCAAACATTTTGGGGTCGGGAACCGTGGTGGAAATCAATCCGTGGGGTATCCGGTATGTTTCCTCTAAATATCTAAAATTTAAAATTCATTAGGCCGAATAGTCCAATACCCCATGTCCATATATAAGGTCTTCAAAACCCTAACTCCCATCCACACTCCATTCATCCTCCCTCATCCACACTAGCCGGCTAGCCGCCACCACTACCATATGCCACAGCCCTCAGTCGTTCATCGCCACGCCGGTCGCTGCCGAATTAATATATATTAGTATTAAGTGGCCATTTTCTCCTAAAATATATATTAGTATTCTTAATAGCACCAACATTTTTATAAACACACTCATATGTTAACTTCAAGTAGTATAATGGTGGATAAAGATGTTCCGTTAGATGAAAAATGGATCGTGGATTGGCTAAAGTCACAGTCTTTGCTGTACTAAAGGTAGAGGATCCAAGTCCTCTAACTTTAGGTGGTGAAGTCACACCATAACTTTAGCCCTCATATCTACCGTTCATGCCATTCAACGGAGCAGATATGTCCAGTTTATTTGTAATCCTGAGTATTATGATTTTTTTTAATTCGTGTATGAAATATATTTTTTTGTGAGTGTCTGCATGAAATATATTAATAATCCAATTTTTAACTAAGGTAAAATCTTCCTAGCAAATCTCTATATTAAAAGCATTTAAACTGTAAAATATTCTCCCTTCAATAGAGGTAAATCCAAATACTAAAAGCGAATCTCTATAGATATCTACAACGACAATAAAATCATTAATTTTCCTCAATACAGGCAGAAAAACAATAGCCGCCAACATTTTGCCCTTATATTCACAAGCTTAACATAGATTTTTTTTTGTGACAGCTTAACATAGATATATAAAAAGATTTTAAACTGTAACACGATAGATAAAAAGATTTTCGGTTTCAAAAAAAGATAGATATAAAGATTTAAAGAACAAATAAAAAATAAAATATGGATTGAGGCCTTCGGTTGCTATAAAAGGCGAGCCCCCCTGACCCGAGGTTTTACCATCGCCTAGAAGCAGCAGCTCTTCCTCGTTCTTCGCTCAAGTAGACTAACCTCGAATTGCTGCACAGTGCACCGGAAATGGCGCGGGCAAGCGGCGGCGACAAGGCCATCTGCATCCTGGCCTTCATCCTGGCGCTGCAGTACTGTGGCGTCGAGACGGCGGCGGCGCAGAGCGAGTGGCCCGTCGGCGACATCAACGACTGGTCATTCGGCGTCGTCGGGTGGCCCAACTACAAGCCCTTCAAGATAGGCGACGTGCTTGGTGAGTAGGAGTATATACGCGTGCCTGCCTGCTTGATCCGTGTGTTTTTTGTTGTTGTTTTTTAACTGAAACTGGCCGGTGGTATTGCAGTGTTCACGTACGACGCGAGCGCGCACAACGTGGTGGTGGTGAGGTGAGCGACGTGGACTACGCGCTGTGCCGTGCGCCGGCGAACGCGACGACGTACAGCTCCGGCAACGACCGCGTCACGCTCTCCCCAGGCGTCACCTTCGGCTTCCCCGGGGACTGCGACAAGGGCATGAAGATCGCAGTCACTGCTAGATAGTTACTTCCTCCAACTAACCAACGTCATACATTCAAATCCGGAGGGAGTATTAATTACAAATTCAATGGTAAGACAGACAGACATACAGAGCGATGGATTGATCACATCGTTTTTGAAACAAGAGGAAATTAAAATGCATGTGTGATTTTCCACATCGTCCATATGATGTTGTTTTGTTTAAGAGAACATACGTACGTCGATCCCTCACACCACACGAATGTAGCTTGATTGAAGGGGGTTTGGTTGAATCTAGCTAGTAGGATCGATCTCGTACGCGTGTTGAATGAAACCAAACCTTTTTTTTTTTTTTTTGACACCGAATGAAACCAAACCTAACCACGAAACCACCCTTTCATTTTGACTCAACCGCTAGCGTTTAGTCCTCTTTTCGGCGACGGCGCCGTGAGCACGCGCGCGGGGCGGGGGCCGGGCCGGTTGCACTTGCACCTGAACCGAGGGTTTACTTGGGTCGTTCCATCGCTGATTCGCTGTACGCTATATTCGGCCTATCAGCGCTACTTCCATTCCATTCGGCCCAACTAATTCATGAAGGCCCATCCCTTCGTGAAGGCCTTCCTAATTTCCTATCCTCCGGCACCGGCCGGGGGGCATGACGGTTTGGTTTTTAGTCTTTGCTTCTTCTCTTTTTTTTTTTTTTGAGCGAGGGGTGGGGGTGTTAGATTACATGAAAAATTAGAGCCATGCCATTACTATATCTTAAAATTGGAGATATGTCATCCTGTCCCACATGTCATTGACTTATATGGGCTTCACATGTCATTGACTAACGGACGGCATATCTCTAACTTTAAAAAATTGCAATGGCAGTATGGAGCTAATGATGCATCTGCTAATTTATATTTTGGTCCGGAACTTAAATTGTATGTAAATATTTATAAACATTAATTGATGATGGGTTCTGTTGCATTTCCTCGAGGAAAATGTAAACGCAAGCTGTACAATCATTAGATTATGTCTTATAAGGAAGAATGATTGAACAACGATGCATTTCAGGGTACAACAGTACCAAATCTCTATGTAAATGAACTTGCATGAGCCAACCAAATCTCTATGTACCTGAACTTGCATGAACCTTCCCAGCTTGCACAATTTTGTCGGAAAGGGAGATGCTCCTTTACTCCTTAAAAGAATGGCTGTAGTATAATCTAAGATAAACGAAAAGTTGAGCAGATGATGTCCACCTAGCTGTTTAAAAGCGACCGTGTTACAGGACGTATATGTGCAAGGTATCTTTGCCGGAATGACCATATACTTGTCAGAAAACTACAAGTATATGCAGGCATTTTGTTTCATAAATATTGTCATACTTCTGAGGGGTCTGCCCTCTCCAGCACAAAGATGTTTGCCTTGTCATCTCTTCCTATCCGTAGAGATTCATCAACATATCTGCCAAAGTATGAGGAGGAAAATTCTGGATGCAAATTGGAACATGTAATATATTCTCAGATAGCATATGATTTCATAAATCTTGTCAAATCTCATCAACATATTGGTGATTAAAAGCATCCACGCCACTATTAGAGAAAATTTTGAAGCGTAGGGAAACTAGTGATTTGTAGCAGTGATTGTAAAATAGAAGAACAGCGAAGAACAAGAGAGTTTCACATAAGCAGTCTATGGCGAAAAGGATACGTTATCTCGAGCCAACCTTCTGGATTGAATATAGCAAGGAGCATATCATAGTTCTTTTGGAAGATATTCATCAGCTGCACATGACAGTCAGTGAACGTCAGAGAAAAATAAGTTGCTTTATGTGGTGTAAGTAAAATGGTTGTCCATGTCCCTCAAAGAAAACAGACACCATACACAATTGCACAGCATTCACTTGAAGGAAAACATTGTGCCACTAGTCAACTTTATTTAAAAAGAATTTGTTCTAAAAGTTTTGACTAACACTACCTTCCAGTGGGTATTGTACTACTTATGTATATGAAGCTAGTTTCTTAGTGAAAATATCATGAACTATACCTGATCAGGAGTGATGGTCGAACTCTTAAGCGTGATATCAACCCTCTGGAAACAAGATTTAGAAGAAAAAAATTGTTATTCAGAATTTAAATGGTCAGGTTGCAAACATTTCTAGGACGACAGAGAAGCAGATAGAAGCCTTACTGTTTTATTAGTGATCTTGTATGAAGCTTCAATAGTAAGTTGGCCAGACAATATCTTCAACGCCCTTGCACTGAATTTTATCACATTTATCGCCTTTTCCTTTGGGTGTAGAGAAGGTGATGCTAAATCTCCATTATTTCAAGATATATCAAAAATCAAAACTTACTTGGCTTGCCAGTATAAAATCTATGTAACATATTTGATGTTCCTTTTCAATAGTATTTACTTATAGGCTTATAGCACAAAAAAATGTCCTATGTCTTCTTAGAAAACAGAGCATTTGTTCTGAACTTCTGTTGTTGTAGCCAATATAAGTTTTGATCATTTTTCTATCGTCCAAGAATTGGATATTACTAAAGTCAAATTTACTCAATCAAACTATGTTTTTATATAAAACATACGATGATTGGAAACTTCTAAATTCTGTCATGAACAAAGAAACAGGCCGGCACAGCACCAACATTACCAATTTAGCACGAAAGCGTTTTTACAGTAACTCTCACTTACCTCTTTGACATCAATCATCTGGAAGAAATCTCCTAAGCTGATGAAATCTCGCAATCCTAACTTCGTCCTCTTCTTCCCCAGTATCGAAATCGTGCTATAGATGAGCCTCCAGCATCCATCCACCTTCCATCATCCTCCCAAAACCAAACTATCAGTAATATTACCACAGAGGCCATATGTTTATCTTAAAGACTTAAAACTAGCACAGCTATTTAATTTCCATCACGTTAACACACCAGTATCAACACTATCCCTGCTATCATATTACTGAAGTTAAACTTGAGCAGCATTATCAGAAATTCACAAGTGAATCCTGACAAGTGATCAATAATCAAATGATCATAAGCGTAAGTGCATTGGTAAACCTGCCATGTATGAGTTGCATACCTTGTCCTGCAGCTTGTCGGTTGGCTCAGGGGTGGGGTTCCGTGACTCGAGGAGCTCCACCAGGGCGTGAATCTCCGACCTCTTCTCGGACGTCATCCCGAATATCCCTCTGTTGACGCCTTCCTCCAAGAGGATCAAATCAACAGCACAACTTCACAAACTCAGAACCACACCAACACCAAGAAGCTATACATGATACATTAATTAACGAGCAATCAGCAGCAACCTTCGACAGCTGCGTACAGCGCGTCCTTAGCCTCGTACCCAACCACCGCCGGCGCCTGGTCGGGAGGCACCGCGCACGAGAAGAGCCGCCCGCCGCCTCTCCCGCTCGTGCTCAAAGTCGGCGTCGACGCAATGCGGCAGCGACGGCGGCAGTGAGCTGCAAACGGGAGGAAGGGGAGGAAGACGAGGGAGGCTGCCATGGCAAGGCAGGGAGGGCTATGGAGTGGTGGATTCGTGGCGCTGCCGGCTCAGCTGCAGCACCATGCCTGTGAAGGCTGTACGCGCGCCTCCTCCGCAGCAGCAGCAGCAGCAACAGGTTTGCTTGCTACTGGTGCTCTGCTACGAGTAGAAATGGAGCAAATTGAGGTTGGCTTCGCGACGAGGGAGGGAGTTGATAAGTGGGTGATCCGGCTCCGGCCGATTGCGAAAATTGTGGCCACATCTTACGAGGATAACGTTGTGGCGCGCGGCAAGTCGAGCAATAGGCAGGGCAGTCGGCTAGTAGCCTACTCTGACAACAGCAAATTTAACTTTTTTCCCACTTTGTTTTTTAAAAAAAATTACACACACTCACAACGCACGCATACTCGCCCCTATAAACGCACGCACGCAAACCCTACCCCTAGCCGTTAAATCCTGGAAAATTCGTTCCCACGGAAAATCGAACCCAGAACCTCATGTGCTACTGAGGCTCTTGTAACCACTAGGCTACAAGCTCGTTCGCTTTAAGACAAACAAAGTTTTTTCCACTTTGTTTGTCTTACCAATAAAGTAAAATAGGGTCGAAATAACATCCGGGAAAACTATCACCTTATCACCTAACCTAAACTTGTTGATTTGCTCGAGAACTAAACGGCACATGAGGCAGGCCGGACGGACTTAGGCCCTGTTCGTTTCAGCTATTTTTTTCCTTGTTTTTCGTTAGCATGTTTCGCAAAATGATTATCCATATGTTTTTTAAATGAATTTTATATAAAAGTTTCTTTAAAAATTCTTACGAATCTATTTTTCTAATTTTTAATAGTTAAATTTTAATTAATCATATGTTAATGATCTTCCTCGTTTTGTGTGTCCAAAATAATCCAATTACAGCATATATTTCAAACTAGGCCTTAGCCTGACCCAACAGGCAACAGCTGGAGGGAAAAGAAATAATAGAAAAACTGGCCATGAGGGGCTCGTGGATCCTACGACATGTGCGAGCGATACTGCGGCAGGACAGGTGCAAGTGCAGCCATACAGGGAGAACATGGATTGCAAATTGCAACCGCCGAATCTTGGGCAGATAAAAGAACACGGATGTAATACTACCTCCGGCTTTTAATATATGTCGTTTCAGTCAAAATGTTTGGCCTGATTTCTGTATAAATTTGCTGTCTGAAATGGCAAGCAATAAGATGGTTTATCGTAAGATATAGTGCTGCGCCAGCACGTGAGTGTGCATGAGTTTCTCGATTTGATAGTAGCGCAGGAGATTGTTACTCAGCCCGAACGAGGTGGACAATGTAATTGATACAACCTACCAATCGACAAGGGGGGTCTCCAACGCGGAAGTTTTACAAAATTTTTACAAAAAAAAAGGTAGCTTATTTCTTCAGGTAACCCTCTAAAATTATTTTGTTCCAAAAGATACCAAGGGGGAACTTCCATGTTTCATGTGGAGGTGGAAATTCAATGTAAGATGGTGGATAAAGGGTGTGTTAGTTTGTTGATGTTTGGTAAATTGGCAAAAAAGAATAATAGCGCACACAAAACAAAACAGAAAAATCATCATTAAGACTAATAGCTATTTTAAACATGAAAATAGATTAATTTTGATTTTTCAAAACAACTTTTATGTAGAAAGTTTTTCTAAAAACACGTCGTTTGATAGTTCAAGAAGAGAGCGCATGAAAAACGAGGAAAAAACACTTTGTAAAGTTGCCAACACTTTTTTTTTTTGGTCCACAAACAAACAGCCCGAAAGAAAAGGTATGTTACATTGAACTAAAAAGGGAACTCAGATTCAAGAATTAAATCAGAGCAATTACGTGATCCAGCTGAGATTTTCATATCTCAATACCATTAGCTGATTTCGAGTATATATCTGTAAAAATGTACAGAAACTACATAAGATCAATTATTCGAGTTGCTCAAACGTGAAAACCGACAGCCATTCTTGGCTGCTGTAGTGCACTGCTACTGAACAAGAATACAGATATTGCATATCTCAATGAACAGCTGATCCCAGATGCGTTTAAGTTCACAGTAAAATCAGATTAGTGTGGTCAAACACCCCAATGTAAGCCCAAACAAAAAAAAGCAGTACCAACAGTGGTAATGAATTTGTGAGTAAATAAGGCAAGCCCATAAATCTAATACTCTGTTCCAGAAAAACAAGTTGAGATGGTATCTTCAGAAAACATGGTGGCGATAATTCCAGGCTCATAGAAATTATACAAGTAGATGGTCCCGTCCAGCAGCCCCCTGTACATCCCATTTATCTTACAACACCAAAAGAATGGATCAAAATTCATAATACATGACAACATGATGCTAATTACAGGTAACAAATGCAAGCACATGAAAGATAAATAAACAAACAAAAAGGAGAATTTAGGGCAAGGCAAGTATATGAAGGAATGGTTCTCAGCATTTTCTTCATCGACGTCGCCTTGAGACTACAGGTGAATTTGTACTTGTTTGCTGCCTTCTAAAACTAGGAGAGGACACTTGAACAGGCTGATGTGTCGCAGGTGCCTGGTATGAATGGTAAGCGGCAGGTTTTGATCCTGCTGGTGCAGGTGTCGATTGAAGAGTTGCCTCCATAAAGCACGCTATATTTAACCGGGTTCTCTCCAATTCCCCTTGAAGCAAATCACTACCGCATTGCTGAGCAAGTGCCTGGCAAAAGGAAAAAAAACAAATGTTTCCTGATTAGCAATGTTCCTTTCCTAAATTAGCTAAAAGCAGGACGAAACTTTCTGTATTAGATCAACAAAGTATCAGAAGTCCTGACTTAGTGTTTTTCAAAATCCAGGATCACACCTAGGGAGCATGCATGGCACATATTTTCGGCAAATTTAATGTAACAGAAGTTACTAGATGTTTATTTAATTGCTGCTGATGAAAGGAAAAATCCACATGTTCCAGTACATCTTTTAGAACTTACAAGCAAATCATCAGGTGATACTGATTGTCTATCATCTGATGCAGCATCCTCGCTGCCACGAGTTGGTCGACGGTGGTGTCCAGGATTATCCAAGGCCTCAGCCACACTTTCACAGGCCTTCTCCAACAAATTCTCTTGTAAGGATCTCAGAGCCTGCTCTGCCTCAGTCGATAAGTATGCCCGTAGTATAGTCTCAAAATACTCAAGCTGCAAACAGGACACAAAAAGAACGGTTCTTAATTTCAAAGTTCAACCATTTATGTAAGTTAAAACTGAGAAGATGCTCTTGCAACTAAAAGTTAAAAGAAAATAAATTACTACCTCAAGCATGAGCTGACAAAAACCATTTGCATCCAACAGTCTAAGTCCTTTGGTTTTATTCTCATGGAAAATACTAAGGAAGATGTCAATCAAACCCTCTACCAAAATTTTCATCGCGTTTTCTAACAGAGGCCTAGCACCAGAGTACACCTGAAACCACAGATAGAGAATTACATCAAAGAAGAAAGTTTATGAACAGCAATTGCAGCATATTTATGATCAATAATTAGTGTACATCAAGTGAGAAGAAGACAGTAATGCCACGTGCAAAATTTATTATTCAGGGGAAGAATAGAAATGAAAAACCTCTGCATGTACGGCTATAAGGATGTGTAGTAGATCAAGAGCTGCATCTCGTATGCCCTGCAAGGGGAATGATTTGTATTGGAATGTAAATGCCACAGGAGCGTTAACACTACGTTAATTTGACATAATACAAGAAAAGGCATTTGTAAAACTGTTACATGAGACTATCATTAATATATGCCTGCAAGTACTAACCATGGCCCCAACATATCATGGTAAGTTGGTAGCTGGTCTTGTAGCAAGTAGGAGTATAAGTATACTCCCTCCCCTCCATTCAAAATTAATCATCATATAAGGTTTGTGTATCAAGACCAATGATAATTTAAACCACATCAATGACATGCCATGCATAACATGAACACATTACACACTTTTCCACAATGCATGCATAGATTAATACACCATGCATCAAAATAACTCTCAGCATGTACACATTCTCCCATGATGCAATGGTTGCAGTTCACAAAAATCAGTGCTCATGCGGTTATATGATGATCAATTGTGAATGGAGGGAGTATAACATACGTTCTGACTGAATCTATGGACTATTCAGCTATCCGTTTCAATTTATTTTTCTGATATACACATTTGGAAGGCATAACAGCAGTACTATTTATACTACTTTGTGATACATACCTTTACTACCGGTGCTGCTCCCCAGTTAATCCCAGAATCCAACATATAGTTTCTCGCGGCGTTTCTGATCAAGTTTGACTATGGAAAAAAATCAGGGTAAAGCAAAGGCAGATAACATAATGTGCAAAAACTCAGAATCTATAGCCCAAAAATTCAAGTTAGTACCATCAAGCATGATATATGAAGTTCCTAACCTTCCATTAGAACCATAGGCATTCCAAACAAGCGTGTTAGGTTTACAGTTGTCCAACTCATCAAACAATATGATAATCTAAAGAGTTGCTAGACATCTGATAGATTCCAAAACAAGAACTAATAGACCAAAAAAATACCAAATTAACCAGGGGCATCGATAATGAAAATACTTCAGCCAAAGATAAATATACAATAAGTTCCAGGCTTAAATAAAATACAAAAATGGATATCGTTGAGTCTAAAAAACATATATGATTCACATTAGAGATCAACCAGTAGGTCAAAAGAGCCAAAGACATATATGTGCATGTCTATGTAGATATATCCACAGAACTTCAGAAAATGAATAGGTGACCATACCCCCTATTGAAGAACAAGTAAAGGACTATATCAATTGTTTCAAATATAAAAAAAAGTAAATATCCCACATAACTT
This sequence comes from Leersia perrieri, assembly GCA_000325765.3. NCBI lineage: Eukaryota > Viridiplantae > Streptophyta > Magnoliopsida > Poales > Poaceae > Leersia > Leersia perrieri. Next base: position 11,199,040 of record CM002482.1, on the reverse strand, counting down.
TACACACCAAAGCATGAAAGGCAGAAAGCTAACATGGTCATATAACAAATATTCTAGCCATTATTGATTAATCAATTCTGGACTTTCTACCATACCTTTGCAAATGTATATTGTTCCAGGACTTTCTCCTCAATTGCTGAAAATGAAGTCATCAGGTCTCGCATGTCAGCACTGCGCTCATCATTATCCCTGAAAGAGGAACACTATCAGTCCGTCACTGAATAAAGCAAATACATCAAAGCATTACTTCTAGATGAAATAATAAGCTTTTGATCAAACTAAGGGCTCACGACAAACACAAGAAAAGGAAGAAAAAACTACAATGTATTACTAAAGGACAGTGAGGCAGTGTTAGAAGAAAGTAACAGAAGTTGATCAGATACCTGACTGGGGACCAAATGTGCCTGTATTTGGTATAAAGTTCATCTGAAAGTTCAGCTTTACAATATCCAATGTTACTCAGAACAACCAACAGCTTCTTGTACAAGTCCCCATCCATGCTAGATGTTTCTCCGTCAGTACCATTTACATATCCATTTAGAGTATGATTGTTTTCTTTATTTGATCTGCCCTGAGCCAGTTCCCCTCCAAACCTCTCCAGATAACCTTATGCAAACACAGCTTGTCAACAATGGATGATGCAACGATGAGACAAAATTTAGATGATCTTCAGGAACTATATTCAAAGCAAATCAATACCAGCAAAATCCAGAAAGGAATTTAGAAATGCAAGCCTGACAGATTCTTGAATTTCCTGAAGCTGTTGAGAAATGTCATAAGATTTGGCAGTTTCACTCCTCAGATTGAGAATCATACTGCAATAGAAAACACACAGATAAGGAGGCAGTTGAATACCGCGATAAGTGAAGGCACAAGAATGATGGCCGGTCCAAAAATATCAGCACATCACTACTTGCATTGATCTTGAATGTAAAGTGCACATTTTACAAGCAGATATTTACGATTTATTATTTTTATTAACATGATGAAGACAACATTAGTTTTATTGCAGAGAATACGAGTGGAGGCAGACCATAAAATTTGATCTTGGAGCCAAGAGATGGCATGTTAGTACTACTGTACTAGCACAGCTAAAAATTATTTCAGGACAAATCTCGTGCTTAGATCTATTTGCAATGTCTTGGCTTTCCGAAAGCACTTATGTGTTTCTATTTTCGACGTAACAATTAGTTGGATGCAAGTTTTTTAGCAGCAACAACAAAGTATTACTGGAGTTAATAGACATCCCCAATTCCCCATGATTAGATTCTACAGCAATGAGATTGATACAACAAAGTAAAACAGTTTATAGAAGTTGTTCATATATAACTCTAATGGGAATTCATTCGCCCCCTATATAATCAGCGGTCATATTGTGCTTACATAAAAGGAATATACCCTTGGGCATGTATTAGTGCAGAAATGCAAATGATTATCGACAGGAAAATAGACATTGAAATGAAATATTAAAAGAGCAATTACAATGAAATATACAAAAAAAGGCAACTTTGGATGTTCAAGCGGGGAAGATGCTTACAAATCAATTCGGTCCATTGCCGAAATTGTGGTATCACGTAACTCCAAGGGCATGCTTGAAATTGCATACAGGGATTTGTTTCTCTCAAGGGTGGTTAAAGTAAACCAAGTCTCGTATTTAGATATCTCCTTGGTTGTTGCTCGCATCCATGAACAAAGTCGTAGAATGTAAAGTTTCGTCATTTCAAAATGAAGGGTGCGCAACATTTTAACTGGAATTATCATTAAATACACTCAGTATGCAAAACAAAGTTATCTATATCTGCAGTTCCAATAAAAGGGCACCAAATATACCGGCAGTCGGAGAAGAATCCTTTCCTTCAAGAGTATGGCATGCCTTGGCTATTTCTTTTATAGTATCACCCATGAACGGACAAAGAATATTACATTCTTCAAAATCACGGAAAGTACTCTGAACCTGTTGATATAAAAAAAAACATGCTTGAATACTTTGCGATGACAAATACAACTAAATCACTAAGGATCCTGATTAAATGTTAAAATTGTAGAACATGCACTGACTGTACCTTGGTGTCAAAAGCAGATACAGTAGCACGAACCATACTAGCAACTTCATCAAGAGTATGGTTTGTGTACTTTGCTTCACCCTTATCATCAGCCTTATTTACACTCTGTCTTGTATTCATGTCAGAATCAGATATTACATTTCCGGCAGCTGCCTGTAAACAGCAGATACAGTCAGTAAATACATGTAACTCTTTCTCATAAATCATCATAAGATGGCCTGTTATCTTTTTCAATGAGGTGGTTTGAATCAGGCAATATATTTATTAATGATATTGTCTGAAAAATATATATTATATGAGCTCATTTGATAGTCTGCATTCTACAAGAAGAGGTGGGAATGCTAGTTTCATATGTGACGAAATGTACTGGAAAACAAACTTGGCCCCAAAGGTAAAGACCTCCTGAGGTATTATAATTAAGCACCACCCAAAACTGGGGCCGAGGAAGGTCGCGTAAGATGGTCCCCCTTCACGGGAGCCGCCCCATATGGATCGGTCCTTAAACCATGCTTTGAGGCCCCCTGCCCCCCATACACAAGGGCCTGCCCTTAACCAATGTTTTTGGGGGAACCAGCTGAGTGACCTTTTTTTGTACGAGACTAGGATTAGAACCATGGTTGGTAGCTTCCCACCGAAGGCATTTTCCACCATGCTACAAGCATGTTCGCTCGTAAAAGCTAGAGAGAAATATCATTTACACATTTGCTACGATACAACTAATATGGTTCAGCCTGTTCATACCTTTGCAAATTTTCCACTGAATACAGATAATGCTAATCTCCAGAATGCAGGAACATGCTGGATAAGTACACCAGTTAACCTACGAATGTAGGCTGCCCTTAAGATATCAGCTTCATCAGCCATAATGTTTGCTGGCAGATGATCATCTTGAAAAGAGTCACCAGTAGCAGAATCGACTTCCAGCTAGGCAAACAGAAGGAAACATGTGCCATGTTAACAAATAAGATGAGCGCATGCCACATAGCATTGTAACATCGCAAATAGATAATCAAATAAGTCATGTGCAGAACCCAAACTACTCACTGATTTATTTGAATCTTGTTGCAATTGCCTCCATTTTGAATCAGATAGTATTTTCTCACGAATTTTATTCTGCAAAACCTCCATTCGTGCTTCATGATCCAAGGTGCACTTTTCAAACAATCCATGAATCCTGCTATTCTGATAGAAGATATAAAGATAAACATATAAGTACAAGCCACTATAGACATTACAGAAAGCATAGATAGACTTAGGTGAGATAACATCAACAAGGTTCTGCACACAGCTTTTGGTCAAGATGGTAACCTGAATATTAAGATAATGCCACACTGGATCGGTCTCAGGCTCCAGCTCCAACAATAGCCGAACAATGTTCTCAAGCTGGCAGTTGGCAAGAAAATCAAGAGTCACATAGAACCGAATCATCAGATAAATTGTATCTATAAATAGCACAACTACTAATGACTAAATGATCAAGTAGCTCAACTTAGGGCCGGCTGCATCCTACATAAAATTATCCAGTAACTTCCTCATGGGACTACCAAAATTTACAAAATCTAAATTAGCAAGTTTGTATTTTACTATAAAAAATAGTAGGGAACTTCCATCGTCAATAGGGTATTGAATACTGGGCAGAGTCAACTAACCTCAGCAAGGTCAAGGTGAGGATCCTCCATTGACTTGTAAAGCATGCCTCTGAATTCTTGCATTACCTTTTCCACTTCCTCGAGTACACGTTTTAGTATCCCCACCTGTTTCAGTTGTTCATCGTAAATAAAATATAGTAAAAATACTGAAAGCACTTAAAGCAACAATTTGTTAGAAGGGATGGCACAAAACAATAGTTAAATATTTACACATTTTATAAGTCAGACTGTCAAACAATAAAATAAAAATGAAATTAAGTAATACACGCATGAGCAAAAGGTATTGAGAAGATTCATATATCACTAAACTTTGGATTTCTATGAAGCTGTGTGAATCAATCGTGCAATTTTATTAGTGATTATGATGTCTTGTTAATTATCTAGCACATAGGAAAGCAATTAGCACGAACAGGAAAAGAATATGCAAATTTGATGCGCGAAGAAAGAACAAAGCAACACACAGCAAATCATCTAGCTATTTTTGGCATGTGATCCACAACACACTGTCAGGCACAGACTGTACAGTAAAACACGCTGTCAGGATGAAAGGAAAAAAGAGAACCTACTCCGTGATTTATTTCATCCCATTTTTATTCCATTTAGGAAGTGGTAAAATCCTCAGGACTCAAAAAATGAAACAGAAAACTGTTTTGTGCTTTTCTCATGATTTCTCCAAATGGTTAAGGAATGTTCACAAAACAACAAAAAAGGTGGCAGATAAATTTTGCTGTGTTGTAGATTTTTCAAGGTTGACCATCAATCTATAACAACAATCCTAGACTGGCTACATGAAACTATAACATTAGATTTGTCCCTCCAATGTACTCTCATAGTACAATATCTGTCATGGAAAGCAATGGTCAAAGTTACATCTCGAACCATGAAAAGACAGAACCATCAAATAACAAAGAACCGAGATAGAACAGGTCTCTTGCATTACAACACTAGTATTCTAGGGCAATAATAATGCAAGAATTCTGATGGGGATCAATGGTCCCCACTAAATAACATAGTAGTAGCTATTAACAGAAAAGGTATTGGTACCCTGGATACTGGGCTGCGACCAGTTGGCACCCATCCCCACCATTCTCATCCTAAATTCTAATATCTTTAGATAGCAAGTAAAGACAAAATAAATCAAGTTGACATACATGAGAAGGAAGAACAATAGATTTAGCTTTCTGGTACTCTCTGACGGCTAGGTCATATTCTCCTTTTCTGATGTTCCCACGAATTGCACTTGGCAGGTTAAATAATGTCCGAAATCTCTGAAGCATCCCTTGAACAGATCTGATCTTCTCAGCTTGGGCCTGCACAACGGTTTATGTTACCCCACTTGAGATGGTAATAACCATTGTTAGTGAAATAAAGTTCTAGGGAAAACTTAGTTTGTATACCTGCCTCTCAAATAGAGGCTCGAATGCACGATTTGCTACACTGCTAATTTTCTGTGTGACTGAATACAAATGAGAAGTCCCAGCACCTTCAGGATCTTCCTCTATCTGTCTCAGCTTCGACTCAATGTCTGCAAGAAAATGCCAGTGGTAAAAACAGATGTGAAAAAAGCATTTTATCTACAGTAGAGAAGAAGAAGGAAGGAACAGATACCATCTATCGTGGTTTTGCACGAAACGAAACAATCAAAGTTCTCTTTGACTAATTGTTTCTTCTGCTGTGTTCTCCCTTTGAGATCAGTTTTCAAGGTTAGCGCACCCGACTCTAAGTCCGCGGCACTAGTATCTTTGTGAACCCACGAAAGAAAAACCTTTGGGTCGAAACTTGGAGAAGAATATATAACTTTGTCTGCAAATAAAAATATACCCCTCGTTATAGAAGGACAGAAACAGATCACAGAACGAAATAATATGTTCGAGCAAAAAAGAAAACCTCGCATATTGGGGTCCAAACCCTGAGCCTTCTCCCTTGAGACGGGAGAACTTACTGAAGCATCGGTAATTAATCGTAGAGATTTATTATCCATGACTCTGGTAAGGAAATAAAGGTTATTAAAACATGAATACAGAGAGGTGATTAAATTGGCAATCTAAATGTTATTAAACGATGGATACAGAGAGGAGATTAAATTTGTAATTTTAGTTCTCCTGTGATACAAAGCATACCACACAGGCAGAATGCACAACACAATATTATTGATGCACATGACACTAATGCTTGTTGCTGCCAAAAATATATTGATGATACGAAGTTTGATGTTTCGGTAAGGTTCAGCAACATGTACTGCTCAGGGCTCACTTTAAAAAAAAATTGCAACAAACAAATGTGTCTACTATCTACATATTATCAATGCATGAGGTGGGTCACATTTAATAAAATGTTTATCAAGTAGTCCAGTGATATTTTAATGTGGAAAAAAAAGTAAAAGAAGATTGTGCATGCCATGTATTGACCAAGAGTTCCATGCTACAGATAGTTACCCAAGGCCCAAAGGGTCCAAAACCTCTACTCCTCTAGGTAGAGTCTGTACACTTGTAAGTGCCTTCCGAGCTGCAGCTGCTGCTGCTTTCTGATCAACTGCTTGAGCAGTAGGAGCTGCCCTTGCTTCACGCATTTCCCGAACCCTGCGAGCAAGCTGGGTGGAGCAAAGGCGTACATTAGGCAAAATAAGCGCAAGATAACATGTGAAAATAGAAGTTTGCATGCAATGCATTTGACATCATATATTAATATGGAAAATGCAGATATGGAGAATGCAGTTATGATGATTGCAACATGTAACAATAGTGGAGATGAAAAGCATGGCATTCAAATAAGCTGAGGTTTGAACAATGTTGATTTGCAGCTAAAAGGAAGTCAAAACAAACTTCACCGAAAGTTTGTGCCGACAGTAACGCATGCTGCACAAAACAATAATAGCACAAATGCAATTGATCTGATGTCCAGGCATTGAATGTCACACTAGCCAACCTGTAAAAATGCTAGCTACAAGTCTATTAATCTCTTTAACCCTGAAACCCCGTGTATCATAGTACTACACAATGTGCATGATTGAAACACACCAGCACCACAGTTCACACCAATAGCCAAGTTTTAGAACTACATTTCCCCATCCCAAATAAGCAGCACTATTCTTCAGTGCCACAGCTAATCTGTACAATCCACATAAGAAACACAAATAAACTGCACGATCACAAAGTTCGGCATCCTACTCGACAAGCTAATTGCACATTTGCACTCAACCCCGATTCCACCCTGTAAAAATCAAGGTGCTCGAGTCCGCTGCCTTAGAAACCCGCGAGATCAACCAAATTTATCGGATCACCAAACCATGCGACCCCAAAATTACCATGGACGGCGAGCCCTCCGAGATCGAGATCTCGCCGATCCCCATACCTCTGCCTCGTCGACGCGCTTCCAGCTCCTGGGCTCCTCGTCGTCGTAATCCCCATCGTCCCTCGAAGTCATCGTCGTCGTCGCCTCCTCCTCCTCCGCCGCCGGCGCCCCCGCGGCTGGGCTGCCGCGCCTTGTCGGGGCCCCCGCCCCCGCGTCCGTTGGCCCCCGCGCCGGAGCCGCCGCGGGAGGTGGGCGCGGGGGGGCGGACGAGGTTGACGACGGGCTTGCCGGCCCCCGCGGGGCGCTGGTGGCTGAGGTCCCTCGCCGCCTGCTCCTGCAGCGCCATCTGGAGGAGCTCGTCCTCGTCGACGTCGCTGTCGCTCGCCATGTCTGGATCTGGACGAGACGGAGTGATGAGAGGAGAGAGAGAGAAAGGGGAAGGAGGAAGAGGGGAGATTTCGCTACGGTTTTTTTCTGGACGAAAGGGCGATTCGGCTAGCTTGATGGTTGGGTTTTCAATGTAGTGGGGCTCGCGCGGCTGGTCACGGTGGACCGAACGGCGGTTGGATCTGCGGGATGCGTTCCATGCTCTCTCGTATGCTATATTGCTATGCTCCAGAGAAGTATAAAGTATAATAAGTCCTACTCAGCATGCTGAAAAATGGTTCATGTCATCAAAATCTTACGTGGAAGAGTGAGAAAAAGAGAGAGCGGAGCGGACGATTATCTCGTCGCCCGGTGAATGCGCGTAGAACGAGAAAAAAACGCCTGCTTTCAGCCTGCTGCAAGTGCTAAGCCGACGCTTCGTTTCTCATCCAGATCCGGTGCGTATCTATGGCCGCCCCCTTCCTCCTCCCTCTCCTCGCGCCAAATCGCCTCGCCTCCNCGGAATGGGCTGCTTTCATGAAATCTATAGCAGCTGCACAAAATGAGAAGCACAAGTTGTTTGCCAAGAAACAGGAAGGGGCAAGAAAAGACGTTGAGCGTGCTTTTGGGGTATTGCAGTCCCGGTTTACCATTGTTCGCAGGCCTGCACGACTATGGAAGAGAAAGAGTGTTGGGAGGATCATGCTAGCTTGTGTGATTCTCCACAATATGATAGTGGAAGATGAAGGAGAGGATGCTACCATTCATATTGATTTGAATGAGAATCCTGGGGCATCATTTGCTCTTCCTCCTGAAGTTAATGTTGGTGGTAATTTGTGTTTTGCTGATGTGCTGCGCAGAAAAGCTACTATCTGTTCTCGTCCGCAGCATACCCAGCTTAAAAATGATTTGGTTGAGCACATTTGGCATAAGTTTGGAAATAGAAATCATAATTAGTCCCGGTATGATTCTAATATATGCATGTTTCTTTTTTACTCCTCTAATATTACGGATCAACATGGTATCTTGTATTTTATTTCAGGTCTGTGAGATGTACTGTGCTGATGGCTGTTGGTGTTACCTGCAGGTATTTATTTACTAAACATGTATGCATAGAGTGGTCGCTAAAATAAGTTTTAAATAATGGCAGGATACTCATAAATTGATCTTGTTTGATAGGATATATTGTGAGTTTGAATAAGCTAATTATTTACCTGATGTCTTCGTTTCCTTTTTTCCATACAGTGGTTGAAACCTAAAGGTTGTTGATGCACGGGCTGGCTGCTCCTTTCTAATGAAGTTCCAACTATGGCTGTGTGCCTTTATCATCGTCTATTTCAATAAATATTATCTTGTTTGCCTGGGCTTGTTTAGCACTACTTTTGTTTAGTAGTGTGTTTTAGAAAGACTTTTGTAATGTCTGGTGTTGTCATGGATTTATGGTGATGTGCGCTATCAGTTTATATTTGGAATGTTGCTTAAATTTTATGTCATCTAGGTATTATGAGGAGCATTGTTGCTGGAATCAATTTGGGATGTGATCCCCAAACTTATTGTTTCTCGGCAATTATTTTTTTGCCTGTTATAATTACCATCCTTTGATCTGGTCCATTATGATGTTTTGATTTATGCATGTATGGATGAACATTTGTGAGTGTTGATGAAATGGCCACACAGATGTAGCCACAACAGATGATGGGCACATTAAGTATTAAATAGCCAGACATTTAATAGTGGTAAACTAATAGCCAACTTAATAGCCTGTTTATTATATATGTGATGGCTGTTAGAAGGCTATTGATGACATGGCAGTATTCAAGAGCCCGCTGCTGGCTAACTTATTATCCTTACTCTTACGGTGGGTGGGTGGGTCGATCTGGCCTGTTGATCTGGCTGTTTTGCCGGGAGCCGTGGCATACTACTCCCTATGTGAGCTCGGCTAGATGGAGCCACGGGCCACGGCCAACGCTCAACGCGCATATGCCAAGAGGAAGAACACCGCGGTTTTACGGATCAGAACCTCAGCAGGTTTGCTGACCGAGCAAATTCGTGAATTGTCGCGTGCAATTTTGCGTGTCGTGTCCGCACTAGCGTGATTTTGCCTGTTTTGTTTCGCCCGATAGTCTTTGGGCTTATTTGGAAGGGAAAGCTTCAGGTGCAACCTCTCTAGTGGGTAGAAACGTGCAACATCTAACATCTACTGTTGGATTTAACATGTGCGTAGCAGATCAAACTCCTCCTCGCTCGTGGTGCATTTTACAGATTAATGCCCGCCTCAAATGAATATCTTTGCGTTTAAGTCCCTGAAACCCCACGGGCCACAGCCCCTCTCTCCCCCTCGACTCTCTCATCTCTGTTCCTCTCGTTCAAAGTGACATGTGAGCCGAAGTACTGGCGACGTGCACGACGATGGTGGCGGGCCAGCGGCACTGGACAGGGAGGCCCTCAAGTCAAGCTAGCGGTGATGCTTCCAGGCCATAGGAGAGCAATGTTCGAAAAAGTTCACATTGGATCTGTACTTAATGTTCCAATTATCATGTACTCCAGTTCACAAACATGGTGATTGATTCCGGGACATGGCATGAAGTAGTTGAATCTGATAAGAGCAAAATATTCAAAGAGGAGAAAAAAACGGGACAGGTTGGTTGGTGATTGCGTGGAGTCGCCGACCTTCCATTGGATCTGTCGTACGTGCTGGATGGAGTGAGCATGGAGAGCGGGAGGGGTGATTCGCTCTGCACCGGGGACGAGCGGCCTGAGCCGCCGGCATCAAATTGGGCATTGGGGATCTAGACGAACCGGCATCGTTGCCATTTCAGTGGGAACGAGACGGCCACCAAATTAGTGATCCTTGAAATTTGTCACTGCCAGATTCGTTCACCCTGCCCTCGTTGCTGCCAAATCCATGGTCCACAACGGAACAACCTCGACCGGCCCCCACCTCGTTGCCGCCTCGTCGTACCTCGTAGCAAGAGAAAGTAAGAGGGAGTGCCGAAGTGGGGAGCTGCAGGGCTGGCCCCGACCACGCCGCCACTAGTCGAAGGAGATAGGGGGGTTGATTGGAGGAATAGGAAAATAGAGAGTGAGATACGGGATGGAGAGGAAGGCCAGGCGGGGACTAAAACGCAAAAAGAACATTAGACACAGGAGGCTTTTTGCAAAATGCACGGTCGGGGAGGGGATGCTTGATCTAATCAAACATTTCAGATCCTACGGTGGAGGTTACGGGTTCCATGTTTGCACTCAATTGGAGGTTTGCACCTGATACTTCCCCTATTTGGAAAGCTTATAGGAGAAGTTGTAGCTACTAGAAGCTATGCCAAACAGTCCACATTCTGGTTCAGCTAATGAGAATCTACTGTTACAGATTTGGAAAAGAGAACTAAATAAGGCAGAAGTTGGAGAAGCTAGGTTTCCAGTTTTTCAGATTATCACCGCGTGGATAACAACCTGTTGCTTCTCGAAATCTAAAATTGCTCCAAATAGGACCTTCATTCTGTTGAACTCATCGTCCGGAACATTAATATAGTCTTTTCATATAATTGTCTCACTGCGAACTCGTTTACGAAGGCTGCAAACTTTTTTTGTGCCAGTAAATCAAATCTATATACATGGTTTTTGTTATCAACGTGTATCTAAAGAAACAGTGCCCTCCAATCCAGTTGGAAGAAGACAATATTAACCAATTCATCGAATTATTTTCTCGTTATCTGTGAGCACAATTTTCTATACAAGTTTTCCATATTGTTGTCTTTTGAAAACCAAACAAACCTTTTTCAAGTTATTACTTAATAAATAAATATGCTAATGATTTATCTCGTATCTTGTGCCAAAAAATTTAGCCCGCAGGCTAAACCAAACGCAGCCTAAATATTTTAGATTTTTCTATAACTACATCATAAGAATCTATAAAATAATACTAAGTGAAATAAAATACAGGCCAAATTGGTGAGAAACCATGTGCACATTGATAGTCCAATGTGAAAGCTCATACTTCGGAACATCACATTGCATGTTTGCATTCAAATAGTTAGGAGGAATTATGCAAATCAATGAGGGAAGGATGTACTTGTTGTGCCCCCTTAACACTGACACCGAAGAAATCATTGTCTTGTGTTAAGCCCCCAGCAGTGGCCGATATGGGGGCACCCGACTTTATCAACTTGAGATCTAGATACAACATGAACCCCGGCAAAGGAAATGAACTATACGCTATCTGTGCCATGCACCTTTTGCCACAAAATTCACAAAACCATGCGCTGTGTTCGATATATTCACTCGACCATGTAAAAGTAGATATATTGCTCCCTCAAATTGCAAGAACAAAAGGCAAGAACAGACAACAGGAACTCTCAATTTATCTCTCTAGTTTGGCAGTGGCGGCACAAACCTTAGGAGGAAACAAGAGCAATTTGTTGCGTGTTTTATTTGGAACAAACCTGCTCTTCCCTCTTTGGGTTGTACACGGGGCTTTACATAGCCTTTACAGGGTTAGAAAGTAACTAGGATACAAATATAGGACAATATTATATGGATTCCAATATGGACTGTTGTCACTTTCTTTTTGGCATTTGTGGTGAAAACCAGAAGAAATTCGTATCTAGGGTCCTTTCCACCACGTGGGCCATGAATATAGCTTTCAAATGAGTACTTACACATCCAAAAAGGACTCCAGACAAGAGTGTTTAACCCATGTTACTATAGGTTGCTCTGCTGCGAGCTTGGTTAGGCGATGGTGCTGTTGGCGCATATGGAGACAAAGATCAAGATTGTGCCAGTGATGTCAAGTACAGGGAGTACAGAAGGCGAAGCAAAGCAGCGAGGAGCAGAGAAAGCTCAAAGAGCAGGCATTTGGTAGCGAGGAGCGAGCAAGCGGTAGCTAGGGGCATTTATTTGTATGTGCTCTAGGGCAAGCTTGAGGATTAGTGAGTCCAACCCTAAAATATTCCCAACAAAGTAGGCTAAATTTATATTGAAAATAGTGTGATAGCCTAGAGAGAATAAAACCATTACATTAGAGCTAGGGCTCTTGTCCCCTTTGGCTGTCTATGACGAAAATGGAGAATCTAGTAAAGTGATGAAGCCCACAAGACAGATGGAACGACAATCCTCACGAAGCTTACAGAGCAACAAATTCGCTAAACCAACGAAATTAACAAAGCATTGAAGTTAGGATAGCGCGTGGAGCATGCAAAATACGCCATAATCCAACTCGGGTAATAGGTCTAGCCCAAAGATGAAGCCTACACAGGAATTTAGCATGTGAGACCTCAACAATAAATATCTTTGGGCCCATGAGTTATCTCTTTTTATCAGGCCCATAAGACAGCCTGGCCATATGTATTAGTATGGAATATATTTATACCCTTCCAAATTTAGTAGGGGCATCCATGTAATTTCATACATAAGTGAAAACCTAAGATTAGGGTAAGACCCCCCTGGCCAGGGGTGTGGGCAAGGACTACGAAACCCTAGGGCCCATGGGCCGCTCTGTTAGCAAACCCATAAGTGGCTTGGCTATAGGCATGATTGATGAAAATACATTTATACTCCTATGAATGTGAAACCCTATGAACATGGTAAGAAATCCTAGATCAATACAATTTATAGTATGCCTTCCACACCGTAATAGGACATGTTTTTTTAGAAAACAAATCAATACAATGCCACTGCTTTATTGTTCATACTAAGAGCTTACTGTTTATTCTTTCGACATTACTATTGTTATTCGTTAAAAAAACATGCATGTTAATGCACAAGGGAGATTTACGAGGTTACATGACGATAACATGACCAACATAGGGAATGATAATGATAGTGACGTCATATGCATAATGCAATCTAAAACCTATGGTAATAGCTATTCTTCGACAGATGTGAAGATTATATCAGCAATTAATACCACACCAAAAATCACGCAACCATCTTACCCTTTAGCATTTATCTTGTATTTATACTCATTAAGTAGAGGACGTCCCATTAAAGACACGATGCATGCAAAATTAATTGCATTTGTGCGCGCTATGCATGGAGCCAACACGTAGTTCCATTATATCCTCACGTACATTGCTCAAACATGTACATGTATAGAGATAACGTCCCATGCACATGCAGATTGACGAGTGCATCCATGTAAATGCAAATAAAAACCTAAGGCTATATGCATAGTTGTTTGCGGTTCGCAACGAGAAAAAACATTATCATGTGGATATAATGGGAGTAAAATATTCTTTTAACCGTTAATTTCGAAACAGTCAAATACTTAGGGTATACTTTAAGCTACAACCTTTTTCTTCATACGTTTGCGAGCAATGTCTCAACATGTTTCTCAAATCAAACAAGAAGCCGGATCTTCGAAAATGAGGACGTTGAGAAGCTGTGTGTCCGGCCGAGGCTAATCCCGTCAATTTCCCCAGAGACCGCCCAAACTGCCCAGACTCCAAAGCAGGAAACAAAACGCCCCGAAACGTCCATCCACCCACCATAAGCCACGCCACCTCCAATCACTGACATGCGGGCCATACTACAACCGTCCCCACAAGTCATAGACTCACTGCAGCCGGCAAGCGCGTCAGAGCACGGGCGGATCAATCATCCCCTCTCTGACACACCAGAGACCCGAAGGAACACCGTCGCCTTCGCCGTCGCGCGACGAGCGCAGGCACCTAGTACAAATACGCCGCCCCCCACTCCCCCGGATCCCGACGCGACAGGGGCCCGAATCCCCAAAACCCTTTCTCCTATACTCCACCTCGTGTCGGCGGCGGCGGCGGCTACGCTCTTCAGGGGCCAAACCCCTCTGTACTAACTAGGGTTTGGGGGGTGGGAGACGCGGATCGATTTGCGCAATGGGGGATCGGGAGGAGGAGGAGGAGCTGCAGATGGCGCTCCGCATGAGCCTCCAGGGGTCGCCGCCGGGGCCGCAGCAGCCGGAGCCGAAGCGGAGCAAGCCGCCCCCGCCGCCCTCGCCGCCCGCGGGGGAAGAGTCGCTGGACGCGGACGCGGAGGCCCGCCGCAGGCAGCGCGAGCTCAGGGCGGCCGCCGCCGAGAAGCGGCTCCGCGCGGTCCTCCCCTCGACCCCCGCCGCCGTCGCGGTGGCGCCGGTGGTCTCCAAGGAGGTGGAACCGGCCGACCCGGAGCCAGAAGGGGTACTACCTATGGAGGAAGTGGAGGAGGTGGAGGAGGAGGTGGAGGTGGAGGTGGAGGTGGAGGTGGAGATGGTGGCGGGGGAGGAGGAGGATGGGGAGAAGTTGCCTCTGGACGTGGCTGAGAAGCTGTGGATAATGGTGTTCGGCGACAAGGTTAGAGAGGAGGTGTTGGCGCCATGGGTCAAGCAGGGTATCAGGTGTCCTCTTCTTCCTTGCGTTCTACTGTTCCTTTTCATTTCCTTTTGTCTTAGAACGGTGGTTGGAGGAGATCTGCCATCTTCAAATATATTAGATAAGAATAAGGGCTCGGTTATAGAAATTCAAAGTTTAGAGTTGAAAAGAAAGTTCGCATACATGCATTTTATGGCTTTAGGAATGCGGCTTTAGGTTAGATAGGAATGAGGATACAGAGCACCTCTTCCTTGATTTTTGAAGAAGGGGTGTTAGGAATCCCATCTGTTTAATATGTCTGCCGATGTATGCAAGACATGGCTTTTAGTGAGATGCTTGTAACCTTCGGTTGCCAGATCTTAGGATTCTATACATATCAAATCGACATATTTCTGTTTCCATGGTGATGTCAAAGTCGACCAGGGGATTGTATGTTACTTGGATTCTTTCAATCTCTGATGGCTATAAGGATGGTTTTATGGAAATGACCAAAGGGATTGTATCCCTGAATCCTCCAGGATCTGGGGCCACTTTAGGTTTGTTGATGACTTTGCGTTGGAACTAGTTATATGTGTGGATTGGATGCTGATGATTGAAGGTTATATTTATGTGTTAGGTTCAGTATGAGATCGTAGATTAGTAAACAAGAGGTATTTGTGGTGCTTGTGGTTTGTCAGATTGGCAGCTAGGCCGGGGTGCAAGTGCGCTGACCTGCCAACTCACTTGTAAGCCATTTTTCTGTGGGTTTTAGGGTTAACCTACATAAAAATGACCTATATATGTGGGTTGTTGGATTGGCCCACATACACACTTATCTACACATGCTTAACTTCACTTAAGAGTAACGTCTATGTCTATGGTGGATAGGACCTTCAGCAGTTAATAAATATTCCATATGCGCGAAATATAAAAGCACGTATATTTTTCTATTTTGGGCACAAAATAGATGGCATGCCAAAAAGAGTTTTTTTTTTGTCACTTCCCGAAGTTACTCTTCACACGCACCGTCACACTAACCATGCGTGCAAAACAGTAACCACACGTGCCAGTAGCTGCGAAGTAGCTTTCTTATTTAGATAAGATTGGATTGAGCTATTTGTTTCCTTTATTGTTAGATATTTAGAGATCAGCTTCCTGAAGGTCACGTTATTTCATATATACAAGAACGAGGATAGTATGTCTATGAACCAACCAAAGCTCAATAGACATTAGACAAGTCCCTAGAGTCTATACTTTGGACATGATCACTCCTCTGGTCGTCTATTCTTGATTTATTCCTCCCCCAACTGGTTCTCTCCATCTAGTGCTATTCTGCATGAAGTTGTTGCTGTTCAGCCTCTTTCTGATAGATCTACCCTTATGATGATCTAAGCATCATTACATCTTTCCCTGCATATGCTATTATTCTTTCTCGATAGTAATTATAACTTGACTACACATGCACTTGTTTTTTCCAGGAAGTTATAGGGATAATATAGCTTTTTGCTCGTGTCATTTACTCACCTGCTTAATTGTGAATGGTTTAAACACACTAAGTTGGGTTTGAAGAAGGGTCACAGTAGCTGGTGTAAACTTTCTCCTTTTGTTGAGTTCTCAATGTTTGTATACTGAAAAGGCTGAAAATTGATTCTTGTTTTTTATTTGTAAACTATTCATGCCATATATAGGCTGCCATTGTTTACATGTGTGCTTAAAGATGATGATTTGAAGTTGTTGATGTGGCGCATACCAATATAAAAATTGTACGTTACAAGAATGAGACCATGTCTAGCAGTTACAAACAATGCACATTTAGTACTAAGTTCAGGTTTCAAAGGATAACTCATTCCATAGTATATATGAAAACAAGAGCTGCTAGCTGTTACAAATCAATATACTATCTTCCATGAATGAATATGCATTGTTAAATGGGTTGATTTTATGCATCTGAATTAGGACTGTTGTGGTATTGAATGATCTGCATGCAATGTTTTTTTGAGTCACTTCCACTTTCATGTCTCTGGTGAATGTATATGATTGTAGTTTATCTTGGAGCTACCTGTGAAGTCAGTTGATAATGTTCAACAATAAAAGCAGTCTTCATGGATTGTCATCCCACTTCTAAACCAAAAGAGAGTACTGATGGGATGAAGAATTATGTAACCCTGCATAATTTCATCTGTTATTCTTGTCCCTGACTTGCTATGAGTGTACAGTAATACTTTGCACGCTAGATGAGGACAACTACAGGCAAAACAGTTGCTCGGATATGGCAGAGTGTCAATCATGTCATGCCTTTTGTTGCATAGTCAAATGCAACAAAATGTCAATTATATCATGCCTTTTGTTGCACAATTAATCTGCTTTTGTCTAATTGTTGTTAAATGCAAGCAGATTTAGCTCTGATCCTGAAACAACCATGGGACTGGTACAGCATGAAGGTGGCCCTTGTGGTGTCTTAGCTACAGTACAGGTACCTCTCTCTTCCTTGCTTTACCTAGATGTGATTAATTGATTGCCCCTTTTGGATACATATGTTGATATTTTTTCCAGCCTTCTTCTGAACTCAGATTTCCATACTGATTTAAATGTTTATTGTTAATTCTTTCTGATGTCGCTATGTGTTATAATTTTATGAATTTATTTGTAGCACATAAGCTACTAAATGCATCTGAGAAACCATTCTATTTGATGCAACTACCTCAATTTTACTGCACCTGTTCTGCCAACTTGAAACTACATTTACCCAAACATTTTAGTTGAACTGCCTGTACATGATCCTTACGACTCAAACATGACCTGAGTAACCTGTCTACCAACAAAAGAAATTCGTAGTATCTTTGATGATTGTTAGTAGGAGATAGGTTGGACTTTTCTTCTGTTTCAT
The DNA here is from genome assembly GCA_000325765.3 of Leersia perrieri. Classification (NCBI taxonomy): domain Eukaryota; kingdom Viridiplantae; phylum Streptophyta; class Magnoliopsida; order Poales; family Poaceae; genus Leersia; species Leersia perrieri. The sequence continues at coordinate 11,181,486 of CM002482.1, read as the reverse complement.
TAAATTTAACAGAAAACTGTTGTTTAAAGAATAGCTTCTTGATATGTTTTTTGTGGATGGTCACATTGATCCAGTTTTAATTCTTATTTCTGATTTGTGACACTAGTATCACTATCTGACAGACACAAGGTTGAACTGTTTCTTTTATTATTTACTTCTGCTTTCTGAAATCTGAACATTTCTGATGGTGTGTTTCATAATGCAGGCCTATGTTCTTAAGTATCTTTTGTTTTTCTCTGATGACTTGGGTAATCCAGAGGTTAATGATCCGTTTTATGCCTTGGGACAAAGACGCTTTTATCAGAGCTCTTTTGCTGCCAAGGATGATTTTTCTTCTCTGACTGATGACAGAAAAGCGAGGTGGTTTCTTTTGCTCCTTTTAGATGATACAGATATCAGCATTATCTTTTGATTATTTTTCTGCCAAGTTCATGTTAGGGATTGCCAATTTAAATTTCACCCAAGAAAATACTGGCCTTTTTACTAGTAAAACTCTGTTACCAACAAACTATTAAAATATTTATTGGAATAACATCATTGCTATGGATATAAGACCTTGAATTCTTTTAGAACTACGATTTTCCGCCTTTTCTTTTGTTATATATCATTTCCTTCAAAATTTACAGTTGATACACTAAATGTGCCACAGAGTACAATCAAGATGTAGGATATATACAGAGTAGTACTTCCTTAATATTCTTTACATTAAAATGACTCTTATTGAATTCTTACCTATTATTATTTTAGAGCATTGGTTCATGCTATGCTGGAAATTCTATTTTTATGCGGAAACGGGAACAAAGCAATCATAGCATCTATTGGAGGTTGCAATCAAGCGGTAAGTGGCAATGTTAAAATCAGGTGACTCAAGTTGTTTATATCTTCATCTCCAACATACCAGTGATGTTCTTATGAAACTTATTGCAGAAAACTGCTAGAGTCTTGGAAGGCCTTTCTGTTGACTCAGCCATGGATTTGCAGAAAGTTATAAGAATAAGTACATTTACCTCAAGGAAGGATGCATTCAACAGCCTTCTAGCAAACATTTTTCTGTTTGAAAGTCGATTAGGGGCCTTGCTATTTCTTATCTCCGCTCTTCTCTCACGGGGATTGGTATGCCTTTGTTTATCCTGAAGTTCCCAACTTTTTGTGCATTCTGTTAATTTGCATTTAATAAGTGAACACGTCACTATTTTCCTTTTAAAAATCTACCAGAAACTTCGTGTACATGCCCAGAAATGACGTGTACATGTATTGATAATACAAAATCATTTTGCAGTTAAAATTGCTAATGTAATAATATAACGACAGGAAAATAGATGAATTGTTTTGATCAATGTGAATTTGCGAATGATAACGAGTGTTACATAGCAAGAATTCAAAGAGATTGGTTTCTAAAGGAAGCTTTTGACATTCAGTTATCAGGATCTTATGGACAGCTAGTTATTAGTTACTTTGTTAAGAACTTATGAAGTTAAATTAGTTATGCTTCCATTCTGTCCTCAGAAGAAAAAAGATTGCCATCAATTTGTTATGTTCATATATAGCATCTCAAAGCATTTTATATTATCCGTCATCTTCTTGCAATTTATGTCTTTGTATACAGGAACATATTCAAGAGGATAGGGATGACCCAAGCTTGCCATTGGTCACTGCCCCATTTGGGCATGCTTCACAGGTATAGATTGCATTGTCGTACAGATATTTATTTAGCAGAGCAAAAATACCGCATTGTTCATACTGCACGTACTCTTGCAGTGTAGTGCTGAAGTCACTTGGAAACAGTTATATTGAGTCCAACGTTTTTTACCCAAATATGACTATCTGTGATTTTTGCAGGAAGTTGTGAATTTATTGCTTTGTGGAGAGGCTGTCTCAAATGTATTTGATGGCAAGGTGGACTATGGTGGCATGTTCCTGAAAGGGATACCAAGCAATGTTGAAGTTGGTTTCCTTACCCTTCTGGAATTTCTAAACTTTTGCAAGGTTGGTCAGTACCTAAAGTGCCCGAAATGGCCAATATGGGTGGTAGGAAGTGAAAATCACTACTCCGTCCTTTTTGCCTTAAATCCCAATGTTCAAGAGGAGAATGAGCTGGAAGAGCGGGAATCTAAAATAAGGAGAGCATTTGATGCTGAAGATCAAAGTGGAGGCGGAGGCTTTATTAGCGTTGAGGGATTCCAAAAAGTTCTGAGGGACACAGACATAAATCTTCCTTCTGATAAGCTTGAGGGCTTCTGTAATGCTGGCATTATAGTATGGAGTGAATTCTGGCAGGCATTACTCCAATTGGATAAAAGGGCTGGAGGCATGAAGGATCCTACCGGTCTTTTGGGCAAGAAGCAATTCACAATCTACCACTTCAATGGAATCGCGAAGTCTGTGCTTAATGTGAATGCTAATACCGGAGGTTCAACTCCAATACAGAGACCCAGACTGTGCAAGTTAAATGTCAGTGTCCCACCAAGGTGGACTCAAGATGAGTATCTAGCTGATGTAGTAAGTGCATCGACCAGCGGAAGCAAGGATGGCAGCATTCTTTCCCTCGCTCCACCTGTTCAGACTTCTCAACATGCACCATTAGTGGACTGCATTAGAACCCGATGGCCACGGGCAGTTTGTACTTGGGATGGAGATGTGCCTAGCATTGTCTGATGCTATGTCGCTTGTTAGTCTAATTTCAAAGTGGCTATTGCAGAGCAGGCTGCTTGAGCTTCCAAGGCCATGAGGGAAGGAAGCCACAAAAGTGACAGCTGCTCCTGGACTCTTGGTGTTGTTATCGTTCCAGCTGATGAATATATGATTTTTGTTGGTTGCGTGAATGATCCGTTGATGTGACTTTATCATGGACCCCTGAACATTCTTTTTCCTATATATCAAAATTAGTTGTATACTCGATTTTATGAATGTTTCAGTTCAAGATACATTCTTTTTTGTACACATACACCTTGCAGTTCTATTATAAATCTGATAGAGTTGGTGACTGAGGTTCAGTGTTGTTATTTTTCATTTCCTCTTTTGGTTATGTTCATTCCTCTTTTGGGTTGAAAAAAACCCTAGGTCATGTGAATTACTATGATCAAATGCCAGTTATTGGGGAAAACAACACCGTCATGTTATCACGGTAATTTCCTACTTCCCATTTTTCTGTTTTTCTCTCAGCTGAAAAAATTCTTGTACTAGTTTCCTCTGTATTTTGGGAGCTTAAATTTTATATGGCACAAAGTTTATCCCGGTTCTACAATTTATCACCGTCTTTGTCGCTCTCCATAATATAACTGTCATTTTACATATTGTTCTACGATATAACATTGGGTTGAGCACTTTTTTGAAAAATACACATAATACTTTTATAAACATACAAGTTTAATCTTTGATTTCTCCCTCTAGAAGCATACCAGGAGCATAAAAAATTATGAAAATTTCACTGTAGCCTCCTTATATAATATGGAAGTTTGTGTATAAGTTTTTATTATTTTTTATTTTTTAATATTCACGTATATAAAGGGATGGATAGATCTACTTATATAGAAAATTTGAAATGCAACAAATTTGATACTTATATACAAACTTCCATATTGTGTAAGGATGCTATATCAAAATTTTTATAAGTTTTTGATGCTTAACTATTAACCTAGTATGTTTATAAGGGTATTGGGTAATTATGAAAAATGTGCTTGACCGAATGGCATAGTATAAAATAACAGGTAAAGTGACCGGTATATTATGAAGAGTGGCAATGCTGATGGTAGATCATTGAACCAGTACAAAGTCAACGGCGCACGATAGATTCTCTATTTTATTAGTAGTAGTGGAATATCAACTGATCATTCATGCTTTAATGTAAACTAACCTGGAAATAGAGATATGATGGTAAATGACTTAAATTAAACAAAAACTCATCACACCAGGTCAGTCTCTTGGACACTGATCACACCTGATGAGTGAACAATTCTGGCGCAATGAATTTACGAGTTATTTTACACAATGAATTTATAAAGCGGATGACCAAATATCCACCAACCCTTGAGATACTCGTTCCCACACAAAGTGTTAATCCACTTCTATGTTCTTAGTTTGCACATGGAAGATTGGATTTGCTGATAAGTAGGTCGCATTTTGTGGGAAAACATCGTTTTTTTTTCTATTTTTACTGAATTGGTTGGAGTATAGACGAGCTAGCAGAGCCCAGAATCTTGGCATTCTTTATTCTCTCCTTAGCTAAATCAAAATCCGCAATTCGAACTCATTGTGCCGTAGGATCCAGATCTACAGGTTTTCCTTTTATTTCTTTACTATTGACTATAGACCGGGCAAAAAAAAATGTAAAATATGATTGTAAGAGAAACAACTCCCGGACTATGATGTGACATAATTTACATGACAAATTTGGACATCATCACGTGCCATATCCACGGAGGGAGCAGCAGTATCAGCTTTCCTTGTTGCACTTGTGATGATTCCTGAGAGGCTGGAACGCACAAAGGATGCGAATTTTCCCTCGTGGAAACAATACAATACAAAACATACTCCGCGGTTAGCAATTCCCTTCTACCAAAGCTGTCTTCTTTTCACGAAAGCGTCCTCAGTTTTGTTCCGCCTTCTCTACGCGAAAGCGTCTTTCTACGAGCTAGAGTAGCACCATTCCGCCGCAGAAACAGGGCACAGCGCGAGCAGAGGAGCCTCCCACCAGCCGTTCCCCCCCTCGCCGCGCCGGCGATGAGCTCGTCGGCGAAGCCTCCTTCCCCGGAGAAACCACCACCACCACTAGCACCTTCGCTCGCATCCGTTTCCCCGCCTCCACCGCCCGCCGCCTCAGCCAATGAGGCCGCCGTCCTCTCCGCCCCACCAAAACCTAACCCCCCAATCCCCTCCGCGACGCCACCGCGGAATGCCTCGGCGGCGACCGGATCGATTGCCGTCGCGCCATCCGGATCGATTGCCGCCGCCGCTGCTGCTCCACCCCGAAAGGCATCGGCGGCGCCGCGGAAGGCCTCGGGGGTCATCGCCGGCGTGCCACCTCGAAAGCCCGCCGCGGGGACGGGGACGAGGACGATCACTACCCCGATCACCGCGCCGTCCCGGACCACCCCGGTGACCACCGCCGCGAGGGCCACCACTACCGCCGCCACCGCGGCGTCTCCAACCCCCTCTATTGCCGCCACCGCCGCCGCTCGAAATCCCTTGAGGGCAGCCGCTGCCGCTACCACAGTGGCGGCATCCCGAAATCCCTTGACAGGAGCCGCCACCTCCACCGCCGCAACTGCCACCGTTGCTGCCGCGGCGGGGAATGTGGGATTCAGGGCGGCACCAACACGGCCGGAGGAGTACACGCCGCGGATGGGGATGGAATTCGAGAGCGAGCACGAGGCGTACGAGTTCTACTGCTACTACGGCTGGAAGGTAGGGTTCAACGTGCGGAAGGAGTATGCGAACAAGAGCAAGAAGACCGGGGAGATCACCTCCCGCAAGTTCGCCTGCTCCCGCGAGGGCTACAGGGCCAACAACAACAACCTCAAGCGGGGGAACCACACGGTGCCCATGCCGGACTCGAGGACCGGCTGCAACGCGCACCTCATCATCCGCCGCAAGAGCCCCGGGGCCAAGCTGGAGGTCTACGCCTTCCAGCCGCGGCACAACCACCCGCTCTTTGCTACCTCCTGCATGCCCAACCCTCTGCAGCCCAATGTCGTGCACTGGACGACATTGCCTGATTCTGCTACGCCGCCTGATCTTTTGGTGAATGGGGGTGAGCTGGGAGGGCAGAGTTGTACTGAAGAGAACAGTGCTGCGAGTGCAAGGGGAGGGTGTCCAAAGCCGCTGCGAACTAGGAGGCAATGGGAGATGAAGTATGGGGAAGCTGGTGCTTTGTTGAATTATTTCCAAGATCAGTCTCTGGCAAACCCCTCGTTCTACCATGCTGTGCACTTGGATGTTGAGGATAAAGTGGCAAATGTTTTCTGGGCTGATGCAAGGATGATTACTGACTACAGTCAGTTCGGTGATGTTGTTGCGTTTGATGTGGTGTCTCGGAGCAGCATAAGCCTCCGTCATTTTGCCTCTTTTGTCGGTTGTAACAATTTTGGTGAGCCTATTGTTTTTGGGCTAGCGCTCATGTATGACGAGACTGCAGAGTCTTTCCAGTGGCTGTTCGAGACGTTCTTGCATGCAATGTCTGGACAAGCACCTAGAACTTTCTTTTCTCACCAAGATGCCGTTATAACAAAGGCTGTCTCATTAGTGATGCCTGACACAAGCCATGCTATATGTGCATGGCACCTAAAGCATGCTGCAACGAGGAACATAAACCAGCATAAAGGTGACAGCGATTTCATGAAGGAGTTCAAGGTGTGCATCAATTTGTATGAAGATGAGACAGAATTTCTCACTTCTTGGGATGCTATGATCAATAAGTATAACCTTCGTGATAATGTATGGTTGCAAAAGTTATTTGAAGAAAAAGAAAAATGGGCTAGACCATATATGAAAGGGGTCTTTTCAGCTGGAATGAAAGGCACACGATTGAACGACCGGTTACAGTCCGATGTGCGAGATCTTTTGAGACCTGAGGTAGATATTCTATTATTGTTGAGACATCTTGAGCAAGTTATCAATGATAGGCGACGCAAAGAATTAGAGGTTGAGTATAGTTCAAGGCTAAAATTGCCATACTTTAAAATTAAAGCTCCGATCCTAACACAAGCTTGTGAGGCTTATACTAATATGATCTTTCCTCTTTTTCAAGAAGAATATGAGGAATTCCAGTCGGCTTACATTGTGAGACGTGATGAAAGTGGCCCTTGTCGTGAGTATGTTGTTTCAGTTGTTGAGAAAGAGAAGCAATACACAGTTTATGGAAACCCTACAGAGAAGACTGTTTCATGCTCATGTAGGAAGTTTGAAAGAAATGGTTTCTTGTGTAGCCATGCACTGAAAATTTTAGATGCAATGGATATAAAGTATCTACCGGACAGATATATCATGAAGCGCTGGACCAAATATGCAAGGAGTTTGATATCAAAAGGTATTCAAGATCAAGAAATTCAAGCAGATAAATTGTTAGAATCCTCTAGTCGCTATCAATACATGTGCCCAAAGTATGTTAGGCTTGTTTCTCGAGCATCAGAATGTGAGGAATCCTATAGAGTACTAGACCAATGTTGGATAGAGCTTAGCAACAAAGTTGAAGAAATTCTACAAAAACAAACTAGTGTCGACGCAACTCTGACTCAGACTGACATTCAAAACATTAATATATCCTTATCTTCTATCACAAATGGCACTGAAGACAGATCAAGGGGCACAACAGCAAAAGAATCAAAGAAGAAGGGGCAGAAAAATAAGGTCCAATCAAGAAATTGCATCGAGAAAGGTTTGCGAAAGAAGCAGAAGGTGCACTCAGAACAACCTGCAGTGCAGTATGCTTTGTTAGATGGTTCTCAATCTGGAAACATGTTCCAGGTATTTTTCACCATTTTTTTGTTCAGTCAAATTGCAAGTCTAAATATGTTCCTCACTTAAAACAATGGATTTGTCTGCTGCCTGGAATTCTACACATATTCCACATTTCTTGGCAGAGCACTTTGTTGAGAAAAGCTTATTTCACGCATACGTTAAAATTCTCTTGTGTACAATTTATGTTGAAGTTGAGGTACTGTTTTATCTGAAGTATTCATTATATCATGTTAGCTGACTGCAATCTTACATGCAATGATCTTGATTCTTAATAATCTAACTGGACAATTTTGCATTTATGTCGTGCTGCTGTCGCGTTTTTACTTCAGAGTGCAATCAATATTCATGGCATTTTTCAACATGCAGGCATTCGAGGGTCCTCCTAATATGTCCCCATTGGGTAGCCAAACTCCTACATATAAAACCTACAGGGTATGGAGTTACATATGAATTGCTTCCCAACATGTGATGTTCTTTTGTGGTGTTGTATTGGAAGCTGTTTAATTCCTTTTACTCCAGAAGATTAAGAGAGTTGTTTGTTTCCTTTTAATCCAGGGGATTGATCTTTCAAGCCCAATGGTCCCAATTAGCTATGATGAAATGCATTCTGGCTTAGATCCAACTCTCACCCCGGTATTAAGAACTTTTGATTGAATCATCATGCCAATTCTAGCGAGCCTGTTCAATATTGTAAACAGTATTGACATGATTCCCACCTTTTCAGCATCTAGGTTTTGCCTATCAGTCTTCTCAGGTGTCAAGTAGCAGCCAACACAACCAGGTAATGATTAATAGGATATGTTATGTTTGGGTGCCCTTTTATCCCTCTGCATGTAAAGCTTGGAAAATTATTATTATTTTTTAATTTTGTTGCTGCCTTCATCAACCTGATGAGAATTTACGCACAAACACATATGAGCTGACCAATCTGCATTATTCTCTGTAGGCCTTGTAGATATGAATGCTTACCTGGCTACCTGCAAGGTGTTGTGCTTCTCACTTTAGGGAATCAGCATGGAACATGCAAGCTCCATTTTTCGTCTTTTAGATTGGAGGCTTGTGATGCTTACATGTCATCCATCAACTGTAGATGACAAGGACGAGCTAGAATGGGTCTATACATAATTGGTATGCAGCATTTCACTTAGTACAAGTAGCTGTAGTTAGTAGTTACTCTTTCTTGCTAGTGAATTGAGTTGATCATTTCTTATTGTAGTTGACAGGTTGGTACTACGAGCTGCATTATATCTTTAGCTTAGCCTGTATGAATGTATATATATTTTCAGATGTACAACTTAACTTTATTTATGTTATGCTCCAAGTATTCCTCTTTTCTTTTTCATTACCCTAGGAAGATTGACTTATGTATAGGAGACCTATCAGGTCTGTCTGGCTAACTGTAGGATCAATTTGTATGAGAGGATAGATGCCCCTGCCTGGTGTTTATCTTCTATTACAAGGTTTGGCAATAGCTAGAAATTGCCCAAGACACTGGTATTTTGATAGCTGGGGTGTACGTTTCACTAGTGTATTCACCAAATCATGTATACTACCATGGATGTCATGTTTTGGATGAAATGTGATCAAGATACCCTCTAAGACTATGAACAAGCGCCTTAATAACCAAATGGTGTGATTTCAATTCTATATTTCATTACTACCTGAATAAAAAAAAAGTTGTAAGAATAATTTGGATTTCCACTGTCCTGCATGAGCATGTTGCTGCACTTGGCAAAGTCGTTGAAAAACAACCGCTAACTATAGTAGTAAACAACAAACATAAAATTGATTGTTCTCCCTTTTTGACCTTTCCACTGATTGTTTTTTCTTACCTTTTCCCCTGTCGCACTGACTATTGGTCCATGAATCATGGCACATCTCTCAAGCCTCACCTTGTCATGTAAATAAGAAAGTGAAATAACAGAACTTTGGCTGGGGCAGTACACAACTAGAAAAGGACTTAAGAAGATGCAGCATTTTCTTGGATGGCCTAAATCAGAATGCCATCTCAAGAAAGAGCTAATCCACCTCGACTTAGCTGGTTCTTATCATCGACTTGCTTTAACCTGTTCACCAAGGTAACCTTTTGTTTTAGCAACACAAGTTCTATTCTTCTATTATGCTCTATAGTTTACTCATATTGGCACTTATTTTTCTCAGATCAATAACCAGTTAAGTTTTGATGGAAAGTGATGCAGTAAACTGGTTGCCTCTGACGGATTGAATAACTGACTTATAAGCATACTATCTGCAACAGCAACAGCAGAAGCAACAATCAAGATGAAGAAAGAGAGACAACCAAATGTGCTCACCCATTATCAACCTTCAGTGAGGTACCCACTATACAAAATGACACAACCTAAATTCTTAGCAGTTTAGGTAGGTAGTTTTACAACTTCTGACTTATTCCATCTTACAAAGTTCTTGTGTTGTAGTTATAGATCTGCCTATCCTTGAAAAAACAAGTTGCAGGCTAGCAGCCAGGCGTCTCCCTTTTGTTGCTAGTGAACAATTTTGCCCTGTATATGGTCATGAGTGCATAATATGGGTATAATTGTCAGGTTGTCACATTTGCCAATATTAGGCTCCACATTTTACTATCAACTGACAAGTCAACCACTCCTATATTTTCTAAAACATCTCAATTTGCAACATGAAAAGTGCAAATGCTACACAGATAACCTACAGATCTTACATAAGATACCAAGTATATTTGTTAGCAAGGCTGGCATGATCTCCTTCTTAGGTAGACTCATCTTAATTACATATTACAGTACCAAGTATATTTGATATAAGACATGATCTCTTGGAGATCTTATATGTTCTGCTAGACTACTGGAAATTGCGAACCAGCAATTCAGCAAACAAATTTACAGCTAATCAAAATATTGTACTGTCACTGGATGTGAGCCTCCTGTGATAGCATTTAGTAGTCTTGGCAATGGAGGCATGTCGAGTTCCAGTAGACCTTCAAGGGACTGTACCACCTCGCTCATTGTTGGCCGATCAAATTCGTTATCTTGAATGCACCAGCATGCAGTTTTGCAAGCTCTTTCAACCTCCATGAGATTCACATCACCTTTCAAATTGGCATCCGCAAGACTTCCAATCTCTCCATTGAGAAGCTTGCGTGCAACTTGCATGGGAAAAAAGAATGAATAATCGCCATTTCTGAAATATTCATGACTTGAATTCCTCCTTCCTGATATGATTTCAAACAAAACCATCCCGTAGCTGTAAACATCTACTTTAGATGTAACTACTGTTCCACTAATCCATTCAGGAGCCATATATCCAATAGTTCCTCTCATTGTAGTCATAGCACGGCTAAATTCTCTCCCTAAAACCTTTGCCATTCCAAAGTCTGCAATTTTAGGCACATAATATGCATCAAGAAGTATATTCTCTGGCTTGATATCACAATGTATGATGCAATCGCGACAACTATTATGCAAGTAGGCAAGGCCTCTGGCAACTCCAATAGCTATTTGGTACCTAGTAGTCCAATCCAAAATTATATCATTAGCCTCAAATAAACAAACATCAAGGGAGCGGTTTGGCATATATTCATACACAAGTAACCTATTATAACCTTCACAACAAAACCCAATCAGTTTAACTAAGTTAATATGCTGTATGATTCCAATTGAATTTACTTCAGCCCTGAATTGCTTCTCTCCTTGACGCACACCATCAAGCCTTTTCACTGCTATTGTAGAGTCACTTAGATACCCCTTAAATACAGAACCAAAACTTCCTCCACCCAACTTCTCTGAGAAGTTTTTAGTTGCCCGTTGCAAATCAATATATCGAAATGCTATGATCCCAATGCCACCCTCAGGCTTTTCTGGTGCATGAGAAAACCATTTCCCTTTTCTCCTCCAAACTATCAGTAGCAGGACCATACAAAACAAAGTGCCAATGCATGCGCCAATGGCAACACCAATTATTTTTCCACTCGTTTTCCTTTCTGAACTTTGCAACTCTTTTGCAGCAAGGCGGATGTAAAGAACTCCCCTATTTCCATCGGAAGAAGCATCCGATAGTTGTTTTACATTATACAACTCATCATGCCAAATGGAGCAGACACCTTTCCCGTAGGAATATGCAGCGCAGGAGCAGTTGCTCAAACAAACTTTTGAGCATTCATCTCCACTTGTGGCAACCTGCACATTTTTTGCATTCTGAGGCAACCTAATGCTTGGCACAGGGTAGAACTTATCTGTGAGACCTGTCGTGTCCTTACTACTGTCACAACTTAAGGGAGTATTCCTCGTGCACCCTCCTGTTCGATCATCAAGCTCCCAATCCTTTGGTGATCTTACAGAGTAGCCTTTCATACAATTGCAAAATGGATCCTTATTGTCGTCACAGATTGTGAAAGGTCCACAGATTGCATAGACATCGCAATTAACTATCGGCTGCCTGTAATTTATCAGCCACTCTTGTAACCCTTCCAGCCACATACCCACTAAACCTCTCCCAAAAACATCTATCCCAGTGCGCACAATTGCCGTGTCATCATACAAGGTGTATGTGAAGTAAGCCTCTTGGTCATTGTGAACAAAAGTGAAATTTGGCATGACGGCGCCTATCATCTCCGGTGCTAAGCCAAAGTATCGGCCATTCCAGTCCCCGCTGGACCAATATGACATGGTTGAGTTCCATAACAGATGACCATCCCCATTGAGCCCTAACTCCAAGGAGAATATACCAGGAGCCTGATCAATCGAATTCTTTCTGGAAACAAGACGGCGGTTCAGCCCAGTGACCTTGTTCCATCCAATCTTCATACCGGCGAAAAGTGTATCTGTAGGGTAGTCGAAGCTTTGCCAAAATATGTTGGTTGAGTTTGAGGAACTTCGTAGGACAAGGTTGCCATTGTTCAACAGCACAGCAATGGTGTCATTGGTTGTGATGTTGGCATGGGTGGACCATATTATGGACTGGGTGGCATGATCTAAGATGGCCAGGTTTCCATCACCAGAGATCACGAGCTCCGGTGAAGTGGGGTCCACCACTGGGTTCTCGCCATTGGCGGTCCATAGCGGGGTTACCTTGGGGACCTTATTGAACCATATGCCAAGGTAAGAGTTGTGGTTAGTGTAGGAGGACTCACTGGTTGGCTTGAAGAAGCCGAGTGCGAACTTGCTGTTGTTGGAGACAAGCCTGTCGCTGCCGACGAGTGCAAGGCCGGGTGACACGGTGTCTGTGGCCGCAGAGCTCGCCGGAGCACGTTGGGAGAGGAGGAGGAGGAGGAGGAGGCGGCGGCCAAGGGCATGATGAGGGAGAGGCATGAGGAGACAGATGATGAACAGAGGGAAACGTAGTGGAGAACTGAAGCAGAGGAATGGAATTGAAGCAGGCTCGGTTGCTGTTAAAGAATTCAGACAAGTGATTAGCTCAGCTCACAGAATCGCAGGTCAACGTGTGGTGTGGGCAGTGGGCACACATCTCAATCATTACATATCATCAACTAACGATATTGTGTTTAACCTGAAACGAGCCTCGAAAAGTGTGATATGTTATCTTAATAATCTTGTCATCATCTAGGTCAAACCTCAACGCTGGAGCGTCTGGACTCGGAAATGATCTGTGCCAACTTTTCATGACAGAAGGTCGTCAGTTTGCCTCAGCCAGCAACACGCAGGTGAGTAGGTATATTATTTTAAGTGAACTTGTTTTAAAACCTTGCAGAAGGCCAGAACAATGCATGTTCTTTCCTAATTCCTAACACAAAACGCATTGGACTCTACTTATTCCTATTCTTTTTCTTGACCATGAAATGGTTTCAGCTCCAAACGAAACTTTATGAAGAGCACAGAAAATTAATTCAAGCTTGTGTGTGGGCACGGAGAAGTGATGAAATCAAATTTGATATTCCTTCTCCAAAAGCAAATCAGTCATGCTGAGGACAAATTGGGACTACTCTATCTTTGACTTTTATGTGAACTTCAGGCGGCACCTTATGCCGACATCAGAAAATCCTTTCACACATGAAGTTGCACGGTGCAGTCCATGACCAACAAAAAAGTAGTCCAAGAAGGATGCGGCGGATTGGAGAGGCAAGTCAACCCAAAGATTCAAAAATTACAAGCACTGCCTAAAAAAAAAAAGCAAGCATACTGCATGCATGAAGGCGTCGGAATTTGTGAGACGAGACAAGCGTAGGAATTGACAAAGTGACGCTCGCTGTGTGTCTGAATGCTACTTCTAGAACGTATATCGTCTTGGTCATACCGAATTATGTTGTGGTTGGTTGCCCAACCAGCTGGTATTATAAACTTCAATTTTTACTCGAGAGTTGAGATCGTGTTGTTGGTTCTTTCCTTCCCCATATATGTTGATTTTTCTTTAATCCATGTATCAGTGCATATGACAATACTAGTGTGTTACCCGTGCTTAGTCTTGTATAAATGTGTTACCCAATTGCCAAAGCTAGAGAATCCTTTACATTGCTCAGAAACAAATGCAAAAATTGACAGCAGACAGTGCTGTCGCTTGTCATGGACTTCGGTTATTGCGTTCCTGCTGGTCGTCTGAACGATTACGCATGCTGCAAGTAAAAACAAATGTTCACCAGTAGTAAATTATGATCATTCAGACATTCTCGGGTGCTTTTTTCCAGAGGTTGTGATCACCTCAGACTACCTTAGTCAAAAAAAGATAGCAGTTGTATTACCTTTGTCCCAATACATAGTTATTTCTAACTCCAAATCTAAACAAATAAACAAAATATTTGTTCAGATTCGTAATTATGTTTAGGATAAAGGTAATAGATGTACAATGTCCTCTGGCATATTTAATCGTCGAAAATTTACTCGTATTTCCTGATCGCGCGTGCTTGTCTTTCAAGTGCGCAATAATAGGTTGTGGCACTGAGTGGATGGAGAATGGTAGCCACTAGCCACCATGGCACCAACAAGCTGATCCGTGAGGATATTAATTGTATCGGTATATACTACGCGTGCTTGATTAATTTAGAGAAACTAGGCTAAAACCACAAAACAAATGAAGTCATTGCCGGGCTAACTTAAATCTAACAGGCTAACAAGTGGTTCATAAGTGCTCCATGACAAACAAAACACTCCAGCGTAGCAGCTGGTCCAAAAGGATATAAACATTCTTACAAGCGAGTAGGTTGAACGGTAAATACAGGGTGATGCTACTGACCGCCAAGAACAATATATTGCCGCTGTTCTTGGCATGCCTACTCTTACAACTAGGGATATAAGTGGGTATTTTCTGTCAGTCAATTTTTCTATTAAATAACGAACTATTAGCGTATGTACAATGTATGTTAATATGATGTTCCTAGACTTGCTAATTGGGAATATTTGCTGACATGCTAGATCGAAAGAAAAGAGGAGACGCACATCATTTCACTTGGTTAACAAGGCCTCAATAAAATGGATACTTTGCAGCATGAGGATGGAAAAGAAATGAAAAGAATTGTAGGGAAAAAGTATTTTTAGTGGTCAGAGCCTTTGTTGGCTCAACTGTCTTAACTTGTCAGTATCTTTATTGAATCAATGACACGTGGGTCAGGATGACATATCTTTAATTTTGCAAAATTCAAGTGGCATGATTCTAATTTTTCCTTTGAAATAAAGGTGTATTGCATAATAGCCGTACCATACTCTACCATTACATAATCCCTTATACACGAATAGTGGGAGTGCCTACTTGCATCACTACTTGTATTAAAAGCCAGCTGTCTCTTAGCAATCGGGATTCTCGGACTTCGTAGGCTAAAACCTTGGAAATGAACGGATTTTCTAGGGAGAAAGTTCGAGTGACTTCCTTGGATTTTCAACCATCTGATCTAAAATGAACAGATGAGATCGATCACTACAGTGTATTATAAAACAGCACATTAGAACAGTAATTTCCACTGTTTTATACCGCTTGCTACTGTAGCGACTGTAAAATACTGTTCACCACTGTAGCGCCTCTAACTTTTATCTTTTTGGGGTGCGTGCCGAGGATCCGGTTCCGTCTCTTAGATGTACTACCTCCCTTTTGGAAAAAAAAACCCTATGATGTCATCTAGTTTGTTGTGATTTTTTCATCGTTAAAAGTAGTTCTAGCATATTATATTCACTTCAACATATTTACACTAAATTTTTTTAAAAGACGAATAATCAAAACGGTATTGGGCCAGCCCGGTGCCGATGACTTCTCTCCGCACATTGCCAGCCCATGGTGTTATTTATCTGGGCTTGATCGCACGTTCCAACAGAAGTGGGCCGTCTCTGCTTCCTTCCTTCTCGATTGGGCCCTCTTCGCGGCTGCACCGCAGGTAGGCCGTCGGTCACTGGAGTGGAGGGCCTCTCTCTCTCCCCTCGCCTCCTTGGGAGTTGGGAGTTGGGGAGCGGCGGCCACAGCCCACAGCCATCGCCGACCTTGCCGCCGCCGGTGTCTCGCCGCCGAAAGTAGATGGAGAGGAACGGGACGGAGCGTCTCCGTGGCAAGGTATGGGTTTTCATTGCCCCGTCTCTGGTCTCTGTTCTTCTACGATTTGGGTATCTTCTCGCAGTGTGTGTTTGTGTTTGTGTGTGTGTGTCCCGCGAGTGTTGGCGAGCGAGACGAGTTGTTTGATCCTCTCCTTTTTGCTTAGG
The DNA here is from genome assembly GCA_000325765.3 of Leersia perrieri. Taxonomy (NCBI): domain Eukaryota; kingdom Viridiplantae; phylum Streptophyta; class Magnoliopsida; order Poales; family Poaceae; genus Leersia; species Leersia perrieri. The sequence continues at coordinate 11,165,410 of CM002482.1, read as the reverse complement.
ATTACGAGTTAGCCCGATGTGGTGTGTCGTATGCCCGCTCGAGAGCACGATATTTGGGTGGATGGACGCAATGTGCTCTGATCCGCAATTCATTTAATTAGTTGGGTGGTACATTCTGTTTAATTTCGAGCATATAAGCACGGGGAAGGATTAGTGATTTATAGTGTTGTGTTACTTGACAACAAAAGCATGCTCATTAGATTAGTTTCTGTACCAAATTGCTTCCCTTGACACTTCTCCCCCCAACCCCCCGCGGCGATTGACAGTGTTAACCTCATTGTTCTGACCAATCTTTTGTTCAGAGCAGCGCTACAGGCGATTTTGGTTTCTGCTATGAAAGGAAGGCATTTGTGCTATTTGATTTTCATATCTTTTTAGTTGCTTCCATCCACTATCTCAGATGGATTCTTGTTCATTGTTTCATACTTTGCATATATCTCATATAGTGTGCCACTGGCTTGGACGAGGTTTCATGATGAACATCATGGCGGTAAGCATGAAGAGAGATGCAGTCTCTTTTAACCAGTTTATTTACTAACAGAAAATTTAATTATAACAATAGATATACTAAAACATTTTCAGGGTTCAGAATTAAGACAACAACTGAAGGGAACCTCCCAGGGTTACATCAGACCTATCTTCATGTCAGGAGCAAATTGCCTGGTGCACCTTTTGCTGTAAAGCTTGGTCCAGGTACCCATCAACTAATTGTACATATGAAGAAAAAAAAAATCCAATTTGCCTTGATGGAATGTTGATGTGTCATCTTCTTATGAATTTTCTTGCAGTTACCTAGCTTATTGTGAAGCTTGGTCCAGTTACAAGTCAACTACTCCTACTTGTGATTTGTGAATATAATCCAACTCTACTTAGCTAGTTCTTACCATCAACTTGCCTTGAATTATTCACCAAGGTAACATTTTTCTTATCAGTTGTAGTTCCATTCTTCCATTATATTCTGTTATTTACTCATCTTGGCACTTATCTTTCTCAGATCACTGACCAGTTAAGTTTTGATGAAAACTGATCCAGGTTGCCTCTTGCGGATGGAACATCCTATAAATCTGCAGCAGCAGCAACCACAACAACAACTGTAGATGAATACAGAGAGACAATCAACGTGCTCATCCATTATCAGCCTTCAGTAAGTGGTAACCACTGTACAACATGCCACAACTCAAATTCCTGGCAATTTAGGTGGTTAGTGTTATGGCTTACGAGTTACTCTAGCTTACATAGTTCTTGTGTTGTAGTTGTAGGATGTGGCTACCCTTGATAAAACAAGTTGCAGGTTAGCATCCAGGATTCTCCCTTTTGTTTGCCGGTGAACGGTTTTGCCTCGTTTAGTCCATGTTTGCGTAATATGAGCACAATTGTCAGGCTTTCACACAACTGCCAATGTTAGGCTCAACAATCCACTCTTAGTTGGCAAGGGAACCGTCCCTGTATTTTTGAAAACATAACAAGTGTATAACTGTATATGATACACTAATACCTACAAATCTTACATATGACACCAACTATATTTTGTTAGTAAGGATAGCATGATCTTAATTACATGTTGCAATACTGAGTTTATTTAATCTAATACATGATCTATTAGAGATCTTACATGTTATGCGTAGTTTTCATAAAAGGCAAGATAACAACTTATAATATTCTCATAGACTACTGAAAATTGCAAACTAGCATACAGATTTACAGTGAATCAAAATAATGCTGTGGTGTCACTGGATGTGAGCCTCCTGTGATAGCATTTAGTAGTCTTGGCAATGGAGGCATGTCGAGTTCAAGTAGACCCTCAAGGCTCTGTACCACCTCGCCCATTGTTGGTCGATCAAATTCGTTATCTTGAATGCACCAGCATGCAATTTTGCAAGCTCTTTCAACCTCCACAAGGTTCACGTTACCTTTCAAATTGGCATCCACAAGACTTCCAATCTCTCCATTGAGAAGCTTGCGTGCAGCTTGCATGGGAAAAAAGTATGAATAATCACCATCACTGAAATTTTCATGACTTGAATTCCTCCTTCCTGATATAATTTCAAACAAAACCATCCCGTAGCTGTAAACATCTACTTTAGATGTAACTACTGTTCCACTAATCCATTCAGGAGCCAGATATCCAATAGTTCCTCTCATTGTAGTCATAGCACGGCTAAATTCTCTCCCCAAAATCTTTGCCATTCCAAAATCTGCAATTTTAGGCACATAAGATGCATCAAGGAGTATATTCTCTGGCTTGATATCACAATGTATGATGCAATCCCGACAACTATTATGCAAGTAGGCAAGGCCTCTAGCAACTCCAATAGCTATTTGGTACCTAGTAGTCCAATCCAAAACAATATCATTAGCCTTGAATAGACAAACATCAAGGGAGCGGTTTGGCATGTATTCATACGCTAGTAACCTATTATCACCTTCGCAACAGAACCCAATCAGTTTAACTAAATTAATATGCTGGATGATTCCAATTGAATTCACTTCAGCCCTGAATTGCTTCTCTCCTTGATGGGCACCATCAAGCCGTTTTACTGCTATGGTAGAGTCGCTTAGGTAACCCTTAAATACAGAACCAAAACTGCCTCCCCCCAACTTCTCTGAAAAGTTTTTAGTTGCCCGTTGCAAATCAATATATCGAAATGCAATGATTCCAATGCCACCCTCAGGCTTTTTCATTGTGCGAGTAAACCATTTTCCTTTTCTCCTCCAAATTATGAGTAGAAAGGTCATCAAAAGCAAAATGCTGCCAGTGCATGCACCAATGACAACATCAATTATTTTTCCACTCTTATTCCTGTCTGAACTTTGGAACTCTTTTGCAGCAAGGCGAATGTAAAGAACTCCCTCATTCCCATCAGAAGATTTATCAGATAGTTGCTTTACATTGTACAACTCCTCATGCCAAATGGAGCAGCTACCATTCCCATAGAAATATGCAGTGCAGGAGCAGTTGCTCAAACAAACATGTGAGCATTCATCGCCACTTGTAGCAGTCTGCACATTTTCTGCACTGTGAGGCAGCCTAACACTTTGCACAGGGTAGAACTTATCTCTGAGACCTGTCCTGTCCTTACTACTGCCACAACTTAAAGGTGTATTCCTCATGCACCCTCCTGTTCGATCGTCAAGATCCCAATCCTTCGGTGATCTTACAGAGAATCCCTTCATACAGTCACAAAACGGATCCTTATTGTCGCTGCAGATTGTGAAAGGTCCACAGATTGCATATACATCACAGTGAACTACAGGCTGCCAGTAATTGACCAACCAGTCTTGCTCTTTTTCCAACCATACAGCTGCAAAACCTCTACCAAAGACATCTATTCCAGCGTGCATGATCGTCCCATCGTCCACATATGTGAAGTAGGCTTCTTGGTCATTGTGGGCAAATGAAAAATTTGGCATGAGGTTACCTGTCATCTCTGGCGTTTGGCCGAAGTATTGGCCATTCCAATCTCCACTGGACCAATACGCCACAGTTGAGTTCCATAGCAGATGACCAACCCCATTGAGCCCTACCTCCAAGGAGTATAAACCAGGAGCCTGATCAATCGAATTCCTCCTAGAAACAAGACGACGATTCAGGCCGGTTGCCTTATCCCAGCCAATCTTCGCATCAGCCAAAAGTGCATCTGTTGGATAGTCAAAGCTTTGCCAGAAGATTATGGAAGAATTAGAGGAGCTTCGTAGGACAAGGTTGCCATTGTTCAGCAGCACGGCAATGGTGTCATTGGTTGTGATGTTGGCATGGGTGGACCATATGGTTGACTTGGTGGCCTGATCCAAAATGGCCAGGTTTCCGTCACCGGAGATCACGAGCTCCGGTGAAGTGGGGTCCACCACTGGGTTATCGCCGTTGGCGGTCCACAACGGGGTTAGCTTGGAAACCTTGTTATACCATATGCCAAGGTAAGTGTTGTGGTTGGTGTAGAAGGACTTATTTCCTGGCTTGAAGAAGCCAAGCGCGAACTTGCTGTCGTTGGAGACAAGCCTGTGGCTGCCGATGAGAGCATGTCCCGGTGACACGGTGTCGGTAATGGTGGAGCTCGCTGGAGTGTGTAGGGAGAGGAGGAGCAGGAGGCCAAGGAGGACATGATTGAGGAGATGCATGAGGAAGCAAGCAGATGTTGAACAAGGGAAAGGGAGATGCAAGGTGGAGAAACTGGAGGAGGAATGGGACTGAAGCTAGCTCACACATTGTATAATTCTTCAAGCAGGCTCAGTAAGGTACTCTTCAGAAATCAGATCAGCGATTAGTTCACCTCGCAGAATGCCATGTCAACGTGGTGGTGTGGATACACATATTCCTCAATCAGTCCGTGTCAACTGACGATATTGTGTTTATCGTTAAGCAAACCTGGAGAAATATGATAAGGTTATCTAAAGAAGGATCTACTCATCTCAGTCAAACCTCAACGTTAGCACGTTTCGACTCAGAAATGACAGTGCCAACTGTCCAAGACAGAAAACGTTGTTCTATGCCTCTGTCAATAAGACGCAGGTGAGTAGATATGTACATTTTTTAAGTGAACTTCTTTTTTAAGCCTTGTAAAAACACTAGAAGTTCTTTTCTCAAACTAATGCAATGGACTTTACTTTGTTCAAAATTTTTCTTGACCAAGAAATGGTTTCAGGTCCAGATGAAAACTTCAGCTAGGATAGATTTAGGACAGTTTCCAGTGTGCCCCTATAAGATGAAAACCAGTCTCATGTTGAGCACAGATCTGGAGTTCTGGACCACTCGATCATGACCCATGGATGCAAGATGTCAACTTCAAATGGCATCTTACGCCAACATCAGAAAATCCAATATCACACATAGAAATGGCCGACAGAAAAAGTAGTCAAAGAAAGATGCGGAGGATTGGTGGACAGGCAAGAAAAAGACAAGGAGTCAACGATGCAAGTATAGGCACCAGAATTTGTGAAACAATAGCGACAAGCATAAGGAATTATTGACTGAATGACGGTCAGTGTGCGGCTGTATGCCTATACTATGTGTGTTAATGCTGGAATAACGTAAATCTGAAATCTCACTTCTTGGTCATACCAAAACCTACTGCGAGATTGCGCTGTCACATCGGTGTGTATTTCTGAGAAAATGGTGTGAAAGAGAACTTGAACTGTGGCTGAGCTTGCACATAAGCGTGTCGAAAACGATCAGTTGGACACCGGAATTAATTAATGTAGACAAAGAAATGATTTATCACATTGACTAAGGGCCTTAACTATATTATCATGCCGAATCGGTGCGTAATCATGGTGGGGTGCTCGTATGCTGGAAACCGGTCACCAAATCTCATTGATCGCCATGTGTACCAGGAGTGTTTGCCAACGAATTAGCCTGTCGCTTATAACTTATATCACTTTGACCTCTCTCGGCGGAATAATCGGCTGAACTGATGGAATGCATGTACGCAGCTACGAATACGATGGCCTTTGGAAGATTGAAAGGCTATTAATGTATTGTTAGAACCTGCGTCGAATTTTCTAGTCTTAAGGCCTGTTTATTTGAGCTGCATTTTTTAGAGCTTTTCTGAAAAGCTGCTACAGTCTTTTCGTTTTGAAAAGCTAATCATAGCTTTTAGAAGATGTGTTTTGCTTTCCTGTTAAAAAAGCCACGGAAACTGAGCTTTTCAGCTTTCCGTACAAACTTAGCTTTTCTGAACTTGTGACTTTCCAGAAGCTGCATGAAAAGTTAGTTGTTTGTTTGAGCTTCTGGCTTTTTCACGCTGAGAAACTGTGCAGAAGCTCAAACAAGCAGGCCCTTAGTAGGCTTACAAATAAAGAACTGAAATAGGTGTTAGTGGAGTTGTAATATAGATGGAAATGGCGGCGACATTGCTCCATTGCTCGCAGAGACGGAGCGGAGGGGTTATCAGACACCCGATTAAAAAATATTTTATCTATATAGTTCATTAATTTTTACCACATAGATACCTATTCAATCCAAACTTAGACACCTAGTACAAAATAAAGAAAATGATTGTTACCCACTTTATTTTATTCTAGCTTCGTTTCTGGATGCTCCCTGTGGTTGTTGTGCTACGTCCATGAAAAGGAATGAAACAACTTGACTATTAATAAAGAATATGGCTGCGATGCAAGATCTCTAAACCTAATAGGTGAGCCGTCGCTGCCAATGCCGTGAGCCAAAAGCCAAGTTCAGCCACTCTGTCCTCTCCTTATAGCTAGAGTTTCAGCTGTTAACAGCCATATAATTATTACTCCTATTAAAAGATAATACGAACAATAGATTACTTTACACGGCCCATTCCGGCCCAGAAACATTCTCGTCGAGCTTTAATCCTTGGTGGAGGCCATGTTTGGTTTAATGCCAATATTAGGGCTTGGTTGGTTTAAAGTCAATATTTGCCAACCAAAACATTGGTATTTTAAATAGTAATTTGACAAGGTTTAGTTTGCTAACAATTTAGGCCTACAAGACACATGATGTTGCTAAAATATTAATATTGGCAAAAGTTACCTATGATTTAGCATTACCACTATAACATATTGGTATGATAGCCACTGCGATACTGTCACGATGGTTGGGCTATGACTTTTTTTTTGAGAGAATGGTTAGGCTATGACTGTGAGAGCCGAATTTGCCTTGAGGGGAGATGTGTTAGGCTTGCGCTGATGGCTTCTTCTCGTCACGGCATATTCCGCAAGTCATATGGGCCGTAGTAGGCTTCTTCCTGATGGGCTTCTTCCTCCACAGTAGTGAAGGCGATGGGCTCGCTGCTCGCAGGTCACAACTTTAGGCTCGAAAAAAAAAGAAAAATAGTAAATTTTACAAAACTACAGGTATTTTACATTATCTATCACAAAACTACGGATTTAAGAACTTGCCTTACAAAACTACAAATTTAGTGTCTTTGTGTATCACAAAACTACATATTTAAGAACTTGCTCCACAAAACTACAGATTTAGTGTATCAAATATCACAAACCTACATGTTTCATGTCTCTATTATCACAAAACTACAAGTTTACTGTTTTTATTAGCACAAAACTATAAGTTTAAGCTATGCTAAAACATGTAATTTTGTGATAATATATTACTAAAACCTGTAGTTTTGGGATAATTGAGACACTAAACTTATAATTTTATGATAATAGAGACATTAAATATATAGTTTTGTGAAAAAAGCTCTTAAATCTATAGTTTTGTGATATACAAAGATATTAAATCTGTAGTTTTGTAAAATAAATTATTTTAAATCTATAGTTTTGTGATAGATTGTGTAAAATACTTTTGTGAAATTTACTCAAAGAAAAACCAAGGCCACAGCCACGACAGCCTCACTCTCTCCTCCCTACGCGCGGGGCGAACGGCGCGGCGTCGCCGCCGACGGCGATGAGGCAGATGCGCGACGGAACATCTCTCCAAGGTAAGGTACTAAGGTCTCGCCGCCCCTACGTCGTCTCCTTGAACTTGTCCCCACGATTTGGGGATATTTTGTTTCACGATTTTAGGTGTACTGAGGTGAGGATGCAGTGATCCGCTTGAAAATACCGAGGAATATCGTTTGGGGTAGCCCCCGCTCGCGAACACGAGATTTGTGGGGATGTATGCGTGAGCGATTTACTTGGACACCTTCGCCTTTTGCCTTCTTGCATCGGTCAGTGTCGGTTGCCAGGCGAGAACCTGGCAGGAGTTAGGGTGGTCAGCCACCATTGTTGTTCGTTGAAAACAGAAATAGAATTTTCTACTTGATTTTCCCCAAAATTTTGCTCCAGGGAACGAATGCTGTATTTAGGCTTCATCATTCAATTGACGACTGAACTGTAAGTTTGGCAATGTTAAACTTAATTGGACCTAAACAGTACTATAGTTTTTGGTTCTGGGCTGACGAATTATTACTGGAAACAAGACACCAGTTCACATCAGTTCATATCACGTAGCTTGCTCTAAATTCTAGCCAATCTTTGTACCAGGGAGAAAATTACTTGTCAGTTGCTCCAAGCAGTGCTACAGATGATTTTGATTTCCTGATTGAATGGAAGTCACCTGTGCTATTTAATTTTCATAATATTTTTGTTGTTGATTACCAGCACCTCAGGTGACTTCTTGTTCATTGTATTAAACTCGCATATATCCCATGCAGTGTGCCATTGCCATTGGATTGGATGCCATTATGACAAGCATTATTGACGTCAGCATGAAGAGAGATGCAAAGCTCCTCTATCCATTTTATGTACTATCAGAAAATTGAATTACAAGAATAGATATATTAAAAAATTTTCAGGATTCAGACTTCAGATAACTACTGAAGGGAACCTCCCTGGTTTACATCAAACCTATCTTCATGTCAGGAGTGAATTGCCTGGTGCATTGCTTGTTGTAAAGCTTGGTCCAGGTACCCATCAACTAACTCAACATATGAAAAAAAATCAAATTAGGCTTTCTGGCCAGAAATGTTAATGTGTATATTTTTTAAGCTTCTTGCAGTTAACTTGCTTCTTGTGAAGCTTGGTCCAGGTACACATCGACTAGTTGTGTACTTGTGAAGCTAATCCAATTCTATTTAGCTGGTTCTTACCATCGACTTGCCTTGAACTGTCCACCAAGGTAAGCAGTGGCAGTTCTATTCTTGTATTATGTATTTTATTTACTCATCTTGGTGCCTTTTTTCTCAGATCAAGAACCAGATATGTTTTGATCGAAACTGATGCAGTATACAGGTTGCCTCTGGCAGATAGAATGGACTATAAATCGCAACTGTAGATGAAGAAAGAGTGATCAGCCTTCGGTGATTGGTAACCACTGTACAACATGCCAACTTAAATTCCTGTCTGCTTGGGTTGTTACTGTTACGACTTACGAGTTAGGTTGGCTTACAATGTTCTTGTGTAATCCTTGTAGAAGTACCCTTGAAAAAACAAGTTGCAAGTTAGCAGTCAGGATTCTCCGTTTTGTTTGCCGGTGAAAATTTGCCTAGTATATATAGGCCATGATAGCATAATATGAGCATGACTGACAGGCTGTCACATTTCCCATCAACAATCCACTGACAATTGACAACATGACAAGTGTATATGTTACACACTAATACCTTACATATCACACCAAGTATATTTTCTTTTGTAAGGCTGGGATGACCTCCTTGAGTACAGAGATCTCAATTACATATTACAGTACTGATTTATTTAATACAAGACATGATCTCTCAGAGATCTTACATATTATGCCTAGTTTTTCTAAAAGGCTAGATGAAAATGTTCCAATAGACATCTGGAAACTGCGAATCAAAATGCAGATTTACAATGATTCAAAATATTGTAGTGCCACTGAATGTGAGCCTCCTGTGATAGCATTTAGTAGTCTTGGCAATGGAGGCATGTTTAGTTCAAGTAGACCCTCAAGGGACTGTACCACTTCGCCCATTGTTGGTCGATCAAATTCATTATCTTGAATGCACAAGCATGCAATTTTGCAAGCTCGTTCAACCTCCATGAGATTCACGTCACCTTTCAAATTGGCATCTACAAGACTTCCAATCTCTCCCTCGAGAAGCTTGCGTGCAGCTTGCATGGGAAAAAAGAATGAATAATCACCATCCCTGAAAATTTTTATCACTTGAGTTTCTCCTTCCTGATATGATTTCAAACAAAACCATCCCGTAGCTGTAAACATCTACTTTAGATGTAACAACCGTTCCACTAATCCATTCAGGAGCCAGATAACCAATAGTTCCTCTCATTGTAGTCATAGCACGACTAAATTCTCTCCCCAAAATCTTTGCCATTCCAAAATCTGCAATTTTAGGCACATAAGATGCATCAAGAAGTATATTCTCTGGCTTGATATCACATTGTATGATGCAATCCCGACAACTATTATGTAAGTAGACAAGGGCTCTGGCAACTCCAATAGCTATTTGGTACCTAGTAGTCCAATCCAAAACTATATCATTAGCCTCAAATAAACAAACATCAAGGGAACGGTTTGGCATGTATTCATAAACTAGTAGCCTATTATCACCTTCGCAACAGAACCCAATCAGTTTAACTTAGTTAATATGCTGGATGATTCCAATGGAATTAACTTCAGCCCTGAATTGCTTCTCTCCTTGACGGGCACCATCAAGCCTTTTCACTGCTATGGTAGAGTCGCTTAAGCTACCCTTAAATACAGAACCAAAACTGCCTCCTCCCAACTTCTTTGAAAAGTTTTTGGTTGCCCTTTGCAAATCAACATATCGAAATGCAATGATCCCGATACCACCCTCAGGCTTGTTCAGTATGCGAGGAAACCGTTTCCCTTTTCTCCTCCAAACTATCAGTAGAAGGATCATCAGAAACAAAACACCGCCCATGCTTGCAGCAATGATAGAACCAATTATATTTCCACTCATCTTCCTTTCTGGACTTTGCAACTCTTTTGCAGCAAGGCGGATGTAAATAACTCTTGAATTTCCATCAGAAGAATCATCAGATAGTTGCTTTACATTGTACAACTCATCATGCCAAACAGAGCAGCCACCAGTCCCATAGGAATATGCAGTACAGGAGCAGTTGCTCAAGCAAGCCCGTGAGCATTGCTCTCCACTGGTAGCAGCCTTCACTTTTTCGGCATTGTGAGGTAACGTAATGCTTTGCACAGGCTAGAACTTATCTGTGAGGTCTGTCCTGCCCTTGCTACCGCCGCAATCTCCGGTGATCTTACAGAGAAGCCCTTCATACAGTTGCAGAACGGATCCTTATTGTCGTCGCAGATTGTGAAAGGTCCACATATTGCATATACATCACAAAGAACTATTGGCTGCCTGTAATGGATCAGCCAGTCTTGTAACCCTTCCAGCCACGTAGCCGCAAAACCTCTCCCAAAGACATCTATTCCAACGTGCACGATCGCTGTGTCATCATGCAAGGTATATTTGAAGTAGGCCTCTTGGTCATTGTGAATAAATGTGAAATTTGGCATGGCAACTCCAATCATCTCTGGTGCTGAACCGAAGTATTGGCTGTTCCAGACCCCGCTTGACATATATGGCACAGTTGAGTTCCATAGCAGATGACCATCCCCATTGTGTGCCACCTCCAATGAGTACATGCCGGGAGCTTGATCAATCGAATTCTTCCTAGAAGCAATACGTCGGTTCAGACCAGCAGCCTTGTCCCAGCCAATCTTTGCACCGGCGAAAAGTGTATCTGTTGGGTAGTCGAAGCTTTGCCAGAAGATTTCGGATGAATTTGAGGAGCTTCGTAGGACAAGGTTGCCGTTGTTCAAAAATACGGCAATGGTGTCATTGGTTGTGATGTTGGCATGGGTGGACCATATGATGGATTTGGTGGCATGATCCAAGATGGCCAGGTTTCCATCACCGGAGATCACGAGCTCTGGTGAAGTGGGGTCCACCACCGGGCTATTGTTGTTTGCAGTCCACAGCGGGATTAGCTTGGGGACCTTGTTGAACCATATGCCAAGGTAAGAGTTATGGCTGATGTAGGAGGATGACTCACTGCCTGGCTTGAAGAAGCCGACCGCGAACTTGCTGTTGTTGGAGACAAGCCTGTCACTGCCGGCGAATGGATGGCCGGGTGACACCGTGCCCATGATGGTGGAGCTTGCCGGAGTGTACAGGGAGAGGAGCAGGAGGCCAAGGAGGACATGATGAAGGAGATGCATGAAGGAAGCAGATGATGGACAAGGGAAGGAGAGTTGGACAACTGAAGAGGAACTGGACGTACTGAAGGTAGCTCCCACACTGTACGGTTCTTCAAGCAGGTTCTGGTTAAGGAATCAGACCAGCCAGTGGTCTGGAGATGTGGTCGTCTTTGCACATGCTTCAATCCGTCCGTGTCAACTGACGATATTGTGTTTAGCTTGAAGCAAGCCTGGCGAAATCTGATAGCTTATCTGAATAATAATATTCTTACTCGGTCAAACCTCCACGGTGGAGCGTCTGGAGTCAGAACTCAGAAATGATTCGTGCCAACTATTCAAGACAGAAAATGTTGTTTTATGCCTCTACCCACAACACGCAGGTGAGTACGTCTATTCTTTTAAGAGAACTTCTTTTAAAACCTAGCATAACCCTGGAAGTTCTTTCCTCACACCAATGCAGTTGACTCTGTATGTGCTAATGCTGGAATAACGTAAATCTTTTCTTGGTCATATCAGAATTCAGAACCTTCTAGCTTTATGAAGTACTACATCTTCCATAGCATAGCTATCTCTACTATTCAAATTTGAATATCAAAGGTATAGCTATATCATGAGGTGAGATCCTCTGTAGTAATTGCAGAGGAACTCTATCCTTGACATGTGGACCCATCTCCCTTCAGGCCCACATGTCAGGATCTGGTTTCCATGAAGTGTAAGTAGTAGCAGGACTGCGAGATTACGGTCTCATATGGGCATGTCTCTGAGAAAAGGGTGTGAAGGAGAACAGAACTGTGCCAGGGCTTGCACACAACACAAAGCGTGTGGAAAACTATCATTTGGACACAGGAACTTATTGAGAACCAACAAAAAAAAGATTTAACATGTTTACTAAGGGCCTTAACTATAATATCATGCCAAATTGGTGCGTAATCATGGTGGGTACTCCAAGGCTTGAAGCTGACCACCAAATTTCCTCGATCGCCATGTGTACCAAGAGTGCTTGCCAATGAGCTCAGCGTGTGATTTAAGTATTTCATCCAGTTTGAACTTTCTCCGAGCAATAATCGGTTGAAGTACTGATGGAATGTCCGTACGAATGCGACTGCCTTTGGCGTATTGGAAGGCTCGTGTGTAAGAACAAGTGTGGGATAGTTGTTAGCGGTGAAGAAGTAATATTTACAGGGATATGGTGATAATGTAGCGTGGCCATGAACCATTAACGGCTAGTGTGCTACGTTATTGGGGAGAATGGTTCATAATAGGCTTTGGGAGAAACTAAGCTAACGAATACCGAATGTTTGCATGCCAAGTTATGGTATTCTAAATAAACAAGTTTGAAAAGGCTAGTCATGTTCTCTCCAACTCAAAGACGTCGATGTTGTCGAGTTTATTGAGATGTCGAGCTTCTATTCTTTTGTCAGTTTCGGGCCTTTATACTGTAGACATGTTATTTGTGATTTGACAATTTTTCTGTTCATAGCCTCTTAAAGCTATGTTTTTTATAATTTTTCTTCCGCTATAATAACACTTAAGAGCATCACCAACAGGAGGAGGAAATAGCTCCCAATCCTAGTTTTTGGGTTTTTCTAAGATAAATTTGACTCTAGCAGAGCTCCTAAAGGTCATACCAAAAATAAGAAATCCTATTCCCATAATTTCTATCCCCAACCTTCCGTCCCGTCCTCGCTCCCAAGCCAGCTTCCACGTAATGAGACATGTCACTTGTGCCTAAAAAATTTCCACCAAAAAAAATCTCCGCCAACCTTCTTCCTCTTACGCCTGCCAATCCACCTCTTGTGCTTACCAATCCACCTCCTGCGTGCCATATCCACTACCCGCATAGACTCACCCACACCAGATCGATCTCCTCTCCATCGCCCTAGATGAAGGGGAAAACATGGCCTGGTTTGTCGGCAAGTCGTGCACCGCTGCCGTGCCCTGTTTCGCCGCTGCCTACCATAGTTCTAGAAGCCGTTGCCTCATATGACAAAAGGATTTGGCATGTTTTTTTTTTTTGGTTTACCCGGTTCTCCCAATGACATCAATGTACTTCAACGATCGCTGTTGTTTGCAAAGCTAGCGGAAGGGCAGGCTCCTAAAGTTGATTACACCATCGTGGGCAACGACTATAATATGGCGTACTATCTTGCAGTCGCCGTTGCGGCCTGGTCCGCCGCTGCGCTCTGGACCGTTGCTACCCTCAGCTTCGGCACGGAGGTTGATCCCCCAAGGTTCATCCGCTTTCTTCCTAACAACGGCATCTGATTTGGGGGTGATGTTGCTCTCTCAAATGCCTCCAATGCGGCCGCCAACTCGATTCGGCCAAGCACGGCGATTCACGGTGAATCCACCGGATGGCTACCACGAACAGCGATGTCGAGTGGTCCTCGGGTTGACGACGCCTCCTCGTCCGGGCGAGGTGACAGACCGTCGGGGCAAGCAGGCAAATACCAATGATGGTGCCCTGGATTCAGTGGAGGACGATTCAGCCGGCGTCGATTACTCCCTGGATCAGTCTCATGGTCATGAAGATGACTTCAACCCTGGACTGGACTTCTACACGGGTATACCTCATCTCAGCTCACGCTTGAATGTATTTCTTCACAGTGCTGATTTCGGAAAAAAATTCAGGATCTAGATCAAAGGTGTATGTGTTAGGCAGAAGCAATGTAATGCAATTTAAAGTGTTTACTAGCAGAGCCATAACTCCAGGTTATATTGTAGCCAGTATTTGATCCATTGTTTAAGTGCTATGCAAGTTTTTCTCTGTTGGGATTTTTATTATTTCAGCTAGCATGGTATATGACCAAATGATTCTAGGATTTTAATATAATCTGTTTTCTGAATTTGTACTAAAGGTGGAATTCGACACACAAAGCATGTAATTCTTTGTCTAATCATGTGTGCTGAAGTCAATTTAGCACTTTTCTGTTGGTAAATCTCTGTATGCAGACAGTAGGAAAATTTTGTTTGTCTTAGGCATAAGTAGTTTACTGCAGTGCAAAGTGTTTACTATTAGAGCCATACCCCAGATTACATTGCAGGCCATGATTTTATTTATCCTCTGAATGTGTTATTACTGCTGATGGAATGTTGCTTTTTTGTGATGGTGAAAAGATAGGACTATTGTGTAGTGCCACATTTTAGTTGTTAGTTGTACAGAGACTACTGTATCAGTGGCACATTTTCAAATTCTAGTACACAGAAACTTTATCAATGGTTATGGTAAATAAATCAATAAAGTCAAGACAAAAGGAATACTTGGTGTCATATATTTTGCCCTGCTGTATTGGTAAATCTCTGTAGCCGCCAGTTAAACAGTACCAAGTTCTGCACTTGTAGGCATTTATTCACATATACTCGGACATCTATTCATATATTCCATGGTTATGCTTTATTTGAATATTTGTACAGCGAAAGACATTTGTATTAATTTTCTTTTGTTTCTTAGGTTACCAAGGCATTCCATATGAGCTGCATGTACAAACTAATCAGTACTAGGTCAATAACCTTGTTTGCTCCATAGCATTATTATGTCAACTGCATTTTAACTCTCAGCATGTTAATGATGTCTCTATACAGTGATCATTAATGTTAAAAGGATTTTTATTCAGTGATATGCATAGATATATTCTTTATTTTTGTTCAGTGCTATGCATAGATATATTCTTGATTTTTATTCAGATATATTGTTGATTTTTATTCAGCGCTATGCATAGATATGTTGTTAGCTCTACTCTAAATTCTAGTATTTTGATGTGACTTTTCTAATGAATACATGAGTCCGATGAAAGAAATATGACGGTCCAAAAGCTAGTGACAGGGACAAAAAGGAAAAAAAAAGATCAGATCTACAAACGTGGGATTCCGAAATTTCTATCCACAAAACTATAGGAGATCCGAACAAGATATGTAACTACCGAAACATGCCCTGTAGATACATGCCCTGATGTATCTGTAGATTACTAAATTAGTTTAAAAATAATCTTACTAATTACCTTAGCTTCAGCTGCACGCGTATTGATCGTCCTGTAGGCTGTAGGAGACTCCACGCGTGCTCCTGGCTGCATGGTCATTGCTGACCTAACGACCACACACGTTTGCTCGCCCTTCGATCAGTGCATGTAATCATGTGAAAAAAAATGATTAGCATCAACGAATTAATTGTGCACACATAAGGTGCATGTGCCGATCGATGTAGTCATGCAAACTGATTAATTTGTCAAACGATAGCTCTTTGTGTGCATGCATGGATGCCATATCCATCGATACAGTTGTGCGTCGTCGTCCGAACGGTGTAGTTGATCAGATGAACACGCCATCGATCGTGTGAAGGTGTGGCCTTCGTCGTGGTCCTCGTGGATGCGGCGATACACGACCCCCTGGCAGGATGTCATGCGCGATCGGGACGCACCCCGGCAAAGCGGACGTGGCGCGGGCGCCGTGCAGGTGAAGAGCTTCGCCTCGCACGGCCGATGGGATGGTGGTGGCGACTGCAAAAAACATCTACGACCCGTGACATTGCTGCATGACGGCGCGACGATGATTGCCGATCCGATCCAATCTCATTAACGTGTTTAAAACAACGTATCTATTAGCGTATCATCGGATTCGTTTCTTGCCTCCCACACGGTAGTAGAGACGTGAGAAGATATAGAATATCCGTGCCCTTTAGATACCCTCATCAAAATCATTGCAGAAGTAGACACATAAACACAAACATATAGGGTATAGCTATCTCTTTATTACTCATCACCTGTCCTCATATATCTTTATCTATTATAAAAGTTCAACATGAATCTGTCATCTTTCTGCGCACGTTATTTCGTCCGTTGCTGACGTCATAGTCTGTTTCGCTGACGTCACCATGACGCCATGATGACGTCAGTGTCCATTCCAACCCACGAGCATCGCGGTCGCCGCGAGCTCATGTGTCACGTCAGGATGCGACGACGGCGGCTTGGAATTCCATAATCTGAGGCAGGCAGGAGAGACATGTACAAATCTAAGAAATCGCTTAACTGAGATCGACAAATCAAACCAAATGCAATAGACCAAATCGCTTAATCTGAAGCCGAAGGACCTAGACGGGTGAAGCTCGCGTGATGGAGGGAGGCGGTGCCGCAACCACGAGATGGAGCAGAGGTGGTGCGCCCGTGCGATGGAGTAAGGTGGCGGAGCGACCGTGGGATGGAGCGGAGGGCGGAGGCGGTGTGCTACCACGATGGAGCGAATGCGATGCGAGGAGTGCGAACATGTGCGTTACTGTGTGATGAGGAGGCGGCGGCGTGGGAACCTGGGAAGAGTGGGGAATCGGGGGAAAGAGCCTAGGGTTAGGGGGATGTCGGGCGCAGCACATTCGTTAGTTCTGCATCGAACGGACGAACCAGACGGATGCACCTGTCGAGCAGCCTCTAAGTTGGCCCAGATAGAAAAATATTGGCCCAACGGCCTTCGATGATCCACGCACAGGAGCTAGACCAAACAGTGACCGTACGTGAAGGCCATAGGCCACAGGCCACACTCCACCAGCTCAATTTTAACGATGATGCCGGCGTGGATGACGTCTTCCCAGCGGCGATGCAGCACAGCGACCAGCACGACGGCCTCCACAGTATTGTCAACGGCTCGCTCGAGCAGCCATCGGCCATGGGAGAAGCTTTCTTTACAATTGGGCTGGCCCGTCCAAGTTTTTTTTTGACTTCGCCCGTCCAAGTTTTGCTGCTGTATGGGACAAGATGAAGCACGTTCGGACGCCGCACTCACTCAGTTGATCGTCAGATGCCGAATCAACGACGCAGCAGCACCCGACGTCCACCTAACGTAGCTTGAGCAACATCAGGGGATCCGGTTCCGGTAAAGATGTATGCTAATGGCTGAATGAATTGGGCTGTTTTTGGCCCGGTTAATTTCGGTCTCTTCGGGTAGTTCGGTTAACCAGGACCGAATTAACCGTATTAAATTCGGTTAGATACAAGCCTGCAACTAAGGACCATTTTTTTTTCTGTTTTGATAAGTTCGGGTTCGGTTTCGATCATTTGTGCCCATCCCTAGCTAGGATAGAGAGGGAGCGGCGGCTGCTAGGAGGGAGAGGGAGGGGCGGCATCGGCTGCAGGGAGGGGAGAGGAAGCGGCGGCTGGGAGGGGAGTGGTAAGGAGAGGTAAAAATTAGGGTTATGGTTATATATGAGCTGGTTTCTGGGCTATTGGGCCGGATAGAGAGGGAAAGAGAGGGAAAGAGAGGAATGGGCCAAAGGGGATGAAAGGAGGGGATTTTAGGCCAACTTTAAGCCTAAAGACTTATAGGGGTTTTTAAATTCTTTTTTCATTTGATAAATGGTAAAATGATGTTTCATGGATTAAGAAAGTCAAATAATTCCAAAAAAAATCTATAAAATACTTGAACACCTAAATTATGACTTTGTTCATCAATGTATGTCATAATTATAGCCCGGTGTAACGTACGGGCACTATTCTATTGCTAGTATATATATAGGGGTTAGGAGAAGATAAATCTAATCTCTACTCCGATTCGAATTAGTCCACCAGAAATCTGCTCCGATTCGAATTGCCCTGCACCGCGAACGGTGGCCCGCGAGCGTAGAATTTGCCTCGAACGTGAGATGGGCCGGGCCTGTGCTGATGGCTTTGTTTCATTTGGGCTGCACCCTCGGCGTCGTGGACGAGGACGATGGGGGGACCTCGGGGCGGCGAACCGCGGGCCGCCGCCACCGCCACCGCCGCCCTCGACGGAGATGACCAGATACGCGGCGGGGGATCTCTCCCCCCGTGGTAAAGTCTCGTCGTCCTATGCCGTTCGGTTTCTGTTCTTCTGCGTTTTGGCATAACTCGCTGTGTGGCTGCAAAAGCTGGATATTCCGGTAGAAATCGGAGAATTGGGGGGNGGGGGATGCGATATTTGGGAGATGCAGCATGCCCTGTTGTGTTTCTTTCACCTTGTTCGGCCGGGGTCGGTCACCTGGCAAGAGCTAGTAGATTACCTGTAGGATTAGGGGCGCATGAGCTTGGTCAGACGGCCACCATTATTGTTTGTTTTTAACTAAACGAGGTTGACCAAGTTCATGATGGGTTAGATTGTGAAAGAACTCCTACTATCAGTAGGAATGTACTCGTATTTAGGATAGACATCGTTCGGATCTTATATGGTTGGTACGAAGACATTATCCAATCCAGTGATAGTAAGAGTTCCCAGCCAAGAGGCATCCAGTAAATGATGTTAATACAGGTGTTGAAAAATAGGAAGCGGAAAATTACTTCCGTGAAATGCCTAGCTTATATTTACAACTGTCAATCTTATGCACAAGAAAGGTAAATGTTATCACCGATAATGAAATAATTCTGTTTATATAGAAATGATTGTGAAAATATTTTTATCTGCATGTCGAACACGTGCTTCCTGCAATAGCTTGTAGTAGTTTTGGCATTGGAGGTGTATCAAGTTCAAATAAGCCCTCGAGAATTTGAACCACTTCACCCATTGTAGGTCGGTCTAACTCATTATCTTGAATACACCAACAAGCAACCTTACAAACTCGTCCAACCTCTTTTAAATTGGCATTGCCTTGTAACTTGGGATCCACCAGGCTTTCTACATCTCCCTCCAGAAGTTTATGCACAACTTTCACAGGGAAATAAACATCTTCTTCACCATCATCGGTACATCCCCCATTTGAATTTCTCCTTCCTGAAACGATTTCCAACAAAATCATCCCATAACTATAAACATCAACTTTTGTTGTGATAGGCACTCCACTAATCCATTCAGGTGCAAGATATCCTATAGTTCCTCTCATTGTAGTCAAAACACGACTAAAATCCCTTCCTAGAAACTTTGCCATTCCAAAGTCTGCAATTTTAGGAGTGAATGATTCACTGAGAAGTATGTTTTGTGGTTTAACATCACAATGTATTATACAGTCTCGACAGCTCTCATGCAAATAAGATAGTCCTCGAGCAACCCCAAGAGCTATTTGATACCTAGTATCCCAGTTTAAAACTTTAGAATCAGTTGGGAATAGATGAAGATCAAGGGAACGATATGGCATATGTTCATAAACAAGCAGTTTGCTATCATTATCGCAACAGAAGCCTATTAGTTTTATCAAATTTATATGTTGGATTAGTCCAATCGAGCTCACTTCTGCTCTGAATTGTTTTTCTCCTTGATATGAACCAGCAAGCTTTTTCACTGCTATGGTTCTTGAGTCATGGAGATATCCCTTGAATACTGAACCAAACCCTCCTTCCCCCAGCTTTTCTGAGAAGTTTTTAGTCGCATTCTGCAGATCAATATATCTAAATGCAACAATTCCACTCTCACCTTCAATATTGTTTGATGTGCAGTTATACCTCTTCCTTTTGTTCCACCAAATCACTAGTGTGATTGCCAGCATAAGCAAAGCTGTAAAGCTTATACCAAGGGCAATGGCAATGATCAATCCTCTTTTGTGCTTTTTCCTACTTTGCTCCTCTGTTGAAGCAACACGAATGTAAAGGGCCCCTTTATTAGTATCAGCTATTCCATTACACTGTTGCTGTTTTACATTGAACAACTCACCATGCCAGACCAAGCAGCCACTGTTTCCGTATGAATATGCAGTGCAAGAGCAATTTCTTGAGCAAACTAGGGCACATTTATCTGCACTTGTAGCAGTGTCAATGCTGTAGCCATTTTGAGGCGATCTAACACATGGTATAGAATAGAACTTTTCAGTCAAACTTGATGTGCTTTTGTTGCTAGCACAATCTAATGGCGTATTTCTTGTGCACCCATCTGTGCGATCATCCAATTCCCAATCATTTGGTGATTTTATGGAGAAACCGTTTATGCACTTGCAGAACTGAAGCTCATTATCATTACAGATTGAGAAAGGTCCACAAACAGCAAATACATCACACTGAGCTTTGGGTTGAGCAAATGTCATTACCCAATCCTGTGAGCCCTCAAGCCAAACAAATGTCTTTGTTTGACCTGAGGCATCCAGGAAATGATGGAAAACCACCGTCTCATCTAGTAAGTTATATGTGAAGTACTTCTCTTGATCATTGTTGACAAATGTAAAATTCACAATAAAAGGTCCTGCCATCTCTGGAATTGAGGGAAAATATTGGCCATTCCATACCCCACTTGACGAATATGGTATGGACGAGTTCAACATTGTAAGGATGTATTGGTTAGCACCACCTGGATCTAACTCAGCACGATATTTACCAGGAGCTAGGTCAACTGAATTTTTCCTAGAAACCAAACGGATATTCAGACCATTGATCTTGTTCCAACCAAGTTTTGCTCCGGGGAGGAAAGTATCTGTGGGGTAGTCAAAGCTCTGCCACAATATATCGGATGAATTTGAGGAATTCTGCAGGATGAGGTTTCCATTGTTTAATAGGATGGCAACGGTGATGTTGACCATCGTTTTTCTTTGGATAGACCAGATGATGATGGATCCGTTCGATTGGTCTAAGATGACAAGTTCGCCATTGCCAGAGATTGTGAACTCTGATTTGTTGGGATCTATGACCGGGTTATCACCGTTTGCCACCCATACTGGAGTTAGCTTGGGGATTTTGTTGTACCATATGCCTAGGTACCAGTTTAGGGTGTTGTAAGAGGACTTACTGCCAGTCTGGAAGAAGCCGAGCGCAAACTTGCCGTTGCTGGATATGAGCCTCTCGTTGCCAGACAGCGCTTGCCCAGGTGCGATAGTGTCCATGGAAGCAGAACCTGCAGAGATGTATATTGTCAAGAGTAATCCAAGAAATTTGAGACCCAGCGGCATTCTGAATAGACGCCCTGTGTGTGTGTTGGTGGTTGGGGGGTGGGTGGGGGGGGGGCAGGAAATTTTGGATAAATCCAATTGTTAGTTACAAATGAGTGCTGCACAGCTCTCCCCTTTATATATTGTTGGTGCTCAGTTTACTATGCTAGATTCCATTACCTGCTAAAAGGGGTAGGCTTGGTTTTGTTCCTTTGTCACCTGTATGATTACGCAAGTAGGCATGCTGCAGAAGAGATAGAAAAGCATCTTTTTCGTAGTGATCAATTTACAACTAACCACTGCACCATTTTTTTTTTCCAGAGATACGTGTGATCCGTGAAGTAGCTATGGCCTCAAATGTGAAAGAGAATGGAATTGACAATGTGAAAGAGAATGGAATTGACTGGGTGGCACAGGTGCGTGTTGAGAAAACAAGTTGCTAGAATGCTTGATAGTTCTTGGAAATACTACCTCTATCCTAAAATATAGCCATTTTTGGATTCAGGTTTACAGGTAAAAAATGCTTTGGGAAGGAGGTAGCAACTAACACAAGTAATGAAAAATGCCTTGTCTTAGGACATGCCGTTCGGTGCCTAATCACTGGTGACGACAGACGACCCCATTTCAGCCAGGCGCCCGGGCTGCACCCTAGTTTTATTGAGCTCTGGTTGTTGTTGCGAGTTCTGTATGAAACTTGACCTCCATCAGATCGAGTTCGAGTTTTGCATCTCTGCATCCTGCAAAATCGTAAAAGGCCATGTTGATATATGCGGACGCACACATGTTTTCCTTTGTTGTGGGCGTGTTCGCTTTGTCAAGGTGCCGTGGTTGGCGTTCGCGTGCGTTTGCCAACAGCCGTCGCCAACAGTTCAACACGGGAGCGTACCGCGCTGCGTGGACGATCGATGTCGTGAATGCCTGAGTTTTTCCGGGACACGCGTGCAGGCTAGCTTGGAGCAGCGGACGGATCAGCCTCGTGTTTGGAATAATCTCAGGAAGATCATTCCTAACTGAAAAAATAAACGAAAGAGATGGGGGAGAGATGCCCAATGGTGCTCTCCCCATATACCGGCTCAAGCTGCTACGATCGTGGGTTAAACCCCCGATCACTTTCACTTCAAAGCACCTACCCTATTGTTATCGCTCATTTAGTATTTGTAGTTGTTTCGCGTCAGACTTTGCCACTAAAATTCAGCTACTCTGTCATGCTGTCAGTCATCAATTCATCGTCTTCCTAATAAGTTGAATCGTGCCCAACGCTCTTGGTTCTTCCGTTTTGGTCATGGCCATGCGTCTCATCATCCTCCTTGAACTCCTGATCTTCTCCCTAGTAGTAGTAACAACCATCCCGGTAGTGGTCGTTGCTTCCAAAGAAACAATCTCTCCCGGCGAATCACTCGCCGGCAACGAGAGGCTTGTCTCCAGCAACGGCAACTACGCGCTTGGCTTCTTCCAAATCGGCAGCAACAACTCCTCCTACTACTTGGGCACATGGCTCAACAGAGTCCCTAGCATCATCACCACCCCGGTGTGGGTCGCAAACGGGAACAGCCCGATCACGGACCCTTCCACGGCGGAGCTCGCGATCTCCCCCGACGACGGCAACCTTGTGATCACCGTCGTCCCAAACCACGACATCGTTACCAAGTACTACCTCCATTTCAGATTGTAAGACGTCCTACCCATATCGCATGGGCCACCGCCGTTGCCAACGCCAACAACACCACCAACATTTCTGCGACGCTCTCTGACGACGGGAACCTCATACTCCGGAGCTCCTCCTCCAACTCGTCCGATAAAATTCTATGGCAGAGCTTTGACCACCCGACGAATAGCCTTCTCCCCGGAGCAAAGATCGGCCGCGACAAGGTCACCGGTCTGAATCGCCGTCTCGTCTCTAGGAAGAACACGGTTGATCAATCTCCAGGTGTGTATTCCCTAGAGCTGGACCCTTCCGGTGCCCCGCAATTCGTCCTCGTAGAGCTCACCTCCGGTGTCACGTATTGGTCTAGCGGCGAATGGAATGGACGATTCTTCGACTCGATACCGGACATGGGTGTGGGTTCCCAATTCGTCAGCAATAGCAGGGAGGAGTACTTCACATCTCCCTTATCAGATGAGAGGATAATCAGGCGTCTCTCGTTGGAAGTCTCTGGCCAACTCAAGTCTTTTCTCTGGTATGAGGGCTTGCAGGAGTGGTTGATTGCTGCCAGCCAGCCGAAATCTCAATGCGACGTCCATGCAACCTGCGGAGCTTTTGCGGTTTGCAATGACAGTTCGGTTCCATTTTGCAGCTGTATGAAAGGATTCTCCATCCGGTCACCCAAGGATTGGGAGCTGGAGGATCGAAGGGGAGGGTGCAAGAGGGATACTCCACTCCATGATTGTAATGGTAACATTAGCACAAGTTCAACAGACAAGTTTTACTCTGTACCATGTGTTAGGCTGCCACACAATGCACAAAACATAGTGGTTGCTACTGATGAAAGTGAATGTGTGAAAACTTGCTTGAGTGATTGCTCCTGCACTGCATATTCCTTTGCTGACGGTGGCTGCCATGTCTGGCATGATGGACTAGTCAATGTAAAACAGCAGAAATACAATGAGCCTAGTGGTACTAAGGTACAGTTTCTTAACCTTCGCCTTGCCGCCAAAGAAGTTCAGAATGGGGGGAACAGCAGAAGGAGAATGCTCATTTTGACTTTCAGCTGTGCAACGTTGGGTTTCTTGGGACTTGTCCTACTATTGATGATCTGCAGGAGCCAAAAGAACTGGCCTGGCAAAACACTGAATTGGCCTGGTAAAACACTGGACGGTGTTCAGGGGGGCAATGGGATTATTGCATTTAGATACATTGACTTGCAGCGTGCAACTAAGAATTTCTCAAAGAAGCTAGGGAGCGGCGGTTTTGGTTCTGTTTACAAGGGATCTTTAGGAGAATCAAATACAATAGCAGTAAAAATGCTTGATGGTGTTCGCCAAGGGGAAAAGCAATTCAGAGCCGAAGTAAGTTCAATTGGAATCATCCAACACATCAATTTAGCTAAACTGACAGGTTTTTGTTCTGAAGGCAGCAGGAGATTGCTTGTTTATGAATACATGCCAAATCATTCTCCAGATGCCCATCTGTTTCAAAGCAACACCACATTGCTAAGTTGGTCCACTCGGTATCAAATAGCACTAGGTATTGCTAGAGGTTTGGCTTATTTGCATGAAAGTTGTCGCGACTGCATCGTACACTGTGATATTAAGCCACAAAACATACTCCTAGATGCATCTTTCATTCCTAAAATTGCAGACTTTGGGATGGCAAAATTATTGCAAAGGGATTTAAGCCATGTTCTGACTACGGTGAGAGGAACTATGGGCTATCTTGCACCTGAATGGATTAGCGGAGTGCCCATTACCAGTGGCGGAGCATAGAAGGGGCCAACCTGGGTGGTGGCCCCCCCATCTCTTGGGCAAAACCATTCCTATACAATCTAGCTAATTACTCTCTAATTCCTATACATTCTAACTAATTACTCTCTAATTTTTAGCAACCTGGGTGGTGGCGGAGTATATGTATGTAATGCTATGGTTGGTTATAGCTTCTTTCATCCCTAGGTTCAGGGTTCAATTCCTCTCTACTGCTATTATTTTCTTCATCTCCTAATTTTTTATGTAGAGATTGCCCAGACGTTCCACTTTTTTTAATTACATGCATTTGTTGTTCTCAAATTTTTTATATGGGCATTTTCATTTGTTGTAAGGATTCCCTAAAGGGTCTTATTTTCCTCATTGCATGTAGTTTTCTTATGGAGAAATAAATGTGGTCTCCATTTTTTCCCTTCATTTCCTCATTTTTTTTAGCAATTTTTGTTGTATAGATTACCCAAAGTTCCCATTTTTTCTTCATACCATATCTTGTCTTGGAAAAAAAAATATGTTTTACCTATTGTATCTTTGGTTGGCCCCTCCTTTGTTTCACGTCAAGCTCCGCCACTGCCCATTACAACAAAAGTTGATGTTTACAGCTACGGTATAGTGTTGTTTGAAATCATATTAGAAAGACGCAACTCATGTGAAGGGCGTACAAGTCAAGGCCATAATGTTGTTTATTTTCCATTGCACGTTGCCGATAACCTTCTCAAGGGAGACGTCCAAAATTTGGTGGAATGTGGATATGCCAATTTGGAAGAGGTCGAAAGAGTTTGCAGGGTTGCTTGTTGGTGTATTCAAGATGCACATTTTTATCGTCCGACAATGGGTGAGGTTGTTCAGGTTCTTGAGGGTGTACGCCAATTCAGAGTGCCTCCGTTACCACAGCGACTCCAAGCAGTTACAGGAGAGTCACTTCAGCTTGCACGGAAATGTTTTTCAACGCAGACACTTCAGTTAGACCTGGAACTTAAATTTGTGACGAACAGTGCTTTAATTTTGTAATGAATGATGTACTATGCATCTACGATACACCTTTAGTCTTGTAAGTAGGTTAACTTTATGTTTCTAGTGACTAAAAGTTAACAAAATATTATAGATGAGTGCCTTTATCAATCACTGAAATCTTATTGACTTATCGTTGTAAGATGTTTTAACCTTTTTCAAAGTTAGTTTCTTTTTAAAGTTTGACCAAATTATGGAAATGTAGCCACAGTTAGAATTTTTTTTTAAATTATTATTATAATAATAGAAAATTACAAACATGTTAATCGGTTAGATCAAATTGTAAATACATGACCCTGTCGGCCAGCCCCAGTGACAAGTGGTGCTGTCAAACCAAGGCTCCTCATTCATCCATCGGATTGGGCTCTCAAGGGATGAACGATAGGCCTAGTTGAGACCGTGAGATGCCAGGTCGAGTAAATTGCACGTTGCATCGGGTAAAATGTACCTAGTTTCACATTGCACCGGGTTTAGCGCTTTCACTTTGCACCGGAATACATCAAAAGAAGTTTCACTTTGCACCGGGTTAACATAGAGAAAAGTTATTAAATCTAAAGAATTTTCATAAACATTTTAAATTATGAATCAAACTTTGTGAAGCCTAGCTTAATTCAAATTATTATCTAATTTTCATTGATATATTTTACAAGATTTTCTATTATATGGTACAAACCGGTGTAAATTGAAACTTATTTTGTGGCTAAATCCGGTGCAAAGTGAAAGTATGTGCTAAACCGGTGCAAAGTGAAACAAGATACGTTCTACCCGGTGCAAAGTGTAATTTACTCATTTATTTATTTACTAAAAAAAGTGTCAGTTCGTTGCAACATATAAAAAAGAAATATTAGTTCCATCCATTGAACTTTTCCGTGAAATTTATGATATCCAATTTAGAAATTTGAGTGAATTAAATTTTCTTATTTTGAATTGTATTTTTATTACTCTTTATTTTCTTCTTAGTGTTCACATAGTCGATCGACTAATCCGACTAGTTGGTGACTAGTCAGATTTCACCGGCTGGGGTTTACTATTTTGTTACATGAGCGTTCCTGACTAAGTTTTCATAATACCGCCATAGGAAACAAGACAGTGCTCGGCTCTATTCTATTATAGGGAATTAACCCAGTCACATGATGGGGGTTTTCTAATACCATACACGGTGCTGGCCAGCTAGGTTTCTATAATTAAGCTAGGGAAAACATGATAACACTATCCGGTTTTATCCTATTACATGTTATATCTTTCCGGTACACCTCCTATGGGCCTATTCCTGTGTTTACAATAGTCCGAGTAGATACTCGGTACCCATATCCTCCACAAATAAAAAAGACCACTCTAGATCGAACTAAATCTTCAAAACCGATAGTCAATACTTTGTCAATCATGTCCTGCTCCCATCACCATTGACAAATAGTGTGTAGCCAAAGTAAAAGACACATTGAAGATTAGCTAAAAAAACTGTAGACAATAGTTATTAGTTTAGAACTTACTATCATCGAGCACAATAATTTTCTTTTGTAATTTAGTGGGTAATTTAGATGGTCAGTTGGTCACAATAGTTAAGGGGTAATAAATTTCTCTTGCTCTTTTAAATCTAAACATATGAGTACATGATAAGCATATTGTGTCAATAGTTCTAAAGTTTAAATTTTGAAATATTTACACGCTTTTATTTTTGAACGTGGAATAGTTAATTACTATTACTACTTAATAATCTGTTCAGCTAACACACGCTTTACATTTGTACAATACATGAAATAGTAATCCATTCAATTTTTTTTAAATAAGACGCACAACAAAGTGCAGATTTCATATTTCATATATAGTAATCCATTCAAATGACACATGTGTATGCTTGATAGTTCGTACTAATAACAAAGGTTAGACCAATCGAACTGGGTGTGGGTGAACGTACATCAAGTATTATAGTGGGCCCAATCGATTTGGGGTCATTCGATTGGACTTGTCGTTCTGAGGCTGAATGACATGGTCTTCTCCAACTTCGGTAGATCGACGGGCGGCTTTTTGTGTCGATAGGCTATCTATTTTTTTCACTGACCAACGTGTTTGCAGTTTTCCACAGTAATAGTCATATATTTTTTAAAAAATTTGCCACAATTATAATTTTGCTGGGTTGGGGAGGGGTGCCCATATTCATTGTCTCGGAGAGTAGGCTTGACAAAACTTCTTTAACAAATATTGTGTCTGAGTATCATTGTCACTTTTGGATATGCTAGGACGTTAGCTTCCCGTTTAGCTATTTATTTCCATGTTTAGCCTATGGGAGATCCATGGATAGATACTCGATGGACATGTCCTAAGCCGTGCCGCTTGCAATGATGTCCGATTGGGACATATGAGCGCAAGGTGGAGCATGCACGATCAACGGTAATAAATCGGTGGATTCGAACATTTCGGCTAGGCGGCTCAAACCATTCGATGAGATCTTTCAATGGAGAGACGTTCAGACATGAAGCTCGAGGTTGATTAAAGCTGAAGGCGATCGGCGTTCTTGAATGGTGCAATCAAACAATCTGGGCAGGGTGGCTAGGCTTTTCGATGAGCTTCGTTGGACAAGGAGATTGCTAAACATAGTGCTCGGATCATTCAACGGCTATGAAGGTGGCATGACGATTTGTCGACTTTGGTTCGTAGCGAGATTGATGGGTGGTCAATCATAAGTTGGGGCATATGGATCCTGATGCCGTTTTAGGAGGTGTTGACAAGGTATTTGCGCGATAGATTGCTACAACGGCGGGGCATGTACGACATACAATTGAACTGGTTGGGCAGAATTATTGAATCTATTACCACAATGACAGTCTGGTTGTATCAGATTAATTTCATTGGTGGTGCCAGGTAGGCTGAGCATGAGGTCATGTAAGTACGTGATGCTACCCCCGCAAAAAAAAAAGTACGTGATGCTACGTCTGTGGTGGCGCAGGCCGTGAAGGCAGACATGAGCTGAGTTTAGCTAACTCTGCTTTTGAGATCCGTGCAAGGTGTGGTCTTGATGATTGTGGCGCAAGGAGAGTCAGATTCTATTAAGAGTTGGTGTTGGTTTACCCTGTAACGAGACTCGAAGACATCTCTGACTCGGTTACAACATCTGTGTGGATGAAAGACAGTCACACAAGAAACCAAGTCAAATACAAAAGGGAAAGGAAAAAGACCCGATATGGACATGAATAAGAATCAAAAATCTATTTTTCCAAATAAATTCAACAAGAGGATTCCACGGGATTGCATAGCAATCAACAAGAAGCCACCAAGGCGATGGAGATTGTACTAGCAAGAGGTGATTTGCGGCGTCGAGTTGCGGCAGTGGTGCACGGTTTTTCCGAGCAGCTGTCCAGATCGAGAGAGCTAGGCAGGCCGACGACTTCGGGGAGCTTAGGGACCAACAACGACTGCTTCTAGTGAAGAGGCAGTTGGAACCGGCAGAGGGGACACTTCTGCTACTCTGGCATCGGTGGAAGGCCACCCTGTGGGCGTTGGCATCCTCCGACGGCGGAAGGCCCACGAGGCGGCTGCTCACTAGTACGTCGCATGAAGAGGGGGGACAAGCAACTAGGAGTATGGCTCTAGGCATGAGGTGGCGTCGGTGCTCGGGTGGTGCGGAGTAGTAGTGTGGTGGTGGTGCTCTTCTTCGGTCTTGGGCAGTGACGCTACCATAGGGAGAGGAAGGAGCAACGAAGAAGAGGATGATGAGTTCTTTTTTGATCGTGTTGGTTTGGTCGAATAGGTGGAAAAAAAACATGATCTTCCCTAATCAACGTTAAAATGTAGAACTTGTTTTTTCTAGAGAAGAAAAAGGGGTTGGTCCAGCTGGTGACCATAACCAATTTAGTCGGTGGGTCGACTAATCAGGGTTTAACAATTTAATCAAGGTGACAATTACTTGAGTTAATTATCATGGATAATACTATTGTGTCTCTCGGATTGAGGACTGCCTGCGGCAACGACGCCGCTTCAGCTATCATAGCGCTTTGCCTAGACTGGTCTGGCACGAACATGCCCGTCGTGCCATTGAGATGTGCTTGGACTGCATCCTGGCACAAAGGATGGTGACTGATGAGCCTTGCCGGGCCGGCCCCCGGTGTCAAACCACCGCCGCTTCTTGGGATGACTGGATGGGGTGAGAAGAGATAGGAATTTCGGAGATAAATAGAAAGGAGAAGAGAGATTGGGTAAGAGATATCCACTAACACGAGATACCTATTTTTTCTTTCTTAAAAAAAAAGAGACCTAATTTTTTCTTCTTACTAGGATATCACGTCACTCAAATCACCCATTTATTTATCTTTACTACTTAAAAAGAACGTAGTGGTGGTTGTGATTCTGCCAGATCGAACGGCCGACATCGCTCGTTGGATTTCACCTTCCACGTTCAATGGCTGAGATCTCTCTGGATTCCACATCACACCTTCCGCATCGCGCCGCAAATCGCATCCTCGCTCCGCCCAAATCGGGCAACCGCCCTCATCGCCTCCTCCATCCGTCGCCGCTCCTCCTCACTCGCCTCCTTCCACGCACATACACATCCGCCGCCGCCTTCATCGATCCATCTCCATCCACCTCGCCGCCGCTACACCTCACCACGCCCCGCTGCCGATCCATCTCACCGCCGCTGCCGCCCCGCCGATGTCCAGCCCCGCCGCACGCATCAGCTGCAGCAGGTGCATCGCAAACTCCCGCGTCGCCGCGCGTGCCTGCTCGGTGCACGTGGCGAACAGCTCGGCCGTCGAAGGATTGTAAGTCGCCGCAGTAGGCATTGTTGTGCTGCTTGGAGGGGTGGAGGCGGGTGTGGCGGCGCGATCCCCTTCCTTTCTGCCCTGTAATCCCACACCACCGAGTCGATCTCTTCTCTCCCACCGCGATCTCCTTTGTCTCCTCACCGTGCTCCTCCCCTCAGCCTGCGTCGATATCCTCCCTCTCCCCCTATCACTGCTCCTCACCGCCATGTCCAGATTGAATAAAATCGGCCTTAGTGCCGCGCTGACTCGGGCGTCTTCTCCGCCCTCCGTCGAGCCACGGATCGCTGCCTACGCGTCCTCGTCACCGTCGCATCCTCAGCCTCGACATCAGATCCAGTGCACTAGCCGATTGCCGAGAGTCACGAAGAAAAGATCTATCGATACGGTCCTTGTCATTCCTGATTCCCTGCTCGGCCACCTGCACACATTGATTCTGCTTCAAACGTTGCCGACTTGCCACCACCGCCAATGCTTGCCGCGGCGGCACTGTGAATGGGGATTGGCCTGCTCGTCGAGTCGTCTTTGCGAACTTGTGATTCACTGGTTCACTGATCAGGTGATGTGCTCAATGCTATCGTCTATCAATCAATCCATGAATTAATTGATCCGTCCAAGTTCCTTAGTGCCCTTGTTTCCGATTTAATTGTTCTCTTGTTATGTTGTGCAGACTTTAGTTGATCTTCAATTTCCAGACTCCAGTCCGTCAGATCTTCAGAGTCAGTGTGCAGTTGTGCACTTGTGATTGGATCTTCAGTTGATCTCTTGTTATATTTGGTCATTTGGATCATTGGATGAAGGCATCAGCCATGAAGCAGTGACAGTTGTGGCAAGATTCCTCGAAATTGAGTCTGTGGTTTATTTTCACTATCATTACTTGCTTCAGCTTCACATTTTAAACTGAAAAGATTTGAATTCAGAAGTTAAGTTCCAGTGTGCAAGGTTGGTCATATATTGAACAAATCGAGACGGTTCATCTCTTGAAAACACCTCCCGTATCTAGAAAGTAGTATGTGATTTTATTTTGTTCAGAACATGAATTTTGTTCAAAACATGAACTGCTTGTTGTGTGTGAATACTTGTGACTTTCTGGAACTCAAATGTCAAGTTGATGTTAGAAAATCTTGTAATTCGTTTTCTGTCACTGGTTGATGATTTCTGAGCAGATTTCTAAATGTGCTGTAATTTTTTTATATGAGAATCCTGGTGTCATACTGCTGTCATACTGACTTGCATGTAGTGATAACGGTATATGATCAACTCAACAAGTTTTGTAGATTTAGAAATAGTCTTTCAGCTACCTTACAGGCTCACCTTTTGTTTGTTCAATAAAATTTCAATTTGACATTGAGTTACAACTTAAGAGGTCTCCCCTTCAGATACCAAAAGGTGCATCACATCACACAAATGGATATCTAAATGTGTTTTTGTTTTGTTTTTCAGTTTGTAAGTTCAAGGGCGTAATCCACCGATCGTGCCTCTACCGTCCAGGATCACCGCATCACGCCAGCTCCAAGTTCAATGTCACCTCATCCTCAAGGTCGGTCCTTTCATTCAATTTTGATGATCAGAGGATTAATATTAGATCACAGAAGATTTAAATAATGTCAGATGATGTTAAAAGTTGGTATACTCTTGAATATTATACACTTGGGCGTTATTACCATGTTCAATATTATGTTGCATTGTCAAGGGGGGTGTCAAGGCAGACAACAAGAATTTTGGCTAAGCCAAAGAAACAAGTGGATCCTACTAGGAAGAGCACTAGGAATATGGAATATTGTGTTCTTCGGTCATCCAGAGGTGTATATTCTCATTCTGAATAAAGACGTCCTTGACTGGTGAAGATAATTAGGTAGTTATGTATGTTTTAATTTTTTTTAACAAATCATATCAATATCAATAATCTAAAAGAAAAAAGTGCATATTTGAATGTTGGTGACAACTATATTTTGGTTTTCTAGAGCGTGTCGGAACGAACTATGTGGGGGTACCATGCGATTGCATCGACATACAACTCGTGCTACATTGTTCGATAAACATCTGTGCTAATCTGGTACAAAGTTTAGTTACTTTGTCAAGCAATTTAGTAGTTTTGTGATGGATATATTGAGCGGCAAATTAACGAGCTTGGTGAAGAACATGCCAAACTATGATGTTATATATCACAAAAAGTATTTATTTGGGTAAATGGATAATATCAATCTGGTGTCTTCTGGTTATATAATAATGTCTTTTGGTCGTATTGTTTAAAAGCACCAAATTTCACCATGTGTTATTAATTCAGTACCCATGTGCCCTCATCATGGTTACAGCTCTGGCTAGACCATAGCCTACTATGTGTGTCTACAAAGTAAGGTTCAT